>OZ008339.1:2693292-3893292 GCA_963931975.1 Cataclysta lemnata
CAGTTGTTCAGTAATCTATACTACTTAATGTAACCAAAATATCATCTATAATACCTGTAGTGTATGAGTCTCGTCTCGAGCGTTCACTCCACTAGAGGGCGCGTCAGTTGCTATCTGACAGCTGGATAGAGGAGGCGTGTTGTGGTTGTTTGCGTTGGCGAGCCGAGATATAATACAATATAATCTGAACATTACAATACCTATCGTTACTTATTGGCATTGCTCTCTGTGGGATTCGTATGATTGATGTAGGTTTACGGGGCCCGTCACAGCAGCAGATTTTGATTCACAGAATCAAACTGCTACTGTAGAAATTACGAAAGTATGGCAAACCAAGATCTATTAGTAATATTATACCTTCCTTATAGTGTTTTTTTCATGAAGGACGTAGGAACTTTTACAGCGTCCACCGGTTTTTATAGGGAAGACCAAAACCTTACTCTCGAGCCTTGTTTTCGGGCAAACCCTTAGGGTTTCTCTATAGCAGGTGTCCCACAGGGTACAAAGAAGAGGACTCTAATGAGTATGTTCCTTGTTGACTTTAATGAGCGTCGTCCCTATAGTGTAGATAGTGGCCCGGCACCCCTTCCTGTTGTGGGTCGAGCATTCCCATTGGGTCCTTTCGCCGAATTGTCTCTTTCTGGAGTATCTGTATCCATTGAATAGCACGTTTGGTTTCCCACGTTGCGACAGTACCATGGTGAATACTGTAAAAACCAAAAGAGTTTAACACGCTGTTTTTAAGTCTGAGCACAGTAGGTATTTACACAAACTGTAAACAGCCTCACCAATCATCCTAAAGTAGCATTGCAAATATTTAGGATGATGGGTGGATATAAGTGCGTGAAATGCATTATTTAATATGAAACAAATAAAATCTTTGATTAAAGGATTTTTTTTTACGCTTAATATAACACACTTGTCAGGGTTTTGTATCAAGAAGCACTTATACATACATAATTCACGCCAATATCCCCGAAGGGGTAGGCAGAGGTGAACTAGCACCCACGCTTCGCCAATTAGGCTAGGTCCCATGTTATAGGTGGCGAGCCTATTGCCATTTATCGGGCACAAAAGTCGCAGTACTTTGCTAGTTGGTAAGTATAAGAGGAATGCTGCTGCCCATTCCTCATCACTGATTTATCCTTAGTCGCCTTCTACGACACCCACGGGAGAGGTTTGGGGTGGTGACAATTGTATTCTACTCTGCCGTCACCACACGGCCCAAGAAGCACTTATACATTAAATTATCTAGCAATACTTATGAAACATGAGGTTAGCGTTAAAGATATTAGATAACAGGGTTCTTAACAACTAATAATACAAATATGTAATGCATTACATAGGTACACAATTTATAATAACCAGTAAATAGAAGTAATATTTATTGTTATTAGTCCTACTAATAAAATATATCAGGGTCAGCCAATCAGCAAGAATGAATGAAAGAAACGATATTCTTTCGTATAATATTAATGATTCAAAAATGCTATTCATTCGTATTGATAATTCAGAAACGATGTTCTTTCGTTTTTGCTTATATGGTCGATTTGAAATCGACGTTGACACGCTACCTATCTACTACCATTTTTCACAGTAACTACTTCTGACCGTACACTCTCAACTAGATTGTTGGTGCACTTGTGTATTTTCAGGATAATGATCTTCGTCCAACAGCACGTTTTGTCATTATGTTTTCTTCTTCTTCTTGTACTGTTCCCAGTTTATCTATGGTTCGTCGCAGTATGTTTACTCTTCCATGATGTCATTAATTCATCAACTCCTTTTCGACTCATATCATCTTTAACACCGGGAAGGTGCTAGTGATGAATGGTAGTTACGAACGGATGGTGTAGCTTATAACGTTAAATATTGGAAACTGTTTTTCTTTTCGTTTCCAGTGTTTAACGTTATTTCTTTGACGATTCATGGGCGTATGTAATCATACCTTATATGAATAAACCATATTTTCATTTTCATTTTCAATGAATGTACAGAAAAGAGACGGACTACGTCAAGGGACCGATGAACGGAGAGAGTGATTGGGATGACAACATTTCAATCCATACTGCTCAAGGTTTTGGCCTAGGTTTTATAGCCGGCTACCTGTCTGACAACCCTCTTTGGAATTACTGTTGTTGGCGGTTTGCCCTCCAGCGTTCGGGTGCCCTAAGTTGCTTGTTGGTCTACACCGGGTAATCTCACTTACTGCCGCACTGAGAGACGTCAATTAACTTTAATGAGTATTTAATGTCAAAAATTTCATATAAAAATTTCATACAAAAATTCAAATGTAGACTATACCATAGACCCGGCAAGAATAGCGACTAGTTTTGAATTGTCATTTTTTGGCGTTAAGTACTCATTGACGTTATTTGACGTCTCTGAGTGCGGCAGTAAGTCGACTTTTATGACACCCTTGGTGTGAGTTGGGGCTGGCACATTCCACATTATTTTAGCTACCAGCATATATAGCCCAGAATATGACTTCGAGAAAGGATCCACTGTATGTATCTTTTGTTGCACTAATTATATTTTTTGTTCCACTATATGTATATTTTCTTCCGCTGTATGTATCTTTTGTTCCACTGTATGTATCTTTTGTTCCACTGTATGTATCTTTTGTTCCGCTGTATGTATTTTTGACTCTAATGGTTGTGGTTCTGGTTGACTCTCAGTATTTGGGACTCCACAAGAAATACGCTGGCTCTGCACCCCTTGGAGTGATGAGTGGAACAGGTCCACCAGGACTTCGTGGCGTTAGTTTTCTTCAAGAAAAACCTGTAGCCTCCGAACAAGATCAGGGGCTTTCCTCTTCTTGACGTCCCAATAGTGTACTCTGTAATCAACGAGGCATTCAGATTACAGAACAAATCGTAAAATTGTAAAAATAAAACTGAAACGTAGGTAATAGTAGAACCACATGAGTATAAAAACGGAACATAGTAAAAGCTTATCAACTAGCTGTGCGAGCGTAAGCCGATTTTTTCCAGTCTCACTTAGCGCCCAGTTGACAAGTTTATTGTCTGTTCCGTTTTTTACTCATGTGGTAGAACTGAAAAACATCCAAATTAAATAGCAAAATAAACACCCAAGAAGCATAAGCGCTCCCTTTTATACACACAATTATACTAGCACGCCTTCGAGATAGGACATATATAATATTATAATTATAAATAAAGATGTTTTACCATGTTTTATTCTACTCGTATACCAGTGCAGACTGCCACAAAACATCTTTCTTTTTATATAATTGTACTATATTCTGAACAACATAAAATAAAGCTGTAAATTAAATACGCGAATTTGACAGATTCGTATTCGGGTCTGCTGTGGACTAAACTAACCCTTTTTTTTTCGTCTCACTAATTACGTACGGGGAGCACAAATTTTTGCAGATTAGTAAATAGGTACCTGTGACATATTTCAATATTTACTAATCCAACACTAGAAACCTAAAATAAAACACTTGGGGATGTTTTTACATAAATAAACTTTTAATTTAACACAGAACGTATCACTCTTCTTCCCTCTCTGCCGCTTATGGACCGCGCGGCGAGTGCACGGAAAGCCAAGTATTGGGGCGCGCGCGTCTTCGTGCGTCGTCGGCGGCGTTCGGCAATCTCGCAGTCTGCGGGCGCGGAGCGATATCGGCGACCGCTTCTCAGCCACCGTAGCACGGGAAGTGGACACATCTCCTTCGGGGGAAAGAAAATCTTTTCCTCTAGCTCTAACGCCCACTAAATCCAGAGACAAAACACTGTCAAGTGGTGGAGAGAGACTTGTCCATGTTCCCGTGCTAGGCCTGCAGGGACCAGCCGTGTCACTCGCTCCCACAATACAATATTACGTTACAAGTACTAATATAATACACAGTCCGCTTTTATTTATCGTCTCCTAGTTAGGAACCTAACACTAAGGGCCGGTTTTTTGATGCATAGTTAATCAACCAATTGTTAAATATTGTTACTAATTTTTAAATATCAGACTGATATTTAACCATTCGTAACAAATACTAATGTTACTAATTGTCAAATATCAGTCTGATTTTGTTACTAATGGTTAAATATCAGTCTGATATTTAAAGATTAGTAACAATTAGTAACAATTTTTAACAATTGGTTGATTAACTATGCATCAAAAAACCGGCCCTTAGTGTTAGGTTCCTAACTAGGAGACGATAAATAAAAGCGGACTGTGTATTATATTAGTACTTCTAACCACCAAAATCT
Organism: Cataclysta lemnata; assembly: GCA_963931975.1. Taxonomy (NCBI): domain Eukaryota; kingdom Metazoa; phylum Arthropoda; class Insecta; order Lepidoptera; family Crambidae; genus Cataclysta; species Cataclysta lemnata. The sequence goes on from OZ008339.1 coordinate 2,697,525, forward strand.
TTGTATGCATAGTTTCCTGGCTGGTGCCTGACCGCTCGGCTACCCAAGACTTTCGGCAAGTTAATTAACTTGCCGAAATTCTTCTAAAATCGAAAATCGAATAGTTTATAAAGCAAACCCAAGCTTAACCGAACGCACGGTATTTGTAAAAATATCTGCTTTGGAATGTTTGAAATTTATTTCTAAATTGCGAGGGTACCCGTTGGCTTACAACGTGAAGTGTAAAGGTTAGAAGAATTTCGGCAACTTAATTAGTGTCTTGGGTGGCCCGAGCGGTCAGGCACCTGCCCGGATAGCAGCGGACGCGGGTTCGATTCCCGCCTCAAGATCATAAATTTTACGAAATTCTTTTTCTAACCACCAAAATCTTTGTACTAATTTTTCTAACATTTATATAATGTTAAAATTAAATTCAAATAGTTAACTATGCATCAAAAAACCGACCCTAAGAGTTTTCGTCTATAGTCTAGTGGTTGGTTTTTCTAGTGGTTGTGGTTGTCATTTATTTTGAGAATTATGGATTTGTACGTGGCAACAGTTGCTTTGCAGCCTCTGGAGCAGTGAGTGGAGCATGTCCACCATGCCTTGTCGCCGTTACACTTTTTCTGGTAATATTTGTAGTTCCCTATCTGGATCAACTGCCTGCCCCTTTTCGATATTACAAACGATGGTTCTAGAATAAAATACGCAATGTTATCACAACGGGCGACGTTTTTTCAATATAAGTACTTTTTACTTTATTGCAAAAAAATTTAAACCATTTTTTTGACACTTCCTCCCCAGGAAATGGGATTTTCCGTACGCTGAGCAGGAGAAGAATACGACTGGTCAGGTGTCACATAAAAAATGTTAGCTAGCATTGTTAGCCTAAAATCCCTTCTTTGGGAACACGGAACACACATGGAAACACGGCGGTACCTTTTTTGGTCATGAAATGTTGTATACATACTACGTGTAAAAAGTTTTATATCATGTGAGAGTCTGGGCATACCCACTATAGTCCGACAAATTCGTGCGCGACCTCGGGGAGGAGGGAAATCTCGCCCTCCCCGCATCACCTGCCCCTGCCAACATCCAGAGCGCTCCATCCCCGTCACCGGCTCATACCGCTGGAAAGTCGCGCACGAACTTGTCGGATTATTAAAGCTATCGTGTTCCGCTACCCCGCTAAGTGAGGAAGCTCATCGCAGACAAACAGGTCAGCAGCTCTGCCTTCGAACAAATTATTTGGTGGCATCCAAGAATTATTAAAATAAAAAAAACTCTTTAAAAAATTGAGTGCTTTTTATTTTTTATACAAAAAGATAACACACTTCGATAAACTAAATAGGGTAATAAAAACCTAGGTTAATCGTACACTGGCGTCGTCGCTGTACTTAATAATAATGTAGGCTAAATCAATTACTAATACAACAACACAACAAATCATAATATAAGGTCCTTACCCATGAAATTGCCATTTTGTACTAAATATGTTAATTTTTTTTTTTAAACTTTTGTATTCCTGTTATTCAAAGTACCGTACCTACTGAAGAACGGCAATTTCATAGGTTCAGGCAAACCCTGTGGGTATGTGTAATGTGAGAAACAGGCACATCAATGAGAAGAAGAATGAAGAACTTATAAGAATGGACATTGAACAATTTATTTTTAGTCGCTATTTAAACCTTCCATATTATAATAGCGGAATCATCATCTGTTCCTGGCAGATCTGCCAGGGCAAAATGCGACACGGTATGGTCGTTTCTGTAGAACACCACTTGTTCGTCGACGGTGTGCACAGCAGCCTTACAGCCGTACTTGGCATGGGTGGTGCACCTCCATCGTGTCTTGCCTTTGGTTATGCGGCCATTGGGTCGATAGCGACAGCCGTCCAATATCAACACGACAGCACCTCTTTGAGACTCTATGAACTTCGGTTTGAGTTCTGAAACAAAACAACGCCATGTTAATACTGTGAATCTTGTCTTCCGGAGGTCTTCCATGCTGTCATGGGAGGGAAATAACCTAGAATGTGCCAGCCCCGACTCATCCCATGGGTATCGTAAAAGTCGACTAAGGGAGATTGCCCGGTGTAGACCAATAAGCACCTTGTAGCACCCGGACGGTGGAGGGCAAACCACTAACAAAAGCATACCCAAAGAGGGTTGGTGTCAGGCAGGCGGCCGGCTGTAAAACCTATGCCAAAACTTTGCAACTAACAGGAATTGTAATTTTGTTATGCCAATCACTCTCTCTGTCTCTCGACATTACCACATAAATCCAGGTTTTGTGTTTGAAGCGACGCCTGAAACTGCGAAATCACTAGACGGGCATGCCCCCGAGCATGCCCGCCAGACATGCCCACTAGACCTCGCTTGTTTTGGTCTGCGCGATGTTTGCCCAGTGTAGGACTCTCACAGTCAGTCTGGCCTATAGAAGCGAGGTCCGGTGGGCATGTCTGGCAGGCATACCCGTCTAGTGAATGAATTACAACCACACGCTGCACTGCCCGCTCGTACAACGCCGAATGATTTTCGGGAGAAGTTTTATAAGATGTTTCACTCACGCTGGTTCACTCACAGTTCAATTACAGATTCCCCTCACCTTGGACGTTGTTATCAGTATGCAGCAAACCAAGTATTCTTAAAATAATATAAGTATATAATACATTATGTACACACAAACACAATTAAATATCGTCAATATAATTATAAACGTATAGGTAATAAATAGTAATAACACCTTTATGATTTATTTGAGCGTCTGCAACATTTTCTCAGTATCTTCGTAGGTTTTTGATTGTAAGAATTTTGTGACTGTCTGTTTGCATTTAGCGCGTGTCATTGGATATATGTCAAGAACTCGATTTAAATTGTTATAGATAAATTGACCAAGAAAGACCTGGCAGTGTTGTGCGAATGGAGAATAAAAAGGCATATTTCTGAAAACTTTATGTTTTCTTCTTTTGTTATTAATAATTTCAGGAGTGTATATAGTTTTAGAATGCGTATATAATATTGTATGCAGTATAAATAACTGTCGAACTGTAAGTACTTCCATTTCGGTATATAGTTTTATGGTTGGATATCGGAAAGGCCTACACGTCATGACTTTTAGTATTGCTCTTTGAGCCCTCTCAATCCTCATCATATAATTTTTAAATGTGCCACCCCACGATGTGATACAATAGGTAATTATCGATTGACATAAGGCAAAGTAAGTAGTCTTAAGTAAATTGAGGTCAGCTGCAGATCTTAACCGTTTGAAAAAGAATATTAGTTTACGTATTCTTTTGGTGAGTATATCAGTGTGTTGTTTCCATGATAACGTTGAGTCTATGTTTACTCCGAGGTATTTTATTGTAGATCTGCGATCTAGTGTTATGCATGTACATGTTTTGTTGTTCGATGGTGATAGACAAGTGTGCGCTTTTATTTGAAAATTTTCCGGTTGAAGGCGGCTTTGTTTTGTGAAAGTTATATATTTCGATTTATTAAGATTAAGCGTGAGTTTATTATTTTGAAGGCTTAGCATTACTTTACGGAGTCCATGTTCCGCTTCAGTCTCCAATTTTTTCCATGATGAACTGTGGAAGATAATGGCAGTGTCATCGGCAAATGCATATAGTTGAGCATTTTCTAATTGTAGATTGCATATGTCGTTCATGTATATTATGAACAAGCTAGGTCCTAATATGCTTCCTTGTGGAACACCGTAGGATATGGGGTAGAGATCGCTAATATGGTTACCTATTTTTACCCGTTGGTTTCTATCGTTTAGGTAACTATCAAATAAATTTAGAACCGTGCCTCGGATTCCTATATTTTCCAATTTCTTTATGAGGAGGGGAATAGAGACAGTGTCGAATGCTTTCGCAAGATCCAAAAATATTGCCATACATTTTTCCTTTTTTTCAAGTCGTTGTATAATATTAGTAGTTAAGTTGTTGACTGCTTGCTCAGTTGATTTTCCTTTAGTAAAACCATACTGATTGTTAGATAGAATTTTGAATTTGTGTAGGTAATTTGTCAGTCTTTTATTCATTAGTCGCTCTAGTACTTTAGATATTGAGGGTAAGATTGATATTGGTCTATAATTGCCGACACTGTCTTTATCTCCGGCTTTGTGAATTGGTGTAAGAAGGGCAGTTTTAAGGCAATCGGGAAAGATTCCATCATTGAAGCTTCGATTACAAATGTGAGTTATTGGCGGAACTAGTATGTGTATGGACATTTTGAGAACTTTAGTGGGTATGTTGTCAATACCAGCAGCAGAGCTATTCCTCAGCTCTCGTATAGTAGTGTAGACTTCGTCAAAGTCAGTGTCAGCGAGTACAAAAGAGTTTACAGAGGCATTAGTGGTGCTGTAAGAGAGAAAATCACTATTCGTAGCTGGAATCTCTTCCGCCAGTTCTTTTCCGATGGTCGCAAAGTATTCATTTATTAAATTAATCGACGATAATGGGCTATTCTTTATCTTTAGTAGATTATAGGGTTCGTCTTGATTTTTGTTTCTTGTCTTAGTTATGTCTCGAATTGCATCCCATGTCTTTTTTGAGTTATTTCTAGCATTGTCCAGTTTATTTTTATTGTAATCTCTTTCAACTTTTTTTATGAGATCATTGCAAAAGTTTCTGTAGCGTTTGTATGTGGTGATTAGTATTGTGTCGTGTGGGTGTTTGTTACTTTTGCTATGCAATCTGTCTCGATTTCTAATACATCGTAACAGACCTGGAGTGACCCATGGTTGCAGGATTTTTTTTCTGTGAGATATAGTTTTTATTGTAACATTTTTATTTATAATGTTTGTAATTTTGTTAACTAATAATTCAGTGGCTATATTAGTATCGTTGATTTCTAGAATAGGGTTAAAATCTGTCTCTTGAAGATTTTTGGCTATCGCGTTGTAATCAGTAATTTTGGAAGTAGCTAAAGGTTTCTTTGTCTTATCTGTGTTAATTACGCTGAATATGGTGGCGAAATGGTCTGTTATTGTAGTTCGAACTACTGAGATTGATGTTTGAAGGCTAGATTTCATAATGACATGATCCAGACAACTAAGCTTTCGGGTATCGTGTGTCCTGGAAGAAAACCATGGTAAGCTAACAAGTTTTGGTACTCATTTGATTGGCAAGTATTATCTAAGATATTTATATTTATATCTCCTGTTATATATACATTCCTGTAGTCTTTTAAAGAATTTATTGTATTATTTAATGATTTCAGAAAGTTGTCTATGTTGTGATGAGAGGGTGGGCGGTATATAGCAATTATGCATGTGTTTCTTGGAAGTTTCACTATCAAGCAGTTGGCGTCGACGAATGCAGGTTCTGTAATATCTACGGCAATTGAATCTCTGACGTACACTACAACTCCCTCGTTTTGTGTGTTGCAGTTTTTGGTGTAGAAGCTATTATAATGTGATATAGATGGAGGGTTTCCGGTATTTTTTGACCAACATTCTGTGAGTACAACAATGTCAATACCAATGTTAAGGCTTGACATTATGACCTCCATTTGGCTCATATTACAGTGAATACTTCTTATGTTCTGGGATAGTACTACCAAGTGGTTATTGTGTGGCAATTTATTTTTTACCTCATTTGCATCACAAATGCAGCTAGTGGCCGGCGAGTAAGAATCAATGTCATATGTGACATCCTCCTCAAGCTCTGTGGCGAACGAAGTTTAAGGGGCTGTTCGGTGGCTGTCTTGTGGTGTTCTTATATGGTATAGCTTGTGCATATATTTCCTTCAGTAGAACGTGATTAATGATGAAGATAATTAAATAGATTATTAGTTCTTGACATGATCGCACACTATATATAATTTGAATTCGACTCATTAGTAGTCTTGTGTGTAGATGCATTTTATAAGCGTCTGTTGTTAAGTGTTTAATATAGAGTGAGTTTATAATACGTTTGTGTTGCGTGGTTAGTTTTTGTTTTATACATAACATTACAAAGAGACAAATCCTATAATAATAGCAATGATAATTTATGAGATAATCCGTCAGTAAAGAGTTAAAGTATATTTTAGCACATGTTAGTCACTTTTGACTTTTAAGCTGGATAATATTATCTTCAGTGTTGATACGAATAATATTAGTGCCGTCATTCTTGCGTAAGAATATTTTCCCGAATGACGACCAACAATACTTGTAATCATGATGCGCAGCGAAGTCCCGCGCCAGAAAGAAGAGTCGTTTAGCTTTAGCTGTGAGATTATCGGACACGTAAATAGGTAGTTTCGGTCCATCGATATGTAAATGGTGAGTATTAATTTTATCGTTCATATTTCTCATATTGAATTGCTTAGTAGATTGTGCTACTTTATCTTTGGTCAACGTAGAAACAAATTCAACTATAATCGTCTTGTTTTCGGATCTTGAGTTTACACGAAAAACATCTTTGATATCCGAGAATTGGATAGGTGCTTTTATAACTTTAGTCAGTGTTTCGACTGTCCTCACTAATTCGTCTTTAGTTTCGTTTATCTTTCGAGGAATGTTTCTTATTTCCAGGCTAGAGTATCGTAGTTGTCTTTCCAGTTGTTCAACTTTTTCTTCTAGTTGTTGAATTTGTATGCGATCAGCTCAGCAATGCAATCCTCCCCTTGCTTTAATATTTCATTAATTGGGGTAAATGAAAAATAAAATGAGGATATGAATTAACTTAAAGCATGTATTAAATGCAACACACATATTTAACCTAATCAACCTTTGACCTAATGCAGAATAATTAAAATATAAACGCAAACGCACACACAGCTCTGATTAGCCAGGTTCGGCTAATCTTAACATAACAAGTTCTAGTTACTAAATCAGAAAATAACAAATGACAACGCAAGTACATTTCTTAATTTCTGTTTTAGTAACTAGAACAGTGCCAAAAACAATACTATTGAAATACCATTGAACATAGATCTATACTCCAGCTGTAGCGAGATACAAAATGTAAACAATCTCAATCTGTGAAATATTAATAAAAATGTGTAGGTATTACGCATATTTTCAAAGTTGCTAATCGTTTTAAAATCCTAAAATGCGAAACACATAATAAAATACATCTTTCTCTTTTTAAATGCGTTTTAAAGATAAATAAGCATATTTTATATGGAAATTGTTCACATGTTGTCCCTCTGCATAATGGCTATAGTATAGTGTAGTTATCGTATTATGGTAATATTCGACTCCACTACTATGCCCATCGCGCCTACCAGTCCCCTAGAGAACTAAAAGATACTAACAGCCAACATGTATGGTCGCTCGACTTTTATTTTTATTATATCGAGTCGTGCGAATGTTGCTAGAGCCATAGGCGACAAGGGTGCCTAGCCAAGTGGCAAAAGACACCAGGTTTCTTAAAAACAAAATTAAATGAAGTTTTTGACAACTACCTTTATGGGGTTTCGGGACGGTCAATCAGCTTGCGTCAAGCAGGTTGATTTTCTGTGTGCTGCTAGGTCAAACAAATCAAACAGACAAAAAATGTCATACATGCATCAGGCTAGCGTTGTAGACGATCAAAATGGTGTAAGCAAGCTAAAGTATACGTGATTGACGCCAAGCTGATTGCAAAGCAACCCCAGAATGGGGTTTTGAGATTTCACACGGACGGTTGCCATGGCGATGACGATAGACAGAACAGGGCAGGAAGCAGGTCGCCACGGCGTTTTTTCAATAATACGTTAGTTCCGTGCGTTCTATTCTATTCCTTCGAATAGATTGTCCACTAGGCTGTCACCAGGCCCCACGGTATGGTCGTTTCTGTAGAAGACCACTTGTCCGTCAATGGTGTGCACGGTAGCCTTACACTTGTACTTGGTGTGGGTGTTGCACCTCCATCGTTTCTTGCCTATGACTCCACCGTTGTGGCGATAGCGGCATCCGTCCAATAACAACACGCAAGCCCCTCTTTCAGATTCGATGAACATCGGTTTGAGAACTGCAAGAAAACAACATCATGTTAATGATGCGAATATCGTTAATATCTGTATTAGCGAGGAGCAAAAATGCACGCATCGGAAATGAGAATGTCAAGATTAAGATGGATGTGTGGGGTGAATAGCAAAGACCCGATTAGAAACAAAGAAGAAAGAAAACATCTACTGGCCTCATCAAAATAAATAATAAAAGAAAGAAGAAAAGTTACACTGTGCGAGGCCAAAAGACCTCAGTCGCGGCATAATGCCACTATGTCAATGGATCTGATTCTGACTGGGCCTGATCAATAACAATTAATACCCGATAAGCCAGCACCGTCACCACAAAAAGTAAAACTAAAAAAGACAGTGCATTAAAATTAATTCGGGGTATTAGTCAGAGGAAGTTTGAAAGTAGCGACGATGATCAAAAAATGAGGAGCAAGAGGTGGTACGGGCACGCGATGACTCATCATTCATCCCAGTATTCCCCATCATTCATCCCCAGAACATTCACCCTTCCTCATAACTGATGAGGAGGGATGAATGTTTCGTAACTAGAGGTATGTTAAGTATCGATGTGCATGGACCTTGAATGAGAGGAAGACCGAAGATGCGATGGATGGATTGTGTAAAAGATGATATTATGAGGAAGTACATGCTGAACTCACGTCCGATAAAGGTTAGCAAACATTTTTAAGTGTTTTTGTCCAAGACTAAAGAATATATTACCAACTATTCGATTTTAATTTTAACATTATATAAATGTTAGAAAAATTAGTACAAAGATTTAGGTGGTTTGAAAAAGAATTTGGAATGTTTGAAATTTATTTCTACATTCCGAGGGTACCCGTTGGCTTACAACGTGAAGTGTAAAGGTTCGAAGAATTTCGGAGAGTTAATTGGTGTCTTGGGTGGTCGAGCGGTCAGGCACCTGCCCGGATAGCAGCAAGACCATAATTTTTCGAAATTCTTTTTCAAACCACCAAAATCTTTGTAATTAGTACTAAGATTTTGGTGGTTTCTAACATTTATATAATGTTAAAATTAAAATCGAATAGTTTATAAAGCAAACCCAAGCTTAACCGAACGCACGGTATTTGTAAAAATATCTGCTTTGGAATGTTTGAAATTTATTTCTACATTGCGAGGGTACCCGTTGGCTTACAACGTGAAGTGTAAAAGTTAGAAGAATTTCGGCAAGTTAATTGGTGTCTTGGGTGGCCGAGCGGTCAGGCACCTGCCCGAATAGCAGCGGACGCGGGTTCGATTCCCGCCTCAAGCCCATAATTTTTCGAAATTCTTTTTCAAACCACCAAAATCTTTGTACTAATTTTTCTAACATTTATATAATGTTAAAATTAAAATCGAATAGTTTATAAAGCAAACCCAAGCTTAACCGAACGCACAGTATTTGTAAAAATATCTGCTTTGGAATGTTTGAAATTTATTTCTACATTGCGAGGGTACCCGTTGGCTTACAACGTGAAGTGTAAAGGTTAGAAGAATTTCGGCAAGTTAATTGGTGTCTTGGGTGGCCGAGCGGTCAGGCACCTGCCCGGATAGCAGCGGACGCGGGTTCGATTCCCGCCTCAAGACCATAATTTTTCGAAATTCTTTTTCGAACCACCAAAATCTTTGTATATATTACCAATTTAAGTAAAAATAACGTCCCACGCACCATTTTTTTACTTAATACACAATTTAACGGCTACATCGAAATATACAGGGTGGAAAGTTGAGATGGGGTAGTAAGGGCAGCTACCAGAGCCCTTGCTGCCAAGTGAAAATGCTCTTAGGAGACCTCACCCAACTTTTTGAGCGATGACCATCGACATTCAGAGATTTTTGATAAAATGTACAGTCAGCGAGAAAATCGTCAGAATTTACAATTTTTTTTTTGATGCTAATCGATCCCATTTCTATAGTGGACTAAAACACTCTTTGAGACCAACTGAGGTTAGAGTACTAGAAAACCCACAAATCAAAGAAAACTTTTTCTTTACATTTTAGTAGGGTAGGCAAAGTGGATTTTCTTAAGCATAAAAATCATTAATTTTTATCGGAATAACTTCGGTATTCTGATAAATTGGTATTCTGATAAATAAAAAACCATTAAATACGATACCTACAAACTTTTAAACTACATAGTTATAGCTGGCAATCATGGGTGAAAAGTTTCCTAATACAACACTGATAAAAATCACGCCGTGCGTAGACGTGGCGCACACGGCGGCGGGCGCGGCGGCGCGAGGCCGTGCACCTATACAATCTTCCATAGTGATCCACACAACACTGAAAATCGTGCCTACATACGACGAATTAACCAAAGATATTGGCGGCGAAAAACCGCGTGTGCACAAGAGGCCTACTAGTTACGAAGAAAATTTAAATTTTGAAGAACTTTTTTAGAACAGTTACGATATCTGATGTTTTATTTCAGGGTTTGTTCTTCTCTTGAACGTTGAAATGGTTTCAAATCAAGAAAATGTAAGATTAGGTAGAAGCTTATTTTCGAATAAATTATACTCATTGACAGCATTGGTAGAGGTACTACCAATGCTGTCAATGAGTATAAATAGATTCAGATAAAATTTAAATTTTTACGTTGCAGTGACAGAATTTTGTTTATTATTTAGAAGAAATGAAAATAACATGATTTTTATATACCTACCTAGATACTAATGAAACAGTAAATTTATTAATGTCTTGATATATCTTTATTAAAAGTTTCGAGAGTTAATAAAAATATGATATTTTATTTCAATATTATACACATAATTAACATGACGAAACACACAGAAAATGAACAAGACTGACTCAATCTGATTAAAGCCCAACATTGATAATATAAGTCACCTGTTTCCAATTGAAAAGCTAAAAATGGGCTGAACGCGTAACACGTAACATAGGTACGGCTAACACGCCGTATAGTTGACCAACCATGACGTGGACAAGAGGCCATAGACTCCCATAGAATACTGATAAAAATCACGCCGTGCGTAGACGCTTCCATAGTGATCCATACAACACCGACGACCGTGCCTACACATGGCGATTCAACCGTAGATTTTGACGTCGAAAAACCGTGTGTCTACTGTTGTTCAAGATATGCAGCTGACTGGTTACGATTTTTATTTCGCGCAATGCCGTCTGTGTTGTGCTCGTCCATGAGCAAAACGATTTTGTCCGATACCGTGTGCAGTTTAGCTTTACAGCCGAATTTCTCGTGTGTGGCACATCTCCACCGTATTTTGTCTCCGGTCGAGGTGTTGACTCTGTACTTGTAACCACCGTACAACAAAACCCGGCACCCTTTCGATGTGGTAAACATTTGAGCTTCAAGCCCTGGAACAAATTGTCGGTGTATTATTTCATAAACATAAACTTGAGGTAATAAAAAAAAGTGATAAAAACAAAGAGATTGAATTCTAAATTGGAATTAATGCTTTCATTATCACTCCAAAAACTTGATTGAACAAACCAACTATGTAACAAAAAATACATTGTTGGTTGGTATGCTGTTATAAATCCCTTTATATATTACTAAAAGACAATAACAAATATGCAGAGAGAAGTTGAGGTAGCAAAAATGAGTGTTGTCATGTGTGAAAGAACCCCGTAAACCTACGGTTGGGTCACAAGTCCCAAGCGCTGCCGAAGTCTTCCTTCTCTACCACACGGTGAATCCATGGAAAGTTAAGATTTTATTCTCTCTTACATAATATAGTACATACGTGTCTCTAATAGTTATGTCCCTACCTACATACGGGATACATTCTTTTGTAGGTAGCAGATAATAGCTTAGTACCACGTTTATTTAAATACTATTTTTTTCTGAAACGGCTACGATTTTGTAACCAGTGTAGGCAGAACGATATTATGCTTCTGCCACTGCATAGATTGCGACATTCAGTCATTTTGCAGATTGATAAATACTTGCGAATTATTTTAACATTTACCACTTCAATAATAAAGAACTAAAATAAAACACTTCTGTATGTTTCTTACATAAATAAACTTTTAATTATTTAACACAAAGCGTATTAAATATACGATATATTTATTACACCTCTATCTACTTAAAATAATCAGTACAGTCATTTTTTTATTATTAAGTACTAACAAACAACAAAAACATAATTATCAAGATAACAAAACAATTTCGCAACGCATAGCCGTACAAATATCAGCTAAACATGACGTACAAAACTGATCAACAGAGACGCAACATCGCGTAAAGCTCTCACTGCAAGCTACGCAATATTGCATAGCACCATCACTACCGGCTAAGCAGTATCTTGTAAAATATATACAATACGCTATAAAACGCGACCAATCTAAGATCATCTAAACGATGAAAAGGGTGACATTTGCTTGGCATCTGTCAGTTACTGATAACTCGGTTTACATTATTGTCACAACAAACCTATATAACATTAATTTGAGCCCCAGAGGACTGTGCAGTAGCTGGTTCCCGAAAAACGGCCTTTATAAATTGTTTAAAAGGATGCTTTTGTAATGTCGACGAGGTCGAAAGTCTAGTACTCATATAACATAGCCTTGTATTATGTATTGACCTTATTTACATAGGTAAATAAGGTCCAAAGTCTAGCTGTACTCCTGTTTACAAGGAGGATGCGAGTGATTTTCGATGGCCAACACGATTTTTTCATCGATTGTGTGAATTCTCGCTGAGCACTTTCTCACTGAGCACCGCCATCTTATTTTGTTGACGGACACGAAGTTTCTGCAGTACTTGTAGCCATTCAGCATCAGGATTTTGAAGCCTCTTGACGTTATGATCACTGGAACAAACGAAGTGTCTCTTAAGAAAACATGGTAAGCAATTAATTATTCGTAGAGTTAGCATGGTTTAGGGCTGTTTTTCTCCTGCGTGGCCTAGTGGTTCGCCAACCGGAATTAAGATCCAGAGGTCCCGGGTTCGATTTGTACTCGGTTTGGTTGGTGGTAAGACTTCATTGAAGTCCGCCTGGCTAGCTAGCACCATCTTATCAAAATCTGTCGCCATAATATTAATATTATCAGCATTATTTTGTTCCGACAATTGTGATAAGATAGCCATCCCCTTTGTGATTAAGGGTGTCAGATAAAGCTCGAGTCCATCTTCGGCCGTTATCGTCACTTACCATCAGGCGAGAAGAAGCTTTCCTGTCTAGCATTAAAAAAATACCTCGCACAGCTCTGTTGTAAATGCACCCTATAGCTGCGATTCGTCCATTCGTGAAATTACGCGGCATATTATTATCAGCGCATCTACCGCAGTATCTTAGGACAATGGTCTTTAATACGTGATTGTTGACACTGATGACATAATTATGGTGCCGAACGCTCAAAATGAGCCTTGTGAGAAGGCTCAAAGTCACTCAAAGGGCAATGCAGAGGGGCTATGCTCGGTGTTTCCATGTATGATCATATGAGAAATGATGAGATCCACAGGAGAACTAAGGTTACCAACATAGCCCGAAGAATTGAGAATCTTAAGTTATAGTGGCATCTTAATTGATAGGGCACATAGCCAGGAGGACGGACGGCCCTTGGGACAGAAGGGTCCCCGAACAGCGGGCGGCCGCGTACCGGGAGACGTATATTGGTATGTTGACCGCGACGATCTGTTAAAAGTCGCGGATAACCGCTGGATGCGGGCAGCGCAAGACCGATCGGTTTGGAGATCCTTGGGATGGCCAATGCCCAACAAAAAAATAGAGGTAGGAATTTTAAAGGCTATATTATAGGCTATGGGGCCTGAGGTAAGTAAAGTTGATTTTGGAAAAGGTTATTAGTTCAGTTATTAGTTAGTATCAGTGGATTATCTTGCTCAAAATAGTTTGGGAATTGAAACGAACTGATTAGGTTCCATAATAAAAGCAAAAATATATCGTATTTCTATTTATTTTACCAAACATATTAAATATCGAGGTACAGATATGGGTACGGTAGACCTTTTTTATACATTATTTACATATTATTATTACATTTTGACCATAAAGTGGACTTTACCGCCCGCTACGCGTACGGAATATCCCATCACTTCCCGGTTAGGTACAACTATGATCTTACCTCGGGCGATAAAGATCGCATATTTATCGCGATCTGGGGCTATTTTATCAAACACTTGTAATCTGAGGCATTCTTTGTTTCATCGCCCTTGGTATATGATCTACTATAACTACAATAACAATAAAAACAAACATAAATTATTGGTAACATTTTGCATTCCAGGAGATGCCTATAAAAATATGCACTCAATTCTCAATAAACAAGTTTAAATTAGAAACAAAAAACTCTTAAAGAAATAAAAACGATTCTTTATTATTATTTTGTGCACTTATTTGAGCTAGACATTGCAACTTCCCAGCTCTTTCAAGAAGCACTTGAGGACTCTCAAGCCAACTTTTTGAACTTTTTCTCACCTTGGTATTAATTCTTCCAACATTGATAATAATGTTCAAATTAACAGCAACATAACTAATGTGTTAATTACTAATCGGTTAATTTGCAGTCATACCGATTAGGGGAAACGTGCAATCAATTTCTTAGGTTATGGTTATGATTCTCCTGTTTCCTCGTTATAATACCTTTCACCACGTAGTAGTACGCCTTGCAACCTCGCTTTGTACACCTCCACCTGACCTTGTGACCGTGGCCTTCGACTGTCTTGTAAAATTTGCAGGATTTGTACCACATTTGCTCTTTCCCCGCCGACGATGTTAGGAACAAGGCTGAAAGATCGAAGGACATGGCTAAATTGAAGTATGTAATTGTATAAATTGTACCTATTAAGTATTTCATTCATCAAAAGGATCAGGAACTTGTAATATTTCTATAATCCTGAAAATTAAATCTTTATTAGTCGTGTAATGTAAGTCGTCTATAAAACCAGTCTATGTTAAGGTCTCTACATACGTAACGGGAAAATACCCCGGACTGGACGTGGACGGGACGGGGATGGGGACGGGGCCTCTCTTGTTCAAAACGCCCCGTGCACGTCTTGTCCGTGACTCCGTGACATCATACCTATGTATCCTTCATGTATATTTTGTATGAAACGATATTTCTGCAGTCACGTCGCACACTTAGGCCAAACTTAGGCCAGCCGCAGACGTTCTGAATCGGCATTAAGTTTCTGAATCAGGAATTCAGGGCCCGTAGCCAAGTGGCAATCGTTTCATAACGATAACGTGTCGAAGTTCGTCACGATCGGCTATCTTACTTTGGTATCTACAGCGTCTTAGCTTGCGCTACCAACATAACTAGGAACTTATGAAGACGATTTAGGTCACGTGTTTTCACGACGACTTACGTCAAATCCCATACATTTTGCTTTATCGAACTTCGTTATCTGTGTCGGTATGTTACTTTGTTTAGGCCCCCTGATTCGGAAACCTGAACGCTATTTCGCTCTTCTTATTTCTCCTTATTATTTTATACAATTGATTTTTTTATATTAGGTATAATTAACTAGTGAAAAGTCCTTTGATCATTGTTTTTGATAATGTATGTTATAGGTAATGAGTGCTTAATAGGAAAATACCGAGTTTTAATAATACTTTATTGTGCACTAGACAACATAAACAACAATACAATACGTACGTAATTAGTTAAATGACATAAACTTTATGACTTTTTTACAATAACGCGTAAATAGAATTGTTTAAAACAATAAAATCAAGGGAAGGGCGGGCAACACGGATAGGGGAAGGTGCCCCAAAGTGGCCCCACTCGTGCCTCCTGACTGGGTAATATATATTTTTAAATAGTTTATCCTCTTTCATATCAGGATCGCTCATGCTGTTATTCAAATTCAAAATACATTTATTTATCTATGGAATGAGTACAATTACAACAACAACAACTCACTCAACACGAATACCTGTGTGTTTAAGGGAAAATGCGCAGCATGCTTTAGCCCATAATGACGGGATTTCAAAATTCTCTTTCGAACCAATCCGCCCACGAAGAGCAGACCCTTACAATGTCCATGTTCATATTGAACATGTCAAAGCACCACACCCAAGTAGTATTCTACCTCATATTGGCTTACCTACTTCATCCATTTTACCCGCCCTGAGAATAAATATCACTTCAAACTTCTTCCCCATATTGACTACTTAGTCCATATTACCCGCCCTGAGAATAAAAATCACTTCAAACACAGAATTTTTCTGTTCTGTGACTCCAAACGTCACTTCAATGTGAATGTTCACCTTGCATACTCAACACTCTTCTGTTTAAAGTCTTAATACTGACATGGCACCTGTGACTGGACGCTTTAGAGCAGTACCAACGACAGAAGCCCTCAACTCCACTTGTACCTTTCGACCCCTTCCAGTAGGAACGACCTTGGTAAAACAGTTTGTAGTTTCCATTTTTGTTTATCACGAATACTGCATCTGAAATGGTTACCAATGGTGAGTACCTACAAAGGAGAGATACTGAGAGCGCTTACGCACTACATCCGAACCGAATTCGAGATTTTGACGGTCCGTTGTAGCCGTAGAACAATTTTTATGGTAACTTACGCACTACATCCGATCTCTCTCCGAGCTTTCTAGACCAATAATTTTTTGACGGATTCGGATCAGATTCGGGTCGAATGTAGTGCGTAAGCGCTCTAAAGCTACTCTACGCACTGCATTAGTTTGCTACTATTAAATGGCCATTATTATTTGCCTAGTTCATACAAAAATGACAAGCAACCGTTACAATATTCTACCTAAAGTTGGTTCCAATTCAAGTTGTCTGTCAGGTAAATAATCACAAATTTAATCAATTGTTACTCCAAATAGCTTGCTTAAAACGTTCCCTGTTGATCATTAATTGTAGTTATTTCGTGTGATGCTGTAGAAGGCTAATAGACCCTACATATAGGTAATTCCTTTATCAGTGGGTCATAGGGTTCAAATACCTGGTAACGTTATGGTGCATTCAAATGTGAAAACACTGAATTAGAAATAAAATTAAAATAATCCCATTTTAAAAGATAAAGGATTTGCTTATCAGAGTCCTGCATTCGATCTTAATAATTAAACTAAAAGAAAATCATTAAATTAAATATATAATAGGTTGCCAGGTCACAAAACTACAGTATGTAATATTACTTCTAATATGTAAATAGAATACTGAAACTCAATGTAGATCAGAATAGAGAAACTCTATGATAAAAAAAACCAATTTATTTACATAATTAATGTTCACAATAGCGATAGATCGAGTAGGTAAATGAATTAATTTTCTATCGGCACAATTAAAGTAATAAGTCACATAAACTTGAAATGAATGCGGGGTTGCATTTTTATGACGGCCGCCTTGGTCGAATGCTCAGATTGCTGGGTATTGGCCAAGAGGTCCCGGGTTCGAATCCTGGTAGGGGCAAACTTTGTGATGACCACAAATGTTTGTTTCTGAGTCATGATTGTGTATATGTTTATGTAGTACCTATATATTAAAAACATTTTATATACATAATTATATTAAAAATATGTCCGTCATCTAGTATCCATAACACAAGTGCTTAGGCTACTTACTTTGGGCTAGATGATAGGTGTGAGTGTAAAAATAATTATTATATAATTATTATAATTATTATTATGGTGGGCAGTTATGACAACAATCTTGAGAGTTTGCTCAAGGTTCGTGTGTATGTTCACCGTAGACTGATATCACCTCGCAGTCAAAAGTAGTTATGGACGCGGGGCACTTCCTACTTTTTTTCTTTGAGCAATACCATCGGCAAGTCTGCCTCTTCCTGAAGATAAATTTGTCGCACCAGAACGTGTGACAGCCGTAACGCAGCTTATAATTACCGCTGCCAGTCGGTATGAATTCCACTGGAATCAAATGAAATGTGTGATCAGCAAACTCAGCCCAGCTAGCATGACCAACGAAACACGATATGACATACCCATTTATCGCTTTGAACCGCCAATAATCTATGGAGTTTTGACAGTTCAACGCGATAAATACATACATACATACATAAATCACGCCTATATCCCCGAAGAGGTAGGCAGAGGTGAACTAGCACCCACGTTTCGCCAGTTATATTAGGTCCCATGTAATAGGTGGCGAGCCTATTGCCATTTATCGGGCACAAAAGTCGCAGTACATTGCTAGGTTGTTTAAGAGGAACGCTGCTACCCATTCCTCATCACTGTTAATCCTTAGTCGCCTTGTACGACACCCACGGGAGAGATTTGGACGCGATAAATGGCTCTATCATATCTTACAAGTTCACTGCCATCTATCGGGCACGTGAAACGCAGTACTCAATATATTGCTAAGTGTATAAGAGGAACACTGCATAACTCTTCGCTGTCCTAACCCTAGATGTCGTAGAAAGAGACTCCTTCTACGACATCCGCGGGAGAGATTGGGGGAAGGGATACCTTTATCTGTTCTGTGGGCTGGGTTATCTATTATGCACTAATAAGCAATTTAATAAATAAATAACACGCCATTCCCATGTTGAGCTAGACATATAATTATAATTAATATACACTTAGTACAAAGATTTTGGTGGTAAGAAGAAAGTTCGAAAAATTATGGTCTTGATGCGGGAATCGAACCCGCGTCCACTGCGACCCGGGATAGGTGCCTATACCTACCGCTCGGCCAACCAAGACACTAATTAACTTATCGAAATTCTTCTAACCTTTACACTTCACGTTGTAAGCCCACGAAAATCGAATAATATACACATTGTGAGGAGCTAGCTAGCGCAGTGGTATAGCGAGCTTAGCTTACTAAGCAATGTCGACTAAGGCCGGTCATTGGATGGGTGACCAAAAATGTATTATCTCGAGTTACTCCGTGCTGCATCTGCAGTCGTTAATACCCACCAACCCGCCCAATCTCCCTATATTCTTCCATTCATAGGGAAGGCCTCTGCCCCAGCAGTGGGGACATTAAAGGGTTTTGATGATGATGATACAACTGTATTAAGAGTGATGATTGTGTATCGGATAAATTCGTTGCGCGAATTCCATCAATTTTTCCTCGCCGTGAGTATGCTCGCCGCTGACGTTGACGATTTCGTAATCCAATGTTTGCACAGTGACTGTACACTTCCTGCGTTTCGTCTTCGAGCAGTACCATCGGCGAGCCCGCCCTGCCTTAGCGGACGCTTTGGGGGACCAAAACGTGTGGTCACCGTAGCGCAGTATATGATTCCCACTTGCGGTTGGCACAAACTCCACTGAAACATTAAATTCAATTAGCAACCTTCTATGTATTTATATTTTCACGAGCGCTACACATCTATACTAATATCTATTATAAAGCTGGAGACTTTGTTTGTTTTTATGATTAAACGCGTCAATCTTAGGAACTACTGACTCAAATTTTAAAATAATGTTTGTCGAGGTATAGTCCATTTAGCGAGGAAGGCTATAGGCTATATAATAACCGGCATTAACGCGAGCGAAGCCGCGGACGTCCACTAGTTTAAAATAAAACAACTTTTACGGAGACTTTCCGTGACCACGGCCGCTGTAATGTGATTGAAACGTCGGTTAAATAATAACACTGCCAAACACCTAAATACATGCTAATCTTATTATTAGTAATTCAAACATTTGTTTGTTTTGGGATCTACATGGTTGATGAGCGTTTTTGGAAAATGTCGAATCCTCATTAACGGTAGATGTTTATGATTATATGAGTTAGGGAGTGTTGACGTGTTGTGAAGGGACTTTGTAATCTACACTTGGGTAACAAGTCCCAAGTGCGCGACTCCTGTCCTGACTTCCCACTTTGCCACACTATCCCCGAATACAGCAACGCTAATCAATATTGAGTTTTGCTTATCATTTAAATGTTGTCAAAATTTATGTTTTTCCATACAAATTCTGACAGGTAATGTCCACTTAACTTTTTAAGCAGTGCCCCACGCACAGTGAATCAATGGAAAGCTGAGAATTTTCGTCTCTCTCGGTAAGAGAATATGTTATTACCAGCATAAATTTTGAGAAATATGACCAGCATAAATTTTGAGAAATACCAGTTGCTTTTGCAATACAAGTTGGATACAAGCTGGCTGGAGGTTTAACAAAACCTAAATTCAGAAATGAATGGATGGTGGGTTAAAAAAAGTATAGGTAACCCTTTGTGACTTTAAGAAAAAGGAATGTAGGTATCCTTTTGCGTAAAGTCACAATATTCAAATTATATGTTTACCATTCTAGTCCTGAATCGAGGCTTGTTTTTGATGAAATTTGACTTGAAGATGAGAGGAAAAAATTTAAACAGTGTTATGGCCTGGAAATATGACTTTAATCTTTGGTGTAATCTTAGATATTTTTTATTTTTCGTAAAATTTTCACTCAACACAATAATACTCGTAATTTCGTACTGTCCTCTCAAGAAGAATTTACTCACAAACTGTGTGATAAATTGCTTTATACATATACGTATTTTATAATCATTAAAGGTACATACCAATTACTATTTACACCTAGTATTAGTACCTAGAATTAACATGTAAATTATTTTTAATAATAATATAGACTTATATAATACCTACATCTTACTTGTATCAAAATGACACAATATCAAAACAAAAATATAAATCGTAAATCCTCTTATCAAATTGATTTAGTAATATAAATAACTAATCTAAATCACATTTATTTTGTTGGGAATCAGTAATAAAGCTTTGATAATTTGGCTAACAAATGAAATAAGTATTATTTCAAAACATTAATGATAAAATGCTCGTAGGTTCAAGTAACTTAATTTTAATTTGACTTTTTATGGCACATAGAAGAATACAGTCTGCAGGACTGCAGTTGTTTACTCAGCAATCAGCACTGAACCAGCGTGGTGGTTTATGGCCCATTCTTCCATATATTCTTATATGTATAGAGAAGGACAATCCGGCTATTCTACTCAACGATGTCAATATATTATGCTTTCTCAAATTAATCACTACGTTATTTGGCACATACACTTAAGTAACGAAACGATACAACGATGGCTGTTTTTTATTAACAACAATAAATAATAATAAATTAATCGACACGTGTCACAAATTTCATCATCGCCCTGCCCTTATCCCATAGCAGTATTTCCCCTTTCTCCATTCTCTTCTGTCACTTATCATCTCCTCATGCACACCCATTACCTTCATATCATATCTCACACAATTAATTCATTTTTTCAGTGATCTTCCTCTGCTTCCATCAACATTCATGATTTTTTGCGGGAAGACCTTTACAGTAATATTCATGTCCATAATATACACTATCACCATGGATATTTTATTGACTTTCTGTTCAATCGTCGATCATTCCAAAAAGACTGACGATTTCTATGCAATTTATCTAATAATACGACGGATGACCATAATTAAGAAAACTGCAAAGAACATGTCAGTATTATAAGAATGGAGGCTATTGATGATGAGTGTATGTCTATATCTGTCATAAATCGTAGGAAATAATTACAAATGGTTATGTATGCCGTATACAGCCACAATTCTCCCGTATATGGTCTTCAAACTGGCTTTGCATTTGGACATCTTTCTTTTGGAGCAATACCATCGCTTCGAGGGTTTCTCTTCAGTGGCTGTCAACTTGTACCAGTTGCACCAATATGTATGTTTGCCGAACCTCATTATGTAGTTTCCACTTCTAGTTGGCAGCAGTTCAACATCTAAAAAGAAATACTCATATAAAATCAGTGACATAACTTTGAAGCAACAATATACGGCAACAGAAATAATATACAACAAAGAAAACTGAGGTTAGTAAAAGTTCGAAAAATTATAGTCTTGATGCGGAAATAATTTTTAAGTGATTCAAAGTCAATAAGTATTTAGCTTTGGAAAGTATATTTGACTGGAACTGAATTTATTTACTTACTAATTTATTATAATCACGCGTATGCTATATAATAGCATAAACATTCAAATAATACTAAGACAAGAACATTATTTTTATATACCTTCTTAAACGGAATATGATAAGACTAGAACACATGATTTGGTCTTGATTGATCTATCATCCATGATTTAAAGTGTGTCTGCTATTCCTTAGGAATGAACAAAACGGCGACATCATGCGAAGCGAAGAACTTTATTGAACCTTCCCTGCATAAACGGGCTTGAACCTTATCAGTACATGCTTGAACCTTCTCAGCACTGGCTTGAACCCACTCATCACTGGCTTGAACCTTCTCAGTACTGGCTTGAACCTACTCAGCAATGGCTTGAAACCACTCAGCACTGGCTTGAACCCACTCAGCACTGGCTTGAACCTTCTCAGCACTGGCTTGAACCTTCTCAGCATTGGCTTGAACCAACTCAGCACTGGCTTGAACCTTCTCAGCACTGGCTTGAACCAACTCAGCATTGGATTGAACCATATCAGCACTGGTTTGAACCTTCTCATCTTGATCTTAAGCTTGAGCGTCCTCATTGGTGCAAATGTTCCCCGCATCGATCAATTACGGTTCTGTTGAACATTTTGACGCTGGCTTTGCACAACTTCCTGGTCCTCTTGGAACAGTACCAGGTAGTCCTACCCTGTATTTTCTTATAGTTTGTCGAGTACGTGTACCCGTCCAAGTACAGCAAGTAGCCACCGCGAGGCAGATTTATGATCTGCATTTCTATAAACAAAACAATTATTAATGAAACCTCTTTCAAAGCATGCTATGTGGTGACAGTAGAGCAGAATACACAGACTGATTTTATCCATTAGTAACATTAGTAAATAAAATTGTTACTAATGGTTACATATCAGACTGATATTTAGCAATTAGTTACAGTTTTTAACATTTGGTTGAGTTAACTATGGATCAAAAAACCGGCCTAAACAGTTAAAACTCTTATGCTACCTAGCAATATTCTTCGATTTATGTGCCCGATGTAATAGGCTCGCCGCCTACTACATAAGACACAATTTATTTGGCGATAAGTGGGTTTTCTGTAGTTTTAAATGGCTTTCTTTCTTTACGTGGCTTATTAGGGAGTTTATGTTTAATTTATCACCGAACATAATACGCAGCGTTCACCCGGTGGTTTGTAAACTTACAAAAACGTTCTACTAGGGTTGGTGTCAGCCAGTCGACCGGCTAGAAAAACCTACCCCAAACCTAGAGCAGAACGACAAACAAATATACGTTTTATAGCATCAACATGTGACCCACAAAATTAAAATGCAAATAAAACTAAAGGTATAGTAAAATCTACGTGAGACCCACAGTGTCCCTAAGGCTACGTTTAAGTACAAATCTGTTAAAGAAACTATTGTCATCTAGGGATTGAAATTACGGGCAGTAAAGAAGATTCATGAAAGCAAATTGCATGCAACAGGGATGAGAATATTATCATGTATGTGGAGAGAAAAGGACTAGTATGGAATAGTATAGAATAAGTAAGATCAGTATGAATTTATTCGTGATGGTTTAAACAAAAAACTGTGTATATGGAGTCATTATACATTCATAATATCATATAACAGTAAATGCAATTTTCCCTATTTTATACTGTACAAATTTCCCTCCTTAATTTAAAGTGACAGGCAAGTATTTCGTTACCCAAATTATTAGTATTTTCTATGATAGTGGTTAAATAAACACAATTTAACTTAAATGGCAACAGAATTCGATTGAGACACCTATTCGCATCAAACTACAGAAAATCATATGAGATTCACCTTCGAAAATATTATTTTCATAAAAATAAATACGAAAGTTATGGCTTTAATATTTTATTATATTTTTTTTCCAATCTCAACAGACAGTAGATTATATACCAAGGGCGATAAAACCAAGAATGTCTCAGATCGCAAGTATTTGAAAAATATGCGATATGAGCCTCTCTTTCTTATCGCTCGAAGTAAGTATATAGTTTATGTCACACCTGACCATAGAGTAGACATTTTCGCCCGCTACGCGTACGGAAATTCCCACTTCCTTACCTGTCACCTGTTGATTTGAATGGCAGGTATTCTCTGAACTATGACGGATCCTCATGCGAGTGTTCCCCTACTATGTCTAGAATCTGTCTCTGGTACATCTTGACTTTGACCTGGCATTTCTTCCTGATTCTCTTCGAGCAGTACCACGTCATTCGACCGTCGATGTGCAGAATCTTCGATGGAGACGAGAACGTGTGATTGCCGATCTTCAACAAGTGACCACCGCTCGGTAGGACCACGAATTCTACTGAAATATTAAGACGGACTAAATACCTGATGCGTCGGCTGTTACCTATACTCCATCCATTATAGCAAGAGAAAAACTGTAAACAATATTGAGATGTCCCTCTATCTGTCTATCCAGCGAAAAAAATGCACATAAAAACAAGAAACATGTATCCTGAAAGACATCATCAATTACAGACAAATAAAACAAATAGCTACTGTGAAATATTGGTATTACTCATTTTTGTTTCTGAATTTTATATTAAAAGACACATCAAGATTAT
The DNA here is from genome assembly GCA_963931975.1 of Cataclysta lemnata. Lineage (NCBI taxonomy): Eukaryota > Metazoa > Arthropoda > Insecta > Lepidoptera > Crambidae > Cataclysta > Cataclysta lemnata. The sequence continues at coordinate 2,721,882 of OZ008339.1, forward strand.
TTACATTTTGTCTCTTGCTGTAATGGCTGGAGTATAGGCACCTCTTCATTTTACTTTGCTATTGTTATAGCAGATTCTTTTTGTACAACAAAGCATTTATTTTGGAGGATAAAAGCACCATCTGAAGTACTCGTATTATAATTATTATCATTCTGAGTAAACTTAATTACTAAAGATATAATTATTGCTTTATAATGCTATTTGCAAATATAAAATATAGGTAATTGTCTCGTAGATAAAATGAACAAATAAAAATCTAATAAGTGTGGTATGGATTATAATACAAAAGGTTAATCAAAAGAGTGAATAGAAAGTGTTGGTATTTGTTTTTATTGTCAATTAAATAGAACATATAATATGATTTAACTTGTGATAAGATTATGACAAATTCATTTGTAATGTGACTCAATTTTTATTATAGTTTGATTTTGTATCCTTGATAAGATAATTATAAATAATATAAAGAAAAACACATTATTTTTACTATAAAATATATTTTATACCTACAGACTAATCTGTTGAGCAAGTTAATTTTAAAGGTATTTTGTATTCAGTTACTTCACACTTATTGTGCTAATAAGTTTTAATATTTGGGGTAGAAAAAATGCAGTTCAGCTTATGATATTCTACAAACCAAATTAAATAATTCTTTAATTACCAATCACACTTCAAATAACTCTGCAAATAATGTTGTTGGTTACATTTGAGTGGGATATAAGCTTGTCTATGCCGTTATTCAGCCATAATTATTTTTTTGGTTGGTTGACATATCAATGATTCGCTGCAGTAATTTTTATTGACTTAAACCTATACAACTTAGTACCTAAACTCATCAACAACAAAGGATATTTTTGTACACCTACTTCAAGTTTTATCAGCCTCAATTCTTACAATTCTGACATACTTTTTGCAATTTTTCAATGACTTACTTATGGTCTACGTCTTAACATTGAATAAATTGCATAGAAATTGTCAGTATTTTTAGAAGGATTGCCAATACAACATAAAGTAAAGTCAATAAAATGGCCTTAGATAAATGACAAGTACCTCTACAATAAGCCGTGTGGTGATGGCAGAGTAGAATACAATTGTCACCACCAATTGTCACTCCGACTCCCGTAGGTGTCGTACAAGGCGACTAAGGATAAATCAATTATGAGGACTGGGCAGCAGCGTTCCTCTTTGCATATACCACCTAGCAATAGCAATGTACTGCGACTTAAATGCCCGATAAATGGCAATAGGCTCGCCACTTATCACATATACATGGGACCTAACATAATTGGCGAAACGTGGGTGCTAGTTCAGCTCTGCCTACCCCTTCGGGGATATAGGCGTGATTTATGTATGTATGTACCTCAACAACTTAGGACCTACAATGCAAACCGAAAATCGGAACTACTACTACACACACTGTTCTGATTTTCGGGGTGGGAGTGTTCGCCTATGATACCCATAATTCTCCTATCTACCATCTTGACTCGTACATGGCATTTCTTGCTAACTCTCTTGGAGCAATACCACGTGATCCGACCGTCCAGTGTCTTCATGTTGGTTGAGAACGACTGGTTGCCTATACGCAGTAAGTGGTTACCACTGGGCAGAGGCCAAAATTCAACTGAAAAAATTATAATTTAAGTTGCAATTGGAAATGTCTCTAATTGTGTTTTATTTAAGACATTCCTTGTACTTTTTTTTCGTTCATAGTTATTCTACCCCTATCAGTGTCACGTTTAAAAATAAAACAAATAATATTTCTTTTGCTCACACCTATATAATCTAGCCCTTATTATTATGATAATTATATACTGTAAATATTGAAAATATCGATACTACTAAACATCTAAAGAACCATGATCCGAGAACAAATAAACGAGACTAGAAGACGACATTCGACAAAAAATTAGAGTATATTTCAATACTAATCACTAATTTCGATATGATAAATAATTTTGTCATAACTTTGAAAGTCAACATGCAAAATTTCTTATCAGTAAGAGCAATTAATTAACCAACATTAAATGCAAATTGACTTTAATACCTAAAGAAGTACCTTATTATGAGGATCAAAAGAAAAATATTATTTTATATTTAAATAAGTTTTAAATATATACCTGACATAAAATTTTGGTTCTTATGCTCTTTTATATTAGCTCGCGTATTCCAATTTTCCTATATCGACTATTTGCTGTATTTCATATTCCTTCTAATATTTAACTATACAACATGTAACAGAAATAACGCACGCTCTGAATACTACCCATTCTAACATAGTCATATTAATACTATAATGTTATTAATTTTCTAACATTAATTTTACAATTTTAAATTTTGTATATATCAACATAGTTTTTATACGGCTTACTGCCGCATTCATAGACGTCTTTTAACTACAATGAGTAGGTACTTAATGTCAAAAAAAATCATGTAAATCTAGACCAGCGACTATTGTCATTTTTTGACATTAAGTTATCATTAACGTTAATTAAATGTAAGTTTGAAAGTAAGTTAGCATTGGGTAGTTTTCAGGGTATGCGTTATTACTGTTACTGTTTTTTCTCACAAACAACATTTAAATAAACATCTATCAGAACCATCTTGTCTGTTGCTCTTTCTATTACGGAAACATTGACAGTGGTTTCCTCGACATGCATATAGCGACCGAATCTTCAGGAGATCGGTGGCTATACACAAACCGTCTCAGAGTTGTCCTCGGAACATCATACGTATGCACAGCTTCCTTTAAGCTCATTCTATTCTCCCTGATTGCTTTTATCGCATTTATCATATTCTGCGGATCCCACAATCTTTTTTGGATTCCACGTGGGAAAATTGGCAGAATATATTCTGAAAAATAATTCTTTTTTAAACAAATTCATTGAGTCTATTCCATTTGCATGCAATTCACGTGTGCCGTATAAAACTGAGATAAATCAATCTAGTTCTAGCATTTCGTCTGTACCATTGTGTGACTTTGTGTAGATAAATGTAGTCTAAGGGGTGTTCAATAGGATAGAAAGAGTATAATAGAATAATAGAGATAGAAACAGAAAAGTAATCATAAGTTTTTTTTACATGCCCCATACACTTTACTATAGATACATTTGAAACTATAGGTAGAGGTGAGATTGTCAAGGATTGACAAAATATTTTCGGAGACAAAAAAACAAATCGCGCGTATTAATATATCAAGACTTTATTAATTTAGATATCCGATATATACCATAACACTGTTAATGGGATTGTTAAAAGAATAAATTCTCAACGTGATACCTATTAATAGTTAACAATATAAAAAGAACAAAAGGACTGCCTTAGAGTACATTATATATTTTATAGCTACTACACCTTAATGAGTAATATAAGGATTATCTAGCGTAGATATGTTTTAATTATTGCAGCTTGCAAATAGCAAGTTCACTTATAAAATTATTGTAGGCCTGTTAAACCATCTACTGTTAAAGCTATCTCTACCACCCATTCAACGAATAGAAATATTGATGAGCATAAATTTATTTTATTTGAAAATTAATAAAATCAACATTGAACTTGTTTAAAAATATAATTCAATGGATTTTTTAATGCGTCGGAATAGAAAAACTTAAGAAAAGATTAAGGCGACGGAAAGGAGTTCTGGCTAACAATGATGGAAACAAAAATAAACCTAAAAAGCATGCGAGACTGTACACGACATCAATAGTCGTCTGGCAGACTCAAATTTTGACATACTGCCCTTCGTGGATGAAGTACTTGGCCGGGGGATGCGTGTGGCTGTTCTCCAAGCCCATAATTCCAAAGTTCTCGTCCAGTTTGAGTTTCGCGTTGCAGCCTCTACAGTTGTGAGTGGAGCAGTACCAGTGGAAATACTTAGTTCTCTTGCATTGTTTTTTGCAATAATACGTGTAATCGTTGTACATTACTAAATGTTTTCCAGAATACCGGGACTTTGCTAGTACCATCACTGAAATTACAACAAACTTTGTTACTACATGTTGCCGATGGGAAGCCTTATCTTAAGAACGATTTAAAACACCATTGTTTTGTTTAAATAAGTTTATTGTAACGCATTGACCTACTTCTAGCTTAGAACTACAAACACAAAATTTAAACCACTACCTACTAATGCAAATTGCAGAGATAATAATAATATTTTTCTCTTATTTAAAAATTATTAATTTATGACTCAAGATAGATTGGCGAGTTGTGGCAAGCGCCTTGTGCAACGTTGACAATGTACCTGCAATGTCACATTTCGTTGGCGATTATTTGTTTACTTGCGCAATCTCAAATCCGTTAAAACAGTGAACACAGTTCAAACAAACTTGTTGATACTGTAATCCACTGACCTCTATTATATAAATACGTTCTATTATATAAATCTATAATATAAATACACTGGACTGAATACTTCTATTAAAATGACAATTGTTTCTTGTGCCAATTTGGCGCGCTCTATCGAGTGGCATGGGTACTAAATTTGGCGTTTGCCAAATTTACTGCCGCACTCAGAGACGTCAAAAAACTTTAATGAGTACTTAACGTCAAAAAAATTCATATAAATCCAGACCATAGACCTGGCAAGAATAGCGACTATTTTTGAATTGTCATTTTTTGACATTAATTACTCATTAACGTTAATTGACGTGCGGCAGCATCTCTATAATAGTTCCGTGGACGTTCACCTTCGTAAACCAATGCCATCAGCGCCAACATGGCGATAATCAAATTGGCTTCATTTTTTGGATGACAACCTACAGTCCAGCGTACTTGTAATAATAGAGGTGAGTGCTGTAATCCTGAAATCAAAGCTTGACGTAAACCCCTCTTTGGATCATGAACTGAGGTGGTGGGTGAACGTGGTCCAAGTGCGACCTCTTGAGGGTCCGGTTTGGGTATCTGGCGACGATCAGCCGGGCCCTGCACCTACAGTTGGTGCAGTTCCACGCCTCGGTTGTCGCGTTCTGTTTGTGTCGGTAGAAAGTGTAACCTTGGACAATCGCGAGCTCTTTACCGCATATCTTCTTAACCCATGCCACTGGAAGAAAAGACATCAATATATTAGACAGTACAGCAGACATTTCAGAATAGGGGAAAAGTAGGTATACTGCCTCAAACGGACAATCTCGAATCTTCTTTACCCATGCATTTGACTGGGAGAACAGAAATCAAAATGTTGGATAGTACAGCAGACATTTTAGAATACAAAATCATTTTGAATATGGATATAATCTCGCCAGTCTCGTTGCCTACTTTCTTAAAAAGGCAGGAAAGAACTTGAATTCTCACCTGTGGCTTTAGGCAGTATGCACGGTTTGAGCCACCTTCCCCTATAGGTTTATGTTTAGAGGTGTTTCTTGGGTCCCTATAAAATCATTTAGGTACAAATGATTTTATAGGGACCCAAGAGCGCAATAAAACGAAAGTTATTCTAGAGAATAAGTTTATTTATTAAAAAAAGCAATACAATATTGTAAGTAAAATTATTAGTAATTATTAGAAATGTCTACTGGCTAGGTTGGCCTCGATCGAAGAAGCCCAGCTGAGATGATATACCTACATGTAATACCATCACGAGTGTTATCAAAACAGATGTTCGGTTTGGGTTTGGTCCGATCGGCACATTTTGGCTATTGGCCAAAATGTGCCGGGTTCGAATCTAACCGTATCATTACAAAAATTATAATCTAAGTATATTAAAATTGACCATTACACAGGTGCTTATACTACTTACTTTGCTAAAGGATAGGTGCTAGTGTTAGAACTATTATTACTACTTATTATTCATCATCCACTTGCCCTTACTCTATTTCATTTGGGGTCAGGCCAGTGTGTTTTTTCTTCCACTCTCCTGTTAGCTGTCATCTCTTAATTCACTGCTTTTACATTCTACTCGATTTTAATTTTAACATTATATAAATGTTAGAAAAATTAGTACAAAGATTTTGGTGGTTAGAAAAAGAATTTCGAAAAATTATGATTCGATCGAGGGTTCGATTCTCGCCTCAAGATCATAATTTTTCGAAATTCTTTTTCTAACCACCAAAATCTTTGTGCTTTCACATTCATTTAATTTCTCACTTAATCATTCTATCTGTTCTTCGATCTGCTTCCCTTACTGTTAACTAGCATTTGATGAATCTCCCATCATTGAAAATAAAATGTGGGGCTGAATGGTTATGGAACAAGTGTGACTTGATCAACTCCCTCGTCGTATCTTTGCTCACGTGTATGCGAGCCGAGCATCTGGAATTGGTGCATTTCCATGTCTCCGTCCTCTTACTACACTTCTGGTAGTAGAACGTGTAGCCTTGGACGAGCGCGAGCTCTCTTCCGCATACCTTCTTGACCCAGGTCACTGAAAACAAAATAATTTACTACATTTAAAAATTGAAATCCCTACAATCAAAAATACTATACAACTTTTTGCACGCACACACACACATTGATAGACGCACATGTACCTAAACATGTATTGTTTAAATAGGAAGTCTGATCTTCACGACACAGGGTATCCTAGTGTGAAGGCCAGTGATGCTGTAAACGGCTAGGTATTGAAAAAAAAACAACAATACTCAATACTTTAATTTTAACTGCAACAGTAACCTTATTATATACGCTTTAGTTTATTGAACTCAAATAAATTGCATTTAATTTAATTCTTTTTCGATTTATTTTCTCTCTTAATTACAGAGAAAAATAATAAAATAATATATAAAACGTGCGATGACGCTACAACTACGGCAGATACAGTAAACGCACTTGTTCCCTCCACGGGTGAACAAAAAAAAAGGTTGAAAACTTGTTTCAAAAATTAAAATACGATGTCTTCATAAGACTTTCATTAACACAGTTTGTACCTTAAAATTTTGAGGGTGAGTTTATACGTGACATGATTTTGAAGAGGCTTATTAACTATAAAATACATCAAGTGAGATCAAGATTTATAGAATTCAAAATGTTCATATAGTTATTTGAAAAGATTACACCGTAACAATTAAAAAGGACGATGCTATTATATATAAATAGATAGTGTGGTTGTTAATGCTTTTAAGAGAAGTTCTGTCTTTTCTATAAATCGTCTTGGCGCCCAACATGTTGTTACATATTAAATTTGGCGCCCGCTGCAGCAGACGCTGAGTTGTTTTATTTCAAAAAATAAATCACAACTGTATACCCACGTAAAACACTAGCATCTCAAGTAATGACCATTGTCTATAACAAAAGACGGAGGTGCATGCAGATGAAGTAAGCATGCGCGGAGTAGTGCACGTCGCTCGTCTATCGTCGTCGTGAGGCGGCCCTTGCATCTCCCATTGGTGCAGCGCCATATGTTGGTCATGACGTTCCTCTTGTGCAAGTAGAACGTGTAGCCATCGACGATAGCCAACTCTTTACCGCTGGTTTTCTTTACCCATGTCACTGTAAGACAAAAAAAGAAATTAATTTCATTCGGTTTCTCTGATAACATTTAAAAGACGGTAATGTCGCCACCATCCGCAGCACTTACAAGTCTCAAATGCACAGGCCTTCCCTATGGATGAAAGAGTATATGGATATGTTTAGCGCCATAATATCTCAAGTTACACCAGGGACCAACGGCTTAATTTACCTCTCGGATCACGGAGGACCTCTAGAAAATATATATATGGTCAATCATCTAATGACCATATATAATAATTATTTAAATAATTAATTGTTTAAATTACCCATTCACAGATTCACTTACCATTAGCATTTGAGGCATGTGTAGAAAGCAAAAACTATGAAAATAAAAATATTGATTTATTCGATTTTCTTAACAAAAAAGAGTAAAAACTAAAAAAAAATATTTAAAAAAATAATAATAATTTGTTTAACTAATTCCATGTAGTAGAATGGAATCTTTAAGTGGTTTATAAGACAATTAGAAAATTAATATAAAGCGTACAGCGATAGATAAAGATTAAACAAGTAAATATATATTTTTTTTAATTTATATATATTAAACATATATATAAATTTTTTTTATAAAACGCTAATGTAATGTAATAAAAAATAAAAAGACAGCAAAAGAATGCTTAAGTAGTTATTTAGCGAACAATGTCAAGTATAGAAAAAGTATATCATTATAGATCGTATACAGCAGGCAACATAGTAAATCAAATGAAATTATTATTTTATCTATTCTATAAGATTAACTTATGTTGTTCATAATAAAATCACATTTGAATTAGTAGTGAACACAATTTAAGTTATTCTAAGGACAACAATACAGTATTTTCTATACAAATATTACTCATTCTGTACTAATTTAATTTAAACAATACAATATTATAATATGTAACAATTATCTTATAAAAGTAAAAAATATTTTCTTCCATTCTACCATTCGATCTCCTTTCAAATGCCATCTGCACCCAAATATAATTATTACTTTGCATCCCAAATACCACTTTTCATGAGAGATAAATACTGTGCAATTTATCACGTCAATATACCAAAAATATTATAAGTATTTGGCTGTGTGTCTAAATAAATTGCGCCAATAATGTGTAGAGGAAGGTAGCCTAAAACGGGAATGACTGTGGAAATGGTATTCAAATCGCATTTTGTGTGTTTTTCAATCTAATCCATTTGATAGCAAGCTTACATCCCGCACGCATGGATTTAAAGTATAACACTTTCAATAAATGTAAACATGTAAAAAATTTAAACGACTTTCAACATCAACACTCACCTGCCCTATTCCCACGTTAAATATTTTATAATAATAAAAATACATTAATTAATCTACATTTATGTCTAGCCCATGAATTTGTTCAAGGAAAATTTATTTATCTAACTGCCGCACTCAGAGACGTCAAATACCGTTAATGAGTACTTAACGTAAAAAAAATACAATTCAAAACTAGTCGCTATTCTTGCCGGGTCTATAGTCTAGATTTGATTGAAATTTTTTGACATTAAATACTCATTAAAGTTAGTTGACGTCTCTGAGTGCGGCAGTAAGTGCTACAAAAATCATCACAAGACGAAGAAGAAGAAGTTAGAAAAAGTTCAAAAAACTACAGTTTTCGGAGGCTGTAATTTTTCGAACTTCTCCCAAGCTATTTTTCCTCACTGATTAGCACTTGAGATAGCGCCCCTTTTTGTCTATGACGTACTGTGGTGGCGGATGGGAGTGCTCCAACACGGACCTTACCAGCGACCTGTACATGTCTGTGGTGGTGGTCAGACGTGCCTTACACTTCCCGTTGGTACACCTCCAAATGTTGGTCCTGGTGTTCACTTTGTGCAGGTAGAAAGTGTACCCGTTGACAATAGCCAGCTCTTTGCCGCACGTTTTCCGAACCCATGTTACTGGAAAAAAAGAAACAAGTGACAATCAAATAAACATTTAAAGAACTAGTGGTCGCCCGCGGCTTCGCTCGCGTTAATGTCGGTTGTTGTTATAGCATATAATAGCCTCCCTCAATAAATGGACTATCCGACACAAAAAAAATACCAACTCTTCAGCTTTATAATATTAGTATAGTTAACATCAGTATTAAAAATGCAGTGTTACCAATAAATAAATAAATAAATATTTTCACACTCACACCTATCATCTAGCCCAAAGTAAGTAGCCTAAGCACTTGTGTTATGGATGACGGACATATTTTTAATATAATTATGTATATAAATGTTGAAAATATACTACATAAACATATACACAACCATGACTGGGAAACAAACATTTGTGGTCATCACAAAGTTTGCCCCTACCAGGATTTAAGATGTTATATAAAGTGATACCATTATTACGTATACAGTTACGACATACCTCAAAATTAGTAAAAAAGTATAGTTATTTGTTGTACGTGAGTGCAAAGTTGTTTTTTAACCGCGTGCTCAATTTTGATGACCGAGCTAGCGAAGGATTCTAAAATTGAATCACGAGCGTAGCGAGTGATTCATAAATTAGAATCCTGAGCGATAGCGAGGGAATCAAAAGAGCACAAGGTGAAAAATCTTTGCACTCGAGTGCAACACGTAACTTTTCATCCCCCCCAACGAGGAAATTAAAAAAAAAAAAAATACAATCACAACAGTTTCTGTTTTCACCCAGAAACTTCCACAACACCCTCCCTTTAACCCAAACACACTCTCAACACCCACCCAGAAACACCCACAACATTCACACCCATCCACTCAGACACACCCAAAAAACACCCATTCACCCAGAAACACCCACAAAACACCCATTCACCCAGAAAAACCCAGAAAACACCCATTCACCCAGAAACACCCACAAAACACCCATTTACCCAGAAACACCCAAAAATCACCCAATTACCCAGAAACACACACAAAACACTCATTCACCCAGAAACACCCACAAAACACCCATTCACCCAGAAACACCCACAAAACACCCATTCACCCAGAAACACCTACAAAATACCGATTAACCCAGAAACACACACAAAACACCCATTCACCCAGAAACACCTACAAAACACCCAATCACACCCAAAAAACACTCAATCACCCAGAAACACCCACAAAACACCTAATCACACCCAAAAAAAAACCCAATCACCCAGAAACACCCACAATACTCACCCATCCATTCAGACACAACCACAAAAACCCATTCACCCAGACACACCAACAAAACACCTATTCACCCAGACACACCTCCAACAGCCACCCATCCACACCCACAACATTCATCCAGACACACCTGTAAGTCCCTAATAAAAATTACCGTCCCTAATGGAGTTCCGAGACGGTCAATCAGCTTGAGTCAAGCACGTTGATTTTCTGTATGTTTGGGAACTCCTAGGTTTTAACAAATTTGTGACGTGAAAAGAAAATGGCGCGCGCAAAGCAAATTACAAAAAAAGTACACCAAGAAGGTTCCGAGTCTGAGTTTTTAACAAATTAAAATAGGTTGCATGACAATTTCGGCACCATGGAGGTAGAAATAAATATGTATAATGATGTTTTGAATTCACAAACTCATTGCACACGATGTTCTAAATTCAAATTTACTTTAACCTCTAGAGGATAAAAACGGCTTTTGCACTCAGATATCGAAGAGCAAAAACGCCTTTTCCGAGATGGTGGGATGAAAATAGTATTTATTTACCAGGAAAAAAGTAGAACCTAAGATCGTATTCCACACATATTGGTCAGGCAACGTCAGCAAGCCATTTGATTCATGTCATACTTTTCATCGGCAATGTGATAGTATAAGTACATACATACATAAATCACGCCTACATAGGCAGAGGTAAACTAGCTTATAAGTAACGCGTTGTAAAGGACCATGTCGAAAGACCGATGCACGGAGACAGTGATTGGGGTGATGATATTCCAAGTAATACTACTCCAGATTTTTGCTTGGGTTGTACAAGCGGCCGCCTGCCCGTCACCAACCCCTTTTGTTCTCGATGTTTTGCCATACACCACTAGAGACAGGAAGGTGCTAATTCCAGACCACTTAATGTTGTATTGTTATCATTAATATGAATGAAGACGCACTAAAAATAAAAAAACTATCTCATTTGTTGCTAAAGTGCGGGCCTGATAAGTCCGCGCGCGAGGGGTGACGCTGCAAAATAGGAGACGAAATTTTAGTTCCAATTTTGACCACGCGCGGACTTCTCTGGCCCGCACTCTACTACCAAAATTAGAAAAGAAAGAACAAACAATAAATTAAATTATATTAAATTAAATTAAACACTACAACTACGACATTAGTACAACAACTAAATATTTTTGAGTAGACAAATGGGTAATTTGTTCCATTTTACATTGAATTTTACATTCAGAAATCAATAAAACATACCATAATAATCCACAACTGAAAATATTTATTAAAGAAGAGTGAAGACCGAGTCGTAAACCTGTCGACAGTTAATGTCTAAAGCTCAACACATAATATATTATTACTTAATACAATATCTAAACAAGAACAACATAATAGTTTTAGGATAAAAATGTTTACCTATGAATTATCAAAACAATGTAACAAATTATATTATAGCACTATCTCAAGAATAATAAAATAATCACGAACGAGCCTGGAACATGCAATCAGCCTGTTATTACGTAACTAAATTGAAAAAAGAAAAACTCTGTTATTAATTCTCGATCAATGAAATTGTTGCTAACAATTTCAGGCACTAACATAATAGTACGAGAGCCCACGACCAAAACCATGCCTCATAGTGTCATACTGTCAACTCGTAAATACATAATCGCAAAAGCAACAATTTCAATAAAGAATTAATAGAAATTGAGTTACGTATTAATCAGCCTGCAGATGATTGTTTGTGTAAATAATACAATACAAAGCTAGATCAAGCAATAAAATAGTACATTTCAATACGAGTGTGGAAATATATCATTATCTATTCGATTTTAATTTTAACATTATATAAATGTTAGAAAAATTAGTACAAAGATTTTTGTGGTTAGAAAAAGAATTTCGAAAAATTATGATCTTGAGGCGGGAATCGAACCCGCGTCCGCTGCTATCCGGGCAGGTGCCTGACCGCTCGGCCACCCAAGACGTAGACGCGAGTTCGATTCGCGCCTCAAGATCATAATTTTTCAAAATTCTTTTTCTAACCACCAAAATCTTTGTAATATATCATTACTTCATGACGAATGAAAATGAAAAATCAGATAAACAATAACAAAAACAAAACGAAATACAAAAAACAGTGAAATTTGTTAAAAATGAAAACAACGGTATTCGACGAAACCAATAAAAAGCAGTTTAATCATTAGACAAGTAATAAATGACATAACAGTTTGAACAATTATTAATTCCAATGAATTAAACTGTTTTGTTGAGGATGATATAAAATTCTATGCCTTCAGCCAATTTAATGACAATAATTTATCTAAATTCAAAATAATTTTAATTACATACATACATACATAAATCACGCCTATATCCCCGAAGGGGTAGGCAGAGGAGAACTAGCACCCATGTTTTGCCAATTATGTTAGGTCCCATGTAATAGGTGGCGAGCCTATTGCCATATATCGGGCACAAAAGTCGCAGTACATTGCTATAAAAAGGTGGTATTAGAGGAACGCTGCTGCCCATTACTCATCATTGATTTATCCTTAGTCGCCTTGTACGACACCCACGGGAGAGACTTGGGGTGGTGACAATTGTATTCTACTCTGCCGTCACCACACACATATATCAATGACACACACTTACACTACACTATGTGTGTCTTACACTATGTGTGTCTTACACTATGTGTAATTTTAATTGATATATTAAAATAATTAAAATATCCATTGGTCGCACTGAGATCATTGACAAACATAATCAGAAAAATATTTAAATATTCCTTACTAGAAAAGAAAAAAACAAAGCAAGCACGTTGCGTCTTAAGTGATCGAAGATATAGTTGAAATTCATCATGACACATTAAATAAAATGTTTTGGCAAGTAACTGGCACAACCATTTAAATAACATACTGTTTTCATACTGTTTGTTTGTTTTCATACTAACACAAGATAATAAAAAGGTCAAATAAACCACTAGACTGAAATATTGACTGAAACTTTTATTTCTATACTATTTAAGTAGACAACAGAATAACAAATAAAACTACAAAGAAAACTCTTAGCAGTACGGCAGAGAGGGAAGTCAGGAGCAGCGCTTGGGACCTGTGACCCAAGTGTAGGTTTACGGGGCCCTTCACAACATGTCAACACTCACTTTCGAAACCCCGATTTCTCAACCCATTATATTATTATACTTTTTTTGGAACTTCTGAATTATATTATATAACTAAAACTTTAAAGCCTCGTGCGTAGTGACGGCAGAGCAAAATACAATTGTCACAACCCCCGTCCCTCTCGTGAGTGTCGTAAGGGTAAAGACAGCGGTGAGTAATGGGCAGCAGCATTACTCTTATACCACGTAGCAATAAACTGCGATGTATGTGCCCGATAGATGGCAATAGGCTCGCCACCTATTACATGGGACCTAACTTTATTGGCGAAGAGTGAGTGTTAATTCGCCTCTGCCACTATATCCCTTCTGGGATATAGGCAAATAAGAAATATTCCCTGAACATTTCAACAATAGATGGCAATATTGTTTTTGACGAGGTCCCAATTCGAAGTAATAATTGAATACATTCAAAACTTAATGTAGATGCCGTTTCTAATGATATATTTCGGTGGCGGGTGAACATGATTCAACATTCCCTTCAGTAAGCGCCTGGAGTCGTCGGATATTGTAATGCGGGCGTTGCACCGGCAGTTGGTGCAACGCCAGTAGTTCCTGCTCTTTTTTCCAGATTTACAATAAAAAGAGAAGCCGTTGACTAGTCCCAGCGTTTTGCCGTCTCTCTTCGTCACCCAAGTCACTGTAACAACAACAAAAACAGGTTATAACTGCCTTCCATGAGCAAGATTTTCATCTGCTTTTGGTTATTTATTTATTTTATTTCCAAAAAACACTTGTTAGTTTTTAGTCATGATCATGAGATTTTCCTGCCTATTGGCGGTCTGCGAGCATCGAGTTAGCATTCAAGGTCCGAAAACTCAGGGGCTTAGCACCCCGTGTTTTTTTGCCACCGCCTATCGATGCCGGGAGGTTTGCCATTGGATATACTCCTCATAGATAAGCGAGTCGGACCATGCAACTGAGGGACAGGGAGATGAGGCTTGATGGATGACTGATTGAAAATGACGAAAAGTCCGATTTAAATAAGAGGAATTACAAAAAAATAAAATATAAGATTTCCCGCATCATATTCTTCACAAAGTCACGTAAAAAAAAACAAATTTTAAATCTCAAATTTGATTCTTTTTATAGTTCCGTGGTACATATTTACCATTGTTGATTACGCGGTATTGCAATATAAACGACGATATCACCTTTCCATCGCTCGGCGCGGTCTATCCATGCTGGGTTAGCTATAAGCTGGGCAAGGCTCTGCTAGGTAACAGCGAGTGGCTTTCGGTGGTACCTGTACAAAATTGCGGGGAGAGGGCCAACACCGGCGTGCCATCAATGCGGCGCCTTAGAGGACACGGCAGACCACACGGTCCAGGAGTGCCCAGCATGGGCCACAGAACGGACTGACCTAACTGCCGCAATAGGTGGAGACCTATCGCTTCCGAACATAGTCAACGCTATAGTCGGAAGTGACACTGCATGGGAAGCCGTTGCCGCTTTTTGCGAAGCGGTAATGGACCAAAAGGAGGCCGAGGATAGGCGCTGGGAGGACGACCCCAACGCGCATCCCCTCAGGCGAAAGAGGGCTGGACGACGTCGACGCAATTAAGCCGGCACAGTCGTCCCGTAAGTGGCCCCTGGACATTGGGCGGGACACCACATTTGCCAATGTCTAGGTTTGTGGCCCGGAGTTGACGCGGCGGCATACCGAAGATCATGTATGCCGCCGATGGATGGAGCCGAGCGCGCGGGTTTCAGCCGCAACCGCGTCTATTGACCCGCAGGGCGAGTCCGGGAACGGACAAAGTAGTAGAGTGGGGAATTTTGGGAGAAGGCGCTGCTGAAGCCCTATCCCCCACTTTACCGAGGGCGAAGAACCGGGGAAAGTCCCGGCGCCTTTTACACGCCAGGGAGTTTCACACACCCCCACGGCCCAAGTCCCAGGGCCCAAGTCCCAGGGCCCAAGTCCCAGGGCCGTGGAATGTGCGTAAACAGTCATTTTTGACTCCGATAAAAAAAGGTAACAGCGAGTGGCATAAACCATGGAACTGGGGCAGTGGAAGAAGAGGCTTTATGGACGACTGTTTGAAATATAATATGATAGAAAAATCCGATTCGGATGAGGCTCTCCCTCATCCAAATCGGATTTTTCTTTTAGGTGAGGTTTTAATGAGGTTTTAATTGAATAACACGGCTTTTTGAACACATCCAACATTTATTATTCAGACGACAACTTATTAATATTCAGACATGACTTACTGAGACGCACCCAGAGACGTCAATTAACTTTAATGAGTAGGTACTTAATGTCAAAAAATTCCATTTAAATCTCAACCATAGATCCGGCAAGAATTGTAATTTTTTTTGTATTAAGTAGGTACTCATTATCGTTAATTGAAGTCTCCGAGTGCAGCAGTGAGGGTGTAACACTCCTACTATTAAGGGTTTTATTAATTAAATAATAATTATGTTAATTTTACAACTAGTATAATATTTTACAACATAAGCGTAAATACTGTCTTGATACAATTATATAAATAATATAAAAAACATGTATAAAAAAAAATTAAAAAAAGCCTTGAATACTTAAAAGTACACTTTTTGAATGTTATATATAATAAGAATAATATTATTTATTTTTTTATGTTTATTTGAACATAATATAAATTATTACAAAGAAAAATCCCACATCACGACAATAGTTGTTTGAAATTTTACTGTCCTAAATTTCTTTGTAAGAATTATTATTATGACATTATTTATACCACTAAAATTGTACAAACCCATGTAAGATAATAATAATAAATAATGTAAAAAAGTTTTCGTATAGTTAGTAGTACAAACAATTAGTCTACAATAACTATACAATATTTGAAATTGCTTAAGTTAGACATATTTATTATTTTTTTTAAATTATTAATAGGTACTTACCTAAAAAAAAAAAAAAAAAAAAAGGTACTTACCTACTGAACTAATTAAAAAATATGAGTATTAGACAGTTAAGAAGTTACAATAACCATATGTTATTGTTTATTACTAACATAACATATTTACCACAGCCTTAGTAAATTCTAATTATTCCCAAGAGGTAATTATGTAAAGAATTTCAAAGATACACTGTAGGATCGTACAATAAGAGAAAACTCGGAACCGTAAAAAATACAAGAAAACCATTTTAAAAACCATTAGGTAGATATTATTTTTTTACAAAAACAACTGGCATAATTATTTATTCAGTCAAGAGAGTTAGTTATTCATACTAAATCAGATCTTAATGTAATACACTCATTAACTTTATCTAAGCATATTTCATTGACTTTCTTTTAGCTTGTATCGGCGATCATTCTAAAAGTACTGACGATTTCTATGCAATTTATTAAATGTTATGACGTATGATCACAAATATGCAAGACATTGAAAAACTACAAAAAATATGTCAGTATTTAAAAATGGAGGCTAACAGATATTTCATGATATTTAGGTATAGGTGATAAATATTTCATTCATATGTTTGTATTCGAACTCCCCCGAAACGGCCGTAGGTACTGATTTTTATATATTTTTTTTTTGTTTATATTTGGTAGTTCTGTGAATAGGTCGCAAGCTATTTTCCAAACCCCTAGACTAGATAAAAGCAAAGCAACGTGGGCCGGGTCAGCTAGTACTTAATATAAATCCCTTTATCGACTACGTAGTTGGGCGGAGGGTGTTGATGGTCCAACACGGCTTTGAGAATGGTTCGCTTAGCATCATTGGCTATAGTAAACCTGGCGTTACATCTGCTGGTACAGGTCCACGTGGCGGTTTTGAAATAAGTCTTATGACAGTAGAAATAGTACCCGTTGACCAGGCAGATTTCCTTGCCACAGCTCTTACGAACCCAAGCGACTGTAAAACAAATCAGCAATTAAATTGATATAAAAACCATGTTAGAAGAAATAGATAGCCAAGATACCCAAAGAGGGTTGGTGTCAGGCAGGCGGCCGCCTGTAAAACCTAAGCCAAAACCTTGAGCAGTATGGATTGGAATTTTGTCGTTCCAATTACTCTCACCGTTCATCGATCTCTCGACGGTTCCGTCTATTTTCTATACATTCATTCATCACTAGCACCTTTCCGGTGTGATGGATTATATGAATCAAAAGAGAGTAGATGACTTGATGACGTCTGACCGACATGAATGGAAGAAGAAACATATTGCACCGACCCCAGATAGACTAGGAATAGAGGAAGACGAAGGGAAGGAATGGGTGGATCGCGTCAGGAACGATGACCATGAAAAGCAATGATATCTACGATTTTCCAAGGGTCTAGGACATTTTAATAACCCCAACCTGGGACCTAACATAACATAGGCGAAACGTGGGTGTAAATTTACCTCTACCTACCCATTCAGGGATAATTGAGTGTGATTTATCTATGTAATAATGTGTTTACTTAGATACCCAAGTTTTATATAAATCCCATTCTCCACTATATACTTAGGAGGTGGGTGCACATGGTCCAAAACTGACTTCTTGATGACGTTATGACGATTCACGATGAATCGTGCCCTGCAGGGCAGCCCTTTTGTGCATCTCCAAATCTCAGTAGAGGCAGACTTCTTAGCGGAGTAGAAGGTGTAGTCGGACAGTATCCCCAAGCGTTTGCCAGACATATTTCTCACCCATTGGACTAAAAAAACAATGGAACAATTTTAAGAGAATACAGTTAAGCACAATGTATATGCATACTTGCAATTGGATAAAAAAAATATTCAAACTAATTTATACTTTAAGCTGCTCAAAACGGGCAATTAATGCATTATTTATTGAATAATAAAAAATATATATATATGAATACCCATCATTCTTCTACGTAACATTACGTCAACGTGTCTATTCTGAAATTTCATCGGTATGAATATCCGAACCGGACACCACATTGATTCATGGTTAATAGCATCATAGAAAATTATAGGGTGACAATTTCACAAGTAATGTTTATTGGATTACATGGTTACATACAATAAATTGTGCATAAAAAGTAGTATAGGACTAAGAATATTAATATTATTTTATTATACTTTTCTTCGTCAATTACTTAACCATTGTTTATGTTGGTGTGTACTTCTACCAAATGATTCTTACCGTGGGGAGGACCTGGTGACCTATAGCACAGGTACATTTACCTATTTTAGGCACCAGTCCTTCACACATCATGTTATATAATTAAGCTATCTTTAAGAGGTTTATTACAACGTTGTGCATACTAGCCGTGTGGTGACGGCAGAGTAGAATACAATTGTCACCACCCCAAACCTCTCCCGTGGGTGTCGTAGAAGGCGACTAAGGATAAATCAGTGATGAGGAATGGGCAGCAGCATTCCTCTTATACCTACCAACTAGCAAAGTACTGCGACTTTTGTGCCCGATAAATGGCAATAGGCTCGCCACCTATTACATGGGACCTAGCCTAATTGGCGAAGCGTGGGTGCTAGTTCACCTCTGCCTACCCCTTCGGGGATATTGGCGTGAATTATGTATGTATGTGCATACTTGATTGTGATGGAGAATAAATAAATTTATAATTTTTACTTAAATAATCGCAAACTTATGTTACAAAACGTAAAAACACTTAAATTGTACTGACTAGACAAATATCTAAACGGCCAAAACAATATATCGTATCTTATTCTTAATATTATTTGACTCACTTCACCTTGGTTAGACATTATTTCTTAATATCTATTAATGTTGAAAATACTCTACAGTTTCGCTACATATTCTCTAACTTTCTCAAAACAACACAATAATTCTGCTATTTACATCTATACATAATTCAAAGAGCAATAAAATTCTTTCAGTCATTCGATAATCAAACATGTAAATTGATTGATGAAGAGGAAGATGGAATTCGGAGAAGAGATGGTTTGATTACAGACGAGTACCATAATAAATAGAGTGTAAGAAGATATGCCAGGGGTAGGTCTGGCAAGATGGTATAGTAAGTGTGGCGGATATTAACATTTCAAACATCGCCCAATTTTTCCACTCCGGCATGGGCAAAGGATGCAAACTAATGTAGTTTTGCTTTGTCATATTCTTCATAATGATATCGAAAGCGAAATGCCCCATAATATTTAATAGTCAAAATATTTATTTCATGTTTGAATATTTAATATTATTAAAATGACTGTCGGAAAAATTACCCTACAGAAAAAATTTACAAAATATCCCACATCCATGACACACTTTTTCAGATGTAATGTTCTCTCAATTTCAATGTTCGTATTTGAATTTAAGCGTAAATGCCATTCTTGACGATATACTTCGGGGGTGGGTGCACTATACTTTTTCAGATCGTTCTTTCTATTTCAATGTTCGTATTTGAATTTAAGTTTGACGTAAATGCCGTTCTTGACTATATACTTCGGGGGTGGGTGTACATGGTCCAAGAAAGACTTCGTGATGACGTTCCGACGGTTGAAGATAAGGCGAGCCCTGCAGGGCAAGCCCCTAGTGCATCTCCAGATCTCAGTAGAGGCCGACTTGATGGCGCGGTAGTAGGTGTAGTTGGAGAGAATAGCCAAGGGTTTGCCGCCCACGTTCCTCACCCATCGCACTAAAAAAAAGTAGATTTGCTTAAATACTTTTGAGAGAAGACCAATAGATATATATACGAAAGCAGAATTGAATGCATTGCATGCAAGTTCAGTACATTAACCAGAATCGCTTAATTATACTTTAAGCATGTTAATACGGGCACTATTCAAACTACACTATAATTACTCGACCAGAGTATAAAATCGTTTAAAAATGGATTTATTACCAGTTACTCCACCGCTAGCTGCAGAGCAATTGAAATTTATATATCCACCTACATCTTTAGCTGTATATATCACCATCACCAACCCTTTGATGTCCCTAATGATGAGGCACAGGCCTACAGGTGAATTACATTTAAGCCATACTTTTAAAACATGTAGATTAAAACATGTATTATTTCACGCTTTCAATAATAGGCAGAGGTGGGTTAATATCAAAATTTCACCAGTTCAGTCCAAAAGGGGGGCCTTGCCTTGCGCATGTTAATGACCTTGTAGCAAAAAGCGACATTTTTTAAATGTATGTGAGTAACAATGTATTATAATGGAAATAATAAAACAACCAATACAAATATTGCTTTGCTGAAAACGAATTTTATTAACAAAGTTTGCATCTGGTAACTAACTTACAGTTACAATTTCATTTGTCAGTTGTTTGGTAATCTCATACATTATAGAATAACAAGTAACACGTACCAAAAAATAATTGTAGTAAACATGGAATGACACCCCAATGATTAAACAAAACATCACTGTATATACTCTGTGTTTTGATGACTTAAAATATTATCAGAAACCATAAAACCGCCAAAGATAAGTAACATAACATAACACAACACAACGACCGCCTTGGTCGAATGCTCAGATTGCTGGGTATTGGCCAAGAGGTCCCGGGTTCGAATCCTGGTAGGGGCAAACTTTGTGATGACCACAAATGTTTGTTTCCGAGTCATGGTTGTGTATATGTAGTATATTTTCAATATTTATATATATTACATAATTATATTAAAAATATGTCCGTCATCTAGTATCCATAACACAAGTGCTCAGGCTACTTACTTTGGGCTAGATGATAGGTGTGAGTGTAAAAATATTTATATTTATTTATTTAACATAAAAATAAAATTATTGACCATTGATTTAGTAAGCTCTGGCTACATTTAAAATTTATAAACCAAATTACGTCAGCCAACGCCTTCTCTCTTGAATTAGAATTTCGGATTCCCACTTGTATCCTTGAGAATACTCGATTCAGGGGACCTTCCCCTAAAGATTATACGGTGTCTGGTCTTGACGATCGTTTCAATATAACAAAGACGTATCATTGTGCACGTGCTTTTGACATTCAGGTATCCATGCAACAATCAATATTGAGATATCTATTCATAATATAGTCAGGTCCTTTGATACACGAAGGGCGTGCCGACAAACATGTCTCGATCAACAGACAAAATGGCGCATAGGTCGCGGCACGCGTCACCTGCGTGTGCGCATCATTGCGCGCAGAATTATGTCTAAATAGTTCCAATAGTCCAGTCTGCTATTGAAAGCTTATCATTGACTATCTTACAATAGTCAATGATTGACCCCCGAATACAGAAACGCTAATCAAAGTTTGAGTCTTGCTTAACATTTAAATGTTGTCAAAATTGACGTTTTTCCATACAAATTCTGACAGGTAATGTCCACTTAACTGCTTAAGCAGACGGTCCCCCAAATTTGATTAGCGTTTCTGTATTCGGGGGTTAGTGATTTATATTGACAGTTTGTCATCGCATTGGTAAAACTGTCAGAACCAATTATTACCCCGTCAGACTGACCAGACTAACCGTAATAGTTTAGTTAAATATAAGTGCTTGTACAAAAATCTGTGATGCGACGTAAAAAAAGGGTTTCTGTCCCATTATTATCAATAAAGTCATCATCATCATTGGATGGGTGACCAAACATTGACCCACGTCCCTCCCTATATTCTTCCGTTCATTGGCCTACCCATTCGGAGATAAATAGGCATGATTAAAAGTTATGTATGTATGCAAAAGGAACAATTACATTAATTTCAATCAAGAACTCTGACCAATCAGCCTGCCGGTGACCCGAAAAACGGGAAATTCATTTACTACACGGACATGCCCGTCAGATAAATGGCCGCATGGACTTCGTTAGTATATACCAGACTAGAGTGCGCGCCACATAAGTCTGCGCGCGATGGGTGGCGCTGCTCGCTCACATTGACACTCCCAGACAAACAAAATAGCAGGCGAAGTTTTAGTTCAGATTTGGACCACGCACGAACTTATCTGGCGCGCACTTTAATTGAGGGTCCTACACTAGGCATGTCCCCATTGCTGGGGCACGGTCCTTCCCTATGGATGGAAGAATATAGGGAGATTGGGCCATAACCCACTACGCTGGCCCAGTGCGGGTTGGTGGGTATTAACGACTGCAGATGCATCCAACGGCTTTACGTGCCTTTAGAATTACGGAGGAACTCGAGATAATAAAATTTTGGTCACCCATCCAATGACCGGCCTTAGCGACATTGCTTAGTTTGCGCAATCGCAGGCCAAGCGCTCTGTGCCACTGCGCTAGCGAGCTCCTCTTCGTCGTGTCACAATTTCATGAAAATCCCATTCTGTATCGTATATTTGACAGGAGCGTGTGGGTGCTGGTTCAATCTCTTCCTGACATTTCCCGCGGCAGTTAGAGTGAAGTGGGCATTGCATTTATTCCCAAAAGTGCAATACCACGTTGACCCAGTCTTCTTGTAATACGTATGTCCTTCGTGGCCGATGTACTCCACGCCCGAAACGGTTTTAAACCGACACACTGAAAAATATGTTAAACATGATAACTTAGTTAGTCCGACAAGTTCGTGCGCGACCTTCCTGCGGTATGAGACGGTGGCGGAGACGGGGCGCTCTGGATGTTAGCGGGGACGGGGCGCTCTGGATGTTAGCGGGGACGGGTGATGCGGCTAGGAGCGAGTTTTCCCTCCTCCCCGCATCGCCCGCCCCCGCTGGCATCTGGAGTGCCCCGTCCCCGCCACCGTCTCTAAGAACGCAAGAGGGTCGCGCACGAAATTGTCGGACTATAGATAGTATATTTTCTTTTTAACAAATGCATATGTTTATTTGAATAAATATTTATATCCATGTCACCGTGTATAGGATCGCCAATTATTCGTGATCTGCTAAGTCCATCTGCTTAATTTGGCCCTAGGTGCTATTATGTAATAGTAATTGTAAAAGGAATATTTCTTATATGAATGAAAGGGATTGGATGGTTTGATAACGTCTGGCCGATATTAATAGAAGATGGAACATACTGTGCCGACAGACAAACTGCAACAGGCCAAAAAGAACCAGAATTCTAAAAAATCTAAATCTAAAAGTTAAAAAGATTAACAAAATCTATTTACACTACTCCTTCCTATTATGATTTCAGCCGAGAGACGCCCACTTTTGGCCATAGCGACTTCCCGCGACCTTTACTAGTATAAGCCTAGCACAGAACGTGGACAAAATCTCTCTACACCGCTAGATTTTGTCTCGGATTTAGTGGGAGTTAGAGCGAGAGGAAAATATTTTCTTTTCCCCGAAGAGATTTTGTCCACGTTTCGTGATACGGGGGCAGATCGTCGGTCTACCGTTTGAGAGGCCTAACTCTCCTTCCCATCGCTTAATAAAACAATTTTAAATTTATAAAACTGGATTTAATTGTACTCACTATTCTCATCTGTCATCTTCGTACGCATCATAAATTCATTTTTATCATCTTTGGACATAATTTCCACTCAAATTTCATTTAAACACAGCCTATCTAAATACGTAATACATATTATTATGAAACAATATTCACACTCATTTACAATATTCAGACTTAGCTACGAGAAATCATAGTATAAATTTGTAAACAAACACCAACCTAGTTGTAAATATTTACTTTGACATCAGATTCTACATCACCGTAATTAAAAATAACCTTAATATATCTTTGCATGACGAGTTGAATAACAGGAATGTTATAGATTACACTGATTACTAACTAAAAGGTATAGGTACTTCAATCAAATGGACGCCGGTATTATTGTTATAGTTATTTTAATAAATCACAACATTGATTAGATTTACTGGAAGTAAGCCACTATTAAGCCTCTAGCTATTATCGGATATTAAGAAAAAAACATAAAAAAAATAACTGGCATGGAAACATATAAACAAAAATCCCAAAAAAAAATAAAGAGAAAAAAAGATACGAAATACTGTCCTGATGTGATTGTAAACCTACGATCTTGCAATATAGATAAATTTATTTTATATAAAGCAGGTATTTTTACAAAACCGTGCACATCAGTGAGACTTGGATTTGATTTGGATTTATTTAAATAATAGACAGATAAACAATTTCTTACACTCGCACCTATAATCTAGCCCAAAGTAAGTAAGTACCATAAGGTGCTATGGAAGCTAGACGACAAGCAAATTTTATTTAATATACATAAACATATAAATAACCATGACTCGATAACAAATGTCTGCGTTCATGAATTCAAACCCAAGTCCTTTTGGCCAATAGCCAGCGATCTGACCACTCGACCAAGCCATGTAAGGGTCTCAGAAATTATATTTATTCTTACAAATAAGCAATAATATCGTGTATAAAAGAGACTATGGAGCCCAAATAATTTTAAGGTTCTGTAAGAACACCATATTACTAACCTATAAACTAAAGTTGACTAGTTGAAATATCTGTTAATGGAATACAAGAGATTTATGGAACCTCATTTAAACTCCGTTCTTATTTTTTTAACCAATGAACGTAAAAAGCTGTAGAGCTTAAATTTTAAGTTAAAATCACTAATCAAGATGAGACACCAAATTAAAATAGTATTTTGAAAACCATAAACTATGTAACCATTAACAGGGTCCATATTGATCTCCTTATGTAAGTTTTTTACCATCTTTATACATATACATTGTTTGCAAGAAACGATTGGGTAACTTCTACATTAGAAGGTACTTATTACTTTGAGATCTGAAGTATTCGTAAGTGACATTAACGTAAAATCTAGCTAGCCATATTGACGTCTCAAAAGACGCCTATCTTTGGTATGATAATTATGAAATACTATTAAACTATTTGTCTGAACAAATAAATAACCCTGCTTTCTAGCCCGAGCTCATGTTGCTTGCTTAGAGAAAGAGAAACAACCCCAGGAGTATTATTCTGCCGCGCTTACGAAAAACGCATTATCTGCCTTTTTACAACTTCTGAGAACAACGCGATAAAATTTTAATTATCACCAGTGATGATTAAAAAAACTCTAGTCATTTAATAATTATATAATTCAAAAACACGTTTTTTATTTATGAGGTATTGTTATATGTATACTATTATAAGCGACGTGATTATAAGCCGCGTGGTGACGGCAGAGTAGAATACAATTGTCACCACCACAAATCTCTCCCGTGGGTGTCGTAGAAGGTGACTAAGGATAAATCAGTGATGAGGAATGGGCAGCGTTCCTTTTATACCATCTAGCTATGTACACATGGGACCTAACATAACTGGCAAAACGAGGGTGCTAGTTCACCTCTGCCTGCCCCTTCGGGAATATAGGCGTGCTGCATTGCTCGTTTCTAACAATGTTTAAAGTTTTGTAGATAAAATCTGGGCTAAGGGTTGTTTATTGTATATATGTATATAACATAATGACTAGGTACATCAAATGGTAGTCATTATATTTATTATGATTGCTAATTACTTAGGGGAAGGTAGCCCGAAACGGAAATACTGGCTAAATAAAGAGGCCTGTGTAAAATAATGAGGGCACCCCAATTTAAATCTGCACCACCCCACAAGGGAGCAGATAATGAGGCTTACAGGAATATGTCAAGTCTTCAAATTGTTTTATACACGATAGTGCGTTTTAGACACTGTACCCTCAGCGCCCTTCCTCTACCACATTCTTCATTAGGACGGCAGCCTAGTAAGGTTTCCATGAGTTAAGAACTTCAAATCTTGAAATAAACACCGTCTTGCACTACGAACTTCGGCGGATTGTGGTCGTGATCCAAATTACCCCTGATGATCTTCCAATCCACCTTGGACATTGTGAACCTGGCTTTGCAGTTGGACCCGTTGGTGCACCGCCAGATCTCAGTGGTGAAACCCTCCTTGTTACAGTAGTAAGTGAAGCCGTTAACGATGACGCCATGCTTACCATTCCGGTGTTTCACCCAAGTCACTGCAAACGAAGCTTAATTGTAGAAAAGGTTTATAAAAAGTTATATCTAAAACTTTGAAGTTTGAAAGTAGCGCTAAAAGTGAGAGGCTGTGGAGTAATAGACTTGGATGGTTTGCTCATGTTAAGCGATGAGATGAAAGCTATGTTGGTAGACGAATATGACCGTGAAAGGACGTAGAAGGGGAGGAAGACATAAGAAAATATGGATGGTTTGTGTAAAGGAGGATATGATAGCGACAGGAGTGGTCGAGAAATTGGTGAAGGATAGAGAGGAGTTGAAGAAGATAACATGTTGACCGAAACCGAAAATAAGGGCAGGAAGAAAAATATCTGCACCAATAACAGCGTTTGATAAAGCTTTAGTGTGATCTGAAGAAAAACTATATAAGTCGCTTAACTCGCTTAGAAATAAGATAATAAGAAAATAACGATAGGAGAAGTTGACCTAAATCTGGTATAATGCCTGAAACAATTCTGTATACAAGAGTACCCGCACTCTTGTATACAGAATTGTTTCCAACACCTAAAATACATTTTTTTTATATTAACCTATAAGACCCCACTGCTGGGTAAAGGCCTCCCCCGCAGCCCCCATCTCGAGCGATCCCGAGCCAATCCCGTACATAATAACAAAATACATAACCCAAGCCAAATCAGCGCAACGATTTCCACACCGCTCAAGGGAGCAGGCAATACAGCTGACGGGAATTCGTCTTTACCTAATGTATGTTTTGAAAATGATTTAATGCAAATACCTGTTTAAGGTAAACCGGATAAAGACTAGTTTCCCCCATTATTTTCTAAGAAAATTCTTTCGAGGAATAACTTGAGAGTACTGATTATTTTCATACAAATGTATGAGCATGCATTTTCAATTTAAAATTCATGTAGAACAATTAAAAAATACCATTAACTTTTAAGATATTTTTACAAAAAACAATAACCACACACGTTTTTGGTGATGTAGAAGTATATTTAAATAATTATCGAAAATTGTGTTGGAAACAAAAATTACCTAGACTATTATAAGTAACAATTAGTTCTAACTTTAAACTGAATCAGGAAAATTCATTTGTCAGGTGGATAGTAAATTATACATGTCGCAGCAACTAGCTTAATTAGCCGTTCAATCAACAACCTAGCCTTTTTACTAAACAGCGCCGTTCAACTAGTGACTACTAGCGACTAGCTACCTGAATGGTTTGAAGCAGCCAGCTAGGCAAAAGTCTTACTATTTACCGACATGGGTTAGTGAATTGGTTAGTTTAGTATATGAACCAACGAACATTAATTTATGCTGTTGTAGAATTAGTAAAGAAGCTAGGCTGTTGATTGAACGGCTAATTAAGCTAGTTGGCTGCGACATACACACATTTTACTGTACGATAAACAAAATATAATGACATGATATGATAAAATTGCCGACTGTCGTGTCTTATCATACTTTGGTCACATAAGAGACCAATCGCATAATTGTAATTTTAATAACTTTAAAATTTTAATAAATATCAAATAGAATATGAACAGATCAAACTTTAAACAATGATGATTATCGGAGGGATAAGTATACTGAGTACCTATACTACCTATATTTTCACTTTTCACTTTCTATTTGATAACTACCAGTTAAATCTTAAATTATAAACCATTTTGAGCCCTTGAAGTTGTGACTTAACTTAGAGACGTAAATATGGAATAAATATATATACAATACTATGCTTTATATGTATAGAAGGAAACTATGTAACAGCGTAACGAAAATGCAATACGAAATTTTAATTTCACAGTGATATTGTCATGGTTTGCTTAAAAGGTACAATTGCAATTTTATTACAATAAAATAGACACATTGATTGATATTCTGTATGGGGAATATAATATATTGCGATATGCTGAACATTAGTTAAATCGGCATGATTATCAAAAATCGAAAATGTATACAATACCATATTTACCCCTGTGTGCTCCTTTGAGAGGGACATGGGATAATTTATATTCCTGTAGGCCTAGCACGGGGTCGTCGACAAGTCTCTCTCCACCACTTGACAGTGTATTGTCTCGGGATTTAGTGGGAGTTAGAGCGAGAGGAAAAGATTTTCTTTCCCCCGAATGACATGTATCCACGTCCCGTGCTACGGAGGCTGTTGCCCCGCACAATAGAATCATCTTCCTTCTCCTTTCCTACATTATTTGAAGTTCAAAAACCACTTAGCACTCTTGTAGGTACGACACCCACGTAATTTTGGTGACGGCAGATGGAGACTGTATTCTGCTTTACCGTCTCAACGCGCGATATGGATGGTGACAGACTCGTCCTGCCCGGCTAGCATGACCACCGAAACACTATGTATTGTTTGGGTGGTCATTCGTCGGGCTGGATTAAGTAAATCCATAGTCAACTGCTTACAAATAAGCTTGCAAAAGTCGACTTATATCTTGAACAGTACGCCGCCAGTGATGATGTAATTGAACGGGTTGTGGCTGTGGACCGTGGCGTTTAACATAATATTCATGTCCTTGTCAATGGTGAATCGCGCTTTGCACTTGGAACCCTTGGTGCACCTCCAGACCTCGCTGTTAGTTCCGGCCTTGTCTCTGTAGTACGTGAAGTTGTTCACGATAGCCACCTGCCTCCCCGCTCTGTTCACGGCCCACTGAACTGAAAAAGACACATAATAGTTAAACTATGCGTGGTACGGGCACGTGATGGGGAAGCATGTATGTTATGTAACTAGAGATATGTTAAGTATCGATGAGGATGAACCTAGAATGAGAGGTAATCGCTAGAGTTTTTATGGCCAGTCTGCATGACGCTCCTAGACAACACCGTTACGGGGGATGATTTCATCACTGTGACAGGAAGTTTTGCTGGTAATTCAACATTATTGAATTTAAGTCAGCTACTTAGTATTATTCTTGAGAGTCAATGTATAATGGGAAGGAATATTCAAAGTTGTTAGAACTTTGGTAAAAATCTGATTTCAAAAACTGATTTCTGCTTTGCCTTACGCGAATTGTTTTTGAGACTTTGGGGATTTGTTAGAATTTTGTGTTTTATTTCAATCTAGGGTTCCTTATAAAGCTTAAAACCTCTGTATAAGTTAGGACTATGAACAATTGAAAAACTAATTTTGTCATATATAGTATATTTCAAAATTCATGTACAGCATTTTAATGTTTATGAATTTTCTACTTTAGCTTAATTATCTACAGAAAGTAAATCATCGTCATCATTATCATCTTTTAGGTCATGTCCCATTTAATATTTTCATCCATACTTTTCTGTTTTTCATCTCCTCATTAAACATTTATTTATGGCATTACTCCCACAAACCATCCACTTTCTGCAGTCTTTCTCTTCTTTACCACTCGTCAACATCCATATTCATCACTCTTTCGCATGCGTTTGGTTTCCCCACTTATTATATCAGGTAAAACTTTCCCTTTTTTCTCTGTCAATGGTGAAAAAGAACTGGGGTGTTTACAAATATTCTGTCAGAGAACAACACGTACAGCATTTATTTAATACGTTACTGTAACTATTAAAAATTACACACGACAAGTTAGTTAGACAATGACGGCAGAACAGAATATAATTGTCACCCCGCGATCTCTCCCGCTGGTGTCGTACAAGGCGAAAGCGACTAACGAAGACGATAATGATGAAAAATGTCAGACCAATTTATAATCAATAAAGAAACATACAAAATAAAGTCAGAATATTTTCAAAAAACTTTTCGAAGATTTATATATTGTTTAAACTAGTTCAAAGTACAATCAAATAATTAAGAAAAAACAGGTCAGAAAAAAATGTTAAATTATGTCCTCACGTGGAACTCGGATCTGAATAAAACTCCTGTTAGTTGAGTGGTTTAAGCATCAGCTCGGATTGCAGAAGACCCGGTTTTATGTCCGCATCAGGACATAATTTTACTATAATTTTCAGTTTTTTCTCTTTTCAGTACTCGTCATGCTTAAAACTTATAACAGATGCCATTCTGAATATAAAACAAGGGACGCTTGTGATTATGTGTGAGCAGTAGCCTCACTACTTCCCCGTCCTTAGAGGTGGAGATACGTGCCTTGCATTTAGTTCCATTGGTACAGCACCAGTAGTTCGTTGATGCTTGCTTCCTGAGGCAATAGAAGGTAAATCCATCGGCCACTATCACCGGCATGCCTTTGGGATTCTTCACAAAGCAAACTGAAAATAGAATCAGTCACATACGCTATTAAAAGTCACTAAGTACTGAAAGCTTAATACTTATAAAGTTGTAATGAGGCAAATTAAGTAAATTGAACCACTCGCCAATATAAAGGTATTTGCCAGGATATGAATGATATTTGCCGCTAGAAATATCGATGATTGAATGTGAGACTTCTTAAAAAAAACGCTTTTTGGGAAGTCCTCGCAACGGATAATTTTAAATGAGTTGCGAGAAAATGTGCAAAGTTTATCTCGGTACAATCACACAACTCGTCAGTCAGATAGGCCGAAACAAACAACAGCAGCGAAGTTGTGAAAAAATAAATGAACGATTGAAGGGAACAGTTTGGTTGTTTAATACAAGGTTTCATTTCATCATAATTTGTAGCATACGCCATCTTGTATTTTAAACACCGGCCGTTTGTGATTGTGCATGTTCGCCATTCTTACTACTTCTCCTCCCTTCAAGGTGGATATGTGAGTAGTCTGTCATCATCTGCTTCCGGAGACAGTAGAAGGTGTATCCGTCAGCCACAATTATTGGCTGACCCTTGATATTCTCGACGAAGCAGACTGGAATCGAAGCAACTATTATTATCCTATAATACTATAATAGAAATGATGACACTAACAAAGATTCAGTCACATAATAATTTAAGATAATGAGATTCATTAAAAATCACTTGATTATACTTTTAATTGATTTTTTTTATTATAAAGATAAAAAAAAAAAAAACATACCAATCCACCATATTTGGTCATACGCCGCGTGATGTCATGATTTCGTTCACACGGTTTTAACATTTTATTTGCCCATCAAAATCACTGCTCTACTTATAGAAACTGTCATGTTTTACGAAATCGTGACGTCACAAAGAAGCCACTGCTATTTTGGCGTTTTGGCGGAAATTTTAAGATGCATTATTCAAAACATGGTTTTTCTGTCAAAGTCTTAAGTTATTACAAAAATATAACATAAAATGGGTAAAGTAAGCCCGTACAAACAACGTCGTGTAGTTTTTCAAAATTAATCATCAAGTCTATTCGGTCAGTGGATGAATTGCGGGTTTCGCAATCAAACATTGAGGTAATTAATATTAATAATATTATTTTAAGCATTGAGACGGCTTGTCTCAATTTTTTATATAAAATCCTAAATCAAGAACTCAGAGGTAACCTTAAAAAGAACATAGCATCCCATAGGATTTTCATGTGCCTCTGTTTGTTAACAGCAAAACAAATATTTTCGATATACAGAAAGTAGCTAGGTACCTTAACACTTTAAAACAAAACTTTATATTTACATTATTGTCTATGTGAATTCGTCGTTGAGAATATTTTTCGGTGAATCTTTTGAATGTTTGTCTAACTCTAAATAAATAAATAAAATACTTTAACACTCACACCTATCATCTAGCTCAAAGTAAGTAGCCTAAGCATTTATGTTATGGATACTAGATGACGGACATATTTTTTAAATCATAATAATTATGTATATACATTTTGAAAATATACTACATAAACATATACACAACCATGACTCGGGAATAGATATTTGTGGTCACAAAATTTGCCCCTACCAGGATTCGAACCCGGGATCTCTTGGCCAATACCCAGCGATCTTAGCATTCGACCGAGGCGGCTGTAAATACAAATGTTAGATTTTTTTTATATTTTTATCGTTTTGCCACCTATTCAGGGGCCGGTTTTGCTAATGTTAACGTAACAATCGTGTATATTAATGGTGTTTCAATGGTATTTCTTTTTAACACAGTTCGTGTTACTAAAACAGAGAAACAGAAACACATTTCTTTAGTCCTTTGTTATTTTATGATTTGCCAAGATTGTTACGTTGACATTATCAAAACAGCTTAAAGCTTTCATTGGATGTTTGACATTCTGGAAGACATGTTTTATCAGAGGCACAATGTAGGTACAGTCAACAGCACATCGGGTTACTACAATCTGTCAAATTTCTTCAATAAATTTTGAACCTTAACATAAACATGTTAAGGTTCGTTATAAATTTCAAAATTGATTGGAAATATTTGACAGTTTGTAGTAACCTGATGTGCTGTTGACTTTACAATACCCGGCACATAAATTGACCTATGCGCAGCGCTGAAAGAAATTTACAGGTACTAATCATTGAGGTTCCGTATGGAAACCATAGCGATTTAGGAATACCTGCTTCTGCCCGTTCAAAATTTACTTTAGACACTTTTCCAATCAATTATACCTGCGTAGACGACCGTCATATAGGTTCAACTTACGTGCCGGGAACTTTATAATAAGCAATGTTGATAAGTGTAAAAATAAACGTATATATTTTTAATACCTATTCAGTGTATTCAGCCGTCATGTAGTTTATCAAGATTGTTCTATAATTAAATATGTAATTAAGATTTTGGTCCACATTCCAAACTTAAAATTTCAATAACTGAATATTGGATTATTGCGAGTTGTCCAAACCTTTATCTAGGTGTATAATATTGTCATTGAGGTTTGTGTTTGTATAGTAATTTAAACTATCCATACAGAAACTTTTTTTTAAAGCCTGTAACAGACGCCATTATGTATTTTAACTGGTGGTGGTTTGTGATCGTGGTTGAGGTTCATTCGTATCACCTCGTCCCCCTTCGAAGTGGTGATGCGCGCCTTGCATTTCGTCCCATTGGTGCAACACCAGTAATCGGTCGACTTTTGTTTCTTGTGGCAGTAGAAGGTGTACCCGTTGGCGACTATCACTTTATGATCCTTCGTATTCCTTACGACGTGGACTGGAATTTTAACATTTTCAATAAGTAAATAAAATGGAGGAAAAAAAGATTGTTAGGTATGAAAGTGGAAGGACGTAAAAGTGAAAGCGTAAGGAGAGGAAGACCAAAGAAGAGATATGATGTAAGGCCAAATGAAGTAAGTTACAGCCAATAACGTCAAGATCGATTTAATAATAAGGGACTGAATGTAATAAAACGAAATTTTAAATGCCTTATAAAGGAGTTACATTTCCAGGTGAAACCTTCCATTATAGTTCATATAATAATATTATTTTCATAATATTATTTTCCTTATGTCTCTACAGCCGTGATATATGTTTATTTATGTAAGAATAAATTAGGCTACGGAGACATGTATAAGGTTAAAACAATTTATTTACAGCAGCTGTAAGATCTTCGCTGGTTCGACCCCGCATTAAATAAGTCATAAATTATTTAAAACTTAAACAATTACGAAGAAGAATAGATCTGAAAACGTTCGAAAAATCATAGTATTAATGCGGGAAACGAACCCGCGTCTTCCGGAGTCAGAGCGGCTGCCTATACGACCGCAGTTTGATTCCTGCATTAATAGTCTATCATTTTTCTGATCTATGTTGGTTTGTAATATTTTTTTAAATATAATGTTCCAATAAAGAAAAATAATACTAAATGATAAATAAGCAATGATGTATTCAGATTAAATAACTTACCCAGAGAATGAGATGCTAGTGGAATCGCCCGCATAAAACTGACACTATCGTGACATACATGCACAATAATTATTATTGCAAAGAAAAAGTGCAAAAAAAATGGAGACTGATTATTGTACAAGAGCAGAACACAATTAGCAATATTAAAAGCGTTTTTTTTTACAAAAAAAATGTTCGCTCCAACAATTCAAGCTACGCTCTAAATTAAAGCAACCCCATTCAACAAACGACCATCTGCCTGGGAGTACTTACCTGTGTTTTACTTAAACAAAATAAACCTTACACTAAGAAGATAAGGTTAGTTTTTGAGAGAACCGTGAACAATAAAATGATTGAAGCTCAACTTAGGGGGTTTTTGATGCTAAGGAAACATCTGCCTGTATAGGTTAGTGAGTAAAAAGTGCTTTTGTTACATGTGTGATATTTAACCATTCTTTTAAAATACCTATAAAAGTGCTATACACGTATAACATATTTCTTTAATATATGTACATACGTACATTGTGCCGTGTGGTGACGTCAGAGTAGAATACAATTGACACCACCTCAAATCTCTCCCGTGGGTATCGTACAAGTCGACTAAGGATAAACAGTGATGAGGAATGGTTAGCAGCTTTCCTCTTATACAACCTAGCAATGTACTGAGACTTTTGTGCCCTATAAATGGCAATTGACTCGCCACCTATTACATGGGACCTAATATTATTGGCGAATCGTGGGTGCTAGTTCACCTCTGGCTACCCCATCAGAGATATAGGCGTGATTTATGTATGTATGTATGAACGTACATTGTTTAAAAACAGATAAAAAGTAGATGGCTCACCAATACCGGAACAAGAAAAACGGAGACTCCACACATAATTTTATTATAATTATATACTTTTCAAAAACAAACAAATTATCCACTTTTGAAATTTCATTAATAATTTCAGTACAAAGCAGCTAATGCATATTTTTCATTCTCTGACCTTTTTTTATTTAGTATATTTTTTTCTAACATGTTAAAATAACACTTAATTACATTTAAAAAATTAGGATAATCATATTTACATAATTTCTAAAAAAAATCAATAAAACGATTATCAACAGCCTCCGTAGCACGGGACGTGGACACATCTCCTTCGGAGGAAAGAAAATCTTTTTCTCTCGCTCTAACTCCCACTAAATCTCGAGACAAAACACTGTCAAATGGTGGAGAGAGACTTGTCCACGTCCCGTGCTAGGCCCGCAGTCAGAAACTGTTATATTTTTTAAATTACAATATGGCCAACGAATAAACACTCTGTAAGCGTAAGACGCGTCCTCTGCGGAACGAGCAAGCGGACATGTGATCGCTGTTACATTGTTTGGTGTGACAATGCTGGTTAGATCAATTTAATAACTTAATTAAAATTAATTTTTAACATAAAAAACTGTATTTAATTGCAACGTACAAAGGAATGAACACGTGGTAGTATAATAAAAACAACCAAAATAGGATTTTCTTATTTTTTAAGTTAGCTATATTTTTATAAGGAACTTTAATCTTGAAGATATGATAGTTCCCCATCACAGTCTAAAACTTTACATTTTAATAAATCACAAATAATATAGTTTATTTATAATTTATTGCATTAGAGTAAAGACAGAAATTAAACTTTTATAACTAACTTATTTACTTAATAATAACTTACGTAATATTATAATTTTATATAAAAACCACATTCACATAGGTACAGACTATTTTGTTAATATATCCAAGAATACTAAGTCATAACTTCTTATCCCTAATATATATTTTATAAATATAATAAATTTATTTGAACTACAATCTCTATAAATTTAATTTAATAGTTTAACAATTGCGTACATAAAACCAGGGGCGTCGTACAAGGCGAGTAGAGCTTGTAAATTTTACCCGAAATAGGCAATAGCGCACTTATAACCTATGAACCTAGCAATACCTACTACAATCAATGAGCCTGCTAGAAGGCTTTTTGATTGGTTTTTCATGGGAGCTAGCAAAGACTGGCCAAGTTTAAAATGTCAATACATCCTAGCTTTCCCCTTCGGAGATAATATGTACTTTACTTACAGACCTATAAAACAAAACCGGCACAACTACAAAAACACCATTGTGTGTTCTATCTATACACATTATTATGACATTGAAGTAGACTTTTACAATGAAAGAAAATATTGGATGGTTTTTAGAATTGCGTCCGTTTTAAACAAAAGGGACACGAGAAAGACGCAATAGAAAGAATGAATTGTTAGGTACTGATCAGTGTTTTATCTTCGTCTCACAAACATGATTTTGAATGCGAGGAAAAGAGACAAAACACTGAGCAACTACTCAATGCTTATACGGTGTTTATTAGTAAGGCCGTTAAAAACTATTGACATTGGCTCTAAATCCTATAGTAAATCCCGTCTTTGATCGTGAAACTGCGTCGACCATGATTATGCTCCAGTACACCGCGAAGGATCTCGTTGTACTTGGAGGTGACCAGGCGGGCTTTACACTTGATCGTATTCCTTGTGCAAGACCAGTTCTTCGTCATGGTCCGGTTCCGCTGGCAGTAGAACGTGAACCCGTTGACCAGCAGAAGCTCCTTGCCTTGGATGGTCGTCAGGAACTCCACTGAGAACATTCAAAAGCTAATGTAGAAAATGAATAATGACATTCTTGTATATATCGTAAAATAGATTCTAGACGACACTACAAAATTCTAGTCCACTACGCACAAAAGTGTTGAATAATAAAATTTTTGTTATAGGAGACTTAAAATCTGTGCAATTTTGTAGCACAAACCCTAAATTTTTGAATCCATTAGAAGAAATTTTATCAATGTGTGTATTAAATTTCAATTTACCATCCAGCCACATTCCAAGATCCTTAACAGTATCAATATCAGTCCGAGTAACACCGTTTATATCGTAGTGATAATTTGTGTTTTAAGTTGTTGATGTTGAGTTGTTGGATGTTGACTCATGTGATTTACCTACCATTTTTTTATTTATACCTGAAGTATCATTCGGAAAAAAGAATTGTCGACGAGAGCTATTATCCCATTCTAACATGCTCACTGATGGCACTATCGTCTTTGCATTGTCAAGCGAATGCTAGTAGCCTAGGGATAGAAAAACGACAGACATTATCTTAAGAACCTTTTAAAATTTGATCAGTGTCCCATTGCGTATGATAAATCTTGGAGGCGGGTGTGTGTGTTCTACGGGGGACCGCAAAACCTTGCCTTCCTTGGTCGTTGTAAATCTGGAGCCGCACTTGCCACTCATGGTGCATTGCCAGTAATTCGTGGTGACTCGACTGTTCCGGTAGAAGGTGTAACCATTGAAAATCGCAAGATTCTTGCCCCTCGTACTCTTGACGTAGACAACTGTACAGAATAATGAAGGTTGTTACCAAATGTGTTAGTTTACTTTATTTATTTATAACACTTCAGTTTTAATCAATAAACTATTCCATTTTAATTTCAACATTATATAAATGTTAGAAAAAATTGTACAAAGACAAAACACAATTTTTCGACATTCTTTTTCGAACCACCAAAATCTTTGTCATAAACTATAACTATATAAATAACGTTTAGTCATGTCTGAGTTCCATATGTGTCCCACGTTGATTGTGGCGCAGCGTCCGAGTCCGATCCAAGTAGGGTAAGGGTGATGCCTCAAGATTTATTATTAAAGTTTTAAATATACAAAAAGGATCTCAGAAAATTATTATTATTATTAATGCTTATTGAGTGCACAGATTCGACTTTGAATTGACATCATGTGTCGTACCTTAATCAAAAACAATATTCACTTTTCTATATTAATATATTAGGTTTAGGTGAAAAAAAAAACATTTACTTGTGTAATTTATTTATTGAACATTTGTTTACATCACCTAGGTTTATACAGATATCTATAATTATAAGTCATAATCAAATATTATAAGTCTAACACAATAAAACAACATCGACCATACAAGGAACATATAATATACATACATACATACATAAATCACGCCTTTATCCCCGAAGGGGTAGGCAGAGGTGAACTAGCACCCACGTTTCGCCAATTATGTTAGGTCCCATGTAATAGGTGGCGAGCCTCTTGCCATATATCGGGCACAAAAGTCGCAGTACTTTGTCACAGGTGGTATTAGAGGAACGCTGCTGCCCATTCCTCATCATTGATTTATCCTTAGTCGCCTTGTACGACACCCACGGGAGAGATTTGGGGTGGTGACAATTGTATTCTACTCTGCCGTCACCACACGGCTTTATAATATACGACGGACATATAATATCATTGGAATAAATTGATTAAATTGTTTCAAATTGATGACCGTCACCTATTTTTACCTATTTTTAAATCACAACACTACTGTAGATAGCGCTTAAAATAAAAAAAATCTAAGTAGGTATTTCAGATAATTTACTAAACATTGAATAGCGGCATCGTTATGGAATACTGTTCCATTAATCTTATTACCATGTGACTATCAAAACTGAATTGGCTAAATGTTCCTTTGGATATTCTCAACGAAAAATGTGCAAATATAAATATAAGATGTATAAATTTGAAGACCCGGCCAATACTTTGAATAGATACAACATAGAATACAGTAAGTATTCTCAATATTCCATACAGGCGAGCTATTTCATATTTACTTATCCTGAATTCATTTTTTATTTGTTGGTATAAATAACACAAATAATTATTATTGCGAATATTTTTTAATTCATCGTCATCATCACCAGACTTTTAATATCCACTGTTGGGGCGCAGGACTTCCCTATGGATGAAAGATATTGTACTTATCAGTCTGGTAAAGGATTTCATATTTAATATTCTTTTTTAAATTATAAGGCGGCCTACTACTATACGGACACTACTAGAAACCGGACACTGTCGTAATCATTGTATAAATTGACATATTCACATCTGATTATCATAAGTTCTTTCAAGAGGGCTTTTAAAAAATAATATTAATACCTCTCTGCCCTTTATACTATATATAAACTTTTTCAACCCCATTTATCTTTATCACCTGGTTTCTCAATTAGGACTAACACAAAGCTCCGAGATCGATTCCCGTGACGGACATACGCGCTTTCTCGACACCTTTTTACAAATATACAACTACTAAGGGTATAACAATATCTTTAATTAGAAATCTTTTATAAAATTTACCTTTTCTTTGTTTGTGCTATAACTTTATTACGAATTTGTGACTAGGAGAATATTATTTTAATTCTGTCTTTCTAACGAATAATGCAGTAATTTGGAGTATTTACCTCTTATTTAAGTCTCACGCTCCTCTTCCAACAATAAGCGGTAACTAAAATTAAAATAGGAAAATACCTGGTATAAATAAAAACTAACGAACTTTAGCTGACATTTTATCAAAAAAACATAAAAAAATTGAAAAATTCAAAATGCAGTATCTTCAGTTACTGCATTTTTCATTAGGACGGCAGACTTGTACTAATAGTCATTTTAATCTATATTTGCACCTCAAAAATATAATGAGCCAAGAATCTCATTATGTATACCGTTTTTATACGAGTATTACTATCAAACGGTAGATATGAAATATCTCATCTCTTCTCCGAGACAAAAGATCATTAAGAGCTCTAACTCGAAATGCGACGTTGTTTGCTATGCTATTTGGAAAATACGATGGGTATTGCGGAAGCAACGTTAATTATTCTCTAAGTAGGTATGACACAGTTTATTCGCCGTGATCATTTCATAATCAAATGTGTGCGCCCAC
This sequence comes from Cataclysta lemnata, assembly GCA_963931975.1. Lineage (NCBI taxonomy): Eukaryota > Metazoa > Arthropoda > Insecta > Lepidoptera > Crambidae > Cataclysta > Cataclysta lemnata. The sequence continues at coordinate 2,761,855 of OZ008339.1, forward strand.
GCTTTTATAACGTACATGTGCGCACGTTAAAAGAGCGCATCGCTACTAAAGTCTCAACTTGAGATGGTATAATTAAGTAAATATTTCTTACATTCACACCTATCATCGTATCATCTAGCCCAAACTAACATCCGTATTCACAAACAATTCTTGTATAAGTAAAGAAGCAACACTGTGCGAAGTAAGACATTTGTCAATGCGTTTTGTCGCTCAAGTATTGTCTATGAATAGGTTTTTGGGACCCTGTACGTTAACGCACCTCATAGTAATGTTTATGAATACGGGTGTTAGTAACATAAGCGCTTGTATAGACCACGGACAAATATTAATCTAACATAATAATTAATTAAACATTAATTACATGAACAATTTTATAAACAATCATGACTCAAGAACAAAATTATATAGTGTGTTTATCACACAAACATTTAATTCTACCAGGACTCGAAGGTGGGATCTTTTGGCCAAAAACCAAATGCCGTGAACAGCGCTATAACAGGCTATAGGAACTATAAGGTTGCATCTACAAATTAAGTTGGTTTTTGTGGAACAACGTTTTGCCACACGATTACATTATGTAACACTCAATAACTTTTTTAGCATTTCATAATTTTTATGTTATTCGCTGTCATCACCTGTTGTTGTTGCTTAGAAATATTATTCATCGTCATCATTACCAGTCTTTTAATGTCACCGCTGCTGCTGGCACAGGCCTTCCCAATGGATGGAATTCAATCCCAAAGCTCACACAAAATGTTATTCATATTCAACATGTAACTTTGGTGTGGATGCACCGTAACGCAACCTCACTTCACTTTCCGATCGCCTTTGTGGCGATGCGAGCGTGCACTCATAAAAGTAGCAGGGTTTACACCTTGCTGCTTTACAGTCTCCATTGGCACTGCTTCTGCTCATTTATAGCAGACACCGTTCTTTATGACGAAGGTCGGTGGAGCGTGGGAGTGCTCTAAAGTGGCAGCAATTATGTCTCCCTCCACGGTGACGATGAATCGGGCTTTGCAGTTGCCCCATCTGGTGCATCTCCATATGTCCGTTTTGGATCCCCTCACCCCGCAGTAGAACGTGTAGCCGCCTAAAAGAGCCAGCGGCTTCCCTTGCTTGTTCGTAACGAACTGAACTGTAAAACAAACGAGCAATGATCCATAAGCAAAAAAATTTAAACATTGGATTAATGGCATGATATTAATAAAGTGTAAAACTTTCTGTCTTAACACGAACACTATAATCAAATTGATTCCATCTCGCAACATTATTTTATTAGCTGTCTAAGTAAAAATAACTTCAAAAACTCATATAGATATTTTAGATTCTTACCCCGAATACAGAAATGCTTATCAAATTTGGGGCACTGTTTAAAAACTTAAGTGGACATTACCTGTCAGAATTTGTATGGAAAAACGTCAATTTTGACAACATTTAAATGTTAAGCAAGACTCAAACTTTAATTAGCGTTTCTGTATTCGGGAGTCAAACATACATTGTATAAATCTGAAACATTTTTTTTTTTAGATTTTCGCATTGCACCAAAGCGTTACAGTCATAGAATTGTAACGGAACGGTGTGTGCGAACCTCTAGAGACATTATTAAATTAGTGAGGAGACAATAACAAAAATGTACATAGTAAACCAAAATTAACCCATAAAATTATTTATAAGAAGCTGTATATATTTCAATAGGGTAGGCAATCAGTGGGCTTTAGCTTAAAGTAAATTTGAAGACACACACACACGTATAATATCACGCCTATTTATGCCCCGGAAGGATAGGCAGAGAGTGAGCCACGAAATTATAAATAGCATTCGCAATGCGTCCAGAGATAGAGGTTTATGGGGACCTAACACGAAAGTTTACGAGGCACGTTCAGACGACGGTCAGTCTTGTGCGTCCGATATTTTGTCTGTTAATGAATGCATCTGGTAAGCATGCATGCCGTAAAGGCAGCTATAAAAACAGGGACAATTTATAAAACTACAATAGAAGCTGAAAATAAGTTACATTTTATTTGTGTCTTAACCTAATTCCTACAGTATCATTCCAAATACAAGACGCAACAACTAAAACACTTTAAAAAACAATAATATCGGTTTCATTAGACTAATTGAAATATCTAAAAGCATGGTTCGGACGTTTTGCGGGATATTCTGACGAGGCGTCCGTTTTTGATGACAATACTGGGACGGTTGTGGGTGTGGTTGAGCGTGGTGACTCTGATCATCTCCCCGTTGTCGGTGGCTTTGAACCTGGCCTTGCAGGGGTACCCGCTGGTGCAACGCCACATGCCGATACCGTCAACCATGTTGTTCTTGCCGCAGTAGTAATAAGTGTAGCCGTGGAAGAGAGCCAGTCGCTTGCCGCGAGCGTTGTACACGAAGGAGACTGCAAAACAAAACTACAATGTTAGGCAGTTAACTGAAACGGTCCAGAGAGTGGAAACGGTTTAAGAACACCTTGAACCCAGGTCCAGGCTTGTATTGTACGGTGGACTATAAAATAATGAAAGGGTGTGTGAACAACGCTATAAAAATGCGTTGTAGCACCTAAAATTGCATACATTGAAATATCTTCTTCTCCCTGCCCTGTTCCCAGTCTATCTAGGGTCGAAGCAGTGTGTTTCCTCTTTCATTCATATCGATCAAACGTCATCAAGCCATGCATTCCCTTTTGATTCATATCATCCATCACACCGGAAAGGTGAATGTATAGGAAAGAGACGGAACAGACCATGTTGAGAGACCGATGAACGGAGAGAGTGATTGGAATGGAACCCTACCATATGTCAATCATTGACTACCTTCAAATTCAGACCAGCGGCACCTGCCAGCGCACATTTGTTTCAAATATATCCGTAAAACAAAAATTAACTGAATTATTTACGATTTTTATAATTTATTCTTTCATCATAAGAAAATGTTTCATTATACATAGACAAGAGGTACAACATTTTAAACAATCATGAATGTTTAATTTATATGTATGTGTTAGTTTAGTTTGTATGTTTTGTTGCTTTTACCTACTACCTTCGAATGTGAGAACAATTACATAAATTGTCCAACAACTAATCGCTTGTCATTCAAATAATCTACGCATATTTGGGATCGCCATGTACCTACCGACTTTACAATGGGTAACACACACTTCCATCGCACAAAAGCGTTATTAATTATTTATATGTATACCTAATATACATAAAATTAATAAAGTCTAGTTTCTGAGAACAAAGCTAAAGAAAAAAGTATAATTTATGTTCCTTACTCAACAATAACAGATTTAGTATCGTAACAGACTCCATTTTTGGAAAAGTAGAGGTTTGGTTTTGGGTGGTTATGGTCAACTACCAGTTTGACCAGATGATATCCCTGACTGGTGACAACGACAGCTTTGCAGCCCCTGTGGTACCAGCAGCAATGCCATCTAAGATTGTTGTCCCTTGTCTGATGCCGTCTGTTGTACAAATATCCTCCAATCTTCAGAGTGCTACTGCCTCTTGGCATTCTAACAATAACACCTGTAGAGTGAAATTGTTTAATTAATGAGACCAATAATAAGGAGCTTTTGAAGAAGATGCCGTGTGGTGACGACAGATAAGACTACAATTGTCACCACCCGGTAGGGGTGACTGTCGTGACTGAGTATAAGGAGAGTAATAATAATGAGGAACTGCTGTCAACACAGAGTTTCTAGTCCACCCTCGAATAAATTACTACAGTTTAAGTTACCGGTGAATGGCAATAGGCTCGCCTCCTATTACAGTAAATGTAATAAATTCTAGCTAATATACCTCTCTACATGGGACCTAAAATAGGCTAGCGAAACGGGCATTAATTAATACACTTCTGTCTACAAAGCGTGATTTATACAATTACTTTATTGTACAAGAAAACAAAAAAATACAAGAAATAGGAAATTTTACGAATAACACAATTCAAAATCATATAATTATGTTAATTATTGTACACGTTGCATTATCATCATCGCCCTGCCCTTATCCCATCCTATTTGGGATCGGCGCAGTATGTCCTCTTTTTCCATTCTCTTCTGTCACTCGTCATCTCCTCATTCCATCCATCTTTTCAGTGGTCTTCCTCTACTTCGACATCCATCAACATTCATGTCCATAACTTTCTTACTCACATTAATGGCATCACGTCTCATAACATGTCTATACCAAGCTAAACGGCTCCCTTTCATCTTCTCTGTTAATGGCGCCACTTTCAGACTCCCTCTTACGTACTCATTCCGTATTTTGTCTATTTTTGTCACTCCGCACATCCATCTCAACATTCTCATCTCTGCCGCATGCAATTTTCTTTCATCCGTCTTTTTCACAGCCCAACATTCCGATCCATACATAACGACAGGTCTCATAACAGACTTGTAGATCTTTACTTTTAGTTTCAGTGGCATTCTTGGGTCGCATGTAGTTGCTGTGACCTGTCGCCATTTCATCCAACCTGCGTTGATCCGGTTTGTAATTTCCCGATCGATCTCCCCATCTGCTTGCACAAATGAACCTAGGTACCGAAAATTGGAACAGACTGGCAGAGGCATTCGGGCTAGATTAATGGGTATTGGACCAGAGTCACCAGCAAAATCACAGAACAGAACGTTGCATTATTACTTTATAATAAGTTCAAGTATCATTAAAATTTCGGATTATAATAATTTTCTTTGAATAAGTCTTTAATAGTGAAATTGACAACATTTGATTTTTTCAACATCGGTAGGTACCTTTATATCTTCATTTTCGGTTTATATGCAATTAAACCAAAAATGAAGATACCGATAAGATGGAATGTTTAAAATTTATTTCTACATTGCGAGGGTTGCCGTTCACTTACAACGTGAAGTGTAAAGGTTAGAAGAATTTCGGCAAGTTAGTTAGTGTCTTGGGTGGCCGAGCGGTCAGGCACCTGCCCGGATAGCAGCGGACGCGGGTTCGATTTCCGCATCAAGATCATAATTTTTCGAAATACTTTTTCTAACCCCCAAAATCTTTGTACTAATTTTTCTAACATTCATGTAATGATAAAATTAAAAATTGAACGATATTTTTATTTTGGGGTGTTGTCATTTTGAAATGTTGTCAATTAAAACTCCTTATTAATTCAACACCACATTAAGGTTTAAGTTGTTCCTGTTCCGGCAAGCGTGTTCGGCCAGCGATCACTTGAACTATGCAATGTTCGCTAACGCCGGTCATTGGATAGGTGACTAAATATATATTTTGTCAAGATTAATGGTGCTTCGGAGAGCCAATAGCTCTAGCTTTATACAACCGATCCGCATTGAGCTAGCTTGTAGTTTACGACACTATATCATAATATCCCTGTATCATTCTGTCCATAGGCAAAGCTTTGCCAGTTAGGACATTAAAAGGGCTGGAGATGTGACGTAACAACGATACATTTGTAGTACTATCTTTGTTTCCAAGACTTGTATCGTATATCTCATATTTTCGTACGAAAATAGACTCCCTTCGGCCCTTTGCAATAGGTGGAAGGTCCATGGTCGTGTTCTCCGAAACTCTCCAATGCGATCAGCTCCTGACTAGTGATCAGAGAGGCCTTGCATCCACGGTGATACCTGATGCAGTACCATCGAAGCCTGTCCTGTTTGGAAGGGCGCTTTCTGTTGTACGAGTAACCTTTCCATAGAAGAATTTCTGCCCCACTAAAAAGTTGTATCACATGGCATTCTGAAAGAAGTGAATATTATTTTAGTTAGAAGAATCTGAAGGAATAACGGAAAGTGGACACGTAAAGCTGTAAATTATGGAATTTACCGACTTTATCGTAAAGACGGTAAGTCTTAGGCAAAGAGGAACTATCATATAAATTAATGTTCTCTTTATAATACTAGATAATGAGCTAGATTCGTATAGTACGTTTGTTTGGTGTAAAGGCGAGACTTCCACCTTCGTGCTGAACTATGCGGTACAGCGAAAGACGAAACAAATACGCTGTGCCGCATAGTTTAGCATACTGTACTGGTGGAATTCCGTCTTAAGAAAGTAGATTTTTCATTTCGTTTCATGGACCTTTTGTATTCTAAGAGTAATTGTAATCTGTATGAAAAAGCATCAAGAAAGGGTAGTCGAGATGAACTGTCTTCCACAACGTCATCCAGACATACATAATAGTAAAATAGGTTATCTAATTCTATGGGTTGGCCACTTATGGCATCTGGCAATAAATGATATCTGTACAGCTTTATATGCGCAAGATATTATAATAAAGCTTTTGTGAAATAATAACAAGTTTGTATACGTTAAATTATATTTTTAATTATAAATGAATTTAAATAAGCCCGCCGTGTGGTGACGGCAGAGTAGAATACAATTGTCATCACCCCAAGTCTCTCCCGTGGGTGTCGTACAAGGCGACTGAGGATAAATCAGTGATGAGGAATGGACAGCAGCGTTCCTCTTATACCATCTAGCAATAGTACTGCGACTTTTGTGCCCGATAAATGGCAATAGGCTCGCCACCTATTACATGGGACCTGACATAATTAGCGAAACGTGGGTGGTGCTACTTCACCTCTGCCTACCCCTTCGGGGATATAGGCGTGATTTATGTATGTATGTATGAATTTAAATTAAAATAAATAACTTCAGGCTACACAAAACTGTCAAATTTCTTCAATCGATTATCAACCTTATCTTGTTTGTAGAACAAGGTCAATTGTGAAAACTGTATATTTTGGGATAGCCTGACGTTGTGCTGTACTAGCACAACCATTTGTAGTAAGTAGATGGTGGGTGATCATGTTCTACGTGGTTCAGTAATGGAACATGATTCACACTAGTGACCAGGGACGCATCACACCCTCTGTGTTTCCTGATGCAGACCCAGCGTATCCTGTCCTCTGTCGACCCTTTTACTGTTGGTTTTCTATTGTATGAGTACTCCTTCCATATAAGTATTTCGTTGCCGTTATACAGTTTGATCACTTTGCATCCTGCAAAATAAAAATAAAAACAAAACAGTACGTTTCTAAACAAATAAGATAAGTAATATTTTGTTGGATCATCGAGTTAATTAATGAGTCCGAGTATTTTTCCAGTCTTACGAAAAATAAATATTTTTTATAAGTCAGAATAAATAATTCTTCTTCTTCCTGCCCTGTTCCCAGTCTACCTGGGATTGGCGCAGTTGGTTCTGATTCATGCCATCCATCGCACCGAAAAGGTGCTAGAGATGAGTGAAAAACAATTATTTAACCAAAACTACCTAAATGTCATCTGCGAAATAACAAAAGACAAGCAAACCCTTTTTAAAATTACCAGTACAATACCAAATATAAAGAATTAATAACTAAAATAATAAGAAATCTAAACACAGAAACTACAAGTTTATTATTTTTAATAAAGTTATTAATAATATTTTGGTTCCAATAAAATTCACCATTACCTTATATATATACCTATAAAGTATCGAAACATTACGAAATATATTAATATTGTTGAGAACAGATTTCATTTTATCAAGTAATACTTAAACATCTATGTAATGATATATCATTCAACTATCAATAAAAATTTTGATCACATTTCGTTCCAAAATTATATCCAAACCACCATAAACAGTTTTACAAATAAGAAGAAACGAGCTTTGGTGGGAGATAATCAGACTACTTAAACATAAATTATATTAGATAATTTAACAAAAATTCCAACTCCCTTTGGTTCCTTTAAACTGAGTTCACATACCTAATGTTAGGCGATCGGTGCCCCTAGCACGAATTATTCGAAGTTTCAAATCGTATCAGGAAAACACATTATTACCATAAAAAAATATAAATCTGAAATTAGAAGATTATTAACATTGCTTAGGAAATTATATTCAATTAATATTAACATTATATAATATGTGTTTTAGAGATGTATTATGACATTAAATAAATAAAAGTAAATTAAAATCAACTTTAAGATATGATGATAGATGATGAAAATAAATAATAATTTCTTGCTAATAAAAAATAATTGTTTGATTTATGAAATTGCAGGGCTTCCATAAAAATGATAAACTTTGGTTTTTGAGTGCTTTCTCGAAGGATTACTATTCGAAACTTTGAAAAAATCCTGCTAGGGGTATGTCGTCGTCATATTTTATCTCATCAAACACTGTTACGTGGGTTCAACGACAAAATAGTTTTAGAAAATTCATGTTTTTTTTTCTGCACAGTAGTAAAGGGGGCCCAAAACGGAAATGTTACTTAAAGCGGGCATTTTTGTGTATGAAACTTTTTGAAAATTCTCATTTAACGTGAAAACGATTTGCAAAGTTAATCAAATAGGCATTGAAATGTAAATCATAAATATGGTTACGAAAATCATATACAATTATAATCTTGCATTTGGTTAAATATACACGGCGAAACACACAAATCCTACGCAACAGGTGTTATGAAAACTATTGGTATTAAAAAAACCCTATCGCGTGGAATGTCTTTATACGAATTTAAAACAATAGTGTTAACGTTAAATAGTATAAAAATATATTACTCTTAGATATATCTCTTATGATATATTTACCACCATAATTAAATTATTAGAGGAAAAACTTAACGCGTATTTACACACAATTAACCTCTTTAATACTTCGAAATAAGATATTTATAAATCTTTGATATAATAAGGAAAATGTATCCTTTATGTAAATTTACAAATAACGCACTCACATGTACTATAAACTATAAATATTATTTTAAAAATATTATAAAAGTATCTATTATTAATAATGGATACCTACCCAATAATATTCAATAAATTTTGATTGCAAATTCTCGTACCAATGTACTTTATGTCACACAACAAATAAAATAAATCAAAAACAATTAACAACTTTCAACGAATATTCACCTCTAAAGCTCGATAGTAAGAGTAAAAATTGCACGAGGCACTTGACGAAAAACAGCATAGCGGAAAAATCACGCAGTCTTTTGTTTTGTAGATAAAATTCCGCTTGATTTAGCAAATTTTAAATCGCATCAAGCTTAATTAGTGACGTATTACATAATTGATATCAAAACAAATAGAATGTAAAAAGTAACAAATACAAAGACATTTCTATAAACAATAAGAATATTAACTTGTCGAATGAGTATTATTAATGTAATTATAACACAGAATAGTAACGTTGATTCGTCACAGATTATTAGTTTCCTCAAATTATTAATCGAAAAAGAAAACAGTTTTAATTCTGTTTAGGTACATAATATAAAGAACCCCTTAACATTTCAAGATGAAAATATTATTAAGATAAAGATATCAATAGCTTTTTGTTTTGGTTGTTGTTTGTTACATTCTATTCGTTTTTAACAATTCCGAAAACATTATAGAATTTCTACCACATTTAGAGAAGAGATTAAATCTCATTACTCAAATAGGCACCAATGAGGCTAGCCATATCACTTCAAAAGGCACGTTATAACACTCCAATTTAACGACATATCCGATAATTGTTACTAGAGACTCAATTTGTAAGGCAGGCATACAAAGTATGACTAAATCTTTGAAGAATTTAACCATTGTCACTAAGTTTTCTTTTTAAATAGAATTACATAATTATCATTATTTTATGATTCGTTTTAGAGATAATAACCCCTAGCACTTCAGAGCTTGTCGTCAAAAAGACCAGCGCTTACTTAACTCAGCTACGAATGTACTAATAATATTACTGCGTTCTCTGTAGCCCTGTACTATATTATCTTTATGATATTACCCATGTAGCTTATAAAATATAGCCATTTATCGCTTTGAACTGTCAAAAATCCAATTGTTTTTGACAGTTCAAAGCGATAAATCAACAGATCTCACCTGAAATCACAAGATTCTACCACAATATCCTCTTGTACTTTCACGATACTCAGCAGCTAAAACAGAGTCAAAGTGACAACACTGAACTAAGCATACAACTTGAGACTGGCGAAATATACTAAATAGACGCCATTAACCAAAAAGAAGAAGAAGATAAATGACTATAACATATCGTGTTTCGGTGGTCATGCTAGCCGGGCTGGTTTACGAAGGGGCCAAGAGAATTTCGGTTTAAGAGTGCGAATGTAGCCCAGTCGTTGACACGACTACGCCGTCTATTGTGACCGCGGAGGCTTTGCACTTGTGTTTGTGCTTCTTAGAGCACGTCCATCTGATCCTGTCGCCGATGAGCGACCGCGAATGCCTGAAGTATTTGTGACCTCCAATGAAAATGTTTGTTGACTCCCTCGCAAATCGGGCCCGGAGTATTGCTGTGACGATATCTGAAAACAATATCTTCGTTACTATCTATTTCGGTACAAATAGATACTAGAACTAGACATTATATAGGTGCAAAAAGGATATATTTCACAAGACATAAGATTGCCGACGGTTGATATATTTTTATTTTTTGGTATAATTCTTCTTTTTCCTTTGTTTCTTCCAGCAAGTTATATTATCAAACCATTTTCATATAATTGAATCAACAAATGTATGAACTGTTATAGAAAAAACACAAACTTTCATCAGTATTTATTTTGTAACATCGATATTATAACCATACAAAATCGAGAAGGAACTATGTGTAGGATATATAGTAGAGTAGACTGAACAAAATGGCAAAACAGCTTAAAAATAAATATTGTTGTGATAATGTTATCTGTCTCTTCTATTCTTATGTCTCTTCTATTTTATATAGCTTCTTCAATATAAAAGAGGCACGAAACGAAAACGATTTTGTTTCTTTCTTCAACAGGGGTAGGCAGAGTTCACATCTCTGCACTTGCTACGATCACTACATTCTTCTTTCGCTTTATCCATCCATTCATAAAAATATGTCCTTTTGCTAGAAATTTTGAATATCACACATTTCTTTGAAGTATCTTTAATTCTATCGTTGTTTCATTAAATAAGCGATATCATCCCATATCCATTGAGCTCATTGTTCATAGTGTAGATTTAATTGTTTTACACAAAAATCAATTTAATTGTAAATAAAAGAAAAAAGCAACCCTATGCCTCACGAATCCTACTGGCATTTTAACGTATTCTTTATTATTCTTAGAATAGAATACAATATTTAATTGCACTTGACTGGGGTACATATACATTTTCAACTATTATTTAAAACTAAGTTCCTCCCATTCAGCCAATTATAGTATAGTAGCATGTAAATAAATTATTCATAACAAATTCGTTCCTACTTACGCAGGCGAAATTTATGTATGTATGTATATGTACGAACAAACTTAAAAAAAATCTAAATGTGATATGTGAAATATGTATATGTCGTGGCCAGATCATAGAATTGATCACTTCATGATGTGGCCGACCCTTTCATGTAATGTAACCATTTCATGAAATGGCCAGCTAAAACTGATCAAATCATGATAATGGTCTGGCCAGACCAATGAATAAACAATGTTTAACGATATTAACAGCTAAACGCACAGCTATTTCATGATATGGCCAAACATTAATAATTATATCCTAAAATAGTTACATTATCCACCGTTCGAGACGCTTATTTCGATTTGGTTTTGTGATGCATCATGGCGGCGGACACATTATCCGAATAAACAAAACTGTTAGTAATGTTGTAATGGAAGATAAAAGTGAAGTAAAATGTCGTTACGACACCAAATTACTAGAATTTTACGTTTTAAGGCACTCAAAATCGAGTGCAACGTAAAAATACCAAACATTAACTATATTATTGATATGGCCAAACGTTGATGGACATATATCATCAAACGTTGACGTTTCAACGATATGGTCAGCTTTAGCTGGCTATTTCATGAAATGGTTGCATTTCCCTTCACCCCAATTTCACAAAGGAACCTTCGGCAGTGACGTGGTACCTAGGTGGGGCGTGTTGGTGGTTCTCCGACAAGGACACAAGCCGACCAGCCTTGTCGGTGCGCGCCTTAGACTTGCATCCAAACTTCTTCTTGGTGCAGTACCAGTAACTGGGAAAATACTCGGAGAAAGTGAAGCCGTTAACCATCAGCATTGTCTTGCCGTTGTTATAACGGCTAGGTATTTGGATAACTGGAAAAATCAAAATTTATTTCAATCAATCAGGTAAGTCTTTATCGAATTACCTAATGTTCGTTAAGGCTTCTCATTGAATGGCTGACCAAAAATTTATTATCCCGAGTTCCTCCGTGCTTCAGAAGGCGCGGTAAGCCGTTGGTCCCGGCTGCATCTGCAGTCGTTAATACCCACCAACCCGCACTGTGGTCGCCCGCGTTAATGACAGTCATTATAATATAGTCTATGAGGAGCTCGCTAGCGATTGCGTAAACTAAGCAATGTCGCTAAGGCCAGTCATTGAATGGGTGACCAAAAATTGTACTATATCGAGTTCCTCCATGCTTCGTCGTTAATACCCACCAACCCGCACTGGTCCAGCGTGGTGAGTTATGGCCCGTTCTCCCTATTTTCTTCCATCCATAGCAGTAGAGACATTGAAAGGCTGGTGATGATGAGTCTTTATCGTGGTCATACAACTCGTAGCGATGTTACAGTCTTTTTTCTATACATTCATTCATCGTAAGCACCTTTCCGGTGGATATGAATCAAAAGGGTGTGAGTGGCTTGATGACTTCTGACCGATATGAATGAAAGAGTATGGTGGTGACGAGTACGGTGGTCGTAGCGATGGTCCTAAAATTTTAATTAATAATAATAAAAGGCTTCTATAAATAAATATTAATTGAATGCAACTTTTAAAGAACAAGGCAGTACCAAAATACCAAATAATCTATACATTAAGCAGCTTCATTCCATGATTTTCATAAGGGTATTGGGTTATGGTCTGACACCATAAGGCGTTTTGTCAAAAAACAACAATGTAAACAGTTTTTTATTTTATTACACATATAAGAAAATAAACAATACCGAACAAAAAGAAAATTTATCAAGGATTTGTAAATATATCACGTTCATTAAAAAACAGGACAATAATAGCGTTGGTATAGGCGTGATTTATGTATGTTATGTCTGTGATCTCGTAGTAGAGAGTTAGTGACAGGTAGGCGGCCGGCTGTAAAACCTAAGCCAAAACTTTTAGCAGTATGGATTGGAATGTTGTTATTCCAATCACTCTCTCCGTTCATCGGTCTCTCGACATGGTCCGTTCCGTCTCTTTTCTATACATTCATTCATCACTAGCACCTTTACGGTGTGATGGATGATATGAATCAAAAGGGAGTGGATGGCTTGATGACGTCTGACCGATATGAATGGAAGAGAAAACATACTGCGCCGACCCCAGATAGACTGGGAACAGGGCAGGGAGAAGAAGATGTATGTGAACTCGTCTAGTACCTACGTCACGCTTTTTTTATCACAAATAATAATTAAAAATAAAAATGTTTATTTCAGTAATCTGGTAACAACATATTGCTGAGATTTCCCTGTAGGTAAGTAATCCTAAGAACCTGGTTTTGGGAACTCTGTACTTCCCTCGTGGATAAATAATAAATAGCAAATACATTTTAGAAGCCGTGTAGTGACGGCAGAGTAGAATACAATTGTCACCACAATCTCTCCCCTACATACAAGGCCACTAATGAGTAAACAGTGATGACTGTTAAGAAATGGTCAGCAGCGTTCCTCTTATACCACCGAGCAATGTAATGCGCCTTTTGTGCCCGATAAATGGCAATTGGCTCGCCACCTACTCCAACTTAATTGACGAAACGTGGGTGCTAGTTTACCGCTGCCTACCCCTTCGGAGATATAGGCGGGATTTATATATGTATGTTTGTATTTTAGTCGTGATTATGCGGGGTGCAGTCAATGACTGTAGATCCGAGCGTGACAGCCCTAGATTTGCAATAGCTGCGTCTCTTTACGCATCGCCAAGACACCGTCTGGTTGTTGCAATCGCGAATTTTATTGTAGCGATGCCCATTCAGCAACAGCGTTGTATTACCGGCCCGGTTATTCAGAAACATCACATCTTCGCAAGCTGAAATAGAAACATGGATTTGTGTGTGTGGTTCCATAGTAATATCTTCTTATTAATCGACGAAAAAATGGAGGAGGTTACTCAATTCGTACCCGTATTTTTTTTGTGTGTTCCCTCGGAACTCCGTCATTTATGGGACCGATTTTGATCATTATTTTTTTTGTTTATAATAGACTTGCTGTATTGTGAGAATGGTGTATGTATATATCGCAGCCAACTCGCTTAATCAGCCGTTCAATCAACAGCCTAGCATCTTTACTAATTCTGTAATAGCACAAATTACTGGCATCGGTTCATGTCCAAGTGATACGCACTTGGCGAAGGACGTTCGTGTCTCCATTAGGAACACCCATACGAGTCTTTCTGGACACCAAACAGTGTTCAAGGCCCCGTTATCCATATTCCCAGCTTTCACCCTCTTCTCAACGTCACTATCAACTTTCCATCTCTCGTAAATACATACCCTAAATACATAAACTCTTTCACAACATTCTTACCTCCAACCTTTGTCTTGCTTACATTTACTTCATCCCTTTCTCTGTCAAAGCTTCGTGCATAACTGTCACCATCTCCTGCAAATCAGTTTCTGGTGAAGCTAGTACATACAACCTGGTCATCAGTATACAGTATTGAACGTTCATTCTCACAATATAGCAAGTCTTTTAAACATAAAAAGTGGAATGGAATATCTGTTTATATTTTATGAAGTTTAACAATATAATTAAAAACCAAAAAAATAAAACTTTCAACATTAATAGCTTTATTTTCATTTAAATAAAAGCAACAAGGCTTTTAGATATTTACCTAAATAATAATAATAGACACCATGACGCTTAACAATAAATGTAAATATTAACATTTGACCTTAGGAACCTATAATTCATTGCACTTACGTCCAATATATTTAAGAAAACCATTCCCATTTGTCCCCGAAGAAGGGATTATAGGTAGAGGCCTGGGCCCATGTAATAGAGGGAAAGGGGAACGGCAGGGAAAGACCTCGGCGGATCGTTCGTAATTTCAAATTTAAAGTATTTAAAAAAAGGGCTGGGTCAAAAGTACAACGAGGCGACGGGCATACAAGAAGACCATAAGATTTGATGAAGGGAAAGAAGTATGTAAGGATGATCGTAGCAAGCAAATACGTGATCTGTGCCTACCCCTTTGGGTGAAAGGCGTGGCGTATAGTTGCCCGGCCCGTAAGTTGAGCCAAAATGACGGTCGTCTGCGCATGTTTAATTGAAGGCAAAGTGGCTAAACTAAATTTTGAACCCGCAGAAGTGTGTATTTCTACGTTGCTATGGTTACGGACACACGTCGCACTTCATACAGAACCTCAATTAATGCCTGAAAACATTTTACTGCGCTGCGCATAGGTCAACTTATGTGCCGGGTATTGTAATAGAGTATGTAATAGAGGGAAGCATTTGGCAACATTACATGGAACCTTTAGTAGGTACTACCTTGCATAGTGCAATGTGGGTGGTAAAACACCTCTGCTTAACCCTTCGGGGATTAAGCGACATATTAATTTATATATGTATTAAATAACGAAACAACAGTCAGTGACTAAGAACTAACCGCTTTGCTATCCACCTATTTTTTTATGTTTTATGTCAATTTAAAATAGAATATCAAATGGAGGAATTTCGCAATATAAATTGACTCGCCATTTTACCACTAAAAAATAACGTAATTATAATTAACCTTTGGATAGGGAATACCTAAGAATACCACTGTTTGAACTGCGCAAAAGCTATCGATCTAGACCGCCATTTAAAGATCTATCATCTGAATTGACTAGGTAATATCAATAAGGTGAATAGATGCGGACACATCAATATTATATAGTCAACACAAATTTTATGTGTAAGAGTTGAAAACATGCAGTAAGTTTCTAACTTACACGAGAAGAGGTCTATTCAAACTTTATTGTAAAAAATATAATTATATTTTTTCAAAAATTATAATTATTTTTTTTCTAAGAGCGCACTAGCACCGCATTAGAACAATTTTTATATAATTATGTGTTAAACACAGTTACCAGATTAATTCAACACACTTTAAAAGTTTGTAAAAACTACAATAGGCTTAAAAAGAATCGTGTTTTAAGAACATTACACATGTATGTGGGTAAATGTGTTTGACATACTTAACAATATTATTAAACTCAAAGTGGCGGCGCTTGAGTGCTAAAATAGCAATTGTAATTACAAAAAAAATTGGCCCAACACAGAATTCCACTCGAAGTTTATAGTTTGGAAAGTAAAGTAGTTTGATATATAAAACAAATGGTATAATGAACACAGAAGGAATGGCATGTGTGTAATAAAACCGTACGTCAGACGTCAATTAAACACGCTCGGTTCAGTGGTTGTGATGAAGGTTCTCCCTGACTATTTGGCCAAATACTGTAACAGCAGTAGCTTTGCAGCCGCGGTTTCTCTTGCCGCACCGCCAAAATATCTTTTCACCATACACCCGATCCTTGTTGAACCTATAGTCTCCGATAAGAAGAACCGGGTTACCCTTGGTTGAACTTACAATTGAGTAACCTGAAACAAGGTAATATCAGCAAATATCACAATTTAAACCTTTATGGCGTATAATGCGAAAAAATAAACAATGCCATTCATCATCACCAGACCTTTAATGTCCCCACTGCTGGGGCACGGGCCTTCTCTATGGATGGAAGAATATAGGGAGAAAGGTACCGGCTGCATCTGCAGTCGTTAATACCCACCAACCCGCACTGGTTCAGCGTGGTGGGTTTTGGCCCAGTCTCCCTATATTCTCCCAATTACAAGCACTTCGACTAAAATGTAAGTCACGGACCTACGATTCAGAAATACTTCGAACTTTGGAAGTTATACCACTAAACTATGACATTCAACTGTACTGTGGATATTTACAAATAATTAATAATATTATATGAAATGCGAAATGGCACAAATAACTTATTTTTTACATTTTTCTCATTATTTCCCTATAGGTACATAACAATCATTCCACAAAAATAAGTTTAATGAGTATTACGCATTGTTCTTTGACTTTCAAATATTTGAAACAAACGTCTATTACGGATATCAAATTTATTGGCTTCTCAATCCATATTCTTTTACGAAAACTGCATAACAAAAACACTTAAATAGATTCTAAATTAGCGTAAGTAGTTCGTAAAGAATTTGTCTAATTATTTTGCTTTGTGTTGAATGCTAGTCATGCTAGTTAGAAGCTAATGGCACTTCGTCGTCGACATAGTGATACATTTCAAAACAACGATTGAAATATATGCCCTTTATTTTTTTTTAAAACGGCACCTCTTGACTGGTACCCATATACTGGTCCATTGCTTACCAACACATACAAAAAAAGCATCATCAGAAACAGATTTGCAGGAGATGGTAACAGTTATGCATGAAGCTTTGACAGAGAAAGGGATGAAAGTAAATGTAAGCAAGACAGTTTTTGAAAGGGATGAACAAATGACAAAGTGTGAAATTAAGATAGCGGGTGAGAATGTTGAACAAGTGAAAGAGTTTGTATATTTAGGATCTGTATTTACGAGAGATGGAAAGTGTGATAGTGATATTGAAAAGCGGGTGAAAGCTGGGAATATGGCAAACGGGGCTTTGCACACTTTTATGAACAGCCAAAGCGTGTCCAGAAAGGCTCGTATGGCTGTTCATAACGGAGTGCTGGTTCCGACATTAATGTATGGAAGCGAAAGTTGGGTATGGGAGAAGAAGCATGAAAGTAGAATAAATGCAGTAGAAATGAGAGCGTTGAGGAGCATGGCTGCAGAGCGACCGATTGTATAACAGTGTGATAAGAGAAAGGTGTGGTTTGAAAGAAGATGTAATGACAAGGATTGAGAAAGGGATGCTCGCATGGTTTGGTCACGTCGAAAGAATGGATGAAAGGAGAATGACAAAAAGGATTTACATGGCGAAAGTGAATGGAGAAATGGCAAGGGGAAGGCCTAGGCGGATCTTTCATAATCAAATTGAAAGTCTATTAAAAAAGGGCCAGGTCAAGAGTACCCGAAACCGACGGGCATGCATGAAGAGATTGATGAGATTGGATGAAGCGAAAGAAGTATGTAAGGATCGTAGCAAGTGGAAGGAAGTGATCTCTGCCTACCCCTGTGGGAGAAGGGCGTGACGTATGTATGTATGTACAAAAAACGCTGTAACGGTAAACGAATTCCTTTTAATTTGAAATACCCTGAACAATCCTAGTGGTTATGAGCATGATTTTGTTTTATCAATTCGAACGAATCTGTGATAGCGGTAGCCTTGCAGCCTTTGGCTCTTTTAATGCATCTCCATGTAATTATAGCACCTCTCGCACGATCCTTGTTGTACCTGTTGCCTTGAATAAGAAGTTTCGGGTTACCTTTGCCGGACTGAATCACAGCGTACTCTGTAAGCAGAGAAGCGTCGTGGAAGAATTACTTCTTTAAACATACATTGACGGCCGGCTTGGTCGAATTCTCAGATCGCTGGGTATTAGCCAACAGGTTCCGGGTTCGAATCCTGTTAGGGGCAAATTTTGCGCTGAACACAAATATTTGTTCCCGAGTCATGGTTGTGTTTATGTTTATGTAGTATATTTTCAACATTTATATACATAATTAATATAATATTAAAAATATTTTCCGGCATCTAGTATCCATAACACAAGTGCTTAGGCTACTTACTTTGGGCGCTAGATGATAGGTGTGAGTGTAAAAAAAAATATTTATTTATTTATACATAAATTTTAACCGCCTCCGTGGTCTAATGCTTCACTCTCTGGAATTAAGATCCAGAGGTCCCGGGTTCGATCCCAAGGGGAGTACAAATTTGTAATCGGTTTTGTTGGTGGTAGGACTTTTTTCAAGTCCGCCTGGCTAGCTACCACCATCTTATCAAAATTTGCCGCCATGATATTAATATTTACACCATTATTGTGTTCGGTCAATTTGTGATACGATAGCCAGCCTCTCTGCTGTTGAGGGTTATCCTTACCCTTATCATCACTTACCATCAGGTGAGAAGAAGGCCTCCAAGAGCTTCCCTGTCTAGCATAAAAAAATAATAATCACGCCTAGCTCCCATAAGACGTAGGTTTAGGTGTTTTAACACCCACTTTTCGCCAGCTTATTCCAGCAGTAATTTGCTAGATGGGGCACCAGGAACGCTGATTCCTTGTTACATTATAGGTACTCAAAGACATCAATCAACGTTAATGAGTACTTATTACGAAAAATGACAATTCAAAACTAATCGCTGTTCTTGTCGGGTCCACGGTCTAGATTTAAATGAATTATTTTGTGTCAAAATTAAATTTTTTAAATTAAATGGTTTAATTAATTTAATTAAAATTTTCAATTTCGTTGGAAATAAAACACCATTGCCAGGCCTTTAAAGTGGGGTCAAAACTTTTTATAAATAGATAGAATATTAAAAACCTCTTCGTTAGAGAAAACGTGTATGTATTACAATTTCCCATACCTTTTGGTTTGAGGAATTAAATTAAATTTTTTGATGGCACCATAGTGCTACTATATAATATTTGTAGGTGTATAGGTATCTAGGATTGGTAAGTATACACAATAACCAGGGAGTGCTTCATATTATACCTTCAAAGACCGCAGCCGACACTAGAGATTCAGTTGACGTGAATGTTTATCAATAATAAATAATTTTAATTCTCAAACTCAGTAACATTTGCAACAAATAATAGTTTTTTGCAAATCTTTGACACATTTTCCGCAAACAGCTTTTTTACAGATTGTGCAATTGTCACATGTTTTGTTTCTTTTGCAATTACTATTGACTTGACATGTCTGCCTCTTACTGCCGCACTCAGAGACGTCAAATAACTTTAATGAGTACCTAATGTCAAAAAATTTCAATTAAATCTAGACCATAGACCCGGCAAGAATAGCGACTAGTTTTGAATTGTCATTTTTTGACATTAAGTACTCATTATCGTTATTTGACGTCTCTGAGTGCGGCAGTTATTGTTTTTAGTGCATCGTTGACTTGTTTCAGAATTGCTTACTGGTCTTTGAGTCACAGCTGAAGTTGATTTTTTTTCACACATTCTGCAAGTAGATTGCTCACTAGTTAAAGGATGAAATAACAATCATAGATTTTAAAATATTTTAAAATGAAATCACCATGCCGTCAAATTGACGGCTTTGGTCTTCCCGCTTGTGATATCATATACCAAATATCCTGTTTACATAAGTCACGTCTATTTATAACGCAACTAAGGAGAATTGCGAATCTGCAAAATTTTGGTACAAAAAGCAATAACGATAACCTTAGTGCTAATAGTGGTAGGTATATATCAATATGGAGGAGCTCGCTAGCGCAGTGGCATTGGCCTGAGATTGCGTAAACTGAGCAATGTTGTCTAAGGCCGGCATTGGATGGGTGACCAAAGTTTATTATCTCGAGTTCCTCCGTGCTTCGGAAGGCACGTTAAGCCGTTGGTCGCGGCTGCATCTGCAGTCGTTAATACCCACCAACCCGCACTGGGCCAGCGTGGTAGGTTATGGCCCAATCTCCCTATCTCCCTATATTCTTCCATTCATAGGGAAGGCCCGTACCCCAGCAGTGGGGACATTAAAGGGCTGGTGATGATGATGATGATGATGATATATCAATATATTATATTGCAAGTAATGCTTCTTAGTATACTTTTAAAGACCGCAGCCATCAATTTAACGGCACTAGAGATTCAGTCAGAATACTCGTAAAAATATTTCATATTTTGCTTTAAAATAAAACAAAAATAACGTGAATATTTTTTATCCATAATAAACAATTTTAGTAGGTTCTTAAGCTGAGTAACGTCGTCGTCGCCCTGCCCTTATCCCATCCTATTTGGAGTCGGCGCAGTATATCCTCTTTTTCCATTATCTTCTGTCACTCGTCATCTCCTCATTCACATCCATCACCTTCATATCACACCTCACACAATCCATCCATCTTTTCAGTGGTCTTCCTCCACTTCGAGATCCATCAACATTCATGTCCATAACTTTCTTACTCACATTCATGGCATCACGTCTCAAAACATGTCCATACCAAGCTAAACGGCTCCCTTTCATCTTCTCTGTTACTGGCGCCACTTTCAGACTCCTTCTTACGTAGTCATTCCGTATTTTGTCCATTTTTGTCACTCCGCACATCCATTTCAACACTTAAACGTACTTAAACTGAGTAACATTTGTAACAAATAATAGTTTTTTTTAAAAAAATTATACATTTTCCACAAACAGCTTTTTTACAGGTTGTGCAGTTGTCACATGTCCTATTTTTTTTACAATTATGATTAACTTGACATTGCCGCCTCTTGTTGTTTTTAGTAAATCGTTCACTTGTTTTGTCTTGCCTTTGAGTCACAGCTGAAGTTGATTTATTTTTCACACATTCTGCAAGTAGATGGCTCACTATAGGCCGACAACTTCGTGCGCGACCCTCCGGCGGTATGAGAGACGGTGGCGGGGCGGGACACTCCAGATGCCAGCGGGGGTGGGCGACGCGGTAAGGGGGGAATCTCACTCCTCCCCGCATCATCCACCCCCGCCAACATCCAGAGCGCCCCGTCCCCACCGTCTCATACCGCAGGAAGGTCGCGCATGAACTTGTATGACTATAGTTAGAGGATAAAATAAATAAAAACATAGCTTGTAGAATATTTTAGAATGAAATCCCCGTGCCGTCAAATTGACGGCCTTGGTCTTCCCGCTTGAGATACATTCTACCAATACCAAATGTCCCGAAGGCCTAGCCAAGTGGCTTATCTATTCGAACGCAAAGAAAACAAAAGTATGGAACTGACGATTCTTTTTTCTCTGTAATACTTCAGTTTCATATTTTGTATTCTATGCGTTCGATAGATCGGCCACTTGGCTAGGGGGGATGTTTATATAAGTCACGTGTATTATGTAAACAGTAGAAGATCATCAGTTTTTATACTAACTGTATTCGGTTTCGATCTTATTCACTGTGATACAATATTAACAATTACACAGTTACGTGTTTACTAATAGTAAATCTCGCTCGCTGTGGTGAATTGCAAGTACTGAAACATAAAGCTTTTTACCTAAAGCCTTGTTTTTATAAACACTGCGTGAAGGTACAGACATCGAAAAGCGCTCGTGCAAACTCCGCTCAGTATGCGAAAATAAGCTTTATATGAAGAGAATTGGAATGAAAATTGTATTAACGCACCCTTAGGCAACAGAAAAAACAGTTTTGATATTTTGGTAAAATATTATATTTTGCCACCATTTTGACCGCGTGAAGTTATTATCACAATTATACGCGAAATCGAACTTACCTTTTAAACAATATTCAATATACAAAATAATAATTATACGAGTAAGTGCCGCCCTCAAATTACGTAAACTACGGCTCAAAAACTGATATGCAATGATAAAAATAATAATGATAAATAATTATTTTTATTCTCTTCACTAAACCACATACAGATTCTTTGCAAATACCTTACGTAATAAGAATTATAAGCATTGTAATGAAGACAACCATGGCTCGTCCACAAAAGTCCGTGTTCATCATACAAGCATTTCCCTTACCAAGATTCGAACCCGGGACCTCTTAACCTATACATACCCAGCGCATCTCTCTCGATCGAATTTGACGTCTTCGCTATTCACCATTACATAAGTAGACATAAGCAGTAATTACATTTCACTAGCTTTCTAGACTTCGTCGCGTGAACAACACTAATCCTTTTTTATTACTGCTTGAATATCTTGGCTTTAAAACTGACGGACTGTCATACTAACACAACAATTTCACCCTTAGGGGCACAATTTCCAGAAATTCTTTCTCAGTGCTCACCTACACTATAAAAGGAGGCATGGTGCAAATTTTGAAGATTCTATTCCTGGGTAGTTTGAGCTGTGCGTTGGTACGCCAGTTTTCCTTTTTACATCTGTTCTACAGAAGATAACCATAAATTACACCATAACCATAAGATAACCATAACATACATTCTACCATAAATTTACCAACTGAAAAAATAGCGATAAAAATTTGGCGGTAATATTTGAGGCTTTCTTTTTTACTGCCCGGGGTAAGTACGAGTAAGTACAATTTCATGTCACCCCCTGGTCAGTAGGCCTAGCATGGGACGTGGACAAAATCGCTCTCCACCACTTGACAGTGTTTTGTCTCGGGATTTAGTGGCAATTAGAGCGAGAGGTAATTAATTTCTTTTCCCCGAGGAGATTTTCTCCACGTCCCGTGCTACGGGGAGAGCGGCCGTACCATGAAGTATAAGACATATAAAACCTATACAGTGTCCCACAGTCAGTGATTGTGATTACAATTACGCGTGACAATTTGCCCGTCTATTGTGACAACGACACTTTTGCACCCCTTCTTCCTTTGGGAGCACCTCCAGACATTTCTTAAGCCATCCGAGGATCGATAGTTATCCTTGTGGTACTTATACCGTCCTATGATCATTACCAGCTGATCACACCGGGATTTGATAAAGGTAATTCCTGCAAAACGTAATTTCGTTAGGATACAAAAGATATATACAGGGTGGAAATATGAGATGGGGCATTAAGGGCAGCTACCAGATCCCTTGCTGCCACGCGAAAATGGTCTTAGGAGACCTTTTCTAACTTTTTGAATGATGACAACCGACATTCACAGAGTTTTGATAAAATGTACAGTCAGCGAGAAAATCGTCAGAATTGGGTAATCTTCTTAACGTTATTATGTGACAGAAAAAAAACAGTTTAGATATTTTGTAAAATAATATATTTTGTCCCTATTTTGACCTCGTTAAGTTATATCACAATTACACGCGAAATCTAAGTTCACTCACTTACATAATATTAAACATATAAAATAATAAAACTACCCACAAATTACTTAAATATCGGCTCAAAAACTAATAATTCAATAATAAAAATAATAATGATAAATAGCTTGACGGCCGCCTTGGTCAAATGCTCAGATTGCTGGGTATTGGCCAAGAGGTCCCGGGTTCGAATCCTGGTAGGGGCAAACTTTGAGGTGACCACAAATGTTTGTTTCCGAGTCATGGTTGTGTATATGTTTATAGAGTATATTTTTAATATTTATATACATAATTATATTAAAAATATGTCCGTCATCTAGAAAACATAACACAAGTGCTTAGGCTACTTACTTTGGGCTAGATGATAGGTGTAAGTGTAAAAAAAATATATTTATATTTATTTAATATTTGAGCACACCACAGAAGTTTTGCATAATTTCATCATACACAAACAGCAAAAATCAAGTAAATAACCATGTTAATAATTATTCGATTTTTAATTTCAACATTATATAAATGTTAGAAAAATTAGTACAAAGATTTTGGTGGTTAGAAAAAGAATTTCGAAAAATTATGGTCTTGATGCGGGAATCGAACCCGCGTCCGCTGCTATCCGGGCAGGTGCCTGATCGCTCGGCCAACCAAAATACTGACAAGACACAAGACAGTGTCTTGGTTGGCCGAGCGGTCAGGCACCTGCCACCATAATTTAAGCCGACCATAATTTTTCGAACTTTTTCTAACCACCAAAATCTTTATAGATGTAAATAATTCTTACCTAAACCTATAGCGACTAGATGCTATTATAGCATCTAACTCTTACTTTGAAATGCTTACTTTGGCTACTAGCCAAAAGGAAGCATTATAAAGTAGATAACCGTTTTAATAAAGGCAACTATGGCTCGAGAACAAAGGTCCTTGTCATTATACAAGCATTTCTTTTACCAAGGTTCTTTCTTACAAGGGGTCATTTTTTGTTTAGGGCATTGTTTTAGTGTTGCACCATGATCTAACCAACTTGCTGAGCGCTTTCGATTGTCAAACACAATCCATTTGACGTCGCACGTAATAATTCTCTTCAATATTTCTTCATTTCTGTTACTGGTTTAGATTTCCAAATTTAGACAACTTTTTAGAGGAAAAAAATTAAAGTCCCGAGATACATTAGCACAAAACGCCCTTACGAGTTTGTTTGTGAATGAAAAAGTTTAAAAACAAAAATACTTAAACTTAAGTATTTAATACAAAACGACAATTCCACAGAAGATACAGAAGATTACCACATTCTACCATAAATAAGTAGTACATTATATATCAAGCGCGATAAAACAAAGAATGTCTCAGATCGCAAGTAATTAATAAATATGTGAACTGCCCGGCTAGCATGACCACCGAAACACGATATGGTAGAGCAATTTATCGCTTTGAACTGTAAAACCTCCATAGATTTTTGACAGCTCAAAGCAATAAATGGCTGTATCATATCGTGTTTCGGTGGTCATGCTAGCCGGGCTGAGGCCTTCTTTTTTATTGCCCGAGGTAAGATCATAGCTTTATCCGAACGCGTAGCATAGAGCAGTGCTGCAACCACCGAAACACGATATAATATAGCATTTAACGCGCTGAACAGTCAACAATCTTTGGATTTTAACACTTGAATGAGCCTGAATTGAATAATTAAACAAGCCTCTAAGGCTATATCATAATGATATAGCTAATTATCGTTTCGAACTATCGAAAATCCAATGATTTTTGTAGCTAGGTACAACGCGGCAAATGGCTATATCATATCGTGTTCGGGTGCTCATGCTAGCCGGGCTGGTTTGAAATAAAATTTAATTCACAGGAAGTTTTTTTTTATGTTAGACAGGAAAGCTCTTGCCCTTCATCTCACTTGATGGTAAGTGACGATAAGGGCTAAAGATGGAATCGAGCTTCACCTGGAACCCTCAACCACAGAGGGGCTGGCCATCTGATCACACATTGTCGGAACACAACAATGCCGTTAACATTACTATTATGGCGACAGATTTTGATAAGATGGTGGTGGCTAGCCAAGCGGACTTTAAAGAAGTCCTACCACTAACCAAACCGAGCACAAATTTGTACCACATGACCACGGAGGCGGTTAACAGTGATTGTGAAAATCATTATGCGCGACGACTCTCCCTTCTATTGTGATGGCGGTGCTTTTGCACCCTTTATGCCTTCTGGAGCACCTCCACGTATTTCTTGAGCCCTCAATTGTAGATTGATAGTGGTCTTTGTAGAACTTGTGCGGACCTAGAATCATTAGCAGCTGACCACGTCGAGTTTTGGTATAGATAACTCCTGCAAAAGATATAATAGCCATTAGATATTGCTACTATCACATACATATATAAATCACGCCTATATCCCCGAAGGGGCAGGCAGAGGTGTATTAACAACCACTTTTTGCCAATTTAGCTAGGTCCTATGTAATAGGTTGCGAGCCTATTGCCATCTATCGGGCACATAAATCGCAGTATATTGCTAGGTGGTACAACAAGAATGCTGTTGCCCATTACTCATTGCTGTCTTTACCCTTAGTCGCCTTGTATGTGACCCACGGGAGAGCTCGGGGCGCTTTCGACTTTATCAAATTTGACGTCGACGCACCAATAACTCGAAAACTTGTTTCCTGTGTCTTATATGTGTCCGTGATATTTTAAATGAAAAAGCTACACATTTAAAAGGTATGTGAAGTTCAGTATGTATATTTATAAAGAATAGTATATAATATAAAGAACAAGGAACTGTAGGAATGGTTACGTCCAAGATGGGTGACCGAAATTGGCTCCCATGAGCTCGTTGTTCCAGGACTCTCATCTTTTGGCAGGTATGCAAGACCCACTCCCACATTCTAATATCGCTCGTTATGGTACCAAATAATAAGTAATGACAAAAATGGAAATTTAAGTTTTAGGGCCAAATTCAGATAGGCGACAGAGATAGATGGACCTTAACAACTACTAGGGACAGGAGTAAATAATAACACTGTATATGGTTAAAGCGCTACGTGTATTCAATTAAATGTTCCTTAAAGCTAAGCACATAGAATAGAAGTACATAGTAAATGAATCGAAACGTTACACACACACAAATATCAAGACACATCCGTAAACCTAAACTTTACAATTTTAATGAATTGGGATTGGAATTCGGGATATTATAATGCACCAATTATCCTGCAAAAGTAACTCTTTCTCGAGCAAGATTTTTAAGGAGCAATAAGTAACAACAGAAAAACCAGAATTTTTTTTTAAAGTTATTGTTGCAAGATGTTGTTGCTCGAGAATATAACAATGGAGTGAATGTACAGCCAATAGCATGTAATACTATACAAAAATATTAAATATCTGCAAATGATTGCAAACCTTAATTGTTCGCAGTAAAGAAGAAAGTCGATTAAAACATAATTATAAACACATCGTGGTAGCCTGACCTTACCGTACCTTCAATTGTTTATCCTTCGTTATACTGCCCTCATAAGCCAAACGTATTATCTCAACAAACGTAACTTTAAGGACAATCAACGTAAGTATCATCTGTCTTAGTAAATTTATTCAAAGTATGGTATACCCCTGTCAAATCCGCACTGGGCCAGCGTGGTGGGCTACGATCATATTCTCCCTATAGTCTAGGGAAAGCCTGTGCGCCATCAATGGGGATATTCGAGAGCTGTAGACGATGGAGTAAAAGTAAACAATAAAATAGAAAATCTACTGAAAAAATGTACAGTTCAAAACACTGCGTAATCTTAAGGTACAGTACCTATATGTAAATGAATATAGGTTATGCTCTTTACAAGTCATGTTCATCAGTCTTTAAAAGAGTTTACACCATGTGGCTTACCTGATCCGATTGATAATTCATTACGTTATCAGATCTATTAGTAATTAAGATTTAATGAGATACCTCTTAGTGACTTATAGGGGCAGTATATAATTTTATCTTATTATTCATTCTTGCGTTGAAAATAATAACAAAAATACAAGCAAACAAGTAATAATTTAAGTTACAAAAGAAAAATAGTAATTTACACACACACACACACAAACATGAAGACATTTAAACATTAATTAACCTAGAAAAAATTTAAGAGTTTGAGAGCTTTATTGAATTGGTTATAAATTGCTTGCTCCACACACCTTTTCAGGTGGTATATTATTATATAGAGGATAACCTTCAATTACACTAACATTGATAAGATATAACATTAATAAGAGATTTTAAAACTACGTATATATCTAACTCATTAGCCTATTAAGATAAACGAGTAATAAGCTTAAATGGTAATTAACCAGAAAAAAATGTATGAAAGTTAATTAGAATGAGACAATGATTTTGGCGGATGACTAAGTTGTATGGAAGCATAATACTAACTGCACCGACCCCAGGTTACATGGGCCGCCGAGTGATAACGATGATGAAGCTTAATATACTTTATTAGTTGAATTGAAGCTTTTTTTTGGGCACCATTCCAGTGCGTTTTCTAATTGCAACTATATATATCCGCTTTTTTTTCTAATTACCTCGCATTATTGTTTTTTAAGCGCTCTCCGCCTCGTCATGAAAGTTGTTGTAATGAGACTTATTTACGACGAGATTACGCACGATACAATAAATAGGGGATCGGACAAATTTTCAGAAAGCATTTTAAGCTAATCTGCATAGATACTTATTCCACTTAAAAATCATTTATCTACAGCCTTTTAGGTGGGCACTAAAAAGCATGTTTCAATATTAATATCTAAGTTCCTATATAAATTGAGAAATAAGTTTAAAGTTTCCTATTACATGCCTTAAAAATAAATTCGAAACGAATTAAGTCGAAACGTTTAGTTTTTGCGAGATATCGGTTGCAGTCCTCAGCTTCAAGAGTGGTTGTGCTCCTGAAAGCTTTTTATGATTCTATTCTCTATTGTGACCACGTTCGCTTTGCATTGGATCGTTTTTCGTTTCCTGCATCTCCACTCCACTTTCGGTCCTCGGTTCCTCTCCTTCAGGTAAATATGGCTTCCGATAATCAATCTGTGTTGCCCTCTTGACGACTTGGAAAAATAAGGTTTGACTGCAACAAAAAATGACTTGTTTCAAATGAGTTCGTTGTTTCTAACACCTTAAGTTAAGAGCATGCCACATTAGAAACCGATTAGGTTGTGTTTTTTTGTTTTTTTTTTTAATTTAGTTTCTACTCGCTTCTAAGAAATCGTATAATAAAAGGAAGTACTCGTAGTCAGTTGTTTTTGAAATTTATTGAACCATAGAAATAAGTAGTCGATATTCTGCTTAATAGTTATAATAATAATAATATAATAATAATCATTTATTTCTTGTTCCTTACGAACTAGACATGATAATTAGTAGGCACATGGTTACAGTGAAGGAACGAATATGCAGATAGAACATGTTGAGTAGCCAGGGTTCTCCAAACTAGGCTATGCCTGTATCTTGGACGACCATTAAAATTAAGTAGCTGCATTTACGTTAGTGAAACCTAGAATTGATCAACTTTGTAAAAGTAAGAAGTGAAGGTTTGAATATTTTATATTTCGGCTTACTGAATAATATATGTACAGTCAACGGCACTTCAGACTACCCAAAACTGTCAAATTTCTTCAATCGATTGTCAACCTTAACATGGTAATAATAGAGCACAAAATCAATTGAGAAATTTTGCCATTTTGTGGTAGTCTGATGTGCTGTGGACTCTACATTCAATAGAGTTGACATTATATAAAGTATCATATAAAAATTAAGATTTAGGTATTCCCGAAGACTGTCATAATGAGATCCTTATAAGAAAATACAAAAAATGAAAATGAACATTTTAAAAAATTACAAACAATCATGGCATTTATTGTGTTATTATGCATTATTGCAAAATTAACTCGTGAGTTTTCTACAAAAATAATAAATGATTTATAATGGTTTCGAGTTTAACGCAACATTTCGATGAAAATAAAGACATAAGTTTTAAGAATTACATAAGCTTCATTTTTTAAAATAAATATCTACATATATACATATTTTGTAATCTATTTTAATTTTGCACTGCATACAACATCTTAGATATATACAAAACCTTTTTACAAGAACGTTCAGATGGTAAAATAATAAAGTAATATACAAAACAATTATTTAATATTAAATAAGTCAAATTTACATTTTTGATTACTTATCCGTTACTGAAAAAAGATTTTAAGTGTATACTTAGTCCAAAAAACATTTTCCAAAAAATAAAATACCTTAAAAAAAATACATATTACACGATTTATTATATTTTTTGTTAAGACCGAGTTGGTTTTTAATCGAATTTACAAAAGGAAGAGGTTCTCAATTCGTGAGTTTTTATTTATTTTTTATGTTTGTTACCTAAAAACTTTTTAGAGAACATGAACAGTGAAAACAGATCTCAACCAGATAGCAATATATTACATATTAAACGCAAAATCCGAGATCTCTAATTAATTCGTTTTAATTGAGACTAGACTATACACTGGTGTTTACAAGACGGAGAAAGGTAGTGAAGTAAAATACAAACATTCTTGAACACAGAGAAATACTACCAGATATGTAAGGCAAGCAGGTAACAGTTTACATATGCAAATAATTAAATTGGAATGGAAAGTGATAACTGTGACTAGCGGACGCGGGTTTGATTCCCGCCTCAAGATCATAATTTTTCGAAATTCTTTTTCTAACCCCAAAATCTTTGAACTGTGACTAGGCAAAACTATTTGAGTAAGTCCTGAATCAGGATTACAATATTTCTGCTATAATATGTTAGAATATATAAAGTAAAAAGAAGATATACAAGATCCGCAGAAGTACACAGTTAGACCGCGGTCTCCGGCCCGTCTATCATGCTAGTCTTTTAACTGTCAACACTCTTTATTTTTGAAAGTTCAAAGCGATAAATGGCTACATCATCTCGTGTTTGGGTGGTCATGCTAGCCGGGCTGGCTGGGAGAATATTCTTTTCTTTTCACTGATATTGCATAAATATTTTGTTTCCAACAGAACAAGAGAAAAATCGCAAAGAGAAAAGTCAACGTCACGGTATTTACGATGTCAAAACAGAACCACTTCTGCGGACGCTAGTCATCAATGGGATGGTTATGGTGCTGCCTGACCCTGATGATCACGTTATCTATAGTCATGACGAAGGCAGGGCAGCCGGAATTTTTCTTCACGCATCGCCATCTCACTTTGATACCCTCATTCTGGTGTACGGTGAACCGATACTTGCCAACGTTCAAACACGGCCTCCCAGAGAAAGTAGAACTGAAGAACGCTGAAAAAATATCAACATGTATCACTGACATTCAACGTGTACGAAGTTGTAAATTTTATTGTGCAATAAAATTTACAACAGTGCCACTCTCTTCATTCCTGTAATGTGTTGATGTTGAAAACAAAAATGTTGTAACTTTAAAACATTTAAACATGGCAGAACTCTAATAGCCATAATTACGAAAATAGCCGTTTCCTTCGAAATAAATATATTTCCTTTCACAAATAACTATAACATATATATTCAATAGGTTCTATTTCAGCCGCGTGGTGACGGCAGAGTAGAATACAATTGTCCCCCCCCCAAATCTTTCCCGTGGGTGTCGTACAAGGCGACTAAGGATAAATCTGACTATGATTAGGAATGGGCAGCAGCGTTCCTCTTATACCACCTAGCAATAGAAATGTACTGCGACTTTTGTGCCCGATAAATGGCAATAGGCTCACCACCTATTACATGGGACTTGACATATTTGGCGAAACGTGGGTGCTAGTTCACCTCTGCCTACCCCTTCGGGGATATAGGCGTGATTTATGTATGTATGTACTATTTCTCTATTTCTTAGCCGTGTGGTGACGGCAGAGTAGAATACAATTGTCACCACCCCAAATCTCTCCCGTTGGTGTCGTACAAGGCGACTAAGGATAAATCAGCGATGAGGAATGGGCAGCAGCGTTCCTCTTATACCACCTAGCAATAGCAATGTACTGCGACTGCGTGCCCGATAGATGGCAATAGGCTCGTCACCTATTACATGGGACCTAACATGGTTGCTGAAACGTGGGTGCTAGTTTACCTCTGCCTGCCCCTTCGGGGATGTGGGCGTGATTTATGTATGTATGTATGTACTATTTCTCTAATTTAGAGACGATAAAAAATAATGTTAACTTTGATTTTCTGTTTGTGCGTTTAAATAATACAACAACAAGATTTGCTTTATGGACATGTTTTAAGGTTTCACAGCATCCCCACGACTTCGTCTCAATAGCCAAAACATATTATTAACTGCTAATGCTGTGACGGTTAACAGAAAGCTTGTTAAACAAAGCCATGGTAACATGACGGCTGAAGCCACACACCAAATTCACCGTATACATAACAATAACAAATAACTAGGTGCATTTTTTGTTTTCCGATCTTATGATACAAACTGCGTAAAATAAAAAATATTATTCAATCAGCAGCGCCCAGAGCATAAGCGCGCGGGCCACTACATAATTATAAGGAAGTTTGCGACACGCAATTAGAGGTATCTTTAAAATAGCCTCATTTACTTATAAGCAACTTGTCTGGTGAATAAATCTTAGAACAAAATTCGATACACATAATATTAAGTTTTGAATCACGTCATCGACTCTAGAATGTGATTTAACAAATCATAAATTTAAAATAATATTTACAATATACATTATTTACAACATCTCAGTAACCGTAAGAGTATACGAAGCATAATCTTAGTTTTACTTCTTTTATGCATAGACTCACACACAATAAATTACTGTAAAATTTATTTCACAGTGTAACAATAAATCTTTGAATTAAATAACATTTATGTATTAACAAATCAACTAACCAACATCGACAACGTTAACTTATGAACAAGTTTAAAGCACAAATTTGCATCAACATCATACATAGGGAAAGGTATCAATGCTGGTAAACTGCCTGAAACCGGCACACCTCCCTGAGTAAAACATTTTTAAAATCGACTTATTATTTCCATCTGCCTTAACTTAGCGTCGTGGA
This sequence comes from Cataclysta lemnata, assembly GCA_963931975.1. Lineage (NCBI taxonomy): Eukaryota > Metazoa > Arthropoda > Insecta > Lepidoptera > Crambidae > Cataclysta > Cataclysta lemnata. The sequence goes on from OZ008339.1 coordinate 2,794,745, forward strand.
TAAATGAATGCCCATCTGTTATTTGAGGAGCTCGCTAGCGCAGTGGCGTAGCGCGATTGCGTAAACTAAGCAATGTTCGCTAAGGCCGGTCATTGGATGGGTGACCAAAAATTTATTATCTCGAGCTCCTCCGTGTTACGTAAGGCAACTTAAGCCATTGGGTCCCGGCTGCACCTGCATTCGTTAATACCCACCAACCTGCACTGGGCCAGCGTGGCGGGTTATGGCCAAATTAAGTATATTCTGCCATCCATAGGGAAGGCCCGTGCCCCAGCAGTGGGGACATCAAATAGCTGTTGATGATGATGATGATAATCGTAAATTGACGTCTCTGAATGCGGCAGATAAACGAGTTTATTAATAAAGCCTTGAGAGATCAATGGTTATGTATCCCGCTCGCTTTGAGTATGAACTTCCCGTTGGTAAGCACTGTCACCTTGCAACCGTGGCCTTTCCTGATACAAGTCCAATAGCACTTGCCATTCCCCCTGACTTTGTTCTTCATGAAGGCGTTGTCCTCGTATATGAGCTTAAAGCCGCCCCTGCGTGTAGGTACCAGAACTCCTTCTGCAAAACGAAAAACATAATAATATTATATACTACCCGACCTGGCATACGTTGTAATGCCATATAAATTATCCCGTAGCCATGGTTACGATTTGGTTGCCATGGTTACGTCAAATGTTTGACAGGACAGCAGTTTATGTGGGAAAATTTAATTGTTGTTTTTATTATTTTCCTCACAATTTTTCCTTATTTTCCCACCTTTCCTGCCTTGCCTGGCCCAAGACAATCATTTCAAAATCAAAATCAGCTAAATCAGCCCAGCCGTTCTCGAGTTTTAGCGAGACAAACGCACAGCAATTCATTTTTATATATAATATAGAAGATGAGGAGCTCGCTAGCGCAGTGGCGTAGCGCGCTTGGCCTGCGATTGCGTAAACTAAGCAATGTCGCTAAGGCCCATCCAATGACCATACAATAGGATGGGTGACAAAAATGTATTATCTCGAGTTCCTCCGTGCTTCGTAGTTAATATTCACCAACTCGCACTGGGTCAGCTTGGTGGGTTATGACCAATCTCTCTATATGCTATATCCATGGCTTAATTCGGTAAGACTCAACCTGCAATAAAAACGTACAATGCCGTGTGAACCCTAAGCCTAAGGCGAAAAAGTTCGGAAAACACCTAGAAATTAACCAAAGGGGCTAGAACACTGATTAGGTAGATAGGTAGTAACAATAGCTGACTATTTGTATGACTTAATAGTTAATTTTGTGTTAAAAACAATATTGTTTTTGAATACACCAAAACCAATCTTTATTCCACAATAAAATCGATAATTGAGGTAACAAATAGATAATTTCATATACAGAGATAATTATTAACAGGAATAAACGAATTTAACTGTAGGTATGTATATATATAAACATAAAAAAAATTTAACCATCGGAAATTCGCACAAACTACATCTTTAGTATTATTGTTAATACAACAATAATATTAAAGATGCACGTTTGTAGAGTTTGTCACTGTTTTAAGTTAGTCGCTTAGTCGCCTTGTACGACACCCGCGGGAGAGATTTGGGGTGTTGACAATTGCATTCTGCTCTGCCATCACCACACGGCTAACCTGACCAAATCCGCTGTCCACAATATAGCCCATATATATATATAAAACATAGCTGAAATTGATGATGTGTTTTTTTTAGCCGTCTAGGTGATGGCTCTCCCTTGGGTGTCGTACAAGGCGACTAAGGGTAAAGACAGCGATGAGTAATGGGCTTCAGCATTCCTCTCATATCACCACCTCAATTTACTGCGATTTATGTGCCCGATATATGGAAATAGGCTGGCCACCTGGGACCTAACTTAATTGGCGAACAGTGAGTGTTTAATTCACCTCTGCCTACGCCTTATAAGCGCTGCCACTGACTCGGTGACCCCTCTCTGCCACACTATGGGCCCATGAATGCCAACAGTTTTCGTCTCATCTTGAGTTTCATTTAGCTCGCCGCAGATTGAGTTTCACATATCTGTTTTGATTCATTCTCCTCTTCGTGGTTGTGGGTGCCTTTCACCTTGATGACGGCCTGTTCGCTAGTGAGAGCTGTCACTTTGCAGCCGTACTTCTTTTTGCTGCAAACCCAGTAAGTGTATCTTCCCTCGCCCCATGTCTTGTTTCGGACGAACATGTAGTTTTCGATGTGCAGCTTCATACTGCCCCGCGACGTTGGTACGAGCATTGCTTCTGTAATCACTACAAAATACAACAATTTACCTTCATTATCGAAATATCGTTTATCTGTTCGGGTGCTAATAAGGTAATGAGTACACTTTTTGTGTTATGCTCTAGAGGTGGGAGCGAGGGGTATACCAGCTAAATCCCTCTATATACATTATTTTTCTGGCCTATTTTATATATGTGCCCTGTTTTACTTCACTGCGGCTTGTATTTTCTCACTTATTAACAAGCAAAGTACTTATTCACTCTAATTTAAAAAATACTGTCGACATCCTTGACACTTGTTTAAATCATAAACTATGTATATAGTTTCCAAGACTAGAAGATCAGATCTCTTGCCAAAAAGATTAATTTGAAACAACCAGAAAGAAAACAAAACATTTATTAACACTTGGAATGACAAATACAATTAACAATCAATCTATTATTTACAATAGTTCTAATACACGTGCTACATTTATATACAGTTAGCCCCATGTCAAAAAATCTCTACCGATTTTGCATTTTACTTCGCAAGGATGGCACTGAGAGTTTTGTTTGACCTAATGCACTGTTAAGTCTAGCCCCCTTATTATTAAACATGGACTAAATTTGTTGTAGTTTAAAACAGCTTTTAACACAACTTTTACTTGCTGAATGAAAGCAAGAGTTAGCATCAATTTTAAACCATGACTAACTTTAGTCCACGTTTTGTAATAAGGGGATAGATGTCTATGTTTAATGAAATAATCGCAAAATAAAACAACAACGTATTTTCGCAAAGGCTGGTCATCAAAATGGTAACCAATAGTATATTCCTACATACTCAGGAAAACAGCTTAAGCTAGTCACGGCTAAATCAGTCTACTAAGCCGGGCTGTACCCCATAGTGGTCCATTAATGCCCATTAATGGACCGGCTTATGTAGAAATACCTTTTAATCACAAAAACATGGGTAAACTTTCTTAATGCAACCAAAGTGGTCTATATCGTTGAAATCATACAATTCTTTTATAATAAATAAGATGAAATAAAAAGAAATCCTGTTTATTAAACTTTGACGGATGATTTTAGGTCTATATGGAAATAATTAGGTCAAGCTTAGTTATTAATATCCCGATGTTAAGATTATTTTACAGCTTTCGGGTTCACGCGGGTGCTAGTTCACCTCTGCCTACCCCTTCGAGGATATAGGCGTAATTTATATATGTATGTTTCGGGTTCACGAGAAGACCTATTAATGAAATATTCAAAACACCTAAGAACATGTGAGTTAACTCCCTAGGTAATAGTTGTTTCATTTCTAATGAGAAATGCACCAGCGAGCGGCAAGAAAAATATTGTTTTAAAACTTAATACATACATACATAAATCACGCCTATATCCCCGAAAGGGTAGGCAGAGGTGAACCCACGCATTGCCAACTATGTCAGGTCCCACGTAATAGGTGGCGAGCCCATTGCCATTTATGGGCACAAAAGTCGCAGTACATTATTAGGTGGTATAAGAGGGAACGCTGCTGCCCATTCCTCATCACTGATTTATCCTTAGTCGCCTTGTACGACACCCACGGGAGAGATTTGGGGTAACAATTGTATTCTATTCTGCCGTCACCACACGGCTCTTAAACTTAATACATACATACATACATAAATCACGCCTATATCCCCGAAGGGGTAGAGGGCAGAGGTGAACTAGCACCCACGATATTTAATAAAAAATAATAAATATCAAAATTTCAAATCTTATAATGATGTCCATATTATTATGCTAAATTTCTATTATTTTTATGTTAACTCATGCGCTATTGATTAAATATAAAAATAATATCACGACATTCGAAATATATAATATAATTATATTGAAACATCTATTTAATCGTAAATAGGAATTATCTATTCGAAATAAAATGTACTTGTAGCTGACTAGAACTGCAGGAAAATAAGCGTAAGTAAAATTAGGAAAAGGCACTGACAAAGCCTTTTTTTTTGCTTTTCTATTAAAACTTTTGAACGATAAAATTATAAATGTTGGGCGTGATTAATAGACATACCTGTACAATCACCGTTAATGATACCAACTTCATTAACGTTAGTTGTATGCATATATGTTGTATAGTCCCTGCGAGTTAAAAATTTGTACGTAAACTTTTTTTCGATACGTTGTAATAACACAAATCAATTTGAATCATCTAATTGACTCTCTCAGTAATTTTATATACTTAGGGCCTGTTTCACAATCGACAAGTAAGTTCTAAGTAGCTTACTTCACAGATCATTTGACAGTTGTAATATGAAATATATGGCAATTCAAAAGCCAAGTAAGCTACTTCGAACTAACTTTTCGATTGTGAAACAGGCCCTCAACCTATTTATATTTATAGTATTTCTAAATTCATACCCAAAAATTTCATCGTTAAAAGGAATGAAGGCCCAAACCATTTGTACCTACTGCACATACCTGGAAAATGCAACAATATGTACAATAAAATATCTTTAAAATGTTAAGTGAGTGTGTAGCATTTTACATTCTCAATTCCGTGGAGGAAATGTAATAATTTTATACAAACACAGTTCACGAAACTATATAGGAAAATAGAGTGGAAAGTTTCGTTTTAACATACCGATATTATAACATTACAATCTTCATCTATTTATATGTTTTCTAGTCACTTATTGTGTCACCTAAACATTTAGAATAACAGCCAGTCAAATAGTGAGCAAAGCCTACTTAAAAAGGGTCCTCAACATTTTAATATTTATCTAATTCTTATAAACTAGAAACAAAATATAACATAATTAATAAATATTTTTGACGTCTTTGACGTAAACGATCGGAGATTAACAGAGATTAACCTTCATGGCAAATAAAATGGTCGAAGTATTTACGATCAACTAATTATATTTCCTTTTAATAAAGAAAATGGTCGTTAAAAAAGTTCGAAAATTATAGATTCGGGATATGCACCCGCTTCCTCCGCAATCCGGGCAGATGCCTATACCACTCCGCCAACCAAGGGGTTAGTTAACTGGCCGAAATTTCTCACGTTGTAAGCCAAGGGATACCCTCTCAATTCCAATGTGATGAACATAGACGTTACTGTGTAAGAATGATAATTATATAAAATATTGTTTAAAACCCACGGAAAATACCGTCCAAAAATTCTGAAAACAGTGAATAGCCGCTGAAGTACCTACTACCCAGTTAAAATATCTGTAGACCAGTCGCGTTGAACTTACAAAACTCATTGAATTTTATACAGTTAAAAACGATAAATGGCTATATCTACATACAGCTTTAGAGGCTTATTCAATTCATGCTTATTCAAGTGTTAAAATCCATAGAATTTTTACTTTTTAACGCGATAAATAGCTATAATACGAGATGTTTACTATTGAACCGACGATATCATATCGTGTTTCGGTGGTCATGCTAGCCGGGCTGGCTTGGATGTAGTCACGTCGACGCTCCTGTACACCGTACAAAAAACAAGTATCACTATGAACTTCGATTTCTTTTAGTTGTGGCGTCCGTTATTATTAATTACTAGTGATTGATTTAAAGGTGTTGCGTTGGGAATAGGGAGGGCCTCCACACTCTAGCTACAGTCTACAGATATTTTAACCGGGTAGTAATTCTTCTATTTGGTAGTTCGATTGAATATCTTCCAATGTGCAATTCCGTGTTTGCTAGTGGTTATGACAATTTTTGAGCCTCAGCAGTTTGTTGCCGATAGTGACGGCGGTGGCGCGGCACCTGCGGTCTTTCTTGATACACACCCAGTTGACGGTTGGGCCTCGACTGTCGCTCCTCTTGTTGAACCGGTAGCAATCGAGGATCATGGACGGGTTGCCATAGCGCGTTCGGCAGAACTCTGGTGTGGGCAAATCTGAGGAATAAATTTATTGAGTCAATACACCGTGTTAAAATTGCAATCAGTACAAGCTGTTTTAAAAATAGGCCAGCAAAATAAAAAACTACCACTACTAATTTTTGTAATATTGACCTATTTTTTTCTAATAGGAATTTCTGTTAGAGGTTCCTCCAAAGAATTTTATTGCTTCTGTTTCTCAGAGAGTACACCTGCAAGTTGTTAAAGTACAAAGTCTTTTGGAACATTTCGAAAGAGGCGGCGAATTTTATAATTAAAAGTCCTAAAATAGTTGAATTTTTAATTTATTAAATTCAAAAACCAATCAATAAACTAGCACTCATGGGTTACGGATCGACATATTAAAAACAGTTAAGTATAATGTTCCAGTCGCAGTTACAGTCGAAAAAATATTCGAATATTTTTTATCATTAAAATATTAACACAATTATAACAATTAATCCACAAGTATACAGTTGCACACGTGGTTTAACAATAAACAACAAGATAACGATTGTACAAAATGTAAGGCAAAATTAACATTTTACGAATACCGTATTATAATTAGAATCATGATTGTTAGTAAGTGTGCAGATTAAATTGCAAATTCCACTCATTACTCCTCTCTCTCCCCCCATTCATACAGAAACGGTAATCAAATTTGAGGCACTGCTTAAAACGTAAAGTGCACATTATCTGTCAGAATTTGTACGGAAAAAACGTCAATTTCGACAACATTTAAATGTTAAGCAAGACTCAAACTTTGATTAGCGGTAGGTATTCGGGGGTGAGTGTCAAATTATATTTGACAAGACTCCGCGAGAGCCGATTAAGACACGGGTTCCGTATAAAAAGAAATTTATTTAGTAAGATTTTAGTACCATTACAACAAAGTTGACAACCCCTTAACACAACACACGATATTCGTTAATTATTTTTAATTGGCACAACATTTTCAAACATAGACATTATATTGTATTATTAGAAATTAGATAACACTTAGTAATGCCATAAACATACGATTACTACAAAAAACTTGAAAATTTTACTTAAAAACGTACCTACTGAAATGATACGATATGATATATATATAAATGAGTATTAATTGGATACTGTGGGTAGAGTACCCACAGTATTCAATTAATACTCATTTCCAATTTCCAAGGTAGATACTTGGGTGTAATATAGTCACATAAAGTGCAAGGCATATGGAATTGACGTCACTACTAGTGGTGGTTATCATAGGTAGTTATGATATATGATAGGTACTTACGCCACCAATTAAATGGGACCTAACCTCATTGGCGAAACGTGGGTGTTAATTCATCTTTGATTTTTTATGTGTGTTGAATGATTAATAATAACAATGTTAACAACATTATTATGTTCCGACAATCTGTAATAAGATAGCCAGCTCTTTGGTTGATGGTTCCAGGTGAAGCTCGATTCCATGTTCGGCCCTTATCGTCACTTACTATCAGGTGAGATGAAGGGCAAGAGCTTCCCTCTTTAGCATAAAAAAATGATGCTCAAATTGAAATCAAAATAATAATTAATGAAAATTAATAAGTTTCAAAAGTTCCTATGTGTATGCCTTCCATGGATCTTGAGGAGTTCCCCGTCGTATGTGGTGACAGATGCCGAACACCTCATAGCCGTCCTTCTGCTGCAGATCCACGACACGCGGGCACCAGACCTGTGATTCTTGGAATACTTGTAGCCACGATACCAAATATGCGCTCCGTCAGGCTCCACTTCGATTCCTGCAAACACAACCAGTTATTCCTATGCACCCATTGGATGAGACAATAGGCAATACGAATTGCAAGTCGAATGCTCAGATTGCTGGGTATTGGCCAAGAGGCCCCGGGTTCGAATCCTGGTAGGGGCAAACTTTGTGATGACCACAAATGTTTGTTTCCGAGTCATGGTTGTGTATATGTTTATGTAGTATATTTTCAACATTTATATACATAATTATATTAAAGATATGTCTGTCATCTAGTATCCATAACGCAAGTGCTTAGGCTACTTACTTTGGGCTAGATGATAGGTGTGAGTGTATTCAAAAAAATTACCATCTGCTGGCCAAGGAGCAAAAAAAAAAATTTCTTACACTCACAAAGCATAATACAATTTTCACCACCCCATCTCTCTCCCAAGGGAGTCGTACAAGGCGATTAAGGTGATAAGTACTATGCAGCAGCATTCCTTTTATACCACCTAGCAATGTACTGTGATTTACGTGCCCAATTGATACTAGATGATGGATAAATTTTAATATACTTAATTATTATACATAGAAACATTTACAATATACTACATAAACATATAAACATTTATGACTTGGGAACAAATGCTGTGTTCATCACAAAATTTGCCCCGCCAGGATTCGACCAAGCCAAGATAATAATAGATGATATGAATAAAAGAGGAAACATACTGCCCAGTAGAGTAATACAGTAGAGTAAAAATAACAGTATTGTTAAAATTGTAATATTTATTTTTATACAGATTTAGGAGACCGAATTACGAACAATATATTTTTATGAGTAAATAATTTTTATTTCACGAAAGCTTATATCCTAAAGCAATATAAACTTAAGGCACGAATCAAATAGAAATTAATAAAGTAAATTTAATTTACTTAGATGATAATTATACAAATGAAACTTGGATTATAACACAAAATTAATATATTTTTAAAAGCTTATAAATATCCTTATATGGAAATATAATGAAAACTTTTAAACTATGGTTATTTTTTATATTTTTTTAAATAGTTAGTTATGTCTAAAATATTATTGAAACTTACATAATATAAGATTATCATTTTAGTCTTACAAGTACTTACTTAACCAAAGTAATTAGGGTCAATTCTGACATGATTCTCTGAACTTAAAACTAAATTTAAGATCAGTCTCTCCTCTACATTCTGTATTGAGAATGAAAGAGAAACACTGTTGTCAAATCTTAGGTTTAGAGAACCATTGTCAGAATCGACCCTATTATCTGCGTTTAGGAACAAAAATCAATTTAGAATATGCATTATAATAAAAACATACGTATGTAGGTATGTATGTTATAATAAATAATGTTTCTTCGTGCAATTTTGTTTGAATCGTATAAACCTATAGAATTTATAGTTTAATAAACACATTATAGTATAAAAATTCATTGAAATTTTTAACATCGAATAGGATTTCAGGGCAATCATAATAATTTTAGTACCTATCTATTTTCTTCAAAATGTCTTATTCACAATTAAAATATATACCTATATATTCTCAATATTATATTTACAATAAGAATTGTAAATGTTTAAATTTTTGCACTTTTCTTTTTGAGTGATTGCTACGGCCTAGTGTATCATTTATTAGTTACGTATTGGTCGCGCCAATAAATTATTTTTGATATCTTCGAATTTTAATTTGGATTGTATGAAATTGGTACGTACAACAAAATGAGGAAATCGGGAAAATGCATGCACTGACCTGGTATCGCAGATTTACGCTCATAAAGCAGCAGCTTCAAGCAGAACGAGCAACAGCAGCGGCGAGCTCAGTCTACTTCTTGTCCAGGTCTTCAGTAACCGCGAGATTTTCACCTTGCCTATCTTGTGGTATTCGCGGAAGGCACGACACATTCGAATTTATAACGACACAATGTCAGAGATTAATTATTGCTGATTTTTCGATTAAATTTCTATTTTTCCGAGGAGCGTAATGTCACTTGTGCGGGCGGTAATTTTCAACAACCTTTTGGCAGCACTGTCGACCGCCGTGCGAAACCTATATTGGTAGTACATGCATAAGGATGGCGGGAAGGTTTGAATTTGTACCATAATACGTAAAGCTGTAATAATAACTATTGGCGTAACCATTTCCACCCGCCCTTAAAGGGTCACCTTTAATATACAACCATGAGGCAGATTGATACTAGCGCTGAAGGCGCGTGATTAAATAGATAATGCGAAGAGATAAACTAAAATTAACGATAATAAACTGCTTTATATAAATTTATTATATATTATACTATATTTATTTGTACGCATGTATGTATATATTTATATATATTTGATGAAATAAATTATTATATAAATTACATATTTCTTATATAACTTGCTAAACGAAAATATTCATTGCCTCGGAAGAGGGCACAACCGGATGACAGGACGAAGGTAAGTTCCTTTAGCCGTTCGAACCGTCACCACGCGGGCTATGCCGTCCTTGGAGGGGTGTACTTCTTCGACAATGGCTAATGGCCATGCTAGCGGCGGCATATTATCATTTATTACAATAACAACAGTACCCGGAACTACAGGTGCCGCTGGCGCATTCCATTTCTGCCTTACTTGGAGGCCGTGAAGATATTCCATCCTCCAACGGTTCCAAAAGGACTGAACTAGTTTGTCCAGCAAAGAGTGCCTATTAAGCAAACTGCCAGGATTGGAATTAACTATAGGTGCTGGTAAAGATAATAGAGGGGCGGTATGCAAGAAATGACTCGGCGTTAGAGCCGCAGGCTCAGCTGGGTCAGAGCTTAATACTGTCAGTGGGCGCGAGTTGAGCAAGCATTCAATCTGAGCGAGGACAGTACTAAGTTCCTCGTAGGAAAGCAGTTGTTGGCCAATGACACGGAAAAGATGCGTTTTGACGACTTTTACCATGCTTTCCCAAGCACCTCCGAAGTGCGGAGAGTTGGGGCAAATAAACTTCCACGTGATACGACTCTCCGCATATTCTTGCTCCAGCTGTCTACGATACTCGCCGTTTAAAAACTTATAAAGTGTGCGAAGATATGTATCGGCTCCCTTAAAGTTGGTCCCGTTATCCGAATACATGCACTGAACGGGACCCCTTCTAGAAAGAAAGCGCTTTAGCGCAGCTATAAAGTTGGGTGAACTGAGGTCCGTGGCCACTTCTATGTGCACAGCTCTAGTGGTAAGGCACGTAAAAATGCACAAATATGCCTTTTCGCTCCGTACACCACGACGACGCACGGGAGTATAGGGAATAGGACCGGCATAATCGCAGCCCGTATGTGTGAAAGCTTTAACAACCTGTTCCGTGCGAATGTCAGGTAAATCGGCCATAAGCGGGCAAATCGAACGTGGTTTGAGACGGAAACAAATATTACACATGTGGACCCTTTGTCTAATGATGCGGCGTGCTGATAGGATCCAGAATTTTTGACGAAGCAATGACATCAATAATTCTGGTCCGGCGTGTAAATATTTCACATGAAAATAATCAATGATCATATTCACTATATGATCATTGCGCGGCAAGATAACCGGGTGTTTATGCTCATAATCTAAGGAAGAATTAGCTAAGCGACCGCCTACACGGATCAGGCCGGCGTCGATAAACGGTCTTAATCGATTAAAAGTCGACGAACAATTTTTATTGTTAAGAATACACATATATTCTTCAGAAAAATACCGTCTTTGAATCACACGTAATATTTTATTTTCAGCGAAGTTTATATCTTTAGCCGTTACTGCATCACGAATTCGGCACGGTAACAATTTCACAAATCTGTAAACGTATATAACTATACGAAGAAATCTACTCCATGAGGAGGTGCGAAGTGCGAGTTCATATAAGTCATTTTGTTTTACAGGCGTACATAAAGCGTGCGTTAAAGTCTTCTGCTCAGGTAAATCTGCAATACACTGCCCTTCTAAATTATAAAGAGGCCATTGAGAAGTGTCTGACGATGCCCACTGAGGGCCATGAAGCCACTGAGGGTGCGAAACCAATTTCTGTGGTGTGATACCACGGGAGAGGATGTCAGCGGGATTATCAATACCCGCGATGTGATAGAAATTATCCGCTGAAACATTTTCAGTAATTTGAGCAACGCGGTTTGCGACAAATGTTTGCCATCTGTCTGGCGAACTTTTAATCCAGTATAGTGCGACCTTAGAATCAATGAAGGCATATTGTTGTACAGACGAATGGCGGGAATATTCCTTAGAAACAAGACGAAGTAGTTGGGACAACAAGAGTGCACCACAGAGTTCGAGACGAGCAATCGAAATTGGCTTCGTAGGTGCGACCTTGGATTTTGCACAAACCAACTGCACGGTTCTGTTACCGGCGGTATTGGCGTGCAAATATACAACGGCACCGTAGGCCCTCTCACTAGCGTCAGAAAAACCTATAAGGGTTAGGACACTGTCTTGTGTCGCACCCACGTGTCGTGGAATACGTAGGTTATTTAGAGCCGGTAATTCAGCGCAGAATTGCTTCCACATTTTTATGATGTGACGAGGGGGTACATCATCCCAACCTAAATTAAGTTGCCACAGCTGTTTTATTAACAACTTAGCGTAAACGACTGAGGGGGCAACAAACCCCATGATATCCCACAGACGGGCGACTGTTGATAATATGGAGCGCTTAGTGCATGTAGTCGTATCAGCAGGAGCGGTAATTTTATAAAAAAAGGTATCAGTCACAGTAGACCACTGCAAGCCCAGTATTTTATGCGGCACTGCCTTGTCAAACTCGAATTCAGTCCGAAGTTTGTGTGAATCAGGAAGGCTATCCAAGACACACTGAGAGTTGCTATTCCACTTTACAAGGTCCCACTGCGCGCCTTTGAACAGATCAATCAGCTGTCGAGATGCAGCTATCGAATTAGATTCGCTGGGGAGCGAGAAGGCTATATCGTCCATGTACAGTGATGAGAGAACAATAGTGCTCGCCAACGGATATCTCGAACCATCATCGTCAACCAGCTGTCTCACCGTACGCAGTGCATGATATGGACTTGACGTTAAGCCGAAGCACACACGTTTAAAGTGATACAAAGTGAGTGGATCTTGCGGTCGAAAACGATACAAAAAACACTGGAAACGACGATCTTCTTCACGTACGATGATCTGTAAAAATTGCTGGCGACAGTCGGCGGTCATTGCGAAAGCATACAGGCGAAAATTCAAAATTATTTTAAACAGTTCACCTTGTAGGTTTGGACCAGAGTGTAATATATCATTTAGTGATCGCCCAGAGCTAGTTTTACTACTAGCGTCTAAAACGATTCGTAGGCGAGTCGACTTATTATCCTCGCGGACAACACCATGATGTGGTATGACATAAATAGGCGTGGGATCTTCATTGTCATAATGTGGTGTGGTAGAAATATAATTATTTAAGAGATAGTCTCTAATGACGTCATCATATGCAGCCCTTAATTGGGGTGAAGATTCAAGCTTCCTTTCAAGACATATGAAACGTCGACGAGCGACTTCATAAGAATTGCCCAGTGAATATATGTCATCCTTAAATGGCAAGGCGACGATGTATCGGCCACTAATTATATCGCGAACCGTAGTAGATTTATAAAATTCTTCGCATTCAACATCCGCGGGAGGTTGAATAGGCGAAGCGAGAGGTAACTCTTCAAGTTCCCAAAATCGCTTGACAAGACTGTCAAGGGCGGCCGGCTCTTGGACTACACAACATGTCAAAGCGTGCTGCGTGTGAATCGTAGAAACGGAACCCATAACAACGTATCCTAACACAGTACGTAACGCAACGGCTGTCGATGAGTCATGAGGAGCGCGAACTATATCGGAGCATAGCAAATGAGGAAACAGAGATGCACCTATCAACGCGTCTATCTTATTGGGTATAGCGTAACTTTCGTCAGCGAGCGGTAATCCAGATAGGTGTGACAACACCGAAGTGTCTACGACAGCGGTGGGCAACAAGTCTGTAATTTGATCGACGACGAACGGTGAAATATCAAATTTTATGTTATCATCAAAGCGGGAATAGAATTTTAAATTAATTGATTTTGATTTAATTATCTTTTCAGCTCCACCGAATCCCTTGACTAAAGTGCGTTCGATATGTTGAAGCTGAAAACCTAGTCTGTCGCAGCACTCCTTCGTGACGAAGTTACTTTGCGATGCTGAATCCAACAGAGCACGAATAATGTGTCGGTTGCCAACACAATCATATACGACGACTTGAGCGGTTGACAATAAGATTGTCGACTGTTTATTATTACAAACAGGTGTAATACTTGAACGCGTCGTGGTAGCACACAATGCTACGTCGGAGCATACGGGCGCGGGGATCGGGGCGGACGCGGGCGCGGGGAGCGAGGAGTACGCAGACGCGGAGGGCGTAGCGTCTACGCGCTGCGCAGGTGCCGCCAGATGCTGCGACAAAGCCGCGGGTGCAGCAGGGGAATGCCCACGCGCGGCCGTGCCTATAGACTCGTCCGCCCGCTTGAAGTGTAACAATGTGTGGTGTTTTTGTTTACACACACGACAGTTTGATGTCGAGGAGCAATTAGATACTCGATGTTTTAGGCTAAGACAATTGACACATGCATTGTTATCTTTCACGCACTTAAAACGATTTTCGGGAGTCATTTTATTAAAGTCAGCACATTTATATAAATGCTGATGTGTAATATTTACGCAAAGACATTTAAATTGATCGGCCGTTGTACTAACATAAGTTTGGTACTTGGGCGGCGGGTTTTTATTAACACTGCGGTTATTTTGGCGGCTAGCAGAAGCAACACTTATAGTAGAACTAGTTTGCGAACGTTCTAAAACTTTAGCGCGAATTTTAACAAATTCGACTAAATCCTCAAAGGTAGGTATTACTGAACTACAGCTTAACTCGAAAGCGCGAACAGTATCTAAATCTAATTTCTTGAGCGCAATATGAAGTAAAATAAAATCAGTGAGATTATCTAATTTAAGATTTTTTAAGGCGCGAACTGCACCTACGAAATTATCAGTAAATGACTCAAAGTTGTTAGCGGAGGCACATTGTAATAATTTAAATTCACATATTTGATTTAAATAAGTAGAAGCGAGCATACGCTTGTCTTCATATTTGTCGATAAGGGATTGCAATAACAAACCATAATTATCACCGTGCGGAGTTATGCCGGCACATATCGACTGAGCCTTGCCAGACAGTTTGCCTAAAAGGTAATGAAGTTTTTCAGCATTCGTGAGAGATGGATTGTCATGAATTGTCGACTTGAAGCTAGCGTAAAATAATGGCCATGAGCGAATGTCACCATTGAATGTCATTAACTCAATGGGCGGCAAGGAAGGTCTTGTTTTCGTCGGAGCATTATCTCGTAGCGACTTTGTCTGCGAGTAATCAGATCGAAGTCGTTTAATTCTGTTGTACAGAGACTCAAACGCGATGAGACTTTGAAACTCAGGTTTAGCGGAAGGCGTTAATTTTAATAGACGTACATTATAGTCATCTAATAATTGTTTGAACTCAGTACGTAGTGTCTCAATATTACTAGACTGATCGAGAAAACTTTCCCTTGTCGTGTCGTCCGATTGACATTTCGAAGTTAAATCGTAAATGTTTTGCATTATTTGGAAAATTGCTTCCCGTTTCGCAGTTATTAAAATGAGACCGGAGTCAATACATTCTTCATAATCGGAGGCATCACTACCGGTTTGTTTCTTAGGCGGCATTGTGTTTAGTTTATAATATGAAAACAAGAAAGATAAAATACGGCAAATGAAACTAACCAAACTGCGTATTCAATATGTACGACAACGCGTGACTTCGCTACGCGGTCGGCTTATATCGAGCGATGGCGTTAATCGGCCTAATGAATGACTCAACAATGTTATTTTATAATGGAGGTAAAATAAGATTTTTTATTTTTATTTTTATTTTAGTTTTTTATAATGTAATTTATTGATGATAAAGGATATTCAATATTGTTTAAAACAATAGCTTAAGTAACTTTATAAATGAAATAGTTTATTACGGTCGTTAAGTAGGAATGAGCGGATTGAATTATGACGCAATGTAACGTAGAACAAATTAAACAAATTACACCAAATTACGTAATTTTGTCTCACTTATTAGAGCCTAATGTATTCTAATAAGGGCGGTTGGAACAATCCAGGGAGAAGGACCACAAATGGTCGCGCCAATAAATTATTTTTGATATCTTCGAATTTTAATTTGGATTGTATGAAATTGGTACGTACAACAAAATGAGGAAATCGGGAAAATGCATGCACTGACCTGGTATCGCAGATTTACGCTCATAAAGCAGCAGCTTCAAGCAGAACGAGCAACAGCAGCGGCGAGCTCAGTCTACTTCTTGTCCAGGTCTTCAGTAACCGCGAGATTTTCACCTTGCCTATCTTGTGGTATTCGCGGAAGGCACGACACATTCGAATTTATAACGACACAATGTCAGAGATTAATTATTGCTGATTTTTCGATTAAATTTCTATTTTTCCGAGGAGCGTAATGTCACTTGTGCGGGCGGTAATTTTCAACAACCTTTTGGCAGCACTGTCGACCGCCGTGCGAAACCTATATTGGTAGTACATGCATAAGGATGGCGGGAAGGTTTGAATTTGTACCATAATACGTAAAGCTGTAATAATAACTATTGGCGTAACCACGTATTTTGCCCTCATTTACAATTTTATTTTACAACATATACTTACTTACCTTACAAAAAATGCAAAAATCTTTTTTTTTTGTTTACTAGAAAAGAAAAAATATCCTATACTTGTTTACCAAGTTGTCACTAAAATAAAAAAACCCTCCAGGTATTGCTAGTAAATATAATTTTAAATAAAAATAGTAAAAGCAAAAAAATTAACACAAATTTGTTAAAAAATAGGATTATTTACACAGAATAAACCAATTTTACGCCCATACAATATGATCATGGGAAACTTTATTGCAGTAAGATGATTATAATTAGGGCAAATCCACCAAATAATTTTATCGATAGCAGTTGTGAGATAACTTTTATTACAGTGCCATATAAACCCGCAATTAAAAGCATTGCGTACTTTTTGGTAGAACGTAAGGATTCTTTGGTGGGTTTACCTACTAAATAATCGTCAATATAACCCTGGCTGGTTAAGTTCGAGTTCGAACCGCCTGCATTAAAACATAATTTTTCGCAATATGTCGACCTATTCTTCTCTATACGCCCGCGAGAGAGACAGAGATAGTAGGAGGCTATTACAATTGTTTTCTAATCTACAGTTATTTTCGTTTATGAATTGACCAAATATGCAAAGCAAAACTCTCTGACGAAATATATGCAAAAAAATTGTCAAAAATATTAGGAAAAGTTTCCTCCTGTTGTAGGAATACAAACAACCCGCGTCTTTATAAAGACGACAACTTCCGCCGTCTTACTGCGATCCAAACGCATAATACAAAATGGCCGCTTCTGAACAAAATGGCAGCCGCGAAATCAGATCATGGGTGCCTAATGGTTGTGTTGGAGGTTGAGTCTCTCCACGCGATCCTGGGTGAGCCTGATGCTCGCCGTGCAGCCTCTAGAGCTTCTCTTGATACAGTGCCACCAGGATTTGAAGCCGTAGTAAGAAGTCCGCTTGAATCTCTCCCCATTGACCATCACCACAGGATTGCCCTTCTGCGACATGCAGAACCTTACTGTAATGAGAAATTATGAGTTAATTATCGTATGGACTATGGCACGTATTTTACTTAACTCTTGACGTGGATTAAATTTGGGCCGACCATTTTCAAAATGGACGATATACAATCGTATTATTATAAATTTAATAAATTTACAGTAACCAGAGAATAAGACAGTTATAAAAGTCCCTATTGTTATTAGGATTTAAGCAATAGGTATTTCTTTTCAAAAAATTTAAAGTTTTATTCACTCACAACTTTTATTTTATGGTAGGTAGGTATTCTATTTGACTAAATAATACAATACTTTCATTATAAATCCTCTCTAAAAATTACACAGCCCACAATTACCTACAGTATCGTCGCGATGTTTCAAATTTAATAAAACTTAATATGAACATTTATTTAAATAAAATTAATCGTTCAGTGGAATGAAGATAGAGATACATAAAAATGGATAATTAACATTTTCACGCAAGATGATAGATTTTTAAGTCACCAATAATTTTTCAAGTATTAATTTACACACTCCACCAATCTTATAAAATTAACAATACATACATACATGTAATTAAAAATAGACATTAAAATATAAAAATTTAATAATATTGTTAGGTACAGTTTACAACCTCTATTTAATGTCGGTTCTTGAAGAAGTAGTACTACGTAAAATTGAGGATTCTTTGTCTTTGAATTTTACATTAATAACCTACACACTTTATCATAATGACTGTCATATCGTATTATCAAGTTTGCCGAAGTACCTACCTACTGCTTAACGCAAGTAAAAATGTAGGCCATGTTTAAGATGGCGAAAACATTATAATATACATATAAACAACCATGACTCGATAAAATCATAAACTAGCAGGTTTATGATTTTATCGAGTCAAATCAAATTTCCCCTAGCAGGTTGCGAACCCGGGACCTCTTCCGATCGATCTGACCAACCAGCCGTTATTAAAAACCACTTATCACGATGTCTTATCCTATGTAAAGACTAATCTAAAATGGACCTTACGTCGTATTAACAAGGTGGTCGAGGTAGCCACTTCTTAATACTAGATTTTTTTTTTGTTATAATAAACTTAATCAATTGCATGGTCTAAATGTGACAAGATATATTGTATATATCTAGGGGCCACATTTAGTGTATGAACTAAGAACTGTTTGCAAACCTGCTGCCTTTCTCCGTCATAATTTATAAAGTATTCATGTGTGTGCTTCCTTCTGCTCTTGCGAGCGAGCGTCCTTTTTCTTTTAACTGGCACAATACTGGTAGCGTCTATAATCCAATTGCGGCGTTGCTTCTTATTTAAGCCCCAAAATGACTGAAATAGAGATTCTCTACACGCTTCGCTGATGGCATAACAGTTTCTTTGACATTTAGCCGGCAAACATGGATTGGCACCCATTACAGGCTGTCTTTTTCTCCTCTTTTTATTAACAGTTGCAAATTCTTCTTCGAAGTTCTCGATTTTCAACAACATCAGTTCTTCCTCGTCTACAATATAATTAAATTGAAAATTAGTTTTGTGAGTGAATCACCAGCTGGATGGACCTGGTGAACGAAATCTTTCCGTAAACTAGTCAATGTTCGCAATGCCGGTCATTAGATAGATGATCAAACATTTCCTCCAACTACCTTGTGCTTCGGAAACCACGTATCACGTATGCTTACGGTTGGTTTTGGATAATTCTGCTATAAAACATTATAGCTATGATCTTTCTGTATTAACAAATATTGAAGGAACGACAATTCCCGTAAACTGCTAGTCATCCAAAGGTTTTCAGCTATTGCGGAGACCGGCAAAAAAGAAATGAAACAAGTTAAGTGAAAGAGATGTAATTTTAAAACAGTAAATCGATTTACAATAAATTATTGAAGATTTTTTAAAAATAAATCTTGGAATATATTAGGAATTATTTGTTCAATTAGGTATTCTAAATCTTAGACATAATTATTGCTTCCTTCTGTCTAAGATTTTCCCTTTCTTAATAGAGCCATGAAGGAGTCTACAGTAAGAATTCTCATGTCACTGGTCGCTTATGGGACTTGATAGAATTGGGATGAGTGTGTGGCCCAAAGACTTTCACTATGTCGAAGTCGTGAGCGACCAAGGACGCGTTACACTTTAAGCCGCGTCTGTAGCTGCACACCCACCACGACTTATATTGGTGTACTTTGTTTCTCGTGTACCGATAACCACCGTGCCAGAGATAGACACGCCCGTTCGATTCCTGGTAATAAGCATCTGAAATAAGAACAGTTAACCTTTTTAATGGGAGACGAAAACTTAGCATTCCATGGATTCACCGTTGCCGGGTCCATAGTGTGACAGAAGGGGAAGACAGTCCCAAGCACTGGCGACTTGTGACCCAAGGGTAGGGTCGCGGGATCCCTTCACAACATGTCAAAACTCACCGATTTCTCTTCCTGCCCAGCCACATTTTGGTAAAAATCTGTGAGAGCCGTCTTAGATGCACGTTCCAGTGTAGAACTTACGAAAGCATATAGACTGGCATGAAGTATGTGAAAGTTTTGACGACAAATTATTCTCCACAGTAGTAACAAAGTTTCTTTACATTGTTTTTGCTTGCACTTGGTTCAATTATCAGGCTCGAACCAAGTCTAAGCAGCTTAAGTTCTTGCATTCTTGAAAAAACATTTCAGATATCGTATAAAATTACCTAAGAATTTCACATAAATATTATAAATACAATATTTTATATTATACCATCATCATTGTAAAGTTAGCAATTAAAATGGTGCTGTCTATCACAAACATTCGTGGTATATTTAATATAAATCAATGTCAAGTAGAAACAAATATATTATATCAGTTCAATATAGAAAACTGTTTACAATAAGAAAGAAACCGACCCGCCTAGAGCGGGATAAGGGCAGGAAGAAGAATAAGAAAGAAACATTCGTCATAAATATCCAACAGGCTTGTAAATTTGAAAATTCGTCCACAATGCTCATGCTCCCCAACCATTTAACTTACTTAAATAACTATGCAGTTAGCACTGACGCAAATGTTATTAGGCAACAGTAAGTTTATTTTTGGGTCATTTTCAGCGGTGTCGGTCTTTCTTATTCATCAATAAAACAATCTCAAATTTTCAGTTTACGTCTTTTATTAATAATCATTTTAAAATCTCACATATTATCCACATTATCTCCTACAGTTTATCTTTTTACAACGTCGTCGATAAAGTATATCCGAAATATCCTTGAAGAAATGGTTTAGGTATAAGTGAAGACTATAGCAGTATTTCTTACTTTGGGTATTTTTATACAGAATATAATTTACCACGAGTGACGGCATAACAGAACAAATAAGCGTGCTTTATGTATGTGTACATACGTATATATAATACACTTAGACACACTCACACTCACACTTTGAGGGTAAAATAGCAAACTAGTTATTTCATTTTCTTTCATTTTTCTATATGTTTTGATACGCCAATGAAAGTAGGTATTTTAAGTGGCACTGATTTATGTCTATTATATATTTATTCTAGTTTTCTTATTTTATATTCATTTAGTTCAGTGATGTACGTTTGTAATGTCAGTTTCCTAAATAAATAAATATCTAAATAGAGCACGAACCTTTCACAAACCAACTTCCGTGATTTGCCGCGACCATGCTCGGTTGATTTGTAGCAAGTGGAAAGAAGTGATCTCTGCCTTGCCCTTGTGGTAGAAAGGCGTGATATACAGTCATCAACTTTATCTAAGGCTATTTTATTAACTTTACTGTTGTACCTGTCGGCGATCATTCTAAAAATACTGACGATTTCTATGCAATTTATTCAATGTTAAGGCGTTTATGGTAAGTACGTCATTGAAAAATTGCAAAGAATTTGTCCGTATTGTGAGAATGGAGGCTGATAGAAGAACATGTAGTAGGTGTACATAAAACATCCTTGGACATTGTTAATGAGTGAACGACGTGTATGTATGTAAGTTCACAAATGGTTGTGTGAATGGCTCGTTTTGATAATCACATTCTCGTAAGTGAGCAGAGTCACCTTACATCCCATTGGGGCTTTGTTGCACGCCCAGTACACCTTCTCTCCGATGACCCGCTTGCAGTTGAATCTGAACTCGTTTATTTGCAAAAGGGGCTTCCCCTTCTTGCTCTGGAAGATTATTGGTTCTGGAAGCAAGAAGAAGAAATCAAAGTTCCTCTTTTGAAAAAAGTTAGTCGTGGTTTAAAACTGATGCTGACACTTTTGTTTGCTGAATGAAAGATATAGTTAGCATCAGTTTTAAACCACGACTAACTTTACTCCATGTTTTATAATAAGAGGGACTAAGTTAAAACAAATTACTGAACAAACACAATCCACTATCTTAAGCTACATGTAAAACCCTTCTTCTTGTAATGTTGTTGGTGGTGCAATGAATAAATAAATAAATAAACTTTGAATTTTATGTCAAACACATCTTGATTCAAAACAGATGACAGAAATTATTATACTGTCGGATGTTTTGTTTATTTCTTCTTAGCTGCACTTTGGCATCAGTATGTGTAATATGTTTAGGGTCATAATTATAAATAATACATTTGCTTCGCACATTTTATTAAACATTTAGATATACTATACAGCTGCTATGAACTAAACAGTAAATACGTTATTTTAAATAAATATAATAATCTCATAAGGTCTAAGGCAAATTCTTTTTCCATTACATACATTTTGTAATTCATTCTTACCATAATTTAATTTGACACAACGTACAATTTATCATGCTATTATAAAATAAAGTAATATTAATTATTGATACAATTATTTATTTGGTTTGACGCGCTCATCTCAGGAACTATTGACTCAAATTGAAAAATTATTTTGTGTTGGATAATCCAAGGTTTTAATATAATAACCGACATCAACTCGATCGAAGCCGCAGGCGACCACTGGTGTTCAAATAAAAATGAAATCATATTTAAAAAAGTATTCTTTTTTTATTTACCATAGACTAAATAAACGACCCGCTTTGGCACCAGTCAATGATTGTGTGAACTGTTGATTTTTATGATGACGTCATCCCACGTGATCACCCTGGCTTTGCACCTAGGCGTGTGATAGGTGGATCTGACGCAGACCCAGGTGGTTTTGCGCCCTCTGCTTCTGCAGTAGCGGTTGAACCTGTAAGTGCCTAATTGGAGCACCGGATTCCCGTACCGGGTGGTCGTGATGATTGGCACTGAAACATTACACAACAAACCAAATAAAAATCAAATAGATTCAGCAAAATATAAAAGTATAAAACACCAAATAAAAACAATTACCTAACATTAATCTTACTTCCAGTATTGTTAATAGAAGCACACAGCACGATAAGAGATTGCTCCTCTTATTAATTAATTGTACAAATAGGTAAAATTTATTTAATATATTCAACCCTATGATATAATTATACGTACCAAAAATGTATATTATGAACAGAATACTTGTAAGTATTTTTTGAGAGTCACAAATGTCAAAGGCTTTTTGCATGTGACCATAATATACTTTAATTTACTCTAATAAAACTTGCAAAAAAGTGTGTCTTAAAAATACGTACATGAGTGAAAGGAGGAATAGATCAATCAAGTGTGTATTTAAGCCAATATACGAGAGGACTATTACCCCAACAACGTCATTAAATAAATCATCTAATAATCTGACATTATATATGAAAATCATTACTTACATTGAATAAGCCGTCACACAATTACTTACAAAAAAGATTCAGTGTCAACATACATAAATAATATGTCACGCCCTTCTCCCACAGGGGTAGTAAGAAATCACTTCTTTCCACTTGCTACGATCCTTACACACTTCTTTCGCTTCATCCAATCAAGCTTCATTCTGTATCTAAGTGAAAATTTGTAAGATCCGCTTTGAGAAAGAAAGTCAAAAATCACAGTTATATATTAGTTTTATTTCAGCCTGGATGGAATATAACATCATACCAAATGCGATGAATGTTGACATATTGTTATTATTGCAAAAAGAAAAATCAATCATGGTTATGTTTGTTTTTTTCCCGCACAATGACATCATGCACCGTTACGAGAGTAGCTCTGCATCCGATGTGAGCTTTAGAGCATACCCAGTTTATTTTTGGGCTTTTACTTCTGTGATAGCGGTTGAATCTGTACTTGCCCAGTTGAATCGAGGGTTTTCCCATACGAGTGGTCGTATAAATCGGCTCTGTAACATGGCAGAGATATTTTTTTGAACAAAACATCCAAATAACTGGACTAGTTATGCAAACATTATTATCATAATCTTGCCAGCTACCTACCCCTACGGGAGAAGACGTGAAATATGTACAGTTTGTCTATAAAAACAACGCGTGGTGACGGCAGAGTAGAATACAATTGTACATACATACATACATAAATCACGCCTATATCCCCGAAGGGGTAGGCAGAGGTGAACTAGCACCCACATTTCGCCTTTTATTATAGGCCCCATGTAATAGGTGGCGAGCCTATTGCCATTTATCGGGCACAAAAGTCGCAGTACATTGCTATTGCTAGGTGGTATAAGAGGAACGCTGCTGCCCATTCCTCATCACTGATTTATCCTTAGTCGCCTTGTACGACACCCACGGGAGAGACTTGGGGTGGTGACAATTGTATTCTACTCTGCCGTCACCACACGGCACGGAATAAAATTATTATAGTTGAAAAAGAGATTTATTGATCACTCTCATCATCACATTCCAAATATTTAATGTCAAGGAACGTTTCGTTATCACCTTCATTAGCAGCACTGACATCACTACAGCTGCTGTCTCCGCTGCTGTTATCTTATCGTGTTATCTACTCGTTTCATAAAAAAATAAAATAAAATTCAATTATTTTCAGACTCGTTGGTCCATTGTCACCTTTACAATAAACCATTGTCCATTGGTTTATTGTAAAGGTGACATACATACATCCTATTATAAAATGAAATTCTTACTAGTCTAACTTTTACTTTAACTTTTCACATAATCAATGCGATGCCGAACAATACGTTGTCTTGGTGTGTACTTTATGTGACGACTCTTTCATAAAACTCTTTTTCAAGTTTCTCAGCAGTTATACCATATTTCAGCAGTGATGCTGCCTCTAGGCCTCTTCAACAAATTGCTTCATATCTCGAGATCCAACATTGTATGCTGTTATTTTTCTTTTAATTTAGCAGCTGATATGTCTTTTGTGATACCTTTTATGTTCACTGTTCAGTGATTGCCATTATTTTGTGACCTGGTCGAAAAAAAAAGGTTTTATTATTGAAAATATTATTAATAAAATAAAATTTTATAAATTTTTCAGTTGTATTTGTAGCATGTGTCTATTTTACACATACCCGTAACTTTATAAATATTAATTGTAACAAAAGGCCCTCAATCACTCTCTCCAACTAAATGTAACGACTTTATAGACAAACTGTAATTTTATCAAGTAAGAATGGCCTTACTACAAATATAACCTACTGACAATGTCAATGTATCCAAAAAAATGTGCAATGTTTACAATGACTTTTTTAAGTCTCCAAATCGTACATTCAGTAAATTTGTAACTTCAGGCAGATTACAAACGAAGAGTTACACGATTAATACCCGTCATAGATGCTGTTCGCCCTTATTTATTTATTTATTTATTTATAAAAACTTTATTGCACAAATATAAAACAACTGTACAATTGGCGGACTTAATGCCATATGGCATTCTCTACCAGTCAACCAGTAAGACGTGTTAGAAACCATAAGGAGGCAAAGCATAATTAATTATGAACTACAACATAACAACTATTTACTATAAGTACTATAATATACTACTACTACTACTATTGTCGACTTATATTATAGAATACATAAATGAGGCATAGCATAAACACATATATAAATACATATATAAATACATAAATATTTCCTATAGCATTAATATGAGCATTGTAAACGAAAGACACCAACTCATATAGAAATAGATTTGAGATAGTGGTCACGTGCTAGTTTCTTGAAAGCGACCTTGTTGGGAGCTTTCTTCACACTGTCAGGCAGAGCATTCCAGATACAAATTGCAGAGACCGTGAAAGATTTGGATACGAAACTGGTTCGATGCGCAGGAGTACTAAGAAGAAGTTTAGGGCGAAGGTTCTGGTTGTGAGTCGACCGCAAAAAACTAAATCTCGATTTCAAATATTCGGGGGATCGTAGATCAAATAGGATGTTAAAAAGCGTGCAAGCAACTCTCAGGTTCCTACGTTCCCGAATGGGCAGCCAATTTAGTTGCTTGCGGTAGCTAGAGATATGATCGTATTTCCGCACGCCGAATATGAATCGGATACACGCATTGAGCAGACGATCAAGTTTGTTGAGCAGGGATTGATTGATGTCTGTGTAGCAGACATCTGCGTAATCTATGATAGGAAGAACAAGCGTTTGTATCAGCATAATTTTAGTGGAAGGTGGTAAAAAATTCTTAAGGGAGTACAAAGTCCTGAGAGCGTTGTTGACTTTACGACTAATATCGCTGATGTAAGCATCCCAGCTCAGTGACCCGTCAACTAAGATTCCCAAGTTCTTAACATGAGTCTCGAAAGGTATGATTTTACTGTTATACGTAAGAGGAGTGACAGACTTTAAATCTAAATGTACTGTTCGTCGGCTACTACCCACGATAACAGCTTGACACTTTCCCGGGTTGACTTCTATGCCATAACTGAGCGACCAATGCAGTATCCTATTGAGATCGTCATTCACCATCTCGATGGCTTTGTTTAAGTCGTTAAACTCACACTGCGTATAAATTTGGAGGTCGTCTGCATAAAGGTGATAAGAACATTGAAGCAATGACGTAATACTGTTTATGAAGAAAGAAAAAAGAAAAGGGGATAGTATACCGCCTTGTGGAACACCAGCAACTAAATCGCACCAATCAGAAATGGTCTTATTAACACATACAGCTTGTCGGCGTCCACGTAGGTAGGAAGAAAACCACGCGACCACCGATTGAGAAAATCCTAAAGAGGAGAGGATGGCAAGAAGCAAATCATGATCGACAGCGTTAAAGCGTTTGAAAAGTCAATTAAAACTAACACTGTCAAATGAGAGTGCTCCATGCCATCTCGAATGTCTTCCAAGACCTTGGTGAGGGCTGTTGATGTGCTATGTCCCGGTCGAAACCCCGACTGAAAAGGGCTCAGTAGTTGATTCGACAAGACGTACATTGCCATTTGCTTTTGAACAGCCGCCTCCAAAATCTTAGATAGAAAGGGAAGTATACTAATGGGTCTAAAGTGAGCGGCAGAAGTAGGGTTAGAAATTTTGGGTAGGGGAATAATGAGCGATTTCCGCCACAACGTTGGGAAGACTTCAGAAGTAAGAGAGCGATTAATAATACTCACCAGAAAAGGGAGCACGCAGTCCAGAATAGAGATAATCATTGACCTTCCGATATCATCGCAGCCAATGGCTTTGGATTTGATAGAGAAAATAATGTCATGAACTTCATTCTCAGTGACAGGGGTGAAGGAAAACTGATTTTGAAAATAGGATGACGCTGCCTTGGAAGATATGGAAAGAAGAGTTTTATTTTTAACAGATTCAGGTAAAGGCTTCACTGAACAGAAATGCCTGTTTAGTGTATTTGGATTGACAGAAGGTGCGATTTTATCCAGTGATTTACCAATGCCGAGGGATCGCAAGAACTTCCAAGTACCAGCGGGAGAAGAATTGAGAACCTTCTCTTGTATATGTTGCCGCTTTGCTGCTCTCACCATCCGGTTGCAAAGGTTCCTGGCGGACTTAAATGTGTTCCAGTGACTATCAGTACGACACCGCTTGAAAACCCGAAATGCTTTGTCACGCTTTCTCATTGCCATACGCACACCCTGAGTAATCCATGGGGCAGGCGGTCGCCTAATCCTAACGTTCCTCACTGGCGCATGTCTATCGAAAATATTGATGACCGTTGAATCGAAAAGGCACACCATTTCGTCCAGCGAGGAAGCATTTATAATGGAAGACCAGTTTTGAGCGTATGCGTCACTGAGAAGTAAATTCATGTCTATTTTACTAAAATTGCGCAACTGTACAGTAATAGGCTTTGGTTTGGGTGGCTTAACCTTGTAAGTTATAAAAATAAGGTCATGTCTTGAGAAACCTGGAGCCAGCAACTGTCCGTGCTTGATAACATGATCAGTAGCAGATACAGCAATAATATCTATCCAACTGTCAGCACTAGATATGTTATGGTGAGTAGCATCAAGCGGTAGTATCGTAAAGTCTGCGGACTCAAAAATAGACCTAAGCCTCAGAGAACATGGAGCTACCTTTATCAGGTCTGTGTTAAAGTCGCCCATAATAATGTGGTGCGAGTGATCCGTTCCGATTTTGTCTAGTAGAGATTCTAGGTCTGAGAAATAGGTAACGGAGGGCGGACAGTAAATAACGCCAAGAGCGACTTTCACACCCCTGACATCAATCTCAAGAACCAAGTATTCCATGCAACCAAAGTGTGATGAAGAAGAATCTAAGATTTTGTACGGAATGCCACCACGTAAATAAATTGCAACCCCTCCCCCCCCCTTACCCACACGGTCATTACGTATTAGAACAAAACCGGGTAGGGACACAGACACCGATCTCAGGCAGGGTTTTAACCAGCTCTCAGAAATAAGAACAGCGTGTACGGTGCCACCCGAAAACGTACTTAAGAGCTCAGAGTAATGACAAGGGACACTCTGCGCATTTATGTGACAAACATTAAGACAGCTATCAAGCTTGCCAAATTGTCGCGAAATGGCCGTATCCAGTGCATATCCATCATCACTTTCAAATGAGTGATACGAAGAGTTGGAGTCACTAAGCGATTGATAATCATCAAGGTCAGACATAGGAAATAATATAGATAAAATATACAATTATAAATATAAATATATATAAAAAAAATAAAAAAAATAAAAATTTATATATAAAAATTATAAAATATATACTAATAAAATTAAATGAGGAATATAAAATAAATATTTCAACAAATACATCCACATACCCACCATTGAGCAGGTTTACCCAAAACAACAACAATCAAAAGAAAAATAAAATTACACCAGACGTTATCAGCAAGTTTTACACACAATCGTGCTATATCTAATATTCTGTTTGTACATTTATGGCATACTTAAAAAAAAAAAAAATTACAAAATATTTAATAAAAGTTTAAAAATGGCAACAAAATGGAACACGTCTGACCGTTGTGTCACCTCAATGCGATTAATCAAGAACGAGAGAACAGAGAAGAAAAAAAAAAAAAAAAATCAATACAGAGAGTGCTTGGCGCGTTTCGTGGTGTCATTTAGATTTATTTTCGCTAATTCAAAAATTGTTACAGAGTGGATTTTGTGCAGTGAAAGTGGTGTTATTTTGACGTGCGATTATGCAGAATCATTGAAAATAAGTGTTGTGATGTGTTTGATGTTGTGGTGAAGACCGCTTTAAAAAGCGGTTTTGTCCACCTCATCAGGCACCATCATGAACTCTGTTACCATTAAATTCGCTCCAAGCCCTCCCTAGATGCGTTAAAATGTGTGACACCCATATTTTAACGTAAAATTCATTTCATTCATATATTTCACCCACTCATCACTTCATAAGACTACAGATAAAATATACACTAAAGACATGGCTGTATGGGCTAGACCCTTTGCCTTCCCTAAAATATAGGAAGAATTTAAAACTAAAAAAAAAAAACTGTCTATGTCAACGCGAAATGTCAAAAAGTGATTACATTATTGTTATTTCTGAGGTTAACTCGAAAAACGAAACTGTCTAACTATATAATTTGTGAACATAACAATGTATCGTGTTCGATTTAGGTTGGGCACACAAAAATAAAATAGAAAATGTATGAATAAAGCCAAATAATATGTACCGGTGGTCTTACTTCGTGAGCTTAGTAGTTTTGACCGGGCGTCTGGATCTTCCTATTGGAGCTTTACTGCTCTGACTAGCTGTAGAAGTACCAGTCACTACAATTGTCGATGGAAATTGTGCCATCAGATCGGACAGTATAGCGGCCGAAGTAATCTTAACACGTACTCCATCAGGCGTCTTAACGTTGATATTTCCGTCCGATGTCCACACGTTGCTCATGCCGAAGTGTTTCCGTGCTGTTTGAAACAAGTCTTGCCGGAATTTAGTGAGGAATTCGCTTAGTACCAAAGACGTACCTTTTAACTTGGTCTTACTTTTCCACACTTTAGATCGAATCCCGAAATCGGTAAAACGCACAGCAATAGGCCGCACACGGTTACCTATGACACTAGAAGAGCCCAGTCTATAACATACTTTGATATCACTTGTTGAGAGTTCATTCAACCCAAGATGTTTTTGGAGCAGTGTTGCAGTCACTTCATGAACATTTTCATCTGCACTTTCTGGAACCCCGCTGAGCAAAAGAAACTTCCTTCTATGTCGCATTTCTGTATTGTCAACTGTAATGAAGATCTCTGCAATCTGTTTTCTAAGGAGTGACAATATACAGTGAACAGATTCTTTGAAGGATTTTACTTCTTCCGCCAATAAATCATCCAAATCACATAAAATTCATCCAGCTTGGTACTCTGTGAAACATCGCTGGATAACTTTAAAAATCATTTCCCTCGTACCATTCTGATTTACTCTAATCATTGTCGATGTATTTCTGCGTAGTTTGGTCTTAATTTATTGCACTTTAATCAACACGATATAAATTAAAAAGGAAAATATATTTCACAACATCTACTCGATGACAGCTGACGTACATATTTTTAAAAAACATTGGCGTTCCCATACCTATGACAAATTTTAGTTCCTCAAACATTCTTGTCACGACTTTATAGACAGACTGTATGTATGCCAGTCTAAAGAGAAAACATACTGCGCGGACGTTTGACGATTCATATTGGTCAGATGTCATCTAGCCTATCCAATCTCATTTAATTAATATCATCCATCACACCGGAAAAAAGGTGCTAGTGAATAATGCATCAGTAACTTTTATATGTGCCAGCCGCTGGGTCCCAGGCCTTCTATATGGGAAAATTAAGTAGGGAGGGTGGGCCAGAACCAACCACGCAAACCATGTAGAAAAGCGGGTGCTCTGCCTAAAATAGACAGTCTCGTGTCAAACATTGTTTTATGAACGGTGATCCCCGTTATCAGTTTCCTTGATAGGGCAAGCGGAATTCAAGGTCCCGCCTCTCCTCAGCTATATAAATAACATTATATACACAAGGAAGAGTTATGTATAAAATGTTTTTGCAGCATGCCTGCTTTCGGCTACTTTCCCCTACAGGCTGGTGGCTGATAAGGAGGAGATGCAGCCGGGACCAAAGCGATTGAACTTGGCATCATCAGAAGCACATAGAAAGTATATAGCGAAATGATTCTCAATAATGTGCATGAATTATGTATGAAAAATAACAACGCAGGTATTAGGATTAAATACATATATTTATTTAATAGACCACTCCGGTAGTCCACTTCTATCAACAAATTTTACAAAGTCACACTTAGTTTACAAGTCCTATTCCTATGTATTGAACTAAGGATAGAAGAAATTACATAGGTACATAAAGACATCACGCCTATGTATCCCCGAAAGGGTAGACAGATGAATTTATACCCACATTTTGCCAAGTACATTTGGTCCCATGTAATAGGTGAGCCTATTGCTATCTATCGGGCACTTAAATCGCAACATATTATTGAATACAGTCATAATATTCTAAGTAGTTATAATAACTTATAAGTTGCGCCCGCAAGTGATGCGTAGGTAGGACTCCATGATGAACAGTCATACGAGCCTTTCCGCTAAGTAATAATAAGCCCACTAGAGTACGGGCCAGATAAGTCCGCGCGTGATCAAAATTGGAACTAAAAATTCGTCTGCTATTTTGTTTGTCTACAAGTGTCAATGTTAGCGAGCAGCGCCACCCTTCGCGCGCAAACTTATCTGGCCCGCACTCTACTACTATTTATGTGCCCGATAGATAACAATAGACTCGCCCCCTATTACATGGATCAATATTCAATGAAATTTATTTATACATTCGACCAACTTGGGTCATTTTAATTAGAAATTTTAATACAAAATCATCAATAAATTCATTACATTTCATGAAATTCAAATGATACCTACATTAATAAATAAATCATAATGGAATTGACGAAACCGATGAATAGACGTGATATATGTACAGTCAACAGCACGCCAGACTACCACAAAATGGAAAAATTTCTCAATAGATTTTGTGCTCTATTACTACCAAATTAAAGTTGACAATCAATTGAAGAAATTTATGTAAACTATATGTTGTATGTTAAATAACAGAAAAGTGATAGTTTATGGTGGTCCGATTTGTGAATATTCTTCAGCATCAACAGATGCTAAGGAATTTTTTAATGGATAAGGGTTTTACACCTGGACATAACGTTCATTAACAATCCACATTTTTTTAGCTTTGTTATGTCACACCTGACCATAAAGTTATTATCCGCCCGCTACGCCTACGGAATATCACACTTCTTGGGCAAGGGGTGATATAAGTAAGGGATAAGGAAGTAAAGAATATAAGTAAGTAAGGAATATACCAAGGGTGGTAAAACAAATATTGTCTCAGATTGCAAGTACTTGCAAACCTAAAAATATTTGCGATCTGTGACATTCTTTGTTTTACCGCCCTATGTAATAAAAGTACTATTAACTTTTGATTTTGCTGCGCCCTAACAGGGTCTATTTTTTGATACCAATTGTATGCGTATCATTACCTGTAAACAAACATAGTACGGCAATAAACGTGGTCCCCTTTATTATAAAACATGGCCTAAAGTAAGTCGTGGTTTAAAATTAATGCTAACACTCTATCATTCAGCAAATAAAAGTGACAGCATTTGTTTTAAGCTATGCTCGTTTCGAGTTCACCAACACGTCAATCAAGCGATTAAAATTTAACTTTTTGACAGTTCGACCATACGATAAAATGTAAAAATCCGAGGGTTAAATATTAATCGTCCGTTTATATGTTGGTAAACTCGACCCTTAGGGGGCTCGAGTTTAACCAAGCTATAGGCGTCAATGGTTATGTCCGGTGTTCTCCTTCAAGATGATGTCGTTGTAAGTGGTGATATTCGCCCGGCACCCGGTGCTTGCCCGGCAACATACCCACAGTACCTTCGGTCCGGTGCTGCGATTATTTTTATTAAACCTGTACTTCCCGAGTTGGATCGCCGGCTTGCCGTATCTCGAGGTTGTGAACTGAGCAACTGGAACGATATATAAGTCTTATTTGAGCTTCAGCGCTAATTTCTTAACCGCCTCTATTGGGTAGCCCATTGGAACTAAGATGCCATGGGGAGTACAAATTTGTACTCGGTTCGGTTGGTGGTAGGACTTTTTTCAAGTCCACCTGGCACTACCACCGTCTAATCAAAATCTGTCGCCGTAATAATAATGTCAATAGCATTATTGTGTTCCGATAATTCGGGATAAAACAGTCAGTCAGTGGTTTATGGTTCCAGGTGAAGCTCGATTCCATCTTCGGCCCTCATCGTCACTTACAATCAAGTGAGATGGAGGCCAAAAGCTTCCTTGTCCAGCATAAAAGAAAAAAGGTTGGATGGATTTCTTGATGAATTATAATTTTAATTAGGTTGAACGCAAATAAATTTTAATAGCATAAGAATTCAGATTGAAGGTACGTTCGCGTAGTACGTGAGACGGATCACTTATTTATATCTTAATAATATTGCTTTAAAAAGTATTTTCATATATAGTAGTACCTATAAACTTGTAATAAAATCTCTTTGACATTAAAAAGCTTACATTTCATAAAAGAACAAATTAGCGGCATTTTGTTTCCGGCAATTTTTCATTTGTTTTTTCTTTCTGTCAAAATGAGCGAATAAAATGAAGTAATTCAATACATTTCAAAATTTTATTTATTTATATTAGACTGACAGCTATTAATACACACTAGTAGTATAAAATAGTAAACATTCAGCTAATAAAAAATCTCCACAAATAACTTCATAATTAATAAATTAGTACACTAACTGCCGCACTCAGAGACGTCAAATAACGTTAATGAGTACTTAACGTCAAAAAATGACAATTCAAAACTAGTCGCTATTCTTGGCGCGTCTATGGTCTAGATTTGAATGAAAATTTTTGACATTAAGTACTCATTAAAGTTATTTGACGTCTCTGAGTGCGGCAGTAAGGGCCTGTTTTACAGTCGACGGTCAATTGAACTGCCCAAGTAAGCTACTCAGAACTTACCCGTTGATTGTGAAACAGGCCCTAAAAATTTTAAAATGTACCTATAAAAAACTTAAAAACTAAATTACTTACAAAAGAAAAAAATGCAACTAAATACATACATACATACATAAATCACGCCTATATCCCCGAAGGGGTAGGCAGAGAGGTGAACTGCAACTAAAACTGCCTTTTTTTACACTAATTATGTCTATCTTGCTCACCCGTCATATAAATACAAATAGAGATCGTCTAATCTAAACATGATGCCCCTCCACAACAACGTCATTGTTTTAAAGTGCCTGGAAGTACTCTAAAGGGTCCTCGAAGCGTGCTGTCACGTTCGTGTCAAGTCGGCGACTGAATCAACCAATGGTTAGCTAATTTGAGTGTGTTGTATCTGCACACTGATTGTTCATGTAAGAGTAAGAAAATGAGGGGCATTCATTTTAAGTTTAGATTGTCTCTCTCTTGATATCAAAATAGAAAATAAAAAATGTACACCTCGACGTTTAATGACTGTGGTCGTTGTTGAACATGACGATGACGTCATCGCAGACAGTGACCGAGGCCTTGCAGCCTATCCTCCTTAAGCTACAGAACCAGGTCGCCTTAGGACCCTTACTACGGTGGTTCTTGTAATAGCGATGGCCTCCCACGTCCAAAACAGGTCCACCGAGACGAGATCTCTTGAATACTGGCCCTGTGAATATTAAAGACAAGCAAATGTAATACACTAGCTTTCTGCCCGCGACTTCGTTCGCGTTAACTACACTAATGCTTTTTTTTATTATTACTTGAATGAATATGATTAGCCGTGTGGTGACGAGTAGAATACAATTGTCACCACCCCAAATCTCTCCCGTGGGTGTCGTAAAAGGCGACTAAGGATAAATCAATTATGAGAAATGGGCAGCAGCGTTCCTCTTATACCACCTAACAATAGCAATTCACATTCATTTTTATGCCCGATAAATGGCAATGGGGTCGCCACCTATTACATGGGATCTAACATAATTGGCTAAACGTGTGCGGTGCTAGTTCACCTCCGCCTACCCCTCCGGGGATAAAGAAGTGATTTATGAATGTATGTGTATGTATATGGTTAGAATCTGACTATAAACTTCTCGTGGACTTTCTCTGTAGTCTCATATTTTATGTGCGTCCGATCGAAACTTTAAAAAAAAAACTTAACATAA
Organism: Cataclysta lemnata; assembly: GCA_963931975.1. NCBI lineage: Eukaryota > Metazoa > Arthropoda > Insecta > Lepidoptera > Crambidae > Cataclysta > Cataclysta lemnata. The sequence continues at coordinate 2,829,769 of OZ008339.1, forward strand.
ACATTTGGTCTCTTTCGCAGAACTTAATTTTCGCACAATGTCACTTTCGCAAAAATACATTTCCGCACAATGTCACTTTCGTGAAACGAAATTTTTGCACGATGTCACTTTCGCCAAACGCCATTTTCGCAGGATGTATTCTAACGACACTTTTACTTGAAACTCTGTCTATCGAACACTTTTATTGTTCCTATCTCAATATTATATCAAATTCTAACACTAACTGCCGCACTCAGAGACGTCAAATAACGTTAATGAGTACTTAACGTCAAAAACTGACAATTCGAAACTAGTCGCTATTTTTGCCGGGTCTATGGTCTAGATTTGAATGAAAATTTTTGACATTAAATACTCATTAAAGTTAATTGACGTCTCTGAGTGCGGCAGTAAGGGGGATGAAATGGAGTTATTCGCACAATGTCACGGTCTTGACGCAGAATTTCACTTACACAAAATGTCTCAATGAAAATTCGTCCGACAATTTTTTAAACGACTTATTCTAATACCAAACACTGCAAAATCGGGTAAGCAATAAAAAAAAATAAAAAAATCAGCATAATAATAATAATTCTAATACAAAAGAACGCATGGTGCAAAATGTAAAGTTTCTAATCCTAGTAGTTTTGGCTGTGCGTTGATACGTCAGTCGATCAGTGTTCCTTTTTATATATTTACATAAATAGTATGTATAAACTTGTAATACAATCTCTTTGGCCGTACTATTTGTAACTGGCTGGTTTTCATGATAATAAAAAGATAAATAAAAAATAAAAGAAACAAAATGGTGAAATTTTGTTTCCTGTTATTTTTCATTTGTCTATCTATCTGTCAAAATAAGGGAATCTAATGAGGAAATTCAATACATTTCAAAATTTTATTACACAAAATTAAAAAAATGCTATGTGTTTTACTGCGTTTTATACTAACTATGTCTACCTTGCTCACCCGTCAAAGAAATACATATACATTGATATTAAAAATACTTAGTAGCTTAGAAAATAAAAATGTATCTCAATATAAGTACTCGACGTTTAATGACTGTGGTCGTTGTTGAACATGACGATGACGTCATCGCAGACAGTGACAGAGGCTCTGCAACCTATCCTCCTGAAGCTGCAGAACCAGGTCGCCTTAGGGCCCATACTACGGTTGTTCTTGTAATAGCGATGGCCCCCCACTTCCAAAACGGGTCCACCGAGACGAGATCTCTTGAATACTGGCCCTGTGAATATTAAAGATAAATATGTACGATTATTTACATTAAATAGCGGTCGCCCGCGGCTTCGCTCGCGTTGATGTCGGATTGTATATTTTTATAGTCTTATAGCTTATAGACTATCCAACACAAAAATATTTTCGAGAATTTAGAATGAAAACAATAAGAAAAAAACGAAAGCTAGATTGTGAAAAGACAACATTGGAAAGAGAAGACGCAGGAAGAGGAGAATCGGATTAAAGATTTTTGAAGAAATTTGAAGAACACTCGATAAAATTAGCTCATATTTTAATTAACTCAATTTGATTATGAAAGATCCGTCTAGGCCTACCCGTTCCCATTTCTGTATTTACTTCCGCTATATAAATCTCCGCTATATAAATCCTTGTTGTTTTCATTTTCATTTTCCTTTCATTCATTCTTTCTAAGTTTCCAAGGGGAGAAACAACTATTGATACCTAAAAATACCGTGCAATACGGAACAGAAATCCAGAAAAATCTCTCCACAAATAAATAAAAAATATTTAAAAACAAAGCATTCTAGAAATATGTCAAAAGATAAATTTCTATATCTTTTCACAAATATCTAGAATGCGTTGAAAAATAAATGCAATTATAAATATAGCGAAATGTAGCGAAGCATGTAACTTTGGCAAAACAACAGAGGCAACCAAGCATTTTGATAGGTTAATTAGTTGTTTGTAATTTGAATATTTTACGTGTAGGAAAAATATTAAAAAATAAAATAGACAAATTACTTAAATGCCTCTAATAAAATACGTCTTAAAATTCAACAGTTATTTATTACGCAATATCAATAAATACATCCTACTATGGTAATCTGAATCGCAGAGAAGCTATATATAAATTTTCATCAGTACCTATCGAGTTTCAGTATATTTTTTTAATAAATTGCAATCGTTGAAAACAGTCTCAAGCCACTAATCACTCGCTTTTCACGAACCATACCTATTGAATTGAGAATGATTAATAACTAAAAATCTGATCTAAAGATTCAATAAATTAGATAAAATATATTCAAAATGTGAGATCCAATCATAATCACCATCGCTTTAGTCTCCTCCATGCTAGACCATGTTCGGAAGGCACGTGGAGCCGTTGGTCCCAGCTACATCTGCAGTCGTTAAGCTCACCTATCCCCATGGGGTCAGTATGGCCACATTCTCCCCATATTTTTAATAAAGCTTGCCCTTGCCATTACACGACTGTAACTTAACCTCCTCAAAACGTGTTATGACCATGTGGAAAGGCTTATATATTATTATCTATAGACGGCCGCCTTGGTCGAATGCTCAGATTGCTGGGTATTGGCCAAAAGGTTCCGGGTTCGAATCCTGGTAGGGGCAAACTTTGTGATGACCACAAATGTTTGTTCCCGAGTCATGGTTGTGTATATGTTTATGTAGTATATTTTCAACATTTATATACATAATTATATTAAAAATATGTCTGTCATCTAGTATCCATAACACAAGTGCTTAGGCTACTTACTTTGGGCTAGATGATAAGTGTGAGTGTAAAAATATTTATTTTATTTATTTTATCTATAATAATAATCAGTAATTTGAGACACGTAATCAGTTTGATATTTGTTTGTTTTGTTGTAATATCTCTCAAATCTTATGTGCCGGTTATTTAGCCGTATATTTTAAAACTGTGGCCGTGTGGTGACGGCAGAGTAGAATACAATTGTCACCACCCCAAATCTCTCCCGTGGGTGTCGTACAAAGCGACTAACGATAAATCAGTGTTGAGGAACGGGCAGCGGCGTTCCTCTTATACCACCTAGCAATGTACTGCGACTTTTTGTGCCCGATAAATGGCAATAGGCTCGCCACCTAATATATGGGACCTAAAATAATTGGCGAAACGCGGGTAGTTCACCTCTGCCTACCCCTTCGGAGATATAGGCGTGATTTATGTATGTATGTATGTATTTTGAAACTACATATTAAATAGGGCAGAGGAATACGGCTTTCAGAGCCAGAACGTCGACTGACCCCAAAAAAGCACTAATGATTATGAACTCTATTAAACTTAATTATGGTCGAATCATCAGTGGCGAGCGACGACCGACATCCCGAGGAGGACCACTTGACGCACCTCCAAACATTGATCCCTTTAGGCCGTCTCCCTTGATATTGGTTGTACCGGTGGTTTCCGAGTTCTATCACCGGCTTACCAAATCTTGACAGTGTGTACACAAGATCTGTGAAGTTACATAGTAACATTTACTCGAAATAACTGATTTATTTAGACAAATTTACTAAGGTCCGTACTCAGAGACGTCAATAAACGTTAATGAGAACTTAATACAAATAATGGTCATTTAAATCTATAACATTCACCTGGCTAGTTTTGAATTGGCGAAAAGCACGTTATGGGACCCTTTAATTTAAAGTCATTGCCTCTGAATACGGCTGTAGTCAATTAAAGCTTATTTATACGGTTGTATTCCTGTGTTTGCTTTGGAATACATATTTATAGTAGGTAAAGATACTCGTGTTCCAGATGCAATGGGAATGAATCAAATACAAATTAGTTTACATTATATTATTCTAAGGGCAATTTGCTTTTCTTTGAAGAGCTAACTGATTAAAGTATCACCCCAATAAGATCTATTCAGAGGTATCTGGATTGGATGTAACATTCATGCTAGATTTCAAAATCAAGATACTTCTCATAAAACCACTCTCAGACTTAAACAGGACATGTGTGATCACACATGTCCATAAGTAAAATAGCTACCAAAATTATAGCTTCATTATCATTTCCGATACAAAAACAATTTTAAGACAAAATCATTTTTGATCTTATAGCTTCGATTACTATTTTTATAATTGCGATATTAGCAATACTCATAGTAATTTTAACGTTTTCCTTACCCACAATAATACAACATAAAACGTATTCAAAATTTTTATTAAATAACTATGATTTCAACACACATGATTAAAGATATTAAGAATATAAATATTATGTTATGCATAATTACAGTTATATAACACAGAAAAGTAAGCAAATCAATGATTAGGTGGCTCAAATCAGGCATACTGCCTAATTATTTGCCTATAAGCAAGGCGAGAGGTGAACTTTAGTTCTTTCCTGGCTCCTTAAGAGAGGAGAAAAAGAGGCTGGGGAGAATAAATTCATTTATTAATTTTGAAAATTATTTTATACATAAAGTTGTCCGTTATACACGAAGGTACCAGTATAACGTCTCTGGGCCATCTTGCCCTAAACAACCGTAGTGCGTTTGTGAGTGTTTTTATATTGTATCAAAGTTGTTTAAAATTGTATAATATTCTCTTAATATTCAGCATTTTACCTGCCTATTTGAACAAAAAAATCAAAAGAACAAAAACAGCTAGTTATGTAATGTATATAAGTGCACGTACACACATTTCAGCCAAAAATGTGGCGTAGAAGTGCTATAGATTAAGGAGTTTTGCAAAATAGCGAAATATTTACAAATAATGCATTATATCAATACTACACACACGTACCACAATATAACAGGGAATAGTTTAACATTCGTTATGAAATAGACCAAATAAATTAAGTTTTAAATTGTCAATGATTTTCCAGTGATTAAAAAAAACATCTCTAACCTATATGTAACAAAAATATCTTCTCTAATAAGTGTATAAGAATACTAGTAATTAATTTAAAACATAATTTCTTAAGAATATCCTAATATTCTTAAGAAATTATGTTCCAAACAATTACTAGACAGCTTCCTACAAATTCTGGACGTTGAAATGTTCTCATAAAGTAATTTCTTTCTATTTTCAAATTTTTGGTTTGTTCAGTGGTTGTGTTGGTTCTTGGTACAGACAATGGTGTCGTCGATAGTGGTCAAAAAGGCCCTACATCCGGCGGATGTCCATTTACTACAGTGCCAAATCTTCTTAAAGCCTTTGCTCCTAGTGTGTTTACTGTACCTATACTTACCGATCTGGATTAATGTGTTGCCTCGTCTCGATGTTGTGAAAATTGGTTCTGGAAAAGAGAGCTGGTGTCACTTGGAGTTTACCTGCGACCACTAACTTATGTGCCCATTATATTATATATTTGTTAATGTACAATTGTAGATTGATGTTCATGTTACTGGTAATAGAAAGTTTTCTCGAAAACAGTTGATGGATTATATCCAATTACAATTATAAATAAATACAAGCTATGAAATGATAATTAAAAAATTGCCCGTTTGCCAACAGATGCACCTCAGGAAATCAGATGATATATTAACATACCTTCGCAACACCTTATTTTTCCTGAGAACCAGGCAGATAATTTTATCATCCATGGTTGTCAAGGTTCAATGTATGCGAACAGTATAACTAGATATATAATGTAGTTTTCTCGGTATATACCCTGGTTCAACACCCGACGAGTCGAGAAATACACCCAGCTTACCCAAAGGCAATAATATAAACAATGATTTGATTTCTGTTAAATAGCGATGATTTTAAAAACTGCTTGTGAAATATCTTCCGGCAATCACCAGTTGCAGAAACATAAAACTACTCGCACAATTCTAAAAGTAGGTAAATATTTACGTAAGGCTTAAATCCAGCCAGAATATTGAAATTAAATAAATATTAATAAAAATAAATGAGAAAAATATAAAATCAAATATACAAACATGATTTCTGTGTTTAATTTATTACAATCTAGTCTTAAAACATATTTGCTGAACATGCCAACTCCAACTAGGGAGTCAGTGATTGTGTGCATTACGCATTTTAATGATGACGTCATTGAAGGTGATGCAATAACATCGACAGCCAATAGTGGTCCATTTCTGGCAAATCCATTGAGCATTTGTGCGGTTCCACCTGTGAAAGTGAAATCTGTGTCCTGGAATATTCAGCACAGGCTTCTGGCGTTTCGACATCGTGTACCACACTGCTACTGAAACATAATAAAATTTATGAAGGCTGTCAGTTAAAATGATCATAGATCATAATATGCGCTCCAAACCGCAATGTACCATTTTGCTTAAAGTCAATTTTTCCAAGATTTTGGTGATGTATTAATTCTACATTTACATCAGAATAAAGAAATTCTTTGCGTTTCATTCTGTTCAGTCTGTTATGTCATATAGCACATGTGGCGTCTCTCCAGAAGTCAGTTTACGTCTTTAGTATAAATGGTTAACCGCTTAATTAATCATTCCTTCATTATCATCATCACCGGCCCTTTAATGTCCCCACTGCTGTGGCACGGGCTTTCCCTATAGATGGAACAGTATAGGGAGATTGAGCCATAACCCACCACGCTGGCCCAGTGCGGGTTGGTGGGTATTAACGACTGCAGATGCTGTTGGGACCAACGGCTTAACGTGCCTTCCGATGCACGGAGGAACTCAAGACAATCAATTTTTGGTCACCCATCCAATGACCGGCCTCAGCGAACTTTGCCAAGTTTAAAACGTGCTATGCCACTGCGCTAAGAGAGCTCCTCTTCAGCATTATTCCTTAATCTATTCTATACTCCTTAATCATTCCTTGTTTGAATAAAAATGTGCTCCAGGCACTTTGGCTATCAACAGAATAAGTAAAGGAGTGTTTACAGTAATAAGTATAAGCAAGTTTCAGAAATAGCAAGCATATATTTCCAACAGTTATATAATGATATTGATTTCAAAATGGTGACTTGAGATTTTTATTGATACTTCAAGATTTTAAAAACATTAACTGCCGTCAATTAACTTTAATGTGTACTTAATTTCAAAAATTCAATTTAAATCTAGACCCGCCAAAAATAGTGACTAGATTTGAATTCTCATTTTTTTATTGAGTACTCATTAAGGTTAATTGACGTCTTTGAGTGCGGCAGTACCACTGCTTGCATCTGACATTACGACTTCCTTTACTTTACAATGTATTTGTCTAATATGATTATATATTGAAATATCTTTGAAAGTTTACGACAAGTTTCATTAAGAACATTGATATATACATAACCACGGTCAAAACTGCGCCAAACTATGTAATTCCTCATATATAATTAAACCTAAGGGCCTTCGTCATAAATAATAATAAAAAACAATATATTTTTACAAGACATTTACACCCGTATTCATAAACATAACTATGAGGTGCGGGGTCCCAAAAACCTATTCATGGACAATACTTGAGTGACAAAACGCATTGACAAATGTCTTACTTCGCACAGTGTTGCTTCTTTACTCATATATACAAGTAGGTATTGTTTGTGAATACGGGTGTTAGTTAGTCATGATTATGTACACCTTGTTTCTTTACTATCATGTTGTTGATTGTGGTGATTATAACTCGGCAGGAGAGGCTGACCCATCGCTGGCAGAGCCATTGAACCTTCGGGCCTTTGCACCGACTGCGCGGGTGGTAGCGGTGGCCGTTCAGATTCAGAACAGGCTTGTGGCGACGCGATACAGAGAACCACATCAAATCTGAAAACAAATAACAACATTACTACATTGTTGGTCTGTGTGCTGTTAAGGAACGGTGTACCAGCTAAATCCCTAGATACACTTAAAGAACTTGGTTTGTCTTGGACTTTCGTAAGTTCTGCGCTGAAACGCGTGTCTAAGGCGGCTCTCAAGAAATCTTACTATTTAGGAGAGATTATTTTAGTAATAAATAATATTAAATAAAACCACTTCGAAGTGTTCACATGTATGTTTATTATTAAGTATTCAATAGAAGTCATCTCGACAACGCAACAAACAATCCTAAGTAGACTTCACTGTAGTTTGTACAGTTTATTGTAATGAATTGCGCTCACGTCAAATCAACCAACAGTATGTAGGGTTGTAAAAGCTTGCATTGTTTATTTTAATTAGGTAAGATTTTGCAACCATTCGGTTTTTAACCTTTTCCGTCGGTATAGATAACAAAAGAGAGACTCATCGCTGACGAAGCAGCGACTGGCCATAGAGCGATATTATGCTAAAAAAACATTTTTGAAACACGACGCGACCCGATGTAACACGACGCGCGTTGAGTCGAATCAAATGTTGGTATTTTATGACCAGAAACACACTATGAACATCCGTCGATGCCGGTTGTTCGGCGTCTATATATAGAGTCGCGTCGCGTTTCAAAAATGTACGGTCATTAGGTTGGTCCGTTTCTGCTTAACTTCGTCCAATTGGAATAGGCATGATAACTAATTTTGAAAAACTACACCATGCTTTTCTTACTTGTCTACTTTACCCAAAATAAATTATATTTTTGTAAAAACTTTCGATTTTGATAGAAAAAACATGTTTTGAATAATGCAATTTAAAATTTCCGCCAAAACGCCAAAATAGCAATGGCGTCTGTGTGACGTCACTGTTCCGTAAAAAGGCCAGTTTCTATATTATAAACTATAAACTAGTAAATTTGATTGGCAAATAAAATGTCAAAATGGAGATAACTAAATAATGACGTCACGCGGCGTATTAGCAAATATGGCGGATTGCTAAGTTTTGTACTTTAATTTTTGTAAACTAAATATCAAGTATAATCTGATAACAAGTGACTATTAACGAATCTCCTTATCCTAAATTATCATTATAAATAATTATATCAGTGATTCTTCGTTAGTGTCATCATTCCTAATGACAACTCGATGAAACCGATAATGGGCCTCAGTGGTTGTGGTTCTTCAAAGGCATGATCAACTCCCCGTGCACTGTATAAAGAGAGGCGCGGCACCCTCTCGACCTCCACTTAATGCAGGGCCATTGCACTTTGCTAGTTTTGCTGCTCCGTCGATAGTACCGGTATTTACCTATTTCAATCACCGGCCGACCATTCCGAGAAGCTTTGTACACGGGAGCTGAGAAACATATTGTAAGAGGTTAACAAACGCAGAAAAAAGAGGTTTTTTGTGTTAGTTTGAGAGTTTCAAATCGAAATCGCGGCAACATTCTCTCAAGTAGGCTCAATTTTTTGATCGGTAGTTAACATTAAGTCGTAGACGAGTTTCTGTAAATACTACATACATACATAAATCACGCCTATATCCCCGAAGGGGTAGGCAGAGGTGAACTAGCACCTACGTTTCGCCAATTATGTTAGGTCCCATGTAACAGGTGGCGAGCCTATTGCCATTTATCGGGCACAAAAGTCGCACTACATTGCTATTGCTAGGTGGTACAAGAGGAACCCATCATTGATTTATCCTTAGGGCCTGTTTCAAAATCGACAAGAAAGTTCTAAGTAGCTTACTACGCAGATCATTTGACAGTTGTAATATGAAATATATGTGCAACTGAACTGCAAAGTAAGCTACTTAGAACTTACTTGTCGATTGTGAAACAGGCCCTCAGTCGACTTGTACGACACCCACGAGAGAGGTTTGGGGTGGTGACAATTGTATTCTACTCTGCCGTCACCACACGGCATTTCTGTAAATACTGAACTAAATCAGGAAGATATGACTCTGCCGATATTATCGTCCAGATTTATACAAGGAATATGTCAATGGAATGGAAGATGTCAATAGACATTGAACGTTAATTTAATCATAATCACGTTAATATTTTATATAGTTTAGAAAGAAAGAAGAAGGAAAGAAAGTTAATGACATATTGTTTCGAATTTACCTTTTTAGCTTATTTCCATAAATGCAGATGGTCAGGCGTGATGATTAGTCAAAGTTCCAATTTCTTTGGATACCATTTATTAATTTAACCCAATTAACAATAAATACCATACATAAATAAATCACGACTATACCTCCAAAGGGGTAGACAGGGCAGTAGGCAGGGGTGGATACACCCACTTACTAAATAAAACTTTTATTAAATTACTCCAATCGATTTTAAACCTTGATACGTTCGAAGTAGGTACAGCACAAAATCAATTGAAGATATTTAAGTGTTTGTGGATACGAAACAATTTCGTTGTTAGAAGTTCTAAATTTTAAATAAACTTAAATGAAACCAACGTATTTTCCGTAGCATTTCGATAGTAAAAAATGGCAAAAGTTTCCAATCAACTTCGTGCTTTACCCATAACAATTTTTTGTGGCAGTATGGCGTGCTGTTGACCAAACAACCGTGTGTTCCGATTCTACAGCCTCACGTCGAGCCAATTGCCTCCCAGAAGCTTTTTGATGAACTAGTGATTGTGTACATTGTTGATCTTTAAAATTTTGTTCTCGAAAGTGAAAACAGAGGAGCGGCAGTAGAGGGAGCTCCACTTGCTGCAAATCCATTGGACCTTCGGACCGTTGTAGCAATATCTGCGGTGGTACCGGTACTGGCCAATTTGAAGGATGGGTGTGCCTCGATTGGACACCGAGAAAACCGGCTCTGAAAAACATCACATTAATTAACCCTTAACTTGGAATAGTGTCCAACACAATTTGTATCTTAGTGATTTGCAATAAAGCTTAAAACCAAAGAAAAAAATACAAAATGCGTGTGGTGACGGCAGAGTAGAATACAATTGTCACCACCCCAAATCTCTCCCGTGGGTGTCGTACAAGGCGACTAAGGATAAATCAGTGATGAGGAATGGGCAGCAGCGTTCCTCTTATACCACCTAGCAAATTAGCAATAGTACTGCTACTTTTGTGCCCGATAAATGGCAATAGGCTCGCCACCTATTACATGGGACCTAACATAACTGGCGAAACGTGGGTGCTAGTTCACCTCTGCCTACCCCTTCGGGGATATGGGCGTGATTTATGAATGTATGTATGTATGTATGTAAAAAAATGCAAAAATTAAATGCCTAGGGTTATTATGTACTTCAAGGGTACTCCCCATTTACATGATTCAGATTTTATTTTTATTTGAACATTACTTAAATAAATGGTAGAAACGAAGAAAAACAAAGTAGAACATTTTGTATTCTGACGCAGCAATCGAAACATCCAAAGCCCGGATTGCATAGGACGCAGGTTCGATTCCCGTAACACGACATTAATTTCACTTGCATGATTTTGAAACTTAACTCTCGAAAGTAATCATTTATACGTTACGTTTATCCTGCCTGATCATAAATATATAAAAAAAAAGTTAAAACAAATCTACGATTCGGTAAATATTTATTTCTGCCAATACAATGTTTACAGAAGTATAGGCCTTAATAAACGCTAAATAATAATGTAATTTGATTACACATCATCATCATCATAATCACCAGCCCTTGAATATTCCCACTGGGGCCTCACCACCAACACTAAACGCGACTCAATTCCCATTGTTAAAGTGAGACAACGCTATAAGCCGAGTAGAGCGGCGTCCTGTTTTTCACCCGCGTTTGGATCGCACCAATACTTCATGGTACGGCCTCAGGACTACAGATATTTAAACCGGGTATAATAGTAGTGTTATTCATTACTACTGGTCGCCCGCGGCTTTGGTCGCGTTAATGTCGGTTATCATATAGCCTATTATAGCCTTCCTCGATTAATGGACTATCAAACACAAAAATATTTTTTAATTTGAGTCAGTAGTTCTTGAGATTAGCGCGTTTAACCAACCAAACAAACAAACAAACTCTTCAGCTTTAATTAAGTATACACATTTAGTGGACAATTTAGTGGTTGTGAAATGGACAATTTAGTGGTTGTGAAAATTTTTGTTGAAAACCACTTGCTCCCCCACGGTAAACACGGAGGCCCTGCATAGCGTTTTATGCCAACAGCTGCAAATCCACTGCACTTTTCTCAATTGCTTGCCTTTAGTATTGTCGCGACGATTAAACCGATATTTCCCAATGACGACTGATTGTTTCCCACATTTCTGAGTAGTGAACACGGGTTCTGAAAGTGGAAAATATTCAAACACTTTTATAATGTGGATTTTGATTCGATACTTCATTGTGTTCTTCATTCTAAAACTAGTGGTCGGCTTCGCTCGCGCTAATGTCGGCTATGATATAGTCCATAGCCTTCCTCGATAATTGGACTATCAACATAAAAATATTTTTTCAATTTCAGTCAGTAGTTCCTGAGATTAGCGCGTTTAACCAAACAACCAAACAAACTCTTCAGTTTTATAGTAGTAACAGACAACAGATAGATAATGATCGCATATCCCAAGCAAGCATGAGTTTGCGAAAAACAACTTTATTGTGACACGTGCCTAGCTAAATTACAACGTGGTTGTGCGAGTTGGTGATTTTGACGATGACATCTTCGACCGTGGTGACGGAAGCCCTGCACCCGTCCCGCCACTTGCTGCAGAGCCACACGACCTTCGCCCCTTTGCATCGACTGTGTTTGTTGTATCTGTTCCCGGCCCACACCAATACGGGTTTCCCGCGCAGCGAGGTTGCGAAACTGGCATCTTAACATGGCAAACGAAAATCTTATATTACCACATTTTATACATACATAAATCACGCCTATATCCCCGAAGGGGTAGGCAGAGGTGAACTAGCACCCACTTTTCGCCAATTATGTTAGGTCCCATGTAAGGTAGGTGGCGAGCCCATTGCCATTTATCGGGCACAAAAGTCGCATGACATTGCTTGGTGGTATAAGAGGAACGCTGCTGCCCATTCCTCATCACCGATTTATCCTTGGTCGCCTTGTACGACACCCACGGGAGAGATTTGGGGTGGTGAAAATTGTATTCTACACTGCCGTCACCACACGGCGGTTTATAATTGTATCTATTGGTCTTCTATGCTGTTCATACGTCACCTAGATATGACCCATATAATACCTATGATGGATATCTCTTCTACGTTTGCCTGTTACCGTATTAAGCCCCCTTTTATATCTTTTGATCATATGTCATCATCGCCATTTTTAATCCGATATTAAGTATCACAAATGAAACATACATATTGTTTTTCATTATACCTTATTGTTGAGACGTTACTTGTTAAAAATAAAACGTAACAGCGGAACAGTAGTAATAAATAAAAAATAAGTCCTTTAGAAAACCTCTAGAAACTAAATCAGCCTCAAGGAAATACAATTGAAATAAGTTATTATTTAGATTTTAATTTGAGCATCATATTAAAAATGTTAGAAAAATTAGTACCTAAAAAGAAAATTGTGGATAGAAAGAGTTCGATAAATTTTATCCCTGCATCGAGGCTATAATTTTTAGAGATATCTATGTGTGGGTTAAAAATGTGTTCTTAACGTGAATTATTCGCAAATATTTGCAAGAAGATTGATTTTGTATAACTTCACTTTATCGATCGAAAGTACAACCTACATACTACCACCAAACCTACATTATTAAAGCACAACTTTTTCTATCTACAATTTTCTTTGAATTAAATTACAGCGCGCGGGTAAACCACAGTCATGGTTGTGACTATGGCAGAATTTTACAACGGTGTTTTCGATAGTTGTGCGCGCGGGTAAACCGAAGTCAGTGGTTGTGACTATGGCAGAATTTGACAACGGTGCTTTCGATAGTTGTGCGCGCGGGTGAACCGAAGTCAGTGGTTGTGACTATGGCAGAATTTGACGACAGTGTTTTCGATAGTCGTGACCGAGACCTTGCATCCGGTTCGCCACTTGTAGCTGCACTTCCAAGTGGTCTTGGCTCCATTGGTGCAGTGCTTGTTGTGCTTGTTGCCCCGGAAGACCAGTACCAGCTGCCCTCGCATGGAGGTGGTATAGTACAGATCTGGAGTAGCAGAAAAGTGTTACTATTATTATTAGTACGACTTGCAAGTATTGGATTAGGAGTTCAATAAAATTGTTTATGTCACACCTGGCCATAAATAAATAGTGGACTTCCCGGTCAGGAGGTGACATAAAACTATGATCTTACCTTGGGCGATAAAAAAGAAGGCAATCGGAAATCGCATGTCAATTACTTGCGATCTGACAAATTCCTTGTTTTACCGCCCGTATGGTATATAATGTACTTTTAATTAGGATTTTTTATATTTCAACATTGTATTAATGAATAGAAATGAAATTAAACAAAAAAAAGTCAGAAAATTGACGAAAAATTATTTTAACCGATGCGGGATTCGAAAAACCAGGACCTGTCCGTGGTCGTGTGATGATGGCAGAGCAGAATACAATTGTCACCACCGCCATCTCTCCCGTGGGTGTCGTACAAGGCGGCTAAGGGTAAAGACAGCAATGAGTAATGGGCAGCAGCATTCCTCTTGTACCACCTAGCAATATATTACGATGTATGTGCTCGAGATATGACAATGAAATTTTTTTTCGTAAAATTGTTTAAGGAAATTACTAGTCATAAGTATCAAATCAAATCAAATCAAACTTTTATTTGCTTACCAAGTATCATCGCATCATAACATCAAATATCTGAAAGTAAAATTTTGTTTTAATTATTTATACTAACAACGCTTTACATCGCACAATGATTCCTCTTGAATAATTAAAAAGTAATTGCTAATTGTGTGAACAGTTTATTTTCTTCTCATATTTTTAATTTTAATGCCATTTAGTAGTTGTGATCTATGTAGTTAGACAGATTTTTATAAGTTATCGCTTAAGTTAAGAATACGTTATAATTAATAATAAGTTTATAATAAATTTCAATTAATTATCTAACAGTCTGTTTCACAATTGACAATTAAGTTCGAAGTAGCATACTTGGCAGTTCAATTGACATATTTCATATTACAACTGTCAAATGATCTGCGAAGTAAGCTACTTTGGACTTACTTGTCGATTGTGAAACAGGCCCTTAGTCTTAGGTTTACGATTATTATGACTTAATATAAAATTTATCGATAAACTGTTAATACTTAGATACTTTTGAAAGCACTGTGCTTATTAGGAATTAGTTAATAATTAAATTTTAATGTAAAATTTAAGTTATTTGGTGACAACTTTGAAAGTTTGGGTAAATCAGAATATTTTTTTAATGTATTTACACTTATTGTATGTATGTATTACACTTTATGAGATATAGATCTTCTCCACTGGCCCCAACGGGGTTAAATTTTAGAAAGTACTTCCACTCAAAAAAGCTACATTAATTCACATCCAGAACCTGAAATATAATTTAAAACAAATAGTCGTCATGTTAACATTTAAAAATATGTGCACACAAACAGTAAAGCCTCCTAATTCTTAGGTTAATTGAACTAAATTGATAATATGTAATTAAATTTACTTAGGTTCTATTACAAAAAGGTCTTTAAAACAAAGCAATAAATCTAGATGTACATTTAATTAGATTATTAAATTTTAGCACAATTTCATAATAAGTAAGCATCTAGTAGCTACTATTAATAATTACAAATCTATTTCTACAACCGATCCATTATTTAGTGCAATCAGCAGCAGGTACTTTATACAAAACTGACGGTGTTATTACAAAAAAAGACGTGTTCTGGTTAAAAAAAGTGTTTACATTAGATGCTGTCACTGTCACAAACTTTAAAAACAAAAGTGACAACATCATGTAAATTCTAAAATAAAACACATTTTAACCCCTTTTCAGTAGTAACACCATTATGGTTTAC
The DNA here is from genome assembly GCA_963931975.1 of Cataclysta lemnata. Classification (NCBI taxonomy): domain Eukaryota; kingdom Metazoa; phylum Arthropoda; class Insecta; order Lepidoptera; family Crambidae; genus Cataclysta; species Cataclysta lemnata. Next base: position 2,845,417 of record OZ008339.1, read on the forward strand.
ATACACGGTTTTACATCTTGTAAGAGAACAGTCATGGAGCTACAAATCAGTGGTTGTGCATGTTACAAATCTTGACAATGGAGTTTTCGATGCTCTTCACCGAAGCCCTGCACCCGCTCACCCATTTGTTGCAAAGCCACGTAATCTTAGGCCCCTTGCAACGGCTGTGCTTGTTGTATTTATATCTGCCCATGACCAGCAATGGCCTTCCTCGCATAGACGTGGCGAATACAGCACCTGTACCAAAAAACATTAGCAGTAAGTATGATTCTAATTTAGCACAACAATACTTCACTATTCTCTATTAGGATAGCTTACACAAAGATAACTACGTCATGAATAGATACTACAGATATAGGCAGGCACAAGTAGTAGACTAAAATCCACGTTTCACTAGGAACAGCTGAAGATCTGAAGGGTATAAGGTTTTTATTGACTGACTGAAGATTTACTTGGGTAGTTGGTGTTATGTTATTAGTGAGTATGCTTTTGTGGGATCCCAACATTCTAGTCGTACAAGTAATGAAAAACTGTCTGTCAATTTATTATTTGAAAAGTGTCATTAAGACACTGCAAACCAAAAAATAGATGTTAGACATTAACCATCACGGTATTCTATTTTTTATTTTATTTTAATACGTATACATGTTATAAGTATTGAATTAAATGATTTTTATATTGTTTCAAGTATAACTGATTTCACTTCGATCAAGATGATTCATTAAAATAGGAATTTAAATGAATCATAAGAAATAAAACTAAAAGTATATTACAATCCTGAATATATTTAAACGTACTTATATTATTAGGATCAGTATTAGAAAGCATTTCTATTTGTACATGTAGAAAATACAATTGTATCAGATCTGTTGTAAAGCCCAAGCTCTCATAAATTATAAAAGCTTGTTCACAGAAAAGATCACAACAACTTTTTGCCAAAAGAAATAACTAGGAATATTTAGGTAATCTCTAACCACCTCAAAACATTATATGTATAAGGCAACAGAGACGAATTTTCTCTTCTAAAGAAGATCTTTCTGTCTTGTTACTTGCAACGGTTAAAACGAGAGGTATCAGAATTCATGGCTCGGACAAACAAAAGATTTTGTCTAAAGACACAGTCACATTAGACAGTACAATGACTGTTGATCATCACACTTCATGGCACAAACATAACGTATCATTATTTATCTCCCCTCCTCCGAATAATTGAAACGTGTTAACAAAAAATATTCAAACTGAAACAAAACGTCCAGCACCATTTCATTGCTTGAGTTCGTCTTCACTAAACCATAACAGTGACACGGTTCTATCGATTGAATAACCGCAGAGTTGCTAGAAAACAAATGATCATCGCCAATTAAAACGTAGATACATACATACATAAATCACGTCTATATTCCTAGGGGTGAATTAACACCCACTTTACACAATTAAAAAAGTGTTAGCAAAATATACCTATAAAAAATCGTCTAAAACTGAACAGTGCCGTGGTTCTATTGATCTTGTGATTTTATGAATTGCGAGGAAACAAATAATCATCACCATCAGCGTAATCGCACCACTGCAAGGGCCCAGGCATTCCAGGCTTACTATTATATCTGACCCATATGACGTCATTTGTCACACATCCAAATCAATCGTGTGTGTGTGTTTTGTTAATCTTGACAACTTGGTCGTGTATAGACGTGATGGAGCTCCGGCAGCCTCTACACCACTTCACACACACCCACAGGCACTTGGCATTGCCTTCCTTATAGCTGCTGTGTCTGTAGTACCTATAGTTGCCAATGTTTAACATCGGCTTGCCCTTTCTCGTTTCGCTCATGACTATATCTGGAGAAAAGAAACGACGTTATTGGAATTTGGAATATTACAATCTAAAGAATTTAGAGTAAGGTTAGCGTGGAGTTCATGGCTAAAACGTTTGTTAATAAAAACCAGCAATATGTTACATAAGTAAAAGATAACTACAATATAGTCATGGATATCAAAAGGGATCACAATATTATCCCTTTTGATATCTAAACATTAACTATTTGATTTAAATTTTAACATTATATAAATGTTAGAAAAATAAGTACAAAGATTTTGGTAGTTAGAAAAAGAATTTCGAAAAATAATGATCTTGAGGCGGGAATCGAACCCGCGTCCGCTGCTATCCGGGCAGGTGCCTGACCGCTCGGCCACCCAAGACACTAATTAACTTGCCGAAATTCTTCTAACCTTTACACTTCACGTTGTAAGGCAACGGGTACCCTCGCAATGTAGAAATAAATTTCAAACATTCCAAAGCAGATATTTTTACAAATACCGTGCGTTCGGTTAAGCTTGGGTTTGCTTTATAAACGGAATGTTTGAAATTTATTTCTACATTGCTAGGGTACCCGTTGGCTTACAACGTGAAGTGTAAAGGTTAGAAGAATTTCGGCAAGTTAATAAGTGTCTTGGGTGGCCGAGCGGTCAGGCACCTGCCCGGATAGCAGCGGACGCGGGTTCGATTCCCGCCTCAAGATCATAATTTTTCGAAATTCTTTTTCTAACTACCAAAATCTTTTTATCTAAACATTATTTACATATGTCGCTTCTTTAATAAAAGGGGCACAAAAAATAAATTTGAATACACATTGTTTCGAAGTATTTTTCAAGTTGTTCTTTCTTATGGAATGAGCGATATAATATATGACTGTAAATTTTGGAATTGCAGTGGCAAAAAGAATCAATCAAAGGTAATTGAATGGACGACCAAAAATACTACCGAGTTCGTCCGTGCTTCGAAAAAATTCGCTTTATGCGAGAGCGGCGATAGAGTTAGTCATCATTGTATTGTCCTAGCAAACTTCAACTCAAAAATGGCAACAAAATGTTGGACACGGTCTCTTTAAATAAAACATTGTTGTTTATAAGATGGCAGCATAGCAAGCAGAGGGGCACAATAAATAAATAATAATTGGTTGGAAAAATAAAGTGTTTATAAATTATATAAACAAACACTGCAGTTACAATAACAAATAATACAAAAATCGAGAATGTTTTTTTATAAATGAGTCCAAAAAAATGTGAAACAAAAAATAATTTGTATTGTCTTACAACAGAGTAAGCGCGTTGATGTCTTTCCTATATACGTCCCCGCGTCTACTTCTGAGCGAAACAATTATAATGTTTTCCAATGAACCGACTTTATTGCTTTGTTTTATCGCACAATAAAATCCGATAATAGTCTTAAAAGAGTCGGTCGCAATAAGTATTATCCCTTTTTTTTTATGCTGTATTATTCGTATTATACCAAAACCCTTTTAAGCACGACACCGTCTCCTTTTTAACATTATCCTGAAACAATTATCCAAAATCAGCACAACAATATTCAGGTGCGTGGTGTAAACATACAAATAGCAACGTTCAAACGAAGTCAGTGGAAAGCGGAGCTTCAAGTGTTTTGTAAATATTCATTTGATTACGTATCGTACGCATTACCTACTCAATTATACCCTATTTAATCGTTGTAAATGAATTAATTTCATTTACTTAACTATTGGTTGTCACCAACGTTGTGTCATTTTCTTATTTGGTTTCAAACCACAAATTGCTTTCGCTCAATGTTAAATGAAGACAAAATAGCCTAGCCAAGTGGCTTATCTATTCGAACGCATAGAAAACAAAAGTATGAAACTAACGTATTGTTTTCTCTGTAATACCTTAAGTTTCATTTATTTTGTATTCTATGCGTTCGATAGATCTGCCTCGGCCTAGGGGGGGCAGATGGCCATCAATTAACAAAAGCGCCATCTAGTAGAGATATTACTTATAATAGCAAGTGTGAGTGTGAATTTTATTAATCTTCACAATTTGATTTTCTATTGTCGTTATTGAACTGCGACATCCTACAGTCCACTTGTTGCAGATCCAAAAACACTTATGATGGCCTTCTTTGTAACTGCTGTGCCGGTAGTAACGATGGCCACCTATTTGTAGCATCGGTCCGCCCTGTCTAGTCAGGATTATGTTTATATCTGTTGAAAGTACGAAAAATATATATTGTCTTTAATACATTTTGTTAGAATTCTCAGAGAATATTACCAACTGCCCAGCCAGGGCAGAGAGAGAAGTCTTGGTGGCGAAGGCGAGTTTTGACACGTTGTGAAGTGACCCTATAAAAAGCTATACTTGATCACAAGTCCCAAGCTCTGCCACGAACTTCCCTCTCTGCAACACTATGCACTCGCACGGTGAATTCGTGGAATGCTAAGAGTGTCGTCTCATCGTCTCTAAATAATAACCATATTCCTACATTGTTTTTACTATTTATTAAATTATTACAGCCATGAGTTACAATTTGATGGAAAACAATGTATTGCAAATAAAAATATACGTTTCTGGCTTTTTTCTTTGTAATATTTTTTCTATATTTATATATAAGTAACATTCAAACAAAAAATCAAACATGAATAACATTAAAATACAAACATATTGTGACTATTATATAACTTACAATAACTTATTTTTTATTAATTCAGTGGCCTATTGGACACGTGGGCATTATTAGTATCCTTACATTAGGTTACATTTATACTGTCGTAACAAAAAACTAAAAATAATTATTAAAACGCTTAAGCTGTGGTATGAGTGTATCTTTTATGTCGAGGAAGGTCAGGCAAGTTAGACTTGGAAGATAACTTAGACACGACATAGAATATAACGACCAACTAATCGTGGATCGATTATTTAGCTGTGATAGTGCCTTATCAGTATTCTACCCCTATTGACAATATTCTCAGATTATTTCATTTGCATCCTGTAGTCGTATCACCCACCCTTCCCCTACTCGACATCATCACTGTAATTATCAATGTTTATCAGCATTTAATTAGCGCAATTTAGAATGAAACACGTAAATCGAACCAAATTATTTTATTTTCTTAAATCATCTCATTAACTCTATATTCTATTGACATTGTGAGGACGGATATTGATCTGCATTGAGTGTATATGATTTAGGGATACCGGTATCGGTCACCGCCAGGTTTTGAAACCGGTATATTTTTCAAAACGCGCGCTATTACAATGGATTTTGTTTAACAAATATTTTTCATAGAATTACAGATTTTTTCAAACCTATGTCTGTTTACTTGTACATTTATTTTTGTTACTTCAACTGAAATTCGTCTAAATAATTTCATATTTAATACATTTGAAACATTTGAGTTTTATATATTTTACATATATAATAATCTCGTGTCACAGTGTTTGTTATTGAATTCCGGCTTGACCGATTGCAATTTTTTTTTTTACTATAATAATATTTGGTAGGTCTGATAGTTTTTTACACGTAAGTGATAAGGGCAAAACACCGTTTGTCAGGTAACCTAGTAATAAATAACTCTTACTTCTTATTTTAAAAATACTTGTAACTAAATTTATAAATATAACGGACTCTCATCCCCACCTCTCCAGTAGGCCTAGCACGGGACGTGGACTCTCCACCACTGGACAGTCTCGGGATTTAGTGGGAGTTAGAGCCAAAGGAAAATATCTTCTTGTCCCCGAGGAGATTTTCTCCACGTCCCGTGCCACGGAGGCAGCGGGTGTTGTACTAGACAGCTTAAGGTTAAAATAAACATGAGGAATGGGTAGCAGCGTTCGTGGTGTGAATGCGATTTACGTGCCCGATAGATGGCAATAGCCTCGCCATCTAATACACAGAACACTACCTGTTACTCTGGATGGAAGCATATAGGGAGAATGGACCATAACCCACCAATCTGGTTATAATGCGTGTAGATGCAGCTGGGACCAACGGCCTAACGTGCCTTCCCAAGCACGGATTAACTTGACATAAATGTGAATGACCAGCCTTAGCGAACATTGCATAGTTTGCGCAATCTCAGGTCGAGCGCTATCGATCTCCTGGATATCGCAGAGGCATAGTATGTATGTCAAAAATTAACATTGTGTCTGGCTCGGCCTATATACGTTCCGGCATTCAAGTGAAGACTTATATTCAGCTGAGATCAACCTTCCAACACATGGAGGAAAACGCTGTTTACCCTGTTAGACCCTTATTGCTAAGACTGATATAATATTATATTATATTTACGCATTCAAAGAAAATTGTGGGTAGAAAATTTTCGAAAAATTATAGTCTTGTCTAACCCCCGAATACAGAAACACAATCTAATTTGGGGTACTGCTTAAAAACTTAAGTGGACATTACCTGTCGGAATTAGTATGGAAAAACGTCAATTTTTACAATATTTAAATGCTAAGCAAGACTCAAACTTTGATAAGCGTTTCTTTATTCGGGGGTTAGTCGAGTCAAGTAAGTGAGTCGTCTACATGTAGGACTATAATTTTTAGAATTTTTTCTAATCACAACTTTCTGTGTACTCATTTTTATGTATTAAATACATTTATGTATCGTTCATATTAAAATCAAAATAATATTTACGCATACGTCAATTTGATTTGATGACTAGAATGAAGGATATCTGTATTGAATATGGGCTTGTACTAAATACAAAACATGCTTAACGAATTTTAGCTAACACGCTCGCCACTGTTATTGAACTTTGTTTTTAGCCAAAAAATTGTGTAGTATGGATTGTCATTCCAATCACTCTCTCCAATCAATCTCTCGAAATAATCCATAACTTTTTCTTACATTCATTCATCATTAGTACCTTTCCGGTGTAATGGATGAGATATGTTTGCTCTTCCAATAATATCGGTTAATTAATGGAAGAGGCCACATAATTCTGTTAATCTGGGAACAGGCAGGAAGTTGATAATAATGATTAAGTCTTGATCAAGATAGGTAATACAAGCTATTTCGGCTCACTGTTCTGGCTTCAATTAACCAATTATCACACAAAATTCATCGATATTACCGGGGTTCAAATTTAGTCCGATCGAACCTCTGTAAAACCACAAATTTAACGTTTGCCATTAGTAATGATTATGCTCGTTGGTTTCTTTGACAATGTTACTGTTGATGGTTGTGACGCTGGCTCTGCAGCCCCGCCTCCACTTGTAGCATCTCCAGACCACTTTCGGCGACCTCTCGATGCTGTAATTGTAGCGATGACAGCCAACTATCATGACAGGTCGCTGCCGTCTAGACTCCGTGAACTTTATACCTATAAAGATAAAGACGTTTTTAATTTACAACCACGATCATAGATATGGCCACATTATAACTTAACCCGGGATTTGTTTCTGGATGTCAACAGTTCATGTATCTATCATCCATACGAGCAAGAATGAACTTAATGATTATAGCACACATATTTTTTATATCCAAGAAATTCTTAATCACAGACCTATCATAATTACTGCATCATCAAACTCCTCTTCTATTAATTAGCACGTACTGAGGATTTCGGTTACAAAGATTGCAAAAAAATACTGATGTACCTAATTGCTGGCTCAAGGCAAAAAATGGCTGAGATATTTCGAGAAAATTTATTTATTTTACACAAATTTCTAAGGCGCAAATAAAATGCTTAATTTCAAAGTTAATCCTATAAGAAAGTTAAATCACAATGACAAATAAATATAATCTCAAGTCAGATCTTAATATTAGAAAGTTATCAGTACTAGAAAAAGAGGTCACTAAAATTATTGCACATTAAATCTAACATTTCTATAATAGATATTATAAGCGTTAAATACTTAAAAACAGATTTAACTTACCTACGTTAATTGTACAAATTTCACAAGAATCATACAATTAATACTGTCTTGGAGCTTCGCCCATACGTACAAGTTTTACCAGCGAGCGGAATCGGTGTACTACCACAGATAATTCACTTCCCGTAATTACATACCATGAAAATAAGATACATTTTATGGACATAATATTAAGCCCAGGTATGAAAGATTTTTTTCAGGTATGAAGAAAGTTTTAACTCTTTCATGGTTAACCCATATAAGTGGGAGAAAGAATTCTTTGACATAGAGTGACATTAGAAAATATATTATTTCTTCTTCTCCACCTTTTGTTTCCCAATTTATTAATTATTTGCGGATGGAATGACTAGTTTTTATGGCCAGTCGGCTGCCTGACGCTACCCTTCTAGGTAGAACTCACAGTGCGAAAGCGATTCTTTGCAAAGGTCCGGAACATACATACATAAATCGCGCCTATATCCCCGAAGGAGTAGGCAGAGGTCCGGAACACCTCTCAGTATACTTCTTACTAACTGGTAATGGATACATATCACCAAAGGAGCGTTTATTATTACATAATTACATAATAATAAACAAAAATCAAACAAAAAGTGGTCTAACAACTATCTCTTTGTGCGGGAATTTTTATACGAATCCCGCGAAAACGAAAATTTTCTAACCTCCATTTTCTTTGTAATTTATTGTAACGTTTATAAAAATGTTAGAAAAAAAATTGTTCAAATGATAATCAAATATTGATCGATCATCACATAAGCTAAGGTCGTTTGATCAAATACTATTAAGCAGTAACATACGCGACTCAAATCCGAATACTATTAGGTAAGCAGATCGTAATGTATACGCGACTCAAATCCGAATACTACTAATTAAGCAGATCGTAATTATAATTATATACGTGACTCGAATCCGTTATAGTAGTTTTATTCCGAATCTACGGAAATTACTATTTAAACCTATGACAGAGTACACGGAAAGCTATTTGCATACAATGCTATGCCTAATAATGCGTATGGTAATTCTTAATACTTATAATCTCGTCTCTGTGAGTAGTTATAGACGCACGGCAGCCACTGCACCTTTTGGTGCACACGAAAAATCCCCGGTCACCCCTACTGGAGCTGTGCTTGTTGAAGCGGAAACGGTCCATGATGATCACCGGCTTACCAAATTTGGTTTGGGAAAACACTACATCTGAAATAAAAAATATACTGTATAATCGTTTCACTCAACTCCTTGCACTGACATTCCACATGCGGTTACAAGCCAGATTTATACAACAAAAGCGGAAATCCAATCCACAAACGGTCAAATATTATATAATCAAATTTTTTTTTAGCCGTGTGGTGACGGCAGAGTAGAATACAATTGTCACCACCCCAAATCTTCCGTGGGTGTCGTGTCGTACAAGGCGACTAAGGATAAATCAGTGATGAGGAAAGGGCAGCATCTCTTATACCACCTAGCAATGTACTGCGACTTTTGTGCCCGATAAATGACAATGGGCTCGCCACCTATTACATGGGACCTGACATAGTTGGTGAAGCGTAGGTTAGCACCTTCACCGATATAGGCGTGATTTATGTATGTATTTTTTTTAAGCGTAGCTGCTTCTGTTCTTGATATGCTGTGGACTGTACAATATTTTAATGGAATGAAAAGATCTTACCACTTATTAAGAAACTCTTAATTTTAATTATATACGTCGTATCCACTCATTAATTGTTCACATGAACTTACAATACTTAGTTTCACTACGCAGAATGAAAATGTACATAATATTATTATTCTATTTATTAAAAAAATACTATAATTATGACTAAAATGAACAGGATTTTGCGGAGTGTTCAGGCAGTACTATAGTAATAATTTAATGTTATGTCTAAATACTATAAAACTTGTAGCTGTAATCAATTTATTTTATCCAAAATTTGTCAGATTATTTTTAAATTAATTTTCCATCCCAATTACTTGTTTTATTGGTAACCGTTACTACATTTAAATTAAATATTATAAAATTAATATAAGTATGATCAACAGTCATCCATATTTAAAAAAAAGTAAAATGCTTCGTTAAAAATGTGTTGAAGTATAAAAAATATCCTGAATTTCCTATAATATGTCTCTACTTTCATGTGAATATTATGTTAAAATTAAATATGGTCTGGATAACTTATGATTTTCTACTTTATATTAATTGTAATTGAAAATTATTGTCTAGTTGTAATGGTATAAATGTCAATTTAGAGTTAAATTACACAAACCGTTACAGATGAACTTCTTGCTTTTTCATTAAATTAGGTATTACTATAATCATCATCACCAACCCTTTAATGTCCCCACTGCTGGGGCAAGGGCCTTCCCTATGGATGGAAGAATATAGAAGAAGATAGGAGTATTTTTTTTTATAATAAAAAGATATTACTATAATATTCTATATAAATAGGATTTATAAGAAATCAATAAGTAACTAATTTTGTTAACTTATAGTTTACACTAAATCCATCTATTAAGATAAATACTAATTAGACATACCTACACTAAAGTCACCGCCTAACAAGACAACAATTAATGATTATGCTTATTCTTCAACATTATAACTATGTTCCCCTCGGTGACCAGTTCACATCGACATTTCATTCCCCACTTTACACAAAACCAATATCCCCTATTCCCCTGCATCCTTTGTTGATAGAACCGGTATTTTCCAATAGCAATATTCATTTTTCCTTTGCGAGACCTCATGAACACTGGTCTTTCTGCAAATAGAAAAAAAAATACATTATAATTGCCGAATTAATGAACAAAACGGTGTCACGCGAAACAACAAACAAACACACAAGACAATATTATAAAATACAATAGAGACACGGCTCGAAACGTATCGAATTAATTTCTACATGTATACATACATAAATCACGCCTTTATCCCCGAAGGGGTAGGCAGAGGTGAACTAACAACCATGTGATGCCAATTAGGTTAGGCCATGTAATAAGTGACGAGCCTATTGCCATTTATCGGGCACAGAAATCGCAGTACTACATTGCTAGAAGGCATAAGAGGAATAAGCAGCATTGGGCAGCAGACCTATTACTCATTGCTGTCTTAATCCTTAGTCATTATGTACGACACTCACGGGAGAGATAGGGGTGGTGACAATTGTGTTCTGCTCTGCCGTCACCACAGGGCTATTAATTTATAGCAAAACTTAACATGCGTTATGGTGTCAATTTAGAACACGCAATCGTTCTGTCTTTTTTTCTAAATATTTTGGCAATATGGCAATAGGCTCGTCATGTTATATGGCTTTAACGTATTTGGCGAAATGTGGGTGTTAATACACCTATGCCTACCCCTTTGGGGATAAATGGGCGTGATTTATATATACGTATGTAAAATTAAAATTAAATATTAAACATTAAGAAATTCCACGTGGTGACAGCAGCGCAGTATACAGTTTTCACGCACAGTGACGGAAGGCAGATTTTCCACCAAAGACTAAATCTCGAAAAGACGATAGCATTGAAGAAATAATCCACAAATTAGTATATTAGTATTTTATTAATTAATAAAAACATATGTTAAATGACTAAGGACTATAATAATAACATTTAATTAATACGCAAGTACAATTTCAGGAGAAAGGCAATTTCGATTCGGTTACTAACATAATCTTAGTTATATTTTATGGGGACCATTTTAACTACACTCTTTGAGATTATAATTTAGCTTCTTAGAAGTCTATCAAATTATTGAGATTCTAATACATAGGTAAATTGCTAAATCGCTATTCCAAGAGAGTCAAACGCGTAGGGTAAGGTAGCCCAAATCCGGGCACACTGCCTCAAGCTGGTAACAAATATTATGAACTATACAGGGATTTCGCAAGGCGAGTGTTAGAAACTCTTTTATTGCTCTATCTATATTTTTGATTAATTGTTTAAATGTGACATGACAATTAGAATTGTTAAAAAAAGTGAGAAACGAAATAGACGGAAATTACGAGAGCTATCAAAAATATTGCTCCTTAGGGGTGAAGACAGCAAGACAGACGAGAAAAGAGCCAAATAATTATGATAAAAATATTTCATACTGCGCTGATGATATCATGATAAGTGTCCGTCCGTTTAAAGCAGTATATCCACTCTGGGCTACCTTACCCTAAATTTAAATATTCAAACAACCACGCTAGATATTGCTGACGCCTGGCTGATAATCACTTTGATTGTGATCATTCAACCGTCAACCGTCAATTTATTAGCAACAAATTGACAACTTACTGGTTATTGATTTAATATTAAATGCATTAATGCACTTTAATCCACTACAAAGACGGTTTAACAATAGTTAAGTTTATGTTAATTTCGTGTATTTATTTACATTAAACGATTAAGTATCTCCATTATCTAGTTTTATAACACTATCTTAATTTGGCTAGGTTAATCGGTGTAAGTGTCAGAATAATATTGCTTTAATTTGCATAGCAAGTCATCGTTACTAAAGATAAGTTAAGTGTTACTTAGTATAATCGTGTGTATCATGATAGTATAGAAGAAAAATAGTCTATAGTATATAGATTGGAATGTAAACAAATTCTGAATATAAATATAACATATTTACAAACGTACGGTGTAGTGTAAATGAATACACCTTTGTCTACGCCCTCGGGGATAGAAGTAAAGAAGGTATGCATTATTATATTTGTATAACATATAATTTTTAACACCAGCATAAGGTAGACGTGACAAAATGGCGGGAAGAAATTTAATTAAATAGTTCAAAATCAAATAGGTAAAGAATTAACACATCAAAAGTAGTTGTTGTTGCTCTGTTCATCAACGCAAAAGGGAGTGGATATTAGAGTCGTCAATTGAAATGAATATTTACAACCCAGGCTTGTTTTAAACGTCGTTTAAAGTCCAAAAAGGTTCAAAATACTGTTAAATACTGATTCTTTTGTTACATAGTATTTTTTCGTCATAGTGTTGGTTACAGAGCATGTGTTTTCTGGTCAGGGCTGAACTTAAATAGAGACTTTTAGCAGCCCGAGCCGAAGGCGAGGGCTGATAGTAAAGTCGAGGATAAAAATGGTTTTGTGGACGAGTTAGAAACTCTGCTTTTCACTTCGATTGCGAGGAAATAAAACCGTAGTTAATCATAACATTTCTTAAAATTAGTACAGTTTTGAACACTGAAGGAAATTGTTTTTCCCATTGATATTAGGTCTGCAGCCCAAGCGGCTGCAGACCGATAGAGCCAAGTATTAAATTAATTTTGTAATATTTTTTTTAAATTAATTTTCATAACCTACAGTACCTACTTGAATTAACATTTTGATATCTTTTATGTCTTAAAAACACATTAGGCAAATAAATTTAAGTAAATATTACAAAATAACAAATCTATCTCTGAATTTCTTATTGGTGTTTGGCTGCATGGCTTATTTTCTTTGCCTTAATATAGACACATTTATGAGTAGATACGTTAATGCTCTGGAGCACAAAATACGATTTTGTGCAGGCTATATCCTACACAAATAAGCACTTTCAGAGCATGAGAAGTGAAAATATGTTTATGTAACATACTGTGCTGTAACACTTGGTCTTATGCAGTTAACCTAAAGTCCAATAAGGTTTAAATAATATCAAGTGCCAATTCTATTGTTACAGTGTACTTTTGTCGTCGTGTTGGTTACAGAGCGCGTGTTTTATTGAACTTAAATATGTTTATGGAACATACTGTGCTGTAACACTTGGTCTTACGCAGTTAAACTAAATTCCAATAAGCTTTAAATAATATCAAGTGCCAATTACATTGTTACAGTGTACTTTTGTCGGCGTGTTGGTTACAGAGCGCGTGTTTTATTGAACTTAAATATGTTTATGTAACATACTGTGCTGTAACACTTGGTCTTACGCAGTTAAACTAAAGTTCAATAATCTTTAAATAATATCAAGTGCCAATTCTATTGTTACAGTGTACTTTTGTCGTCGTGTTGGTTACAGAGCGCGTGTTTTATTGAACTTAAATATGTTTATGGAACATACTGTGCTGTAACACTTGGTCTTACGCAGTTAAACTAAAGTCCAATAAGCTTTAAATGATATCAAGTGCCAATTCCATTGTTACAGTGTACTTTTGTCGTCGTGTTGGTTATAGAGCGCGTGTTTTATTGAACTTAAATATGTTTATGGAACATTCTGTATTGTAACACTTGGTCTTCCAAAGTCAAGATGAACGCTCTGCAGCCACTGGACCACTTGGTGCATCTCCAAGTCCTCTTACAGCTGGTGCTGCTGGGTGTCTTTAGACTGTATCGTTCTCCGTTGCACACCATAATTGTTTTGCCTCGGCGTGAAGTACCATAATGAAGTGAGAGGCCTGTTGAAAAATGATAATTTAATTTATGCCTTGGTCTCATGCAGAAATGTCCTCTTAAAAGCTAGATTTAGACTATTTTATACTAGACTATATTAATAACCTTGATCTTATACACTGATATTATTTATACAACTACATAATTATATTGATAAGTAAGAGCTTTCAAGTGTTTATAGGTCATTTTTTTATTTCGTGCCAGGGAAAATGAAACGACTGAAGAAATTAGCTTAGCAGTACTTACAAATATAATTGGTTACATTAACTTTGACTGGATTTAATATGATAAATAAAAGTTACAATATCCTAGATATGAGAGATTACATGCCTCCTATTCCGGTCGCTAATATTTCTCTAAAGACGATATTTATACAACGTGTAGTTTTTTTGTAATTTTTTTAAGTAACAATAAATTAACCGCCTTATTCATAATAACAAATCTTCTCTTTTCATCACAGCGTAAACACAGTATGACAAAAAGAGACAGATCAGTGTTTTAGTTAAAACAGTGTTTTAGTTAAAATACTGTTTTATGAATAAGGGGGTAATTATATAGCTATTACAAATAAAGACATGACTATAATAATATAGAGTTAACATAACAGGTATTAATGAGTGACACTCCTTAGGTTAACGCCAAAAACTGATACAAATAGCTACCTAATTTACTTTGAAAATAACACCTGTGGATCATAATTACATACATACATCGCACTTTTTTATCCCTAAAGGGGTAGGCAGAGGTGTTAATACCAAGATTTCCCCATTTCATGGTAGTTCAAAGATTATGCCTGTCTACCCTTTCAGATATCAATAGGCATGATTGATGTAGGTATAAGTAAAAATCAATGTCTCAAAATCAAAAGATCATCTAACACAAGACACAGTCTGGTGATTATTATGAATATTTTATATTAATTATTAATATTTTACATTAATTATTAATAGGCAATGGGTAAACAACGATATAACGATGCGATATTATAAATTTTACGCATGCTGTCAATAGTAGCGTCACAAGGCTTGCATGACCCACAAAGAGACGAACCCCCGAATACAGAAACTCTAATCAAAGTTTGAGTTTTGCTTAACATTGTTGTCAAAATTGACGTTTTTCCATACAAATTCTGACAGGTAATGTCCACTTAACTTTTTAAGCAGTGCCCCAAATATGATTAGCGTTTCTGTATTCGGGGGGAAAACTCTTGCATTGCATAGATTCACCGTTCGGGGGCCGGGTCCATAGTGTGGTAGATAAGTGCCAGTGGCAGCGCTTGGGGCTTGGAACGAGACAAATTTGATAAGATTCTGTTAGTTAGTTAGGTAATGTTTAAAGGGATTTAGCTGGTACAACCCTTGCTCCCCCGCCTCTACAGCATACAAACCAACAATGTAGCCATTTTTTGTTAGTTAATTTATTAAATCAAAGTACTGTATACAAAAGGTTTTTATAGCGTGGTCTTTGAGGATGATCGTTCCCCACAGTCAGTTCGACTAGAACTACAAGCATGAGTATCCGTGAGTAATGTTATTTATTTGTATTTGTTGTGAAATTATTTATAGGTCTATGTGGAAGCACTGTAAATGTCCGACTGGGTAGCCTGTGTTTATGTTCGCTGTTAAACGAAATAACTTGATTGTTAATAGTGAGGATCATGGATCTGCACCCTTGCTTCCACTTGGTGCACCTCCATCTTTTCTTCAGGGTGGGAAGCTTACTCTGTTCATTCTTCAGACTGTACCTGTTACCATCACATTCGATCATTGCGTTGCCGCGACACGATGTTATAAACATGGGCGTGGGCAAGCCTGCGAAGCATATATTACTATATACGTACGTTTTAAAACAAGAAAACAATTATTATCTCCTAATAAACCAATAGCACACACAGCATGCAATGGAGGAAATTAGTCCAAAACGGCCATACTTCCTAAAGTAGACACTCTCGTGTGGCCCTATGACATGATAACAACCGATATATACCCAAAGGTGTGTATAGAAACAATTTTATCCACAAACGTGTCCGATTTGGGCAGTATGCCTGCATTGGGCCCCCTTCCTCTTTATTTTGATATCATTTACCAATTAAGTAAAAAAACGGTAGGTTTAACAGAATAACTTAAAATAAACAATATTTTGATAAACCAATGCTATTATTTTGCAGATATCACCGCCAGTAATGATTTTTATCGAAAACTTGAGATCACTATTGATAGATCTACGCAAATATCGCAAGATGACTAGTTGGTACACCCGTGCCTTTAGAGGAACTCTAAGGCCCTCCACAGTAGCGAGACTCCCTTGCCAGACACCTCATCCTTATCATTTCAGCCTAGTGACGCTCACTGTTGGGCATAGGCCTCCTCCAAGGATCTCCAAGATACCTGGGGGAGGCCGATCGGTCCTGCTCTACCGTCATCGGCTTCCTGCGACCTTTACTAGATCGTCGGTCCAGTTCGTCAAGGGCCTGCCTCAGGAGATGCCTGTAGAGAAACCAGCTCGGCTAGCATGACCAACGAAACACGATATGATATAGCCATTTTTTCTTTTTCCACTTAAATTTTTCTTCTACCGTATCAGCAATAATGTCAATGGTTATGCGTGTTGGTACACTTGATGATAACGTCTTCGATGGTGATAATGGAGGCCTTGCATTGCGTTGAGGTACCGCAACATACCCATCTGGTCTTGGGACCCTTGGTCGAGTGCTTGTGTTTGCTGTAGTGGTATTTCCCTATGCGAATCATCGGATTGCCTCTATGCGATGTAATGAATTGGGCTGCCTCTGTAAAATACGGATGCAAAGAAGCCTTTCAAGCAAGATTGCTTCGGTAGGCAGAGGTGAAATCTGATTAATTCGTTTTGAAAAAAGAACCTTAGCCATTAGATTAGACCTTCTTAGAAATCTTGATTATTTTAGGAGAAGTAGACCCGACCATAATGATCCACCCGAGGTGGCAAGGAAATATATTTATAGATACAAACTAAATAATGGAAACTAAATAATTCCTCCAAGGAATTTATAATTCAAAATATAAATTTAATAACGAGAGCGTAATTTTGTAACGTAGTAGGTATGCCTGCTCCGTCGACGTCTGCCAACATCGAATAATTAAACCCAATGAAATGGATCTTACAAGTTAGGGAATGAAAAATGAAAAACTTTTCATTATATATTCACTTACAACATAACTTAACCCACAAAATATGTGTACATATTTCTTTTTACACCTTTCGTTTCAATTGAGATTGCTCAAAGTAACTGATATATCCATGAACATACCATAGTATGGTATAAGTAAAGCATAGTATATAATATAGATATATACATATTTAAGAAAAATTAAATTAATTGGTATACAACCAACAGCAAATCAGATTGTCCATTCTAAGCACTAAACTCTGATAAAAATGAGAGATATTTCGATCGATTGTCAGATATGAACAACATTTTATACACACAACTAGTGGTAACCTGTCTTGCTATTGAGTGTATATATACTGCAATTATTATTATTCTTAGACAAATACAAATTGACACACATAACATGAAATAACCCCTAACTAACACTAATAAAAATAATAAACTAGCACAAAATAATGTTAATAGAACAAAATTAAATAAACATATTGACATATCGAAGTCATTTTGCAGAGTATAGTATAGTCACCCATATGCAGAGTTGTTTCCTCGAGATTTCGTTCACTCGACCTTAGTCGAGGTCCTACATTGGAGGGATTACCTACATTGTAATCACACACCCATATGCAGAGTTGTTTCCTCGAGATTTCGTTCACTCGACCTTAGTCGAGGTCCTACATTGGAGGATTACCTACATTGTAATCACTCACCCATATGCAGAGTTGTTTCCTCGAGATTTCGTACACTCGACCTTAGTCGAGGTCACCTTAAGAAAATCTTAAAAACACCCTTGAAATCGGTAAGTTCAGTTACGGTTTCACCCTCCGTTGAGTGAAGGGGCGACGACATTAAAGTTATAATTATGTTAGCAAACTATAGAGTTATATATATATGGTTCACAGTTTTCTTATATGGGCTGTCGTCACTGACCTCTATTATACATATAATTAGAAGTCAGAGGCTGAAATTGTTTTTTACTTCTTTGGTTAGATATTCATTTCATTGTCATTTAACTCAACTGTCAATTTCACAGGCCTAGCACGGCACGTTGACAAAATCTCTCTCCACCGCTTGACAGTGTTTTGTCTCTGGATTTTGTGGGAGTTAGAGCGAGAGGAAAATATTTTCTTTTCCCCGAGGAGATTTTGTCCACGCTCCGTGCTACGGTGGCAGAAATAACGTGGAAAGCGCCGTTGATAAGCTCTAAGGAGATCACAAGGTAAATCGCGACGTACCTTGAGTTTGACAGTTAATTACTCGACCCGACTGAGGAATTTCCCTAAGTCGAGGATAGTTTTGTCAGTAATGCCATGACCACTGTTTCTTTAAGGTTGAGTCGAGTGAAGGAAATTTCGAGAAAACGACTCTGTATATGGGAGTTAATTTTACGAGAAAAGACTTCACACTATAAAGATTTAATAGTTAATTTAAGCAGTGCTTAGAATTTCCACAAAAAGGCAGTGCAAAGAAACTGAAAGAATTCCTTTATATTAATAGTTTCTAAAATTCATAAAATGATAAAAATGTAGTTTTAGGTTAGGTTACGTTGTGTGGTTCGTGTACATAAATTGTGTCTTCAATTTCAATAAAATTTATAGACTATGAGTATAAATATATCACTCATTACGTTGAGAAAAAAATGCTTCATTACACGATGAGTTTGTAAATGATTACTTTTTAAGGCGACTGAAGTACATTTGGCTCCTTACTAAAAATTAGTTTTCTTCAAATATACAATCAGAAAAAAATAATAGTTTTAAAAATAAAGAACACATTTTATGCCACACCTGACCAGAAAGTGGCAACAAATCCCACTTCCTGGTCATGGGGTGACAAAATTTTGTATTTGCCTCGAGCGGTAAAAAAAGTTTGCTTTACCGCCCTTGGTAATAAATTTACTATTAATCGTGATTGTGTTGGTCTTTATACTTTATGATCGCATTATCCACAGTGTACACGACGGCTTTGCACCCCTTGCTGACCCTGGTGCACACCCATCTTCCTTTGCCACCCAAGTTGTGCGTTGTCGTCTTGTTATACCTTCTGCGACCGATTTCCATAACCGGTTTCCCGTAACGCGATGTCGTCATTTTAATTTCAGTTTCTGAATTCTGATCTGAAAAAGAATTGCACAGATTATACCAAAATTTCTAATAGAAGAGAAAAAACCGAAGAATACACTAGAAGACACGATTTACAAGGCTTCATCGATGAAAGTGACATATGGCCCAAGGAAGTATAAATTTTGTCGACGAGCAAGACGAAGAAAAAGAGGACCAGAATCTGTTCTACCAAACCAAAGTTTTGCTATGTTTTTTTGTTAATTTTCAAGAGCGAACGCAACCATTTGCGTCAGTGTTAGGTACATCTACACTAATAAATATGAGTCAGGGTGATCCCTGGACATGTAGCAGTTGTTACATTTAAAGTTGCCAGTTAGTTTCGGAGCCACTAGCCCGCGAGCAATGTGTCATCAGTTCTCCCAGTACCTTTCTATTCATAGGGAACTCCTGTACTTCAACAGTAATGACACGTTAAAGTATAGAACTGTTATATAGTCCGACGCATTAGTTGTTAAATAATAAATAGTACTTAATATGTGAACCTATCGATGATACTATCACAGAATAGATAAAATACTCAATTGGTCATATTATTCATGCACTACGTTAGGCTTATTATAAGTGTGCACTTTAATTCCCTTTTAAAAAAAAATCTTTCAAGCTCCATAATCTCAACTTAATCTATTATACAAACGCCAGGAATAATTTTCACTATTACCTATATAATGAGCATTGTAAGAAATAAACAAACTGAGCTTTGCATTTAGGTCAGACCGCTCTGAATTATTTTTCTTTGTATTAGTTTTTCCTCAGATAAATATATTAGAAGTTTTTGTCTTTACTATTCATCATTTACCGTATGGAGTCCTTTTTTCAACAACAATTTGGTGTTTACTCCTTCATGTTCAATTGGATATTGATGCATAATTTACAAGAAAAAAAAACAGTAAAGCATAGTTTGTAAATTTTTATTAAATACGCGAAGCCATATCACATACACTTCGTACCCTATGAATACATTACAACAATCTGCACCATCTTAAAGACGTTAGCATAAATTTTAACATAGATAATGTGTAAACAACAATTTTTATTTACTTCTTATAACTGAGTACTAAATTGTACAATAACGTGATCATTTAAACTTTATGCCCACTAAACAAAAAAACATTTAATGTCCCTACAATGGAACCGAAGCATAAGACGAAATATGGGTATTGATACACTATAGCCTACCCTTGTTAGAAACATTTTATTTTAACAGAGAATTTTTTGGCATGTGTGGTATGATCGTGGAAGATTGAAGGACGTAGAAGGAGAGGACGACCAAAGAAGAGGGATGGATTGTGTAAAGACGGATAAGATAGCTAGAAGGGTGGATGAGAAATTGGTGAAAGATAGAGAGGAGTGGAAGAAGGAGTTGTGCCGAGCCGGCCTAGCGCGGTACAAAGACAGGGAGAAGACAATTCTTTTGACTGTTTCAATGGTTGTGGTTGTCGTCTATCCGTATAATTTCATGGCCCACTGTGAACACTGTGGCCTTGCACCCAGCACCGGTTCTAGTACAGGCCCATCTCGCCCTATCCTTGTTTCTGCACTTGTGATATTTGTTGTACCTCTTATTCCCTATCTGCAATACAGGGTTCCCGTACCGCGACACCGTGAATATAACTAGTAACAAAAACGTCATTTTTAACATAGACTTAACTAGTAACAGAAGCGATAATTTTCTGTTTTTCAATTCAATAAAAATTATATGTTCCACAACAGCAGGCTGATTGCGTAGTTTTGCTAATAACAATTAATAATAATTGTCGATGGAAATCAATGAAATTGTTGTTTTCGCGATTGTACAGTGTTTACCATGTCAGTTTCAGTTGCTAACAGAGAGCGATGTGAGAGACTGTCAATTCGTAACTACTTAATCACAAAACAAATAATTTCATAAATGATTTAAGTCGAGAATTATTAGCAATATAATGTAATTCTGGCGTGTGTACCTCTATAAAATAACTACAATAAAAGTTTGCTGAGATTTTTGGTATTGATAGAATATTTAAAATAAAACCCAGCTCTGTGAAAACAGTGTTTAATTTACTCCGTTTCCGAAATATAAAATTGTACTTTAGTTCGTTTATTTATATCACGATCTGTGGCATTTCGCACAAATTGTAGCTGGTTTATAGACAATAACAAAAATACATCACAAAAATTGACTTTTAGGACATCATAATAATAATTTATACAAAATAGTGAATCATTGCATAAGCTATATGACATGGTGCTAATGTTAAATTACTTAAGTTCAACCCAATCAATTGTAAACCTTAACTGGTAGGTAGTAAAGGAACAAAGTCAATTAAGAAAATTTGACTGTTTTACATTAAAATTGTTAATGATTATGATCACAGTTAACTCTGACGATAACATTTCTATTAGTGTACACAGTAGCCTTGCATCCGTTTCCTGTTCTTGTGCACACCCATCGAGCTTTGTCCTTGTGTCTGCACCTCGAGTGTTTGTTGAATCTCTTGTCTCCAATTTGCAGGACTGGATGACCGAATCGCGAGGTCGTGAAAACGGCTTCAAAAATATAAAATTGTACGTTAAAATTTAACAAATTTATTTTATGCTAGCAGCAAGACCTTTCCATCGCAATATCTGAGAACCTGAGTTTTATACGCTGTACCATTCGCTGATTTTCCTATTTTAAATCTACTTTTTAGAGGCAACTAATAGTGCCACTATAGGTTTCGTTATGTCTCTTCATTTCTGATTCCATCAGGTAGCAAACCTCAAACCATTACCCTTTGTGCGACATTCAGTCTTCTTATGAGGCCCATTGTGTAATACTCCTTAATAGTTCCCAGTTGGACGTTATCCAGTGCGTCATTTGAGGATTTCGATGATGCAACAAAAAACATTTCCATTGCATAAGCAATGTTCAATTGCAAATTTAACACAGTTCCCCCGCGCTGCGAAAAGTTTAGCCCTTTGTTCGAATTGCATTTGCAGTCGTTAATACTCCGTGCTTGGATGTTATGACCCATTCTCCCTGTATTGTGTGAAACAGACTGATGTTGATAACTACCGTCAATGCAGGACATATTTTTATAAGCCTGTACAACGAGCTGCCGGGTGGTGACGGCAAAGAAGAGTCCGATTGTCACAGTGCCTACCTCTCTCGTGGGTGTCATACAAGGCGACTAAGATTAACACTACAACCAGGATTGCGCAGCAGCGTTCCCGGTGCAACCTCTAGCAAATAACTGGGATTACAGTTAAAGTTGTCTAATTGATAGATATCTATCAAAATAGAATATTTTAAATAACTCCACTATTTATATCAACTTATCAATGTCAACTAGCAAAATGTAACCAATTTTCGGTGAAATTTTGTCCACAGTCGTAAACACACTAAAATTTACAGCTTCGCAATGAGGTAGTATTATAGGTAACGCGCGTTAATAACATGTAAATTTTATTCAAACAATCAATATCACAAATAACGTATATATATTATATATTCAAATCAACACAAAAAATATATTGCTAGGCAAAATAATCATCGTATAATTTGACCAGCTGAGCCCGCAAGGAGATTGACCAAATGGGACCAAATGATGCCCAAATATGGGAATAATTTATTTTGTTCCTTATAAGAAGAGATATTTAAAAATAAAATAAAAAAAACATCCACAACTCTTTTCTGAGACTTCGATTTTGGTCTCTTAGCGAAAGTTGTTCAGTTTGATGGCCTGAATAACCCCTTTAATTATGACTACACCTCTCTGCTACACCCAGTATAGCCTTTAACCTTCCTCGATAAATGGACTGTCCAACACAAAAAGAACTTTTCAATTTGAATTATAGATATTTATTTAGCTCCGAACGGTTCGGTTCAATGGTTGTGTTCGTTTACGATAGCAACCACTTCATTGTCCAGAGTTCTAACGGAGGCTTTGCAGCCCGACGTGCTCCGGGAGCAAACCCACCTAGCATTGGGGCCGACGCATCTATAATACTTATTGTACCTAAACCCACTTAACAATATAACTGGTTTACCGAAGCGTGACGTGGTAAATACGGGTCTGCAATCTGAAACAAAATGCTAAGTTAATGAGTATAATATGAGACAAAAAGACCTACAAAATGTATAAGCATGAGTTTACTTTCTTTTCTATATCTTCCTAGGTGTTGGTCTTTCAATTTCGCTTCCCTCGCAGAATGACATTTTCAATTATATCGGTAAAAGCTTTGATATGCCTTCCATTCTCATTCCAATCCTAGTCTGTCTAAATTATATACACCGAGAAATTCTTAATGGGTGTTTTCCCGCAGTAAAATGATTCTATCTTAGGGCCGGTTTTTTGATGCTGCTGTTAACTAAATGTTAAAAATTGTTACTTATCTTTAAATATCACTGATATTTAACAATTCCCCCCCCCCCCCATTCCCCCCTGAAACCGGCCCCTCAGCAGGTTGCTGGGATGCCAGGCGGCCGAGTTATCTCGTAAACCAAACTATCGGTTCTCACCCTTTCGAGTTGAGTTGATAATTATTATTTTGTTTAGAGAAAACTGAGAAAGAAATGTGTTCAAATAAAAAAAAACTCACATGATTCGATAGTACTACTAAAGGTAAATCGTTCCGCTGCGGGAAAACAACCACTCAAATGTCAGGTTATGTGTGTATTGGTACAATTAAACTGATATTGGAAAACATAATAAATCTGATATTGAATACAAACAGATAAAATTGACTATTTTTATTGAATAACACAGCTAATACAAGATTCGTGCAGTATACATACCAAGACAAAGATTAACGGCCTTACCAATAAACACGGTATAAGCCTTGAGTAGTTACTCAGTGTTTTGTCTCTTTTCCTCTTGTTCAAAATCATGTTTGTGAGACGAAGACAAAATACTGAGTAACTACTCAAGGCTTCTACCGCGTTTATTAGTAAGGCCGTAAGGATATACAACATTATTTTTTAAACACGCGAAATCTCACAGGAGTAAATAGCTATCATCATAAACAACCTTTGTTTTATGAGTTTTAATATAACTCAATACATTATGCAAAATAATTGTTCAAAGTTTTTATTGTACTGTCGTGACATTTTTATGTCTATGTTTTCATTCATAAACGAAGGACGACGCTACCCTAGGCCCGCGCGCTACTTAATGCCGATGCAAGTAGGTGTAAGTAGAGTTATTGACTTTTATAGCGGTAAATTAATTTCGTATTTATTTTTGTATGAAAGTAAAATCTTATAATCATCATAAGTCGTAGAACAAACATAGTTGCTTATGATGTTAGCTATCCCCTGCGAGGTTTTTCTTGTTTTAAAAATAACCTTGTATAATAGAATAAAATCGATGGCATTCTAAATTACATATTTTATGTATGTATATTAAATATTGTTAAGTATTTAATTTGTATAAATATTATTGTTACATTTATTCTGAGTTTACGCCGCTTTCATTTAAATACTTCAGCTTGGACTCCTAAATTAATCTTTGGTTAATTTTGTCACAGAATTATATCAATGACAACTTCATTCAATTTATGTAACAAGCATATCGAACTATGGGAACTAAAGTGCCCTAATTTTAAATAATAGACAGGTACAGTCAACAGCCCGACAGACTTTAGAAAAATGCCAAATAATTTCAATCGATTTTCAACCTTAAATCATTACGTATAGGGCAATTCCAATAAATCGATTGAAAAAAATTTACAAATTGTGACCACTTACTGTCGGCTGTACATAAAATAACAAAAACATATAAATGTACATAACATAACAAAAACATATGACTGTACTGTACATAACTTAACATAAAAAATATGAGATCACAAGATGTTTTTTTTTTGTATAATGTTTTAAAAAACTATCACGATCACACAATGAACTCTGACAGAGCAGCATGACCAGCGGTAAAAATTTCAAAATCGGTCCCGTATTTTCAAATAGTACATTGATAAATCCTGTTGTTTTATTTAACAGTTGTACTTCGTACTATTGTTTTTTCAATCATGATTGTGCTCCCGATTAATCTTCACCACTATATCATTGACTGTAGTAATACTGATTTTGCAGCCAGACTTTTTCCTTGTGCATACCCATGTCGTCTTTGGTTCTTTGCTGCGATGGTACTTGTTAAATCTGTGGTGGCCCAGTAGCATGACGGGATTGCCGTAGATGGTTGTAGTGAAAGTTGGAAACGCTGAAAAATACAATCGCTTACACTCCGATCTAACATTAAAAAAAAACATTAATAATTAACTTATTACCGGTTTAGGACAAACTCTTTTGTTAAACTTTAGGACAAACAAAACAAAAGAGAAAAAACTCATTTTTGTAATCAACGACTAAGTCGTTATTATAAAGCATAGTGTATTTAGGAGAAGGTAAGGTTGATTGAACCACCCAAAAATGAAATCACCTTTCTGTATTCACCTTCTATTTTACTGGTCAAATTAAATCTAAAAATAATATTTTATAATGGCTTAGGTAATATTGCTAGGTCTCAATAACCACCTTGAATAACTAATGAAGACACCAACAACTTGGCGAGAATAAGTTTTTCGATTTGGCAAGTGGTCCATTCCACTCCACTTCCCCTAACAATATTATCTTCCCATTGAAATATATTTACACAAACTTCTTCTACTCTCTGCCCTGTTCCCAGTCTATCTGGGGTCGGCGCAGTATCTTTGCTCTTCCATTCATATCGGTCAGGCGGCATCAAGCCATCCACTCCCTTTAAATTCATATCATCCATCACACCGTAAAGATGCTACTGATAAATGAATTTATAGAAAAGAGACGTAAAGGACCATGCCTAGAGTCCGAAGAACGGAGAGAGTGACTGGGATGCTAATCGATACTGGTCAAGGATTTGGCTTAAGTTTTACAGCCGGCCGCCGGCCTGTCACCAACCCTCTTTGGGTATAAAATATATTTACACAAACAAGTTTAGAATATACAGAAGTCAGTCATGGTTATGGCACTCTCTGGCCCTGATAACGTGATTGTCCATAGTGGTCACACTGGCGGAACAATTGGAGCGATATTTGTAGACACACGTCCACCGCGTTCTGGCTCCGTTCCTGTAGTGTTTGCTGTATCTGTGCTTACCGTAGCCAAGCATTGTGTTTCCGAAACGTGACATAGTGTAAAATGCTGAAACAAAAAAAACAATATGCAAAATTCATAAGATTATAGGGTGTGGAATAAAAAGTATTAAGTTTCGAACTTTTTCTAACCACAATATTCTTTGTATAAAAAGTGAAATATGGCCGATTATAATAATAAGATAATAATAAAAATTATAATAATTTATTTCAGTAACAGATTAAAACTTTTTATGTACAGTGATCGAAGTCACCTTTTAAGCAAGATATGCCTGTGACATACAGGTGACTACGCTCTTCCATAGCTTCTTAATTATACATATTATTTAAGCAAACTTAATAGAAATACAAATAAATAATAAATAAAAAACAACGGGAACTATATTTTTTGTCACCAGAATTTATATTTGTCATCAAATTGTATCACCAAATAAATAGATCTATCACCAAGAAATATTTTTGTTATCAGATAAACAAAAAGTGTTACCAGATGTGAATTATCAAATTAATGTTAATATATGTCCAAAATAAGAGATGTGTTACCAATAAAATATTAGAGCATTACATGAATATTAACTTCGTTCATAAGAACTAATAATAATTGTATTACATAAATAATAGCTTTGTCCTCAGAATAGTAAATCTGTCACCAAATAAATCGATTATCGATCCCTGACTGCGACTCCTTTTATTTGTTATTTTGTCACCAATATAGTAGTTACATTTTATTTCGATCAGTTACTAAAATAATTGTATTCGTTACCTATTTCATTAATCAATATCCAATTTTAATGAAAATATCATGAAAATATGCTCAAAGAGGCGGAGCCAAATTGGTCAAAATTAGAACTAAAATTCCGCCTACTATTTTGTTTGTCTACCGCCCGAATACAGAAACGCTTCTTACTGCCCCACTCAGAGACGTCAAATAACGTTAAAGAGTGCTTAACGTCAATTAATGACAATTCAAAACTAGTCGCTAAATTTTTTGACATTAAATACTCATTAAAGTTAATTGACGTCTCAGAGTGCGGCAGTTAAAGTTTGAGTCCTGCTTAACATTTAAGTATTGTCAAAATTGACTTTTTCCATTACCTAAAAATCCAGACAGGTGTTGTCCACTTAACCCCCGAATACAGAAACGCTACTAAAATTTTGAGTCCTACTTAACATTTAAGTATTGTCAAAATTGATGTTTTTCCGTACAAATTCTGACAGGTATTGTCCACTTAACTTTATGAGCACTGCTCAAAATTTTAGTAGGGTTTCTGTAAGATAGATATGTTTATTGACTTATAAGCATGGTTTTTTCCCTTTTCATTTTGCATAGGTACTTATTTGCTTCATTTGTGTACATACCTTGCTTTCTTATATCTATATGTGAAAACTTGTAATTGGCTTTACTTTGTAATAATCTTTTTATTTAGATACTTAAGCAGCTGTAAGTTTTCCAAATATTGTAAAATAAAATAAAAATAAAATAGTTTACACATTTGGTGCGAAATGACAGCATGACGTCATAAACTATAGCTTTTGCTTTAGCAATCGAGTTAGGCGGTAGGCCCCCTCGTTAGTGCTATAAGCAAAAAAAAAACATGAGACCTTCGATATGTGTTTGAATATTTATTGTTACGAATAGAATAAATTATGCGGAGTATGATCTGAAGGCCAGCACTCATGACATTCCTAGCAGATTTATTGATTCGACACGCAAAGAAAAAATATCAGAGGGCCTAGCCAAGTGGGTTTTTCTATTCGAATGCTTAGAATACAAAAGTATGAAACTGACTTTTTGTTTTCTCTGTAATACGTCAGTATTATACATTTGTTTTCTATGCGTTCGATTAGACTGGCCACTTGGCTAAAATGAACCGAATATATATCGCTTGTTTTCATTTGAACGGCTAACCGCCATGTACTATAATATCTCTAATGTGTATGATTGATATTAGCTTTGAGGATTTCTTTCCCGTAAGTCCTCAAGGCGGCCCTACACTTGGGTCGCTTACTGCAATACCAGTTGGCCAAATGGCCTTTCGATTTATTGGACTTATTGAATCTGTGTCCTCCAAATTCAATTACTGGTCTACCGAATCTTGAAATACTATGTACCGGATAGTCTGAAATCAACAAAGTAACCTTATAAACAGAATACAATTGTCATATTTTCAATGAACGGTTTGTTGCAATTAATTTCTTTAATAATTTTATTTTAATATAAAAGTTATATTTAGTACAACTAGTGATGTATCTTTTAAATTAATAACTAAATCTTTTAAAACTAAGGGACTAAAAGCTAAATTAAAGGTAGAAAAAACCTCGCCTAGGTCTTCTGAGACAGGAAGTGTACCAATAACGCTGGCTGCATTACCTCGCTGAATGGCGAGACTAATTTTTTGCGCGAAATACAGACCAGCCTTATTGTCACCTACTGTCTCACGTAGCCGCTTTGTAATGTCCCGAAAAAGTCGGTGAGCTCCTGGACCCCATGGTCCCAGAGTCTCTACCCCAAACGGCTCAAATAGGTAGTCTCCGGCGTATTTGCGCCGTTTAAGGGATTCAGCAGAAGCTGCAGCCGATCCGGACATTGCTGAAGTAGCTGGAATATGGGACATTGCTAGAGTGTCCACGCAAGTGGCGTCCCATACCAGACATTTTCCCTTCTTCCAGGGAACGAGAGTCATGCCGTCAGGCCTCTTACCATCATCCCGTGCTAGGCCATTAGGCTCCAAAGCAGCGGGCATTCCGGTAGTTACGAGGGCCCGGCGGATGATGTCATTAACCTCAGCATGTCTTCTAAATCGGCCTGCACTTCTTGTGCAAGAGAGACCATGGTGACCAAGATTATCGACCATTATGCCACAGCGGCATTGGTGGGGGACATTACAGGCGATGCCTTGGCGCAGGCATGTTGCAATTCGAAATGCAGTGCGATCAAGAAGTGTCCCTATATTAGCCGATGGCAAAGCCTGCAGCCATAACCCGGATTCCCACTTCCCTACAGCTAAGAGACGAGCCCGATCTGCAGAATTGGATGACGTGTTTAAGAGTTCTTCCCGCACCAATTTGCAGAGTGGCTCGTCCCACTGTCTCTGGGAGCAAGGGGACGCTGGCAATCCTAGATCAGGGCAAGCCGCAGACCAAGTTGACTTTGCCTCGGCTAAATGAGACACTTCATAGGTACTGACACTATTAAGTAAAATCCTGTCGACTAAATTACTTGTCCTGTGAACAGAAGACAAGAAGGCTGGAAGAGCAACACTTGAAATTTTCCTTATACCTAAACCTCCATGGCGAACAGGTAGAGAGGCTTGACAACACGAGCGATCACACAATTGAATATTGAGGACCGAAGAAAGAGTTTCTTTTAATTTGTTGTCCAATTCCAAAAGTAAATTGGGGAATTTCCAAAGTTGACTAGACCGGACGATATATGTGAATTGAGGGACGAACAGACAAAAGCGGAGAATAACATAGGCTATGTGAGTATTGATTTCGAGAAGTCTACTACATGTATCTGAGAATTTGGAAATTTTTTCTTGGACAAAGCTTGTGATGGAGTCATCTAGAATAGGTGCTCCGAGAAGACGAAGATTGGGTTTATTAATTGTTAAAATATTGGGGGCCAACGAATTAAATTTTGTGATTATAGCGTTCCTATGATATTCTGCGACATTATCTGAGATGAATAATTCACATTTAGAGAAATTCAGTTCCAGACCTATACCGTTGAGTTCTTTGATGAGTATGTTTAGGTCATCAAGAACTGAATTAGCATCGCCTCCTAGAGTACCATCGTCAAGATACCACACGTTAAATTTGGATTTTAATTTCTGTATTATTGGATGGATTGCTAGGCTAAAAATTGCGGGACCGAGGGGGTCGCCTTGTTGGCAGCCTACCTCAGAGGAGATGTGGTTATTTCTGTATTGAAGATTTGATGACCTTTAATTTAGCTTTTAGTCCCTTAGTTTTAAAAGATTTAATTATTAATTCACTTGTCCCGTACTCAAAATACTAATCTTTTAAATTTTATATGTACTTTTTTAACGGTTTCCTTTATCGTCCTCTTTGTTTAATGAACAAAATTATTATAAAAAAGATTTTTTGCTTAGTTTCTAAAGAAGATGAAATTGCTTTCGAAAACGGTAAAATATATCAAATACCTAATCTCTAAAGACCGTCACAGACGTCTCTATAACATATATTTATATACCGTGCATAATTTTATCGACAAAAAACCATACAAATAAGGGTCGCAACCGTCATCCATATGAATGGGAGCCATTTTAAAATTTCATTCTTCACATTTCCACGAGTTTTATTGTAAATCGTTTTTTTACCATTTTATGTTACCCACATACATGAAAGTGGTTGTTTAAAGTTGATGAAATGAGCTATCACTTAAAACCACATTTTGTTAAGAAGTTACAGAAAATAATAATCAACAACCCTTGATTTAGACGAAAATTTGGTAAAATTTTGTAATTTTTTTTTAGTTATTGTAGTCTACTTTAAAAACCAGGCCGTTGACATATCATTATTTTCTCCTATTTTATTCGCAATAAACTGTTCTAACAAATAAACATAAAATTATTACCGCTATTCAGACAAATTATTTAGAAACGGTCTAACAAGTCAATATTTTAAGAAGAATACCCCTATTCATAACATACGTGATTATCATTGCTCTTTCGTTTTGTGTCTCTTCAGCTGTGGCTATAATCCTTTAAAGGAGTTCCTCCCTGATGTTTGGAACTTTCCGATAAACTTTCTGCTTCATTGTTTCCCAAAAAAAGAAGTCCAGAGGAATTAAGTCTGGTGCGTCCAGGCCAGGTATCGTACTGACTCGTCCAATCCATGTCGTATAATGAGCATCAACGTGTGCCCTCACATTTCGAGAGAAATGAACCGGTGCTCTATCCATTTGGAAATAAAAAGGCCGCTACTGCTGACGCTGCCTGAACACTAACGGTGCCTCTTCCAAAAAATCATTTTGTAGGAGCTCCAAAAATATCTCGCCATTTAAGTGGTCGGGCAAGACAACATGTCCGATCAACTCACACTTTTATTGAAAATTCATGTTGGAAATGACCTGGCCTAACAGCGTGTGCATTTTCAGCCATCCACGAGTGATCAGTGCGATGGTTAGTTACACAAGCTCAGGCGAATTTCGCCTCATCAATACACAAGATATTGTGTTATAAAATCTTTTTTAATTTAATGTATTTGTTTTTTATTTTACATAATCTCTAGTATTTTGGCTCATTCACATCATTTTTCTTATTCATTCACAAATTAATCTTTCTTGCTCACACACTATAGGAACATTATGAATAAGGGTTTTCTTTTAAAAATTTTGACTTGTATTTGTTAGACCGTTTCTAAATAATTTGTCTAAATAGCGGTAATAATTTTATGTTTATTAGTTAACACAGTTTATTGCGAATAAAATAGGAGAAAAAATGCTATGTCAACAGCCTGGTTTTTAAAGTAGACTACAATAACTAAAAAAAATACAAAATTTTACCAAATTTTTCGTCTAAATCAAGGGTTTTTGATTATTATTTTCTGTAACTTCTTAACAAATGTGGTTTTAAGTGATATCTCATTTCATCACCTTTAGGATAAAGCCACTTTCATGTATGTGGGTAACATAAAATGGTAAAAAAACGACTTTCAATGAACTCGTGAAAATATAAAGAATGAAATTTTAAAATGGCTCCCATTCATAGGGATGACGGTTGTGACCCCCTATTTGTATGGTTTTTTGTCGATAAAATCATACATACAATACGTGAATAAAGTATCGCAAGTCCGATCCCAAACAGACTATTATTAAAACGCATCGAATTATTTTGATTACTTGGCAGAGTGAAATATGTATAAATATGTATATATCCGTCTCGGGCTACAATAACTCATTTTATGCCCTTGTACAATCTACTATTTATTAGCCAGGCTAACGGCTATGCACAATAGTTCTCTAATGTGTATGATTGACATTAGCTTTGAAGATTTGTTCCCCGTAAGTCTTCAAGGCGGCCTTACACTTTGGTTGTTTGCTGCAGTACCAGTTGGCCAAATGACCTTTCGAGTGAATGGACTTATTGAATCTGTGTCCTCCTAATTCGATTACTGGTCTACCGAATCTTGAAGTGCTATATACCGGATAGTCTGAAATCAACAAAGTAACCTATTAAACAGAATAAATCAATGACACGGCGTTTATAGACTGCATAAAATGGCTTTTTATGCTCTAGACCATAAAGTAACATTTTCTTTTAGATAAAGATTCTTAGGCCCAACAGCCAACAACGCTCAATAAAACTTCACATAATAACTTGTGATAATTAATTTATTTGCTTTAATTTATGTGTCTTTTGTTTTCTACCTCAAAAGTCATGAAACCAGATAAAAAAGTAACCGGTTATTATTGAAACGCATAGAATTATTTTGATTGGTAGAATTAAATATTGTAGCATCCGTCTCGGGCAAACAATGACTAATTTTATGCCCTTGATGTAATCTACTTTTATTAGTCAGGCTAACGGCCATGTACTATAGCTCTTTATCTCTTTAATGTGTATGATTAACATTAGCTTTGACAATTTGTTCCCTGTAAGTCTTCAAGGCGGCCTTACACTTGGGTTGCTTGCTGCAGTACCAGTTAGCCAAATGACCTTTCGACCTATTGGACTTATTGAATCTGTGTCCTCCTAATTCGATTACTGGTCTGCCGAATCTCGAAGTTCTATATACCGGATAGTCTGAAATCAACAAAGTAACCTATTAAACAGAAAAAATCAATAAATAAATAAATATTTTTACACTCACACCTATCATCTAGCCTAAAGTAAGTAGCCTAAGCACTTGTGTTATGGATACTAGATGACAGACATACTTTTAATATAATTATGTATATGAATGTTAAAAATATACTACATAAACATACACAACCATGACTCGGGAACAAATATTTATATGTATAACAAAATTTCCCCCTACCAGGATTCGAACCCGGGACCTCTTGGCCAATACCCAGCCAATCTGAGTATTCGACCAAGCCGGCCGCCATGAATAAAATATTCATATTTTCAAGAATGGTTTCTATAATACTATGATGTATATCAAACTACCACACTGAGACTATGCTATACAAGTTCGTCTAACTGTCGTTTATAGGCTGCATAAATTGGCTTTTTTATGCTCTAGGCCATAAAGTAACGTTTTTCTTTTAGGTAAGATTATTAGGCCCAACAGCCAACAACGCCCAATAAAACTTCACATAATAACTTGCGATAATTTGTTTATTTGATTGTTTGTCTTTTGTTTTCTACCTCAAAGGTCAAAAACCAGATAAAAAAGTAACCGGTTATTATTAAGACTCATGGAATTGTTTCGATTACTTGGCAGAATACAATATGTAGTATCCATCTCGGGCTACTTTAATGCCCTTGTTGCACAATCTACTATTTATTAGCCACGCTAACTCTTTATCTCTTTAATGTGTATGATAGACATTAGCTTTGAGGATTTCTTCCCCGTAAGTCTTCAAGGCGGCCTTACACTTGGGTCTCTTGCTGCAGTACCAGTTGGCCAAATGACCTTTCGAGTGAATGGACTTATTGAATCTGTGTCCTCCTAATTCGATAACCGGTCTACCAAATCTCGAAGTACTATACACCGGATAGTCTGAAATCAATAAAATAACCTATTAAACAGAATACAAGTCACATTTTCAGGGAATGGTTTAATGTGATATAGCTAATAATAACAGCAGATCCAAAGACAATCATTTGATTTTGATATTACAATTGCTATCTCAGCAGATGCAACAATATTCTGCTAAGCACTTTATGGATACCTATTTTTTTTTTACACTCACTCCTATCATCTAGCCCAAAGTAGCCTAAGCACTTGTTTTATATAGGTACTAGACGACGGAAATATTTTTAATATCATAATAATTATGTATATAAATGTTGGAAATATACTACATAAACATATACACAACCATGACTCGGGAACAAATATTTGTGTTCATCTTAAAATTTGCCCCTATCAGGATTCGAACCCAGGACCTCTTGCCCAATGCCCAGCGATCTGAGCATTCGACCAAGCCGGCCGGCCGTCTTACTTAAAACTCGAAACAATATTTATCAGATTTTCAAGTTCGATGGGGAGATTAATTGAAACATTTCTTTCTATAATTTATCGTATTTTATTTTATTATCAAAGTTAATTTAAATACACTAACTGTAATGTATCTTAAATATTTTTCACTGTTTTCTTTATCGTCCTCAATGGAGTGTAATATAAGAAGAGATCATTACTTAGTTTGTGAAGAAGATAAAAATATATATCAAAGTCAAATACAGAAGTCTAATACACTACATTGTGATGAAAAAAATGACACGTGTCCCCTAGTAATGAGAAACAATGATAAAAATTAAGAAATACAATGCAACGGCTGAAGAAAGAATATTTGCTGACAACAACATTCATTCTTTTTCTGTTTATCACAGTTTCATCTACATTGACAACAAAAACTTATTTAAAAACCTCTAAGTCGAATTATTAATTGTCAATAAATATAACGCGAATTTGAACACACTGTAGCAGTATATCGCTGCTGACTAAACTAATGAACTAAACTAACTTAGATTAAGAGAACATGGAATGCAAGCTGTCATGTCAATGTCGACATTACCTTCCACCTTCCCATATTATCATTACTATTATTTAAAAATTATTTACAGCTAAAACCTGTGCTCCAGCAGAGGGGTACTTAATAAACTGGTATAATTTACCTATGGCAAGTCTCTAAGAGTGAATTAGCGCGCTCGGCCTGCGATTGCGTGAACTAAGCAATGTTCGACGAAAAGTCAAGTTCCGATCTCGAGTTCCTTCGTGCTTCGTAAGGCACGCTAAGCCGTTGATCCCGGCTGCATCTGCAGTCGTGAATAGGTACCCACCAATCCGCACTGGGTCAGCGGCATGGGTTATACTAGTTCTCTCTCCCTATACTCTTCCATCCAAATGATGCTTGTACCCAGCGGTGGGGTACTTACAATCAGTGGTCAGCCGAGAGACGCCCACTGTTGGGCATAGGTTCTCCAAACCGATCGGTCATGCCCCCCTAGCCAAGCGGCCGATATGTCGAACTCATATAATACAAAATGTATGATACTGACGTATTACAGTTAAAACAATACGTCAGTTTCATACGTTTGTTTTCTATGCGTTCGAATAGATAAGCCACGTGGCTAGGTCCTCTGTGATGCCTGCATCCAGCGGCTTCCCGCGACCTTCACCAGATCGTTGGTCCACCTTTTGAGGGGCCTTCCAACGCTGCGTCTCCCGGTTAGAAATCAAAGGGCAGATGGTGCCAAAGCCACACGCCAATCTGCATTTCGAAGTCGAATTATGCCACTGCAATCCGATGCAACGTTCGCAAGCAATAGTCGGAGATGGAATTGTTTAGAGAACAACTGTCGCAATCAAAGACGTCAATTAGCGTTAAAGAGTATTTTTGTTTATATTTATTATGACTATTTGGGTATGATATGAGTATTTAATTACTATTTTGATTGTAATTTCAACTTTATATGAATGTTAGAAAAATTAGTATAACAAAGAATATTGTGGAAAATGTTATTTATTTCTACATTGCGATGGTATTCGTTGGGTTACAAGTGTAAGGGTTAGAGAAATTTCAGCAAGTTATTTAGTCTTGATTGGCCGACCGGTTTAGGTACCTGCCGGATTGCAGAGGACGCGGGTTCAATTCCCGCATCAATTTAAGAGACCAATACTTGCTTTCAGTCATCTAATGATGAATAATTATTAATTCAATTAATAAAGTTTTTAATTGAAATTCTTTCAATTACAATTGGCATAAAACTATGATTGACTATAATTTTTCGAACTTTTTCTAACCACAATATTTTTGTGTAGGTATGGCTTAATGTTAAAAAAATGTTGACATTAAATACTCATTAAAGATAATTGACGTCTCTCAGTGCGACAGTTAGACGCTAATCAATTATTTAAGCTCTTAGTGTCTCCACCACTCTTGCTCTAGAGATGTATTTTCTGACGTGGCTTCTCCGTATTCTCAAAGACATGATTATTATTTTAATATTTATTAATGAACATTTATTTGTCCAGTAAAACTAATGATTCCCCCAGGTTAACTGTTTCCTAAATTAATTAACCTGGTTACTTACAGTTTGATTAATCAAAAGTAAAACAGTTCTAAAACAATTTCATTAAGAAAATCTGCTCCGATCTGATACGATGCGAGCCGTTAGGTAGAATTCGTATTTTACACTGAACCAGTTATTTGTCATCATGCATATTTTGACGGAGTACTTAACTTTAAGTGATGTTTTAAAACTGTTTTAGTTATGAATAAGGTCATAATTAATAGTATATTTCAATTATATTCTATGATATTCTAAATAACGCCGTGTGGTAACGGCAGAGCAGAATACAATTATCACCACCCCCATCTCTCCCGTAGGTGTCTTAAAAAGCGACTTAAGACAGCAATGAGTAATGGGCATCGAGCAGCGTTCCTCTTATGCCACCTAGCAATGTACTGTGATTTCCGAGCCCTATAAATGCTTACCTAGTTGGCGAAACGTGGGTGTATCGACATTCGGCCTATCCTTTCGGGGATATAGGCGTGAATTATTTATGTATATTCTAAATAAGGCCAATAGTTTTGTCCTTGGTATTGACGTGTCTACTACTGAATACTGGACCTTCCTACCTATTAATAGGGATTGCTCGCTAATTACACTGGGCAGCGTATAAGTCATTCACAAAACCCTCATTATTGTTTATAAATTTAAACACTAATTAAAATTATTTAATTACTAACCAATAAAATAATATTTAGTATGCCGTAAAAAATACGTACAGTATTTAAAATTACTTACCTACATTATTATTGTAATAATTCCCTTATATTTTCATGACTTAACTTAAATATATGAACACAGAGCGAGAAGAAAATAATTTTCTTTTCCCGAGGAGATTTTGTCCACTTCTCATGCTACGGGGCTAGTATTAATGTGTATGCCCTCGCATAATGTAAATGATCTCTTTCTCAGTGGTCTTAATCCTGGCTTTGCATTTGGGGTATTTGGAGCAGGTCCAGACTGCAGTGTCGCCATTCCTGGCCTGGTGATGCTTGTTGAACCGGTAAGAACCATAAATGATGACTGGTCTACCCAGCCTCGAATAGCTGAACGTGGGACCTTAAAAGAAAAATCAATGTTAGATTAGATTTATGGAATTTTTATGCGTCTTTTAGTAAACAGCTGTAATGACTATCATTATGACTAGTTAAGTACAAACTTAATATTGCGTTGTTGCCAACATAGTAGGATGTCAAAAAGAGAAATGAGGATTGAGAAATATTTTTATATCATAACCGAGACATTACATAACCGTTACTGCCATTGAAGTATAGAGAAGTATAAGAAGACATCGTTTGAGGAATTGAAAAAAACCAAAAGTCAGTGGTTCCCAGGTAGCATTAAGAGGAGTAAATATTCAATAAAACATTTCTTTTTTACAATCACAAATTGTAATTTATTAGCTTAAAATAATAGAAATATTTTACAATTTCTAAGTTACAATCTAACAATAAGAAACATTGAGAAGACAAAATTGTCGAATATTAATGTTTTAAGTCCCTTCATAATTAGTGGGTTATTCTATTGCCCGTTCAGAATAGGACAGAAAGCAAAGTACTTAAATTATATAATATAAGTACTTATAACCTATAAGATAACCTATAAGTACTTAAATTATTATATAATAAATTACTATATATTATAAAACAAAGCTATTTGTTCAGCAAACAATAGTTATACAAATAATTGTTACACTTAATTTTTATGTTCTTATTACTAAGCTACTACATAAGCTGTTATATTCAATACGTCCAAACCGGAACAGCTTCTATTTAGAACCTAGAAAATACCCTTCCCAAAATAGGCTTGTAACTTTTACATCGAGAATTTTAATTGATAAAAATCACAGTTTTCATAAAAATATCTTACCACATCTCCTCCTGTCTTCATATTTTTATTCTGTAATATCTTCACTTATAATGGCTGCATTCCCTGGGTGTTAGTTTCCCATGACATCTTATTTTGATTAGAAATAACCTAACATTTTAAAGCTAATGATTTTATAAATTAGGTGTAATTTTGGTAAAAGTCAGCCATTTTTGGGAATTACGCATTGCTATGGAAAAGACTAGGATTCTAATCAACTTTCTTGAAAAAACCACTACCTACTTATTAATATTCTAATTTATATGGTAAGTCTTTCGGATAAATGCTCAATTTCAATTGATTATCGAATTTCTATTGTCGACTGTTTTTTTGTTAAGAGTAATCAGAATCATTGGAAGGTAAAAACGCACACTTTCCAGTTCGACGTTTCGAAATAAACAGCCTTTAAATATAATAATGTTCTACGTATCTAACAATACTACTTTAGAATAAGTATATTAAGAGCAGAGAATTAATTACCTTAAATATTATTATTATCTATCCTAAGCTTAAGTGCTGATTCTTAAGTCACGTGGGACTTATTATATTTAATTTAAAATTGAGTTTAATAACATTTGAAAATTACGTGGAAAGTGCCAGCCCCGGCTAACCCCAGGAGGGTTCTAAAAGTGGACTAAAGTAAATTGCCCGGTGTAGACCAATAAGCAACTTGGGGCACCCGAATGGTGAAGAGCAAACTACAAACAACAGCATTCACAAAGCGGGCCTGTCAGAAATGGTGTCAGATAGGAGGCCAGCTGTAAAACCTAAGCCAAAACTTTCAGCAGTATGGAGTAGAATGTTGTCGTCCCAGTCACTCTCTCCGTTCATTGGTCTCTCAACATGGTCCTAGCCATCACTTTTCTGTACATTCTTTAATCACTACCACCTTTGTGGTGTGATAGATGATAAGAATCACAGGTGGCTTGGATGGCTTGATGAGATCTAACGTCTAACCGATGTGATAGAAGAGGAAACATACTGCACTAACACCATTTAAACTAGGAACAGGGTTCACAAACGTTTGTCCTTCCGATAGAATTTTTTTAACTATAAATAATTATAAATATAATATTTTTTTTTTGTATTTATATATACTAGATTATTTTTAAAATACTAATAACCTCAAAGCCATTTAATTATCTCATCAATACGAGCAACATTTACTATGGTAGGAACTCAGAAATCGTGAAAAAAAAACAGTTGTCCCATAGAGAATTCCAAGTGAACTCAACTGGACTGTATGAAATAGCACATTCGTTTTCATGATTTCGAAATTGCTTAAACAGTAAAATTTGCTTGTATTGATCAGTCCTTTAAAAAGCATTACGGTTGTTTTATTTTTAAAATACACACAAACCCATGCACTATATGTGCCTGGTGATTTTTTCGGTCCTTTTTCGCCTCATAACTCTTATAAACGATAAAAAAAGCAAAAAAATTTGTGAACTTGTGACAATAAATATTATTCTGCTTCATGAACAAGAAATGCTGGCATCCCATGACGGATGATATGAATCAAAAGAGAGCGGGTGGTTTGATGACGTCTGACCGATATTAATGGAAGAGAAAACATACCGCCCCCAAATGGACTGGGAACAGGGCAGAGATAAGAAGAAGAAGATCACCAACAGCAGCTTGTTCGTGGAGCAATATTAATGTGAATGTCCTTGAATGATGCTGACAATTTTCTCGTTGTAAGTCTTGATCCTTGACCTGCATTTGGGATACTTGGAACAGGTCCACAGAGCGCCGGGAGTTTTCTTGGTTTGATGCCGCTTGTTGTAACGGTATCTGCCATAAACTATCACCGGTCTGCCCTTCCTCGAAGAACTGAATACTGGACCTGAAAATTTAAATAATATAATAATAATAATGCTTTATTAACGATAAATAAGTTACAATTTGTGTTTGATTCCCCTGTATTCCAAAATAGACATATGTCTGTAGTATGGAACTCAGTGTCCTCTCCCATTTAACACATCAAGTTTGTTAGCATAACATTAGTAGGTAGGTATGTACATTAATTTGTTTTAACCTATATTACCGTATAAAAAAAAGGATTATTATATTAGGTTGGGGAAAAAGTCTTTTCGCATTATAGTATGTATAAACTTGTAATAAAATCTCTTTGGCTATACTATTTGTATCTGGCTGGTTTTGGTATCATTGAAAGTTTAAATTTTAAAGAACATAATTCCAAATTCAAATTAGGAAAATGTGTGATTTTCATTTGTTTTTCGTACCGCCAAGATGAGTGAATCTAATGAAGAAATTCGATACATTTTAAAATTTTACTACAAAAAAGGTAAAAATGCAACGCAAGCCGCGAAAAAAATTTGCGATGTTTATGGACCTAGTGCAGTGTCTGTGAGAGTAGCACAAATTTGGTTTAAGCGTTTTCAATCCGGAAATTTTAATGTCAAAGATGCACGTCGATCTGGTCGCCCTATTACAGATAAAATGGATGCCATTTTTGAAAAAGTGGAGCAAGATCGGCATGTCAGTAGTTACGACGTAGCTGAAGAACTGGGAATTGACCACAAAACAGTTTTGGCGCATTTGAAAAAAACTGGGTACACAAAAAGCTCGACATTTGGGTACCTCACGAGCTCACTGAAAGAAACCTAATGAACCGTGTACTCATTTGTGATTCTTTATTACGACGTAATGAAACCGAACCATTTTTGAAGAAGCTGATAACTGGTGATGAAAAGTGGATCACGTACGACAAGAACGTGCGAAAAAGGTCGTGGTCAAAGGCCGGTCAGGCTTCACAGACTGTGGCGAAACCCGGGTTAACTCGCAACAAGGTGATGCTGTGTGTGTGGTGGGATTGGAAGGGCATTATTCATTATGAGCTGTTACCACCAGGCAGGACCATCGATTCTGAACTCTACTGCGAACAACTGATGAGATTAAAGCAAGAAGTTGAGAGAAAGCGGCCGGAATTAATCAACAGAAGGGGTGTGGTTTTTCATCATGATAACGCTAGACCTCACACATCTTTAGCCACTCAGCAAAAATTAAGAGAGTTTGGCTGGGAGGTGGATGGTGTGGAGGCTGTGGAGGCTGGATGCATCCGCCGTATAGTCCTGACCTTGCACCTTCAGATTTCCACCTGTTTCGGTCTCTTCAGAATTCTTTAGGCAGTGTCAGGTTAACATCACGAGAGGACTGCCAAAACCACTTGTCGCGGTATTTTGACCAGAAGTCCCAAAATTTCTA
The DNA here is from genome assembly GCA_963931975.1 of Cataclysta lemnata. Classification (NCBI taxonomy): domain Eukaryota; kingdom Metazoa; phylum Arthropoda; class Insecta; order Lepidoptera; family Crambidae; genus Cataclysta; species Cataclysta lemnata. Next base: position 2,887,136 of record OZ008339.1, read on the forward strand.
TAGCAATGGGATCATGTCCCTACCTACAAGATGGCAAAAAGTTATCGAACAAAATGGTACCTACATACTTTAGTTAAATGTAAAAAAACTATATTAAAAAATGTTTTGAATTTTTTTTAAAAATGCGAAGAAACTTTTTCTCCAACCTTATATGTGTGTCGGTATGTGTGTGCGCGTGTGTGGGTATGTGTGAGTGGGTGTGGGTATGTGTGAGTGTGTGTGTGTGTGTGTGTGTGTGTGTGTGTGTGTGTGTGTGTGGGTGTCTTTGGGTGTGTGCGTGTGTATATATTAGGTCATTATATACATAATTCTCAGCTCACTGTGTTAGGGTGTATCTAATTTACAATAAGGGCCTCAATCGCGTCATAGTCAAGGTCACTTAACCAGTCAGTGATGATTTTCTTTATTTCATTTTTAGTAATAATAGTGCTGAAATTTTATTTTTCTTCTTGCTATTGCTAGTGATTACAAGTAAGTAGGTACCTAATATATAACATAAACTAACATAGACGAAGTTGCACACATGCTAATGAATTATGTACAGAACAAGTATAGTCCATTTCACAAAAGAAGTCTCTTGGCTTAAACCTTAGCTCTTTGCAATAAGAGCGAATAATGTTATAATATGAGGGATTTATGACTAGAAATCGTATTTTTGACTGAATCATTGACAACATAAATATTTTTTTGTAGTAAAAATTATATATAAACAAATATAAGTAATTACACGCTGTGAAAATTCATTTTACCAGTTGACCTAATAGAACCAATTTTTTAATTATCTAATGTAAATATATAGTTAAAGATTCAAAATTAAAAGAAATAAAACAGTAAATTAATATAAGAAGAAGAAGATCACCAACAGCAGCTTGTTCGTGGAGCAATATTAATGTGAATGTCCTTGAATGATGCTGACAATTTTCTCGTCGTAAGTCTTGATCTTTGACCTGCATTTGGGATACTTGGAACAGGTCCACAGAGCGCCGGGAGTGTTCTTGGTTTGATGCCGCTTGTTGTAACGGTATCTGCCATAAACTATCACCGGTCTGCCCTGCCTCGAAGAACTGAATACTGGACCTGAAAATTTAAACAATATAATAGCGCTGAAATTTTATTTTTCTTCTTGCTATTGCTAGTGATTACAAGTAAGTAGGTACCTAATATATAACATAAACTAACATAGACGAAGTTGCACACATGCTAATAAATTATGTACAGAATAAGTATAGTCCATTTCACAAAAGAAGTCTCTTGGCTTAAACCTTAGCTCTTTGCAAAAAGAGCGAATAATGTTATAATATAAGGGACTTATGACTAGAAATCGTATTTTTGACTGAATCATTGACAACATAAATATTTTTTTGTAGTAAAAATTATATATAAACAAATATAAGTAATTACACGCTGTGAAAATTCATTTTACCAGTTGACCTAATAGAACCAATTTTTTAATTATCTAATGTAAATATATAGTTAAAGATTCTAAATTAAAAGAAATAAAACAGTAAATTAATATATTATTTAATTTCAATACAAATAAGTAACATTTTTAATCCTTATAAAACCAACACTTTTAACAATCATCATCATTATTATCAATCAGTCTACTTCTGGTAGGGATTAACGGACCAACAGCTTAATGTGCCTTCGAAAGCACGCAATCGAGATTTATTTTTTGGTAATCTATTTCACCAAAACGTACAAAACCTGTTATATATTTTGGAGATTGACTTTGTAGTGTAATTATGTGGGTGCAATGCAATGTGAAGTTTCATATAATCTGACGCGAGATGTTCAATAATGTTAAGAATAATGTTAAAATTTTAAATTTTATATTGTTCAATAGTGTTCCATTAAATTTTATTACCTATTACTTAGTAGGTTCTGCCATGCACTAAAGTCGCCATATCGAATCGCCAATATAGCTAATAACATTTGCTTTACATTTAGAATTTGTGGTCAACTGATGAGGCCACGTGATAACATCTCCTATTATTTATAATTACTGACTAAATATTATTTCATAGAAATCAATTAATGGGAATGTCCTCGTATAACGCTGACAATTTCCCTGTCATACGTCTTTATCCTAGCCTTGCATTTGGGATATTTAGAACAGGTCCAAAGTGCGGAATCGCCTTGCCTGGTTTGGTACTGTTTGTTGAACCGGTATCTACCAATAATTATGACAGGTCGGCCCAACCTCGATGCGCTAAATACTGGAACTAAAAGAACACAAAGTGAAATAATTATATCAGCCATTTTAATGTAATATTTAACAGAATACTATTCTGTAGCAGGTTTGCACCAATACATAATGAATATAAGAAAGCAAATACAATTGTTTACATGGGAAATGGTTTTTATTTAATCACAAATCTAAAAAATGCATCCAAAGGAGATGTTCCAACATGTATGGAGTCTGGCCCATATATTTGTACAGTTATTCAAAATGTAGGCAATAATATACAGGGTTATTTTTAAAACACCATAAACCTCGCAGGAGTAGATAGCTAACATCATAAGCAACAATGTTTGTTCTAATTTATAATGCCTGTATTTTGTCTGAAAGATAGCTCTAAACAGCTCTTCCGTAAAACTGCGTGGTGGGATTCTCTTGAGGCGGTTTTAATCAAGACTTCATTTATCTTCCTATATATTACAATTTCTTTGCAAAGTCTGTTCACATCGCTTCAAAATTAGGTCTGGAAAAAGCACAAAATGAGAAGATTTTGACGTTTATCGAGAGCACGCTCTTGATCACTGGCGTGAATGGAATGAAAACAGTCAGCATGAAGATGCACTCGACATTCCTTGCACATATAAATTGTCGTGCTTCAACATTGTCGACATTTTCTAGGAAATTTTTTTCATGCTCGACTATGATATGGCCAATATTATCATAACGGATTTCCAATGGGAGTGCGTTCTTAGATGGCCATCCGAATTTCGGATTTAGCATTCTTACATATTCGGATGTACTGGGGTGATCCTTATGCGATATTTCATCAGCTTTCATAAGTGTTAGTGCAACCACAGAACAGTGAAAGAGATTAGAAGTCGTATCATGCGATGTTTGTACCAGGACCAGTGTCGCCACACGCACACATATGAAGCATTCATTCGTATTTATCACACTTTAAATGACGTTACGTGATTGGTAACTGAATGTCAATCCAAAAAATACAAAGTAAAAAAAGAATCATTTTTACATTACAGACCTTTCAGACAGAATTTCCTTTGTGTCCACAGTGTCCAGTGCTACCAGGACGAAAAAAGCATTACAGAACGGGGTAAAATTAAAGAATCGATAATTTAATCGATTCTCGAAAATATAACTAATGAAATTCCGTTCTTTTGAACTTTGTGGAGGAAATTCTGTATCGTTTTTTATTAAATATAGTTATTATATTTTGTTCGTTGTGTTGTCTCAATAAACGGTTATTTCTTTCTTTATGAAACTGTGAATTTGTAAGACTTGTAGTTTAATATTATTTTAAGTTTATTTAGTTCACTGTGCTAAAAGTGGTTACTGTAGAGGTTATTGGTAGTTTGCATAATTAACAACTAAGAAATATATTGTGCTCAACTTTGAATGTTTAGATTTCAGACCGATTCTTAAAATATACAGTGTGTCCGAAATAGTATAGGCCTACCAGAATCTCATGGCAAATTGGAAAATAAAAAATTGTAGATTGTAGATAAAAAGTATTAATTGCAACTGATCGAAAACTAGTATCACAATACAATTGATAATACTGCGGACACAAAGTTCTTCTATCATTTGTACCATCAATATACAGAAGAAGACCTTGAATGAACCAATGGCAATTAAGATTACTTTTATTTGAATATTATATAAATGCTAGAAAAAAAATTACATAGAAAATGAAGTCATCAAAATATTTAAAAAAAAAATGTCTACTAAGTACTAATACTTTCAACCCGCATTGGGCCAGCGTGGTGGGTTATGGCCCCAATCTCGAGATTCGATTCGATTCCCGCATCCCTTTTTTTTTCTTTGTCATGGTTATTAATTTTAATAGAAGATCGAATAGTAATCAGATTAAAATCTAAAATTTATATAAAAGAAAAATACTGTTTTACGAGTATTTGTCGAATAATAATTCTATATTACCCTAATTCATTGATATATTTTTAAATGAAAAAAAAATATATTTACAATATTTTCGTGAAACACTAATCACAGTGCGTGACGTTATTTGTGATCGTCAGATTCATAACGTGGAGTTCTAGCGGCATTTTTAAACAAACAATACTAAAACATGATTTTGATTAACTAACAGGTTATAAATTGATAAATAGTAGACTGTACAACAAGGGCATCAAATGAGGTAAGTTACTCCGGAAAATATTGTCCGATACAATACAATAGGGGATTGTAATCATTTTCGAAGGTCAGTCTGTACGACTGACCAGACTGGCAGCGGTGAGCAAACGTCAATGGTTATGCGGTGTGTTTTTCACAATAACATTTTCAACGGTGATGAGCGTGGCCTTACAGCCGGAGTGGACCTTGACACACGTCCACCTGCCCCGCGCGCCGTGGCTTCCAGTCCACTTGTTGAACCTGTACTGGCCTATCTGGATCACCGGTCGCCCGGTACGGGACGTCAAGAACACTGGCTCTGCAAACCAAGGCATAGATTAATTTAGGTCTAAGCTTCGACATACAGGACAGCCCTAAAAGGACAGCCCGGCTAGCATGAACAACGAAACACGATACGATAAAGCAGCTCAAAGCGATATGGCTATACCATATAGTGTTTCGGTGGTCATGCAAGCCGGGCTGAATGTCGCACAAAGTTGTCAAAAAAAAGACATTTGTATTCTTCATCGTCATCACCAGCCCTTCAATATTCCAACAGTCGGGGCGTGCCTGTGGATGGAAGAATATTAAAGGACGAATATAGGGAAATTCGGCCATATTTGCTATAGGCCTCAGTGCGAATGGTGGGTATTAACGATTGCAGATTCAGCCGGGCCAACAGCTTAACGTGCCTTCCATATCACCCACCATTTCACCCACCCAATGACCAGCCTTAGCGAACATTGCTCAGTTTACCCAATCGCACCGAGCGCGCTTAACCACTGCGCTATCGACCTCCTCGGCTCCTTCCTTCATAAATAAAATAACTCTTAGGTATATATAGTACATATAGTACATTTTATCAACTAAATTCTTTAGCAATCATTTAGGTAGGTAATTACAATACAATAAAAATGGTGGTTAGAGAAAGTTTTCGATTTTAATTTCAACATTATATAAATATTAGAAAAATTACTACAAAGATTTTGTAGGTTAGAAAAATAATTTAGAAAAATTTTAGTTCCCGCATCAAGACTATAATTTTTCTTTAAATTCTTATTCTTCTTAATTCTTATTGTTTTAATTATTATCTTTAAATTCTTTTTCTAACCACCAAAATCTTTGTAGAAAAAGTTTGAAAAAATACAGCCTTGATGCGGTGAAATACAATTAAGACCACCTATATAAATTTTTCGAATTTTTTTAAACACATATTTCTTCGTGATAATTTTTCTAACATTTAGGTATACAGCGTTCATACAAAATTTGTGTTTAGATTTAAATTAAAACATTATATACATTTCAGAAAAAATAGTAGAAAGACAATTGTGGTTATAACGTCTTGGTTGGCCGAGTGGTATAGTACTGGCCGGATCGCAGTGGACGCAGGTTCGATTCCCGCATCATGACAATAATTTTTCGAACTTTTTCTAACCACAACATTCTTTGTTCTATAAATTTATATGAACATAGGAAAAGTTAACCTAATGAACGTGGTCATGGACAGCGGAAACGATCTCATTATCAACAGTGACGAGTTTTGCTCTGCAACCAATGCGCTCTTTTACGCACACCCACCTCGCCCTTGGACCTTTACTATAATCGGACTTCTTATTAAAGCGATACTGCCCAATTTGGATTACAGGTTTGCCGTAGCGGGACAGACTGAAGACAGGCTCTGAAATATAAACAACGGACTGATACAAATTTACTGCCTTCCCGCAAATTATTGATGAAAATGATTAAGTAAGTGGTGGCGAGCTTAATGTCACCTATTGGGCGCATAAATCACAGTATATTGCTAGGGGGTATAAGGGGAATGCTGCTGTTCATTACCTACTCATCGCTGTCTCTACCCTTCGTCGCCATGTACGACACCCACGGGAGAGATGGGGGTGGTGTTTTCTGCTCTGCCGTCACCACACGGCTATGGGTGCGATATTCAATTCAAAATGGAATAAATAATGAAAACAACAATAAAATCAAAAAAACATAATATATTAACTAACACTTCCCAAATAACTCACTGGACAAATTGAAAACAGGACATTTGCGACGCGCAACCTGTCAAACGCAAGACATAAAAAAATCAGTCAATAGAAAATAAACTTAACATTTGTTTAGTTACAAAAAAAAAAAAACCTAGCTAAATGCTCAAAAAAAAAAATCGTTTTACTGCTATTACACATTTTCTTAATTTTTCTCTCCGTACCTTTTACAAAGTTTAAGAAAACTTGAATTAATTAAATAAGTTATGGCGTGACGCAAGTGAAAAAGTGATTATTTTTTATACAATTGGACAGAAGGTACAGCAGTCAGACTATACAAAACTGTCAAATATGTATCTCCAATTGATTCTGCACCTTCTATTGTTTGACATAGAGTGCAAAGTCGATTGGGAAAATTTTTAGATATTGTAGTAACCTGATAATATGCTGTTAAATAAACATGATAGTTTTAGACTAACATCCAATATATTTGGATGTTTGAATGTTAAAACCGTAGCGTTTTAATATCACACTTTACATACATACATACATAAATCACGCCTATAGGCAGAGGTGAACTAGCACCCACGCTTCGCCAATTATATATATCACATTTTTCACTCATTAATTTATTTCTTTAGGCAGACTTTTTACATTCATTAAAGTATATCCAACAAAACTCAACTTCTTCATCGTAATATTTTTAACATTCATATAGTTTTGGAATAACTAACTCATAATAACAACTTTCAACCCATAAATCAACATTTTGGTTATACCACTATTTTCACATCCGCTTTTATTTTTACATCCCTGAATCGTTCAAGGCTTTTGTATGACAAAAGAGACTTACAACTAGAACACTTTGGTGATATTATACAAAACCTTCGTAGTAATACTTTAGACTTGTTTAATATTAATATTAAATCTTTATTAACTATACCCTGCATTGATTGCAAAATTGTACTGTGAAGATACTCAATGAGTGTGTATACAATTATGTATGACAACAATATCGTCAATAGTTTCAAGGTGCGCTTTGCAATCGCGTGAGCGTTCCTTGACGCAGGCCCACCGCGCATTGCGCCCTTTGTAATGAGTCTTCTTGTTGTACCGGTAACAGCCAATTTCAATAACAGGTTTTCCAAATCGGGACTTAGTGAAAACGGGATCTAAAACTATCAATAGGCCACAGTGTTACTTGGGGCCTATTTCACAATCGACAAGTAAGTTCGAAGTAGCTTGCTTCGCAGATCATTTGACAGTTGCAATATGAAATATATGTCAATTGAACTGCCAAGTAAGTTAGCTACTTCGAACTTACTTGTCGATTATGAAACAGGCCCTAAATCTCTAAAAACAAATAGGTATGTCGGCGCAGTATGTGTTCGCTTCGATTCTCAACGGCCAGACGTTCGCTAACTTCTAATAATTGTGAAAACGAAAAGGTTCTAGCGATGAATAATTAAAAAAATATTACGTACTTATTAACTGTCTGATATAAAATTGCGGACAATACTAACAAATGGTGTCTTGTTTATTTTTATTTGGACAATTAAAATAGAAAAAAATCTGACTTCTTTTTGTTATAATTATTCTGCCAGGATTGCGGAGGACGCAAGTTCGATTCCCGCAGCAGAACAATAATTTTTCGAAATGTGTACAAAGAAAATTGTGATTGTGACATTTATATAATTTCAAATTAAAATCAAAAATAATAATTCTTCGACGTTTTTCTGACCTGCTTTCCTTTACAGTATTGTGCAGTATACTGGGCAAAATAATATTAACCGTCCCGTTTATTACAAATGGTCCCGAAGTAATATTATTATGCGGCCTACAATTCATTTTTATTCGTATCAAAACATTATGTGGGCATGGCATGTATATGAAACATTCCTGCATCTAAATCCGACACCGGACTTCGAATAATCTTCACTGGGAGTCACGATAAAATAACATACCTACATACATAAATTATTTTAAACCCAAAGAGGGTTGGTGTCAGGCAGGCGGCCGGCTGTAACACCTAAGCCAAAACTTTGAGCAGTATGGTTTGTCATTCCAATCACTCTCTCCGTTCATCGATCTCTCGACATGGTCCGTTCCGTCTCTTTTCTATACATTCATTCATCACTAGCACCTTTACGGTGTGATGGATGATATGAATCAAAAGGGAGTGAATGGCTTGATGACGTCTGACAGATATGAATGGAAGGGGAAACATACTGCGCTATAACTCTCTATAGACTGGGAACAGTGCAGGGAGAAGATACATAAATCATGCTTATATCTACGAAGGGGTAGGCAGAGGTGAATCAACACCCACGTTTAGCCAATAGGCCTTTGCCAGGTGGCGAGCTTATAGGTGTAGGTCCTAGAAGGCGAGCATATTGGCATATATCGGGCACTTATTAGGTACATGGGACTTGACATGGAACTTGATGGGCGAAAAGTGGGTGTTTACTTCACCTCTGCCTACCCCTTGGGGATCTATAGGGATTTATGTATAATATACATACATACATACATAAATCACGCCTATATCCCCGAAGGGGTAGGCAGAGGCGAATTAACACCCACTTTTCGCCAATTATGTACGGTCCCATGTAACAGGTGGCGAGCCTATTGCCATATATCGGGCACATAAATCGCAGTACAAATTTATGTTGCTAGGTGGTATGAGAGAAATGCTGCTGCCCATTACTCATTGCTGTCTTTACCCTTAGTCGCCTTGTACGACACCCACGGGAGAGATGGGGGTGGTGACAATTGTATTCTGCTCTGCTGTCGACACACGGCATATAAATGTACTATAAATTCTAGTCTTCAGACTCTTCTAGCATTGGCCGGCAATCTTCATATTATATCGTGGTTATGTTCTCCAGTTTGCTTGACTATGATGTCGTTTATTGTCAGAACCGCGGCTTTGCACTTCCGGTTCTTTTGGCAGCATGCCCATCTCACTCTGCTATGCCGAAGGAGGCTAGGGCTATCCTTATAAAACCGACAGTTGCCCACAACCAACACTTTGGTGCCTCGATTCGACAAAACAAATTTGTAACCTGTAATAAAAACTGCCGGTTATTAAAGTTATATCTAATCCTATAATCTTGTCATCTTATAATGGCGCCACATACTGCACTAGAACTATTTATGAGGCTAGTGAATGAATTTGATAAACTTTAAAATAAAAATCAAATAATAAATATATAATTTATGTATAAACATCAATCACAATGCACCGTTAGCAATATTGTTGCTAGTAGGTATACTATATTTAACGTCAGGACCCAGGCCAAGCGATCATTCTTTTTTTTTTTCTTTTATATTCTACTGTAAGTACTAATTTTACGTAGAGTACTCATTTATTTTATTTTCTTCGGAAAGCTTAGCGCACTTTATTGCATTTTAATCACAATATTTAGGTTGCCAGAGGCCAATTACAAGTTTCGACATATTATTATGATAAGTTATATAATATATATAAACAAAACGCTGTAACTAATCCAACAATGGTCATTAACACCTATATATTATATTAGCATCAAACAATAAATTGGCAGTTGCCATCATATTCATACTAATATTATATACTTGGGCATAATGTCATACTCAAGACTTTAGGTCTCCTCCGCCTTACACCTGCCCCTAATTCGGTACAAAATACGATTAAAATTGATGATCTTTTTCAATTCAAATAATAGAAGCATTACCTGGTAAAAATATGTAGAAGGTAGAAGTTATGATCGACGTTCCACAGTGTGGCCATGGTAAATGCAACACAGAGACTACGTAAATAAATTACCCAAAAGAATTTAATGATCGGCCAGGGTCGTATTCGGTCAACAAATAATTAAATTAACACACCCATTAAAACGTGACTAACAATTTTTATCATACATGTACTCGGATCTATGTATTTAGGGACCTTTTAATGCATTGTTAAAACCGTGCACAGTAAACACCGTAAAGCAGTAGCTCAATTCCACTAATATTTAATAATCTTTTAAAACCACAACATTTACTTACATTTATGTAATGCTGAAATAAAAATAAAAATAGTAATCTTTGAGGAGGTCGTGCCCTTAACCGACTTCGAAAAAGGAGGGGGTTCTATGTTCCACTGTATGTTTTTTTTCTGTTCTGGCCCAATTCTGTCATAAGTCTCGACAAGCCAGTACTTTCCTACTACCCTTATCACCCCTCATTAGAAAACAATAGGCTTCATAAAAAATATGGGTATGCTATACCTACCCATATCTTAAATTATTTTACCATTGCGGTCTAATTTCATAAAAGTAACATAATAAAAGTATGCTGTTAAAATAAATTGTTATCAATTCATTATGCAGTCTAATGATACATACATAAATCACGCCTATATCCCCGAAAGGGTAGGCATAGGTGTACTAGCATCCACGTTTCGCCAACTATGGCAGGTCCCATGTAATAGGTGGCGAGCCTATTGCCATTTATCGGGCACAAAAGTCTAATGATGAGTGCTGTTAAAAGGGGCGGCTACATGATCTGGGGGCCAGGGCGGTCAAGCCTGCAAATCCGCCTCTGCCTATATTATGCCCTTGCAATATTTCAATGGTTGTGCACATTGAAACACGTGACTATGGTGTCGTCTATGGTGACTATCTTGGCGCGGCAACCTCTGTGGTCCTTGTTGCAGATCCATCTGGTCTTGGGCCCCCTACTGCCACTCCACTTGTTGAACCTGTACTGGCCTATCTGAATTGCTGTATTTCCTCGAAGAGAACTAGTGAAAACCGGCTCTGGAATGATTAAGGGGCACCTTAAAAAACTTTTATGAAAGCAAACTTTTTTATTATATATTTTTATTATATTTCATCACTTTATATAATGAAGTGATCCCATACTTATTAATAACACCTAATAAATTGTAAACAGATCAATATTATTGGGTGCATGATTACCGCAGATCAAAATACATTTGTCACCCCTAGCTCTCTTACAGATTAGATTAAAGATTACAGATTAAAACATTTTATGTACAGTGATCGAAGTCACCTTTTAAGCGAGATATGCCTGTGACAGATGACTTCCCTCTTACGTCGCGTATGTTGCACAAAGCGACTTAGGAACATAAATACCTATATAAGCAGCATGTTTCTGGTATACACATCATCATCACCAGCCCTTTAATGTCCTCAGTGCTAGGGCACTGGATACAACAATATACAGAGACTTCTAGCAATATTGCAATAAATGTTATTGTGTGACCAATGTTTTTTTACAATTTTCAAAAATAAATTTTTTAACAAAATATCAGTGTTAATTTGCTGCCTACCTTCAGGGAAGTTCGTGTATAATAAAATAATTACTCAATAAATTAGAAAAATATGTATTAATTCAAGACAAATGTTGCCTAAAAATTATAAGAAAAAGTCAATAAACAAAAGAAATACTTAAGTTTAAATACTATCTAAAAATTATCTCTAAACACGTTGAATGTATCTGTGTAATAAAAAAATAATCATATTGACGAGTTTAATATTCAATAAAAATTTAATACGTCTATGTCGATACGTTAATACGTAAATTGATTTAAATAGGATTTGAACAAATAACTTTTCGTTTGTTTATGACAAGTTATGACCATGAAGTTCATTAGTTAGAGAAACATTCTCGATCTTTTATAATAGTGCCCTTTTCTCATATGGATAAAAAATAAGTAAAATTATAGTTAGATAATTACAGTCTAATTATTTAAAAAATTTGACTCTATACATATACACACTCCATTTCACACCCGCTTTTTTAGAACAACAAACAACGAGTGCAAATGCAGTCGGAACTAACGGCCTAGCGTACCTTGGGAAGCGCTGAGGAACTCGTGATAATATATTTCTAGCCAGCCATCCAACGACCGGCCTATGCGATGTTAATTGAGGTAATCGCAGGCCGATTGAGTTAAACGACTGAGCCATTGAGCCCCCCCAATCCATTGTAATCAATACAATTTAATTTGCTAATTTACAATTTTGTAAAATGTGCTCCGACGAGTGTGAATCTTACATAAAAGAGGAACGGCAGAACCTATCTCTATCGTGTCATGATCTTCGTAGAAAACTCAGGGAAAACATTCACAACCTCATTAGTAACGCTTTGGACAACTTTAATTAACGATTCAACATAACAAGTAAGTACTAACAAATCGCAAGTTAAGATCTTAAATTCAGATTCATCTTGCCTGTTTCTCCCCTACATACTGTAAAGGTAGGTAATGCAGAGGTGGTCATAGTTCTGTTGAAATAATTGTTACGGCCGTACTCAGAGACGTCAATTAACGTTAATGAGTATAGTAATGCAAAAAAATGTCAATTCAAAACTAGTTGCTATTCTTGCCGGGTCTATGGTCGAGTTTTGATTAACATTTTTTTGTATAAAGTAGGTATTCATTAAAGTTGATTGACGTCTCTGAGTGAGGCAGTTAGTCTTAGATAATTATAATAGTCCTACAAGTTCGTGCGCGACCTTCCTGAGGGGTGAGAGACGGTGGCAGGGACGCGGCACTATAGATGTTACCGGGGGCGGGTGATGCGGGGAGGAGGGAAAACTCGTGCAATACAGCATACATTGCCCCACGGCAAACCACCATATGGTTAGACCGCGCCGAGGGCCTCGCCGCCAGACCGGGGTCGAGTACAGGGGGCGAAGGGGAGCCCCACCGTTTAAGACGGCGGCCCAGACCACCGGGGGACTGATGTCCCTTGAGTTCATGCCCGGGCCATGAGCTACTCAGGCCGATGACCCGGATGATGATGGTGATGATGATACAGCATACAATACCTCAGCCCCCAACGTCTTTCACCCCGCAGGAAGATAGCGCACGATGTTGTCGGACTATAGATCTGTTCCTCAGTGATTGTGATCAGCGAACAACTGAACAATCTCATCGTTCATTGTAATAATCTTCGCCTTGCACCCGTAGCAGGTTTTCACGCAGACCCACCTGGCTCGAGGCCCCCTGCTGCCCGTCCACTTGTTGAATCGGTGATTTCCAATCTGGATAACCGGTTTCCCGTATCGTGAAGTCGTAAAGACTGCTTCCAATATATTACTGTCTGTGGGAAAAAAATACTACTTTAAGAAATCTAACCGAAATAAAAGGTTTATAATTATGACTAAAACTATTAATATGGAATAAATTTAATAATACCATGGTATTGTTATTAATATTCCTACAAATTTAAATTAGATATATCATACTTTTTAAATACACGTTGTTTATATTTTAGCAATGCCCGTGCGGGCGTATGTTCGAGACCGCACCTCCACTGTCAATTCTCCGCGTTCCCTGTCTTCTTAATCCGTATTACACCTGAGCCTACTAATGATTCAAATATTCGATTTATTTAATAGTCAACTATTTATATAAAATGAATTAAATTTGTCTAGAGACAATTGTTCTTTATTGTACACCATATTAACTTCTTATTATAGATTATTTCATTAGGTGATTTTTTCTAGTAAATATACCTAAATTTATAAGGTATTGCTAGAAATAACAGAATAAATAATAAATTCCGGTTTCAAGTAAAACTAGTATAATGTTTTTAATTATTTTTATATGATTTATCTGTCATTATTGAGAAATGAAATGTCGGTGTTTTAATGAATATAATATTATTTTTCAGTGTAACATTACAGTTTAACACAGTGTATAATACTGAAATAATTATTATGAAATAAGCCTAACCAACATTGCTTAAAGGCAATAAGGAGAAAAAAAATTTCCAATTTGAAAATTTTTCAATGATATTTTGTTCTAACATCACTGAATTTAAAATAAAGTAACTTTATATCTTCATAATACTCAATAGTAAAAAAACGCCTATAAATAATTCATTCATGGCAGTTTTAATGGTGGTTTCATCAAACTTATAAAAATTCATTATTATTATGACAATCCTATATTAATAAGGCAACTAGCAGCCAAAATGCAACACACAAAATCTACTACTTTACCCTAATAAATAAATGTTCACACATTATATTATCTACTATCTAATATAAGAAAAGCAATATTTGGTGAATACATTATTATCAGTGATTTTATTTGAGATTAAAGTCAATGGAAGAGATTTTAATTTTCTACAGCTTTGTATAAAGGTCCTGAAATGTAAACTTTTTGACATCAAATAAAATATTACAATGAATTGTCATATAATTAAAATGGTTTGTCTTGTCATGGTACGAAAATAGTCTGTGTACTTAACATTAATTACTTGCCTATTTCCTTCATTTAACTTGGTAAAAACAAACTTAGTCAAAAAATTCTTCGAATAATCATCATCATCATCACCAGCCCTTTAATGTTCCCCCACTGCTTGGGCACGGGTCTTCCCTATGGATGGTGAGAGGGAGATTGGGCCATAACCCACCACGCTGGCCCAATGCGCGTTGGTGGGTATTAACGACTGCAGATGCAGCCGGGACCAACGGCTTTACGTGCCTTCCGAAGCACGGAGGAACTAGAGATGACAAATTTTTGGTCACGTATCCAATGACCGGCCTTAGCGAACATTGCTTAGTTTACGCAATCGCAGGCCAAGCGCGCTAAGCCACTGCGCTACCGAGCTCCTTATAATTTTGAGTTTTGATATTTATTGTTACTGTTTATTTATTATTAGGGCACCTTATGAGTGATAGCGGATCAGGCAGGCGGCCGGCCATAAAAACCGTGCCAAATCTTAAAGCAGTTTGGCTTAAGTTTATTCTGCACCAACCCCAAGTAATTTGTGAACTGGGTAGGAAGACAAATGATTTGGGGGTGACCAAGTAATTGCGGGGGCGTGGTAAGCAGAAAAATAATACAACACCAGGCAAGTGTCTCACGATAAACTAATTAGCTGCGAATAAATCAGTCATTCTTCAAAAGACGACGGCAAATCACATGTGCGTGTGTTCGTTTCTGTATCTGACAATAACATTTTCCACAGTTGTGATAGTTGCTCGACAGCCCTGCTGGTTCTTGATGCACGTCCATCTGATATGAGGTCCCTTGCTCCCGCTCCACTTGTTGTAACGGTAACGACCCACAGTTATAACAGGGTTGCCAAAACGTGTTGTTGAAAATCTGGCAACTGAAAAAAAATCATAAATTTGTAGTAAGCCACAATATGACGAAAACAAAAGAAATCTTTGTTTTCTATGCACGGTCATGGTCCTTTTTACTATTAATAGATACAGATAAATAGCAATATGCTACTTATAGGTGTGCTACTGTCAATAAACAGGTAAGAATTCCAACAGGCGTTTATTTCCTTGTTTGTCAATCCATTATACGAACAGAGGTATTTTATCTACATTTTTATAATTACGTGTATTTGCTTTCTTAACACCAAAAAAACACTTTTGTTACACAAAGCTATCTTTAAACCGCAAATTTTCCTATGACGATTTTATCGTCATTCGGTCGAGAAATATCGCGCATGTAAAGAAACAAGTAGAGAAAGGGATCGCACCCGTACGTCACACGCTGACGTTGTTATAACGCACCTTTTCGTAGGCAGAGGTGTATTACCAACCACGTTTCACCATTGTTTCTAGTCCCTTGTAAGGAGGCAAGCCTATTGACATCTGTAGACCACGTTAATCTTAGTATTACTTCATGAACTCGCGGGTGACAAAACAGTTAACATTAATGTAAACCGCTCTGCCGTCACCAGACTATAAAGCCATTTATTGTTTATAATTTAGTAGTATTCTACTATGAATGATGCAGTTGTATTCTAATTACTTATCGATGTTCTTCAAGTAGGTTGCAGTTTTGTCTGGGATTTTCATTTTGCCCGATTCTCCCCTACATATTGTGTAAAGGTAGGCAATGCGGAAGTAAGTCTTAATTTTCATAATTAAAACTAAACCAAAGCCTTAAATGATGACTTATAAGGTAAAGTGTAAGGGTTAGAGAAAGTTCGTTGAGTTCTAACGTCTTGGTTGGCCGAGTGGTACCTATAGGCATCTGCCCGGAATGTAGAGGCCGCGGGTTCGATTCCCGCATCAAGACTATAATTTTTCGAACTTTTTTCTATCTACAATTTTCTTTGATTTAAATAGTCATCTAATGATTGTGGGCGTTCATCACTTTCACAATGACGTCATCAAGCATGACAATAGTAGCGGTACAGCCATATTTGGCTCTGACGCAGTTCCATCTAATCTTCGATCCTTTGCTAGAGCTGTGCCTGTTAAATCGGTACTTGTCGATGCAAAGGGCCTGTGAACCCCGACCGGTATCCACTAAGCAAGGACCTAAAAGTAAAAACGGGTAAAAGTAATTTTCAACAATAAATCTTAGTATATTCCCAAATAATAGAAGCCATGCAAATTATTAGATGACACAAAAAGCCAAAAAACCATAGGTACTCGAATGTCTATAACAATCGAACATTGAGTTCTTTGTACAGTAGTACAGTATCGCCTCTTCTACAGTATGTTCAATGAATATCATCCATATAGATTTTATAACTTATAAAGGTCTATAACATTTTTTTCTTAGACGTTCTATTGGTAGAACAAACAATAGAACTAATAATAACCCGAGCAAAAGAGTAATGGGAATAGGTCTTAGTGAGTGGAGGGGATGAGAGAAACCTATAAAAAAATTGATGGATTGTGTGAAATATAATATGAATGACATTCCTTGATCCTTATTCTGTATTTATATAAAAAACTTGAATGTTTTAGAAAAAAAATGAAACACGTAATCCGTACATTTTAAGGATGCCCTGGATTTCCCCGGGATCCCAACATCAATATCGGTTGACCCAATTAAAAGTACTGACTACTGAGGTAACAAATATTTAAAAAAAAAAATCAAAAAGCAGACGAATGGAGAATCTGATTCTTTTATGAAGTCAGTTAATAAAAGAGTTTTCTACGCAAAAAAATCCTGTCTCAAATTAAAATTATTATTCTCAATCGGAACACTTTGTTTGTGGAATTAGTAATGTTCTTCGTTATAGGCCGTTATAACGTCTTTGTCGGTTATAATGGTCCTTCTACACTTGTACTTTATACACCTCTAGGAAATTTTTAATACGGTGTTGTGATGGAAAAAATATCTGTCGTTGCCCAGAACACTGAGACCGTTCAATGTCTGTGTAAAGACCACTAAAATAAAATAAATTAGTATCAGTAAGTTTTTCTGGGGGTATTGGGACCATTAAAATTAACGCTCAACTCTGCTTCCCATATTTTTATCGAGGGTAAACTTTGATTATTTAAATGAGAAATTAATATAAATAAAAACAATAATACAGAAAATAAACACTTTAATTGGCTTTCAATATCTCCAAGAAAACTGTCCCCTTTAACTAGGTACCTACTTTTACATTTTATAAAAATATTTAGTATATATATTATTAACCTTATAAAATATACTAAATATTTACAAGTACCTATTAAAAAGAAAAACTTAAATACAGTATGAACTTTCAAAGGGTCTTCTTGAATTAATAAACTAGTCAAGTCTACGTTTGGTTCATTTTGAACATCACGTATATTAAAACTATAACAAATAATACAAATAAAATGTGAAAAACAAAATGTCAATTAATACTTTTATAGCACTTTTCACAATAGTTTATTAGAATCTACTGCTACTCTGTTTCAATAAAGGAACAACAATTCTCAATCATGGCACAAAAAAGTAGATTAAGTTGAAAATGCCTTTTTTTCACTAAGTAACAAGAAACATAGTCTTAATATTTTTTAGCAGCATTTTCTATGTTTAGCAATAATAAAACATAGATCTAATAGAAAGTCTATTATAAAAAATAATAAGTTGGTTCTCATTAAACAATAAGGGTGTTATGACAAAAAAGTATTTCAGACGTATTTTGTTTAATTTTTTTTGTTTAATAAAAATAAACTATTGACAAAACCCGTCTTAAACATTATTCTGATATTAATTTGAAAAGTAAATGCTAAGTAACAAATTTATTTTTTGTAATAACACCGTGAATATATTTTCCATACTAAGGATAGATAATTAAAATGGTTAACCATCTAAACCCTGTAAATACCTTTGGTATTTAAAAATATAAATCGTACTATATTTAATTGGTCGAAGCGTTACTACTATATGATAATAGATTTAATCTTATGAATTTTGTAACATACTTTCCATGGAATGTAAGTGAGATTACTATAAGAAGAACTCTGGCAGTAAGGTGGGAACTGAATCGAATCTAATTTGTTATTTAATTTAAACATGTTTAACATAACATGTTGTAGATAATACAAGAACATGGAAAACGTTATCTTAATGTATTAAAGTGTAATTATTCACAACCAGTATAGTTATTTAATTAAATGAAAACAAGATCCTTCATGGATAACCAAATTAAATACGTCTCGTAATAAAAAAAATCAATATTTCCTGATAATTGTTTGGATATGAAAGAAAAGAAACAAACAGAAATAATTTTCGATAAAGTCGACAACAATACCTAAATATATAAAATTTAATCAACAAGCAAGCCCAAGGTAAACGATTGCAAATAGTTTTAATAAGTTGAAAAACTTAACACAAAAAATGAATTACTTACTATTTAAATGACATTATTTAGAGGAAAGTGATATTTTAACTAAAATCTCCGTTTGCGCCACATTTTAAAATCAAAAAATGAGAAGCAATATCAAAACTTAAAAAAGGTAAAATTTTGTCAACCGACTTGCGGTTTAGATGAAACATGTTCATAGTCTAACGTGCTGTTGTATGTCTTTAAATAACAATTTAACGAAGCAGTGTTAAGAACGACTTCAAAAATGAACAGCCAAGCTTATGCTACAGTCCAAGTCATAGATACATATACATATCTAAAATTTGAAGTTTTTTTAATCATATTGGAATATAACTGTTATTATCTGCAAAATGTATCTCACAAGAAATTAGAAAAAATACCAGACATATCTCAGTCTTGGAATTCATTGGAACTCGAATTCTTTACAATATTAGGTGCCTTTTAATTGTTTTAAACTTGTATACAAATATTCAAACTGGGCATTGTACGCGCCATTTTGTGTTTCGGATGTATGCAAATTACAATATTATAACATTTGTGAACGACATTGAATTAAAAGCTTAGGTAATATAGGTACCACTGTGTCATTTATGTTCCATTGGGACTTTTTTTTCAATTTCGACACTTTTTCGACTTTTTACTTTTACTACTTACTTTTGAATGCTTGTTACAATGCCTTACTCGAATTCAATGATATTTAGTGGTTGTGTTCGTTTAACGTTTTGAAAATTATGTCATTTTTCGTGTACAGAGTAGCTCTACAGTAACGGGCAACACAATACCATTTCTTTTCACGTCTGCTACTACTTTTCAGTAAGAACTCATTCTTGCCCACCATAATAACTGGTTTTCCTAGATTATTTTTACCGAATACAGGCACTGAAATGGATACAGAGGAAGATGCAGATTCACAAAGAGATAAGAGACAATAGGTACTCATCAATAAATCTGACTTTTAAATAAACTGGAATTAACTTTATACTAACAGGGCGCCCTGCAAAGCTTATTAACCACATTTGCATAAGCATCGTTTCCAATTTAATTTTGTTTGTGCCCAAAGCACGTGCACATGGTAACATACGAGTGGAGCGACTCGTTGTCTTGATCAAGTTAATTTGGAGTTTAAGTACAAAACTTTCAAACACACTATTTAATAACTAGATATAGTTTTCATTATCATCACCACCAGCCCCGTAACGACCCCACAGCTGGGGCACAGGCCTTCCCTATGCATGGCAGAATATTGGGAGAGTTGGCTATAACCCAACACGCTGGCCCAAAGCCGATTGGTGGATAATATACACCATAGATGTGAAATTACAATACTTAAACCGTATCAGTATTGACATTTGGATACTATAGTATTCGCGGATAACCGTCTGGAAATCCGTTTTATTTAACAGGCCACACACACCTCCGAATACAGAAACGCTTCTCAAATTTAGGGGACTGCTTAAAAAGTTAAGTGGACATTACCTGTCAGAATTTGTATGGAAAAACGTAAATTTTGACAATACTTAAATGTTAAGCAGGACTCAAACTTTGAATAGCGTTTCTGTATTCGGGGGACAGTCTCATAATTAAATCGCATAACAGTAATGTACCACTGCGCGAGCAATATGGCAAATTTGGAAAATATGCAAATGCAAATCATAAAACGGTGCTACAAGTTAATTCAAAAGTCAATATCAATACCAGGAAATAAAAAAAACAATAATAAATCCATAAACATTAATAGACATGCAACTAAAACTACCTACTACTACCTATACTACTTCTATAACTAAGTAGTTCATGCAAAGAAAAGAAAACAACATTAAATCAAAAGTAAAAAATGGAATCCTTTAAGTGACTGTAATTTAGTACAAGCACGATGAAAGGATAAAATAATAAAAATTAAAATAATTTTCATATCAACTACGGAGCAATATTTTTAATTGGCCGTATTTATTGAAATAAACGAATAGAACAGAACATATTATTTAAAAAAAAAACTATTACATACTATACTGACTATATAATGTCAAATCAATAGATAAATAGGTGCCAAAAACCTAAAAATGATGAACAAACCGACAACAAGTTGAACAGGGTTGTTAATACTTAACATTAAACATACAAACAAAATATTGTTTACTATATACCACTTGAGTAAATTCTGTATTTCTAGTATGCTTTCTCTGGCAATGTATGAAAGTAAAAAATATAAACTTTAACTTCATAAAGAAATTAGTCGAAAATAAGTCTATAAATACCGTATTGCGCTGGAAGAGACAGAGTTCAACAATGTCGGTTCAGTCAATAGCCACGTCAAACCATACAAAACTGTCAATTATATATTCTATCTACCTTAACATATTTGACGTAAAGCGCAAAGTCGATTGAAAAATTTGATATTTTGTGGTAGCTTGATGTGCTGTTGTCTGTACATATATTTATACTTCTAACCGAACTACCGTACCGGTATGCCACCGTCATTCTGTCTCTCCACAACGTTTGTCATTAGTGTTGATGTTCATTGCTCGTCTTGACAATGACGTCATCAAGGGTAATAATTGCCGCTCGGCAACCGATGTTGCTCTTGGAACACTTCCACCGCCTGCGACGGCCATCGCTCGACACAGACTGCCTTTGGAACCTGTACGGGCCCACGTCAATAACTGGGTTTCCGAAGCGTGTCACGCTGAACACCACTCCTGAAAAAGAAATACTCATGTTAGAAAAAGAAATACCTGTGTTAGAAAAAGACATACCTATGTTAGAAAAAGAAATACCTGTGTTAGAAAAACATACGCATTAATGAATTTAATGCTGTTGTGTTTGAAATTTTTAAATAATTACTAGCTGACCGGGCAAACGTTGTTTGACCCATATCCCACGTATAAAAAAAGCCCACGACTATTCTTAGACCCAGCAAATAAATATACACAAAAAAAGTCATTAAAATCGATGAAGCGGTTTCGGAAGAGTTCTACAACAAACACTGACACGAGATTTTTATGTATCAGACATTGTGAAATACTGAAATGCAATATTACATTATTAAATATATGTTTCGGCATTTTGTTATTCAATAAGATTTTTA
This sequence comes from Cataclysta lemnata, assembly GCA_963931975.1. NCBI lineage: Eukaryota > Metazoa > Arthropoda > Insecta > Lepidoptera > Crambidae > Cataclysta > Cataclysta lemnata. Next base: position 2,909,105 of record OZ008339.1, read on the forward strand.
TTTAGAAATTGCAAAAATGAAACAATGGATATTCTATTCGATTTTAATTTAAACATTATATAAATGTTAGAAAAATTAGTACAAAGATTTTGGGGTTAGAAAAAGACACGTGTCTTGGGTGGCCGAGCGGTCAGGCACCTGCCCGGATAGCAGCGGACGCGGGTTCGATTCCCGCCTCAAGATCATAATTTTTCGAAATTCTTTTTCTAACCCCAAAATCTTTGTACAATGGATATTATTGAGAACAGTTAATAATAGCTTGTTCATCAATATAATATTAAAAAAACATCGGTTTATGAAAGCAATTGTTTATTTACAGCTGCCAATGACACACCCTAATAATTATTTTGATAGGATGACATAGTGTTATCTAATATTTTACAAGTCGTGAAGTGTTAACGGTTTTAGGACATTAACACTGAAAGTCTCATCAATAAATGAAACAGAAAAGTAGAATTTCATTTCACAACTTTTCATGTAAAAAGTTATTCATTTTGATCAGTGTGAAAACCACTAAAATTACAATAATATCCTTTTAAATCAGACTGCTCTTAAAATCAAGCAACCTCTGCTTCTATTACAGCTTTGTCAAGAGAATTAATAGAGTACGCAAACCAGATATTTACTAGACTATCTATCATTAAAACACAACCAAAAATTAATAGATCACCACTGCCACAGCAAATAAACAAATACGTAGGTATTAATCAGCTACCCTTTCTTCATATATCGATATTATCGATATCGATCGATATTCAATGTGTTAAATCAGGAAAAAAATTCAATCGTGATTATGTTCATTCTTTTCCTGGATGACTGTGCGGCCTAAGGTGAATACGACTACACGGCAGCCGGTGGATGAAGCCTTCACGCAGGTCCATCGGAATTTTGGACCCTTATTACGACAGTACGCATTGAACCTAGCCGATCCCCATTTCATTACCAAGTTACCGCGGGTTGTAGTGGTGAATACAGGACCTGGAGAATTTAAAAAAACAAACATAATTCATTATCCCGATGAAATATTCAAGCGGTGTCTGTAATGATATTCAGTACTTATGAAAGTTAAACAAAAAATATGTCAATTCGTTATCTTTATTTCGGCTACGATACATACAGGAGTGGTTTTTATTAATCATTAAATTAAAATTATTTTGAAGATACGTTCATTATTGAACGGCGTAGGTAAGTCGTAACAATTTGAATATTTATACAAAAAGCATCACAAAACAAAACAGAATGGCATAATAAAACTGTGCATGGCTACTAGCCGTCAATGCATTATTGTTAATTTATGACAATATTCACCAAAAATATACAACTTTAAAATGTCTACTAAAAACTTTGCCATTCCATTTTTATTTCTTACTAGGCACTAGCTGACCCGACATACGTTGTTATGCCATATAAATTATCCCGTAGCCCTGGTTACGATTTGGTTGGTTATGTCAAATGTTTGATAGGAAAGCAGTTCATATGGGAAAATGAAATTGTTGTTTTTACTACTTTTCTCGTAATGTTGGAAACATTGCGAGAATATATTTTCTTATCTTTCCTTTTCTTGCCTGACCTGGCCCAAGACAATAATTTAAAAACGAAACTCAAAAACCTTGTATAATATAGAAGATACTGTACTCAAAATTATACACATTCAAATCAAATATGACCGGGCAACATCGGGAGTTCTAAGAAGTGAAATAACCTTCCAAACGACCACAAGAGTACACGTATTTTGATGAGCTGTTAGGCGAGCAAAACCCAAATGCTATTGCAAAGTTGCAAAAAATAATCATCTTAACATTCTACCGCTATCGTAAACCCATGGTATATTGGCTTACTAATAAATCACAATAGAAATCTAAAAATCTTGAATACATAGTTAAAAATATGGATATCCTACTATACAGTTGCATGAAGATAATTGTAAATCGATCATAAATCACTATATTTCTCACTCCAGTGGGCTTCATCACTAATTTATGTAATTATATAATTATGACCCTATAACTTAAAATGAAAAGTACATATTTCGAAAATGGATACAAGATCATTTGAAAATTAAAAAACTATATACTATATGAACATCATTAGTACGAGTTGATAATTATTATGAAAACATCATTATTTAATAATTCTTACAATTAAAAAAGCATCGTCGTAAGTTCATTGGAATGCTCACGAATTACTTTTTGGCATACAAATTAAAGTACTTAAATTTAATAGCCAAAAAACCTCTAGTATATTTAAAACAATGCTACAATTACTGTTCCATTCTATTCACCTACGATTGACAAAAAATAATATCAGTACCTAATAAAAAAACATTACTTTATCAATAATTAAACATAAATTTATCAAATGTATGTATATAACTATATTTTTTTTATTATCTAAATAATGTGTTAGTTTATTAAGTGATGATTTGTACTGTACTATTAAAATATTATTATTTATTATAGATTTATTATCTATACTAATAAGCGCACACTTACAAACATTGCTGATTCAAGAATAGGGCTGACGCGTGCCTAAAACACAGTACCGCACCGCACTACCGTAATTTAATATGGTGATAATTTATGTAAGTAATTAAAAAAAAGAAATATGAACCACATTCCTTTTTTTGTCGATATTACTTATATTTACCAATCAGTTTTACAAACACAAATTTATCTCTATCTAAAATCAATTACTGGAATTTAATAAATTTTGTGCGTAGTTCAATGGAATTTTAAAGAAACGGAGAACAACAAAGGAACAATTAACGAAATAACTTCGGTTTGTGTGTTCTTAACATTTAAAATATAGTTATTATTTACAATTCCTGCTTTACAAAGTTAGGTATATATTTTTATAAGTATAAAATATTATAATAAACACAATATTAATTCGATGTGATGTAAAAATTACTCAGCTCAAATGCTTTCCTAAATCACTACCTACCTAAGTCACAGTTGCTCTCGAAAACCAGGCAACATAAAATAGACAAACTGATACAAACGCTATATCTACAAGCCTGTGTATTCTAATCATCAAATCTTACCATCTCCTCCAATAAAAACTTGGAGATACCTACCACTTATAGCTAAGTAGGAATCCTTAAAGCTAAAAATGCTACATAAAACTCTGTCGCGAGGAAGACAGAATTTTGATTGCTTTAATTAATTTTTTCTTATCTTAACATTGAAATTTTTACTTCATATAACTTTATCGTTAGGCCGACAACTATACATTTAATTATTAATACATATTGAGCTTTAAAATTTATATTATTTTGTGATGTGAAGACGTTGACCCCAGTAGCAATACGAAAGTTCCCGAACAACACATCTCTATCGCCTCGTATGCTTAATATCAGAGGCAGAAAGTACGAGAAGCAAGACGGAAAATAAATATTATAGTAAGTACCTGCCTAAGCGTAAGGGTATTATAAGGAAACTAAACAAAACACTTACGAAGAATTATAGTCAAAATATCACGCACCAAGCTTGTTTTCGATACAAATAAAATCTGACCGTTTTCGTCGCGACCCAAATATAACTATTTTTCAAGAGAAGAATTTTGTCCACAAATGGATTCTGTCGCTGGAATATCATGTAAAACTAAAAAAATCTTATCAGAAGGTATATCCGCTTCGTCCGCCCTTCCCAAAATCATGCATCAACATGATGATGATGATGCCCAAATCATGTTACGGGATGCTTCCGCAAGCCACAAAAATCTATCAGTGGTTGTGCTCGTTCTGCGTTTTGATGATGACGTCCTCCAGCGTGGTGAGGGAGGCGCGGCAGCCAGCAGGCGTCTTGATACAAGTCCACCTGATAGCCGGCCCCTTGCATCTGTTCACCCGGTTGAAACGATACGGCCCCACTTGGATCACGGGGTTGCCCTTCTTAGTCGTGCCAAAAACGGGCACTGAAAAAGAAAACTCTGATTAACACTGCCCCTCAAATCAGCCAATATTAATGTAATAGTTTTCCCCCGAGCGCCCAGATATTTCAATTCGCTTTCATGCGCAATTTATTACACTAATTTACGCATTTTGTTTGGCAATTTTTTTTTTCTTAAAGAAATAAAGCAAACATTTTGAAGGAAAATTTGGCTGGCTAATTAAATGAAACTCGTGTTACTGTTACATCATCAGACCAAATTACTGGTTAATAAATGTAATTATACAAACTAAAAGTGATCGACGATAGAAACTTCTTCCACCAAATAGATTTATTTAAATCATTTTATTTTTTTCACAACCGAAATTTTAAGCTGTTGTATAATGAGACACATTTTAGTGATAGGTAATATTTAAAAACGTACAAAAAATTATCGTTAATGCTACAAAATGTAGGGTAAACAAAGAAGATAAACTTTTACTTAAAGCGGACCCTTTGCATTAGCCTCTAGATATTCCACAAGAAACGACGCACAATAAGAGGAAATTAAGAAAGATGGCCGAAATATAAACGAAGTCAATAATTATGCTCGTTGCGACGCAAAAGGACTTCCTCCCTGAGCGTGGTGAGTCCAGCCCTGCAGCCAGAATGTTTTTTCACGCAGACCCACCTCACCGTGGCCCCAGATGAGCTGCTGACGCGATTGTACTTGTGTCCGCCCAAGTGAAGCGCCAGGAAACCTCTCCTCGTAGTGCTAAAGAACGGCACTGGAACAAAACCTCCGGTTGGCCATAAACTGTCGGACCGTTTACAATCATTGTAAAACATTTCTTCTTTAAGTAATGAACTGATACGCGATGAAGCAATTTCACATGCATTTTTAATACAATATTTCTTACACTAACGCCCATAACTAGCCCAAAGTAAATAGCATAGAAGCACTTGTAACAAATTTAAATACACAAAATAATTATAAATAAACATATCTAATAACATAACAATAGCCATGAAACGTAGCAGAATTCAAACCCAGAACCTCTTAGCCGATGGCCAGCAATCTGATCATTTTTCACGTTGTTTGATTATTTTAAGTTCGTTTTTTTATTTCATGAACTTAGGGTGTTGGTCAGTATATCTTAACAGCTTTTACTTTTTTCTTGGAGAGTCGCAACTTTCTCAATATTAAAAATTTTACTACTTATCTCATTTTAAAATTAAAAAAAGCTATGAACAGAATATAGAATTTTTATTTCACAAATATTAATTAATCAACTGTAGCAAATTGTTTACGGTTCATGATTCTCCACCGGGGTTTGACTTGACTACTCCCACTGCAGAAGTTGAAACGGTATCCCCCTATCTCGAGCACGGGATTACCGAACTTCGTCGTCTCGAATATAGCTGTGAAACTTTAGAGGGTTAGACGTGTAAGGATTATATTGAGGGCAGGTAGGTTTGACTGTGTGCGGTTTTTTTTCACAATTCGATGAAAATATTCAAGCCACTTTGCAGGTCGCCAGTTTGTTAAAAATGTATTCAATCAAATAATATTGAAGATTGAACAACTATCTCAGCTTAAAAGTAAAAAAGCAATGATCAGAAAATTTTCATTTATATTCCACAACTATTAATAAACAGTAGCAAATTGTTTACGGGTCATGATTGTGCAGGTTGACAATTTTGATGACGTTGTTTTCTAAAGTAATAACAGTCACTCGACAACCGCTCGGGTTCTTAATACACCTCCACCGGCGTCTGACCTGATCACACCCGCTGCGGAGGTTGAAACGGTGTCGCCCCACCTCGAGCACGGGATTACCGTACTTTGTCGTTTTGAATGTAACTGGAACAAAACAACTTAATGATTCGGAACAGTATTTTACAATCAACGTTTTTCTGACTTAAATATTTTTAACCAATGATTCCTCAATCATGTCAAATGCCACAGCTTGATTCGAACAAAACTTGCAAAGATCTGGTCGAATAATGCCGTAAGTATGGACATGGTGCAGATTTTGTATTAAATTGTGACGGCTATTTGATCACGAATCATAATTGTTAATAAAACGTTGGTGTAGCGTTACATGATCTGACCATTCGACCAAACGTTGTTTGTTTATTTTAAGTTTCTTTTTTCATGATTAGGCTGTTGGTCGAGATATCTTTAACAGCATTTACTTTTCTTGTTAGAGCAAGTTTGTTAAATGTATTTAATGAAAGATTTTATATTGATCATTAACTTCCGCACTCAGAAACGTCGATTAACTTTAATGAGTATTTAATGTCAAAAAATTTCATTCAAATCTAGACCATAGACCCGGCAAGCTTTGAATTGTCATTTTTGACGTTATGTACTGATTAACGTTATTTGATGTCTCTGAGTGCGGCAGTAATATTAAACAACTATCTTAGTTAGAAAGTAAAAAAGCAACAAGGTCAATTTAACATTATATTTCACAACTATTCATCAACAATAACAGTAGCTGAAATGTTCACGGGTCATGATTGTGAATGTTGACAGTTTTGATGATTTTGTTCTCTAAAGTGACAACAGAAACTCGGCAACCACTCGTGGTCTTGATGCACCTCCACCGGCACTTGACTTTACCACTCCCGCTGCGGAGGTTGAAACGGTATCTCCCTACCTCGAGCACGGGATTTGAATGTAACTGGAACAAAACAACTTATTGATTCGGAACAGTATTTTATTTCACAACTATTAAAATAACAGTAGTAAATTCTTTACGGGTCGTGATTGTGCAGGTTGACAATTTTGATGACTTTGTTCTCCAAAGTGACAACAGTCACTCGACAACCACTCGGGTTCTTAATACACCTCCACCGGCGTCTGATTTGATCACACCCGCTACGTAGGTTGAAACGGTGCCGCCCCACCTCGAGCACGGGATTGCCGTACTTCGTCGTTTTAAATGTAACTGGAACAAATCAATTTACTCAGACGGAATAGTTTCACATCAACGTTTTTCTGACTTAAATATTTTTAACCAATGATTCCTCAATCGTGTCAAATGCCGTAGTTTGATTCGAAAAAAAAATTGCAAAGATTTGTTCGAATCATGCCGAAAGTATGGACTTGGTGCAGATTTTACATGAAAACGGGACGGGTATTCCATTCCGAAATAATTACTGTTCAAACGTTTGTATAGCCTGCGGAAAAAACGACTCAATATTGATGATGGGGAATTTTAATGAAAAGAAATAATTTCTTTATTTTCAAAAATAATTTAAATTGCTTGAGACGGTAATCGAACCAGTGAAATTAAAAAAAAACAGTATTTTATGATACCAACCGAAAGAATCACTCATAAGGATCGATTTAAATTAAACAACATTATCTTAAATTAAAGAAAGACCAAGTGAAATACTTTTTTATTACAATAAACTTACTATCTAAAGAAAATAGTTCACCACTTAACTTATGAATTTTCACACAATGACACCCACTTTCTCGTACCTATGCACAATTTTTTTTTCTATAAAAGGCGCTACGAATATAGGAGGATTATGTAGTTATATTATATCAGGGCTTTATAGATATACATATTTTGTTAAAATGTATTAAATCAATGGATATTAAACATTGAAGAAAAATTCTCAGAGTGGAAGTGGAAAAGCAATATTCAAAATTTTTTTATTTATATTTCACAACTGAATAATGTGATTAATATCAAAAGTAGCAAATTGTTTACGGCTCATGGTTGTGCAGGTTGGCAATCTTGATGACTTTGTTCTCTACTGTTGTCACAGTCACTCGGCAACCGCTTCCAGTCTTGACGCACCTCCATCGGCGTCTGATCGGATCACACCCTTTGCGAAGGTTGAAACGGTGTCGCCCCAGCTCGAGTACGGGATTACCGTAATTCGTCGTTTTGAATGTAACTGGAACAAAACAACTTACTCAGACGGAATAGTAATTTACATGAACTTTTCCCTGACTGAATTATTTTTAACGAATGATCCCTCAATCATGTCAAATGTCACAGTTTGATTCGAACAGAACTTGCAAAGATCTGGTCAAATAATGCCGAAAGTATGGTGCAACATGCTACAGATTTTGTGTGAAACCGTGACGGGTATTTGATCCCGAAACATTGTTGTTAAAACGTTTGTGAAGCGTAGGTATATTAGGGACCTCTTGGCCGATAGCAAGCGATCTGACTATTCAACCAAACATTGTCTGTTTATTTTAAGTTCTTTTTCATGAACCAAGGCTTGGCTAGGATATCTTTCACAGCATTTTTTTTTCTTAGAGATGGTGATATCTCTGGTGCATTCCCTGGTGGACTCCCCACCGCCGAATAGAGTCTAGGAAGGGCGCTTCGAATATAAGGGGATTGTGAAGCTATAACAAAGATTTATAGATATAGAAGTTTTGTTAAATTGTATTTAATCAATTAATATTAAAGATTGAGAAAAACTATCTCAGTGAAGAAGTGAAAAAGGGATAACCCAAAAATTGTCATCAATATTTCACAATTATTAATCAACAATAAAATTGTTTACGGGTCATGATTGTGCAGGTTGAAAATTTTGATGACGCTGTTCTCTACGGTGGTCACAGTCACTCGGCAACCGCTCCCAATCTTGACGCACCTCCACCGGCGTCTGACCTGATCACTCCCGCTGCGGAGGTTGAAACGGTATCCCCCCACCTCGAGCACGGGATTACCGTACTTCGTCGTTTTAAATGTAACTGGGGAACAAAACAACTTCTTGAGGCGGAACAGTATTTTACATCTACTTTTCCGTGACTTCGTTATTTTTAACGGATGATTCCTCAATCAAGTCAAATGTCATAGTTTGATTCGAACAGAACTTGCAAAGATCTGGTCGAATAATGACGAAAGTATGGATATGGTGCAGATATTGTGTGAAAACGTGGTGGGTATTCGATCCCGAAATATTGTTGTTAAAACATTTGTGTAGCATGTGGGAAAAAAGACCGTGGTTCCCCAAACACGGTCTTTACCAAAAAGTACCCCTAATATTGATGGTGGCAAATTTTAATGAAATGGAACATTCCTTTCTTTTCAAAAGTAATTAAAACTGCATTTAGACTTTTTGTAACATCTCCTGCTTGAGCTACCCTGCTAATCGAATCGGTGAAATGTAAAAAAAAAGATTGTGTACTTTATGATACCAACCTAAAGAGTAATTCATAAGGATCAATTTCATTAAAACAACATAGTATCTTAAATTAATGAAAGACCAAGTAATATACTTTTTATTACAATAAACTTACTCACTATCTAAAGAAAATACATAGTTCACCTTACTTACAAATTTGCTCAAAATGACACCGCTCATTTCACGTATGTACAATTATTTTTCTTGTCTAGGAAGGGGGCTTCGAATATCAGGGGATTGTATAGCTATATATAACCCAGCTTTAAAATATAGACATTCAATTAAAATGTATTAAATCAATGAATCTATACTAATATTATAAAGCTTAAAAGTTTGAAGCTGTGTGGTGACGGCAAAGTAGAATACAATTGTCACCACCCCAAATCTCTCCCATGGGTGCCGTACAAGGCGACTAAGGATAAATCAGTGATTAGGAATGGGTAGCGTTCCTTCTATACCACCTAGCAATGTATTGCGACTGTAGAATAGAAGTAAAAAAACAATGATCAGAAAATTTTCATTAATATTTCACAACTATTAATCAACGGTAGCAAATTGTTTACGGCTCATGGTTGTGCAGGTTGGCAATTTTGATGACTTTGTTATCTACAGTTGTCACAGTCACTCGGCAACCGCTCCCGGTCTTGACGCACCGCCATCGGCGTTTGACCAGATCACACCCTTTGCGAAGGTTGAAACGGTATCCCCCCACCTCGAGCACGGGATTGCCGTACTTCGTCGTTTTGAATGTTACTGGAACAAAACAACTTAGTCAGACGAAACAGTATTTTACATCAACTTTTCCCTGATTTAATTATTTTTCACAAATGATTCCTCAATCATATCAAATGTCACAGTTTGATTCCAATAGAACTTGCATAGATCTGGTCGACCAATGCCGAAAGTATGGACATGGTGCAGATTTTGTGTAGAAACGTGACGGGTATTCGATCCCGAAATATTATTGTTAAAACGTTTATGTAGCGTGTAAGAAAAAATATATGAAAAAGATTATATATTATATGATAGGTACCAACATTACCAACCGAAAGAGTAATTCTTATGGATCAATTTTATCCTTTCAAGCGTGTAATGCCATACAAAAATTTGACGTATGCTGTGTGGCGGAATTCATCCATATCACAGACAAGGGTTTTCTTGAGCTATAACTTTCTAAAACTGTAATATATCCAGTTCTATTAAGAATGGAGGCTTTTTATTCTTCAACTTTAATGTTATATATTTGCTGTTATTTTATACCCCAGTTATGGGGCATATATTTATTTAAAATTTTAGGTATTAAACAAAATAAAAGCATAGTTTAGACTATTCGATTTTAATTTTAACATTATATAAATGTTAGAAAAATTAATACAAAGATTTTGGTGGTTAGAAAAAGAATTTCGAAAAATTATGATCTTGAAGCGGGAATCGAACCTGCGTCCGCTGCTATCCAGGCAGGTGCCTGACCGCTCAGCCACCCAAGACACTAATTAACTTGCCGAAATTCTTCTAACCTTTACACTTCACGTTGTAAGTCAACGGGTACCCTCGCAATGTAGAAATAAATTTCAAACATTCCGAAGCAGATATTTTTACAAATACCATGCGTTCGGTTAAGCTTGGGTTTGCTTTATAAAACTATTCAATTTTAATTTTAACATTATATAAATGTTAAAAAAATTAGTACAAAGATATTGGTGGTTAGAAAAAGAATTTCGAAAAATTATGATCTTGAGGCGGGAATCGAACCCGCGTCCGCTGCTATCCGGGCAGGTGCCTGACCGCTCGGCCACCCAAGACACTAATTAACTTGCCGAAATTCTTCTAACCTTTACACTTCACGTTGTAAGCCAATGGGTACCCCTCGCAATGTAGAAATAAATTTCAAACATTCCAAAGCAGATATTTTTACAAATACCGTGCGTTTGGTTAAGCTTGGGTTATAATATTTTTTATTAACTACATTGACATAGCTGTAATCTGAACAGAAAATCTTGCAGGGTGTCTAAGGATTTACATTTAATAAATACTATCAAAAATAGTACAAATACACCCAAAATGTGTAAGAATAATATGGAAAATACCTGTATTGATTTCTTTAAAAAAACATATTTATGATAGTGTTTTTTCAAGTTATTGTCATTGGTGTTCACAACTATTATTGTTCACATTTGTTTCCGGCTAATGGTTGTGCAGGTTGTCAATCTTGAAGACTTTGTTCTTTATTGTTGTGACAATCACTCTACAACCGCTTCCGGTCTTGATGCAACTCCATCGGCGTCTGAACGGATCACACCCTCTGCAAAGGTTGAAACGGTATCGCCCCACCTCGAGCACGGGATTGCCGTACTTTGTCGTTTTAAATGTAACTGGAACAAAACAACTTACTCAGACGAAACAGTACTTTTCATCAACTTTTCCCTGATTTAATTATTTTTCACCAATGATTCCTCAATCATATCAAATGCCACAGTTTGATTCGAACAGAACTTCCAATGATCTGGTTGAATAATGCCGAAAGTATGGATATGGTGCAGATTTTGTGTGGAAACGTGACGGGTTTCGATCCCAAGATAAACCCAAGATAAAGTTAAAACGTTTGTGAAGCGTGTGGGAATAAAGACCGTGGTTAAGGGAAAAGCACCCTTAATATTGATGAAGGCAAATTTTACTGAAAAGAAACATACCTTTTTTTTTCAAAAATAATTAAAACTGCATTAAGACTGTTTTTAAACATTTCCTGTTTGAGTCGGTTATCTAACCAGTGAAATACAATAAGATTATGTATTTTATGATAGGTACCAACATTACCAATCGAAAGGTTCATTCATAAGGATCAATTTCATTTAAACAACATAGTATCTTATATGGGCTAAAGAAAGACCAAGTACAATACTTTTTATTACAATAAACTTACTATCTAAAGAAAATACATAGTTCACTTAACTTACGAATTTGCTCAAAATGACACCCACTCTCACGTATGCACAATTATTTTTCTTGTCTAGGAAGGGTGCTTACCTAAGGGGATTGTGTAGCTATATTTATAGCTATAAAAGAGCTTTATAGATATAGACATTTTGTTAAAATGTATTTAATCAATGAAAATTAAATATTGAGAAAATCGATCTGGTAGAAAAGCAATAAACAGAACATTTTCATTAATATTTCACAACTATTAATCAACGGTAGCAAATTGTTTACGGCTCATGGTTGTGCAGGTTGACAATTTTGATGACTTTGTTATCTACAGTTGTCACAGTAACTCGGCAACCGCTCCCGGTCTTGACGCACCTCCATCGGCGTCTGACCGGATCACACCCTTTGCGAAGGTTGAAACGGTGTCGCCCCACCTCGAGCACGGGATTGCCGTACTTCGTCGTTTTGAATGTAACTGGAACAAAACAAATTATTTAGACGGAATAGTATTCTACATCATAGGTATGTATGTATGGAAAACGTTTTCCATACATACATACCTATTTATTTATCATATATAACATTAAGGTTAGTGTTTTATCTCTGGGTGGTTTCGACCTTACCCAAATGTAAAACAAACACCAGTGTTCGTTTTAATTTTGTTAAGGCTGAAAGTTACGAAGAAGATAAAAATTAAAATAAAAATGGTAGGGAAAAATATCCTTAATTAATTACTTATTCTTTTTAAAAATATAAACTTTATTTCTAAATGGAAAATCAATAGAAATATGTGAATCTGATTATATTAATCTTAAATAAAGTGTTGTACTTATAAGTTTATTCCTATTAGTAATAAAACAGAAAAAAAACCAAAGCTCCTTAGGTAAGCATTTTAAATGTGTATTAATTAACAACTGTTTACAATTATTCTAATTACATTTTTATTTTCCACTATTATTACACTTACATTTACAGAATAAAATGAGTATAGAAATCAGCATATGTAGTTAGTTATAAAATGCATGTATACATATCATAAAAAATAATCATCACCTTCCAGCCCTGTGCCCAGTTTATCTGGGGATCGACCCAATATAAATATAATTTATTTCCTTTAATCATAAAAAATAAAATGTAGATTAAATGACATAACTTAGCACAATTATTAACTAAGTAAAGACTGGGAAATTATAAAATCCACTACATTCTTTTGACGCCGAATACCAAGTCGATCGTGTGGCTCTAATGGCTCTGTTTAACACGAGAGCAGCACAGTACACCTACTGTTCGAACGCACAGTTACTGTCAAGACTATTCTGTACTATCATGTGTGTTTAAACAGTAGCAGTACTGAGGGCCTACCTAGCCAAGTGGCTTATCTATTCGAATGTATAGAAAACAAAAGTATGAAACTGTCGTATTGTTTTCTCTGTAATATATCACTTTCATACATTTTACTTATACAGTGTGTCCCTCGATAAAGTGCAATCCTGCAAGGGGGTGAAACAAGATCATAAATTATCGACAAAAAAATAGAAAAAAATTTAGAAAAATGATTGCAAATTTTTATTCATTTATTAAGATAAATATTACCATATTTGGACTCTATGTACAAAAAACTCGATTCTTAAAAAAGTAGTGGTTCTATTTATGTAAAATAAAAATAATAATCATGTCAAATACTTTGTGTTCATGATAAAATAACAAATAACGCACAAAACACTGGATATCGAGTCATAAATTATATATTTTGTAGAAAAAATGCACTTTTTTGGGCTAATTATTTCAATAAAACTTTTTATATCTTGAAATAAAGACTAGATTACCATTTAATTTAAAGATGTATTATTATTTTCTATCATATTAGCTTTCAAGTAAAAAAAATCTAGACTCTTTTAAAAACGACTATGATTAGTCACGTAATAGACCCTTTTTTTCTATTGTTGTCGCTGGGCTTGTTCTGATTTTTCATCATAGAGATAAAGGGGCAGGCAGGGGTTTTTCACTCCTCATGCTCATAAACTTTTGTGCCCGATAAATGGCAATAGGCTCGCCATCTATTTACATGGGACTTGACATAGTTGGCGAAATGTAGGTGCTAGTTCACCTCTGCCTACACCTTCGGGGATATAGGCGTAATTTATGTATCTGAACTGAACAGAACTTGCAATGATCTGGTTGAATAATGCTGAAAGTATGGATATGGTGCAGATTTTGTGTGGGAGCGTGACGGGTATTACTTATTTGATCCAGAGATATTATTGTTAAAACGTTTGTGGAGCGTGTGGGAATAAAGACCGTGGTTAAGGGAAAAGCACCCTTAATATTGATGAAGGCAAATTTTACTGAAAAGAAACATACCTTTCTTTTCAAAAATAATTAAAACTGCATTAAACATTTCCTGTTTGAGTCGGGGATCTTACCAGTGAAATGTAAATAAAAAGATTTTATATTTTATGATAGGTACCAACATTACCAATCGAAAGGGTCATTCATAAGGATCAATTTCATTAAAACAATATAGTATTTTATATGGGTTAAATAAAGACCAAGTACAATACTTTTTATTACAATTAACTTACTATCTAAAGAAAATACAGTTCACTTAACTTACGAATTTGCCCAAAATGACACCCACTCTCACGTATGCACAATTATTTTATTTTTGTCTAGGAAGGGTGCTTCGAATATACCTAAGGGGATTGTGTAGCTATATGTATAGCAATAACAGAGCTTTATAGATATAGACATTTTGTTAAAATGTATTTAATCAATGAAAATTAAATATTGAGAAAATCGATCTCAGAGTAGAAGTAGAAAAGCAATAATCAGAACATTTTAATTAATGTTTCACAACAACTATTAATCAACGGTAGCAAATTGTTTACGGCTCATGGTTGTGCAGGTTGAAAATTTTGATAACGCTGTTCTCTACAGTGGCCACAGTCACTCGGCAACCGCTCCCGTTCTTGACGCACCTCCATCGGCGTCTGACCGGATCACACCCTTTGCGAAGGTTGAAACGGTGTCGCCCCACCTCGAGCACGGGATTGCCGTACTTCGTCGTTTTGAATGTAACTGGAACAAAACAAATTATTTAGACGGAATAGTATTCTACAGCATAGGTATGTATGTATGCAAAACGTTTTCCATAAATATATACCTATTTATTTTTAACAAATGATAAATCAATCATGTCTGTGATAGTTTGATTCGAACAGAACAAAAAAAATGGTTAGTGTTTTGACTCTGGGTGGTTCCGACCTTACCCAAATCTAAAACAAACACCAGTGTTCGTTTTAATTTTGTTAAGGCTGAAAGTTACGAAGAAGATAAAAAATAAAATAAAAATAGGAAAAATATCCTTAATTAATTACTTATTTTTAAAAGTATAAACTAAATTTCTAAATGGAAAATCAATACAAATATATTATTCTGATTATGTTAATCTTAAATAAGGTGTTGTACTTATAAGTTTATTCCTATTAGTAATAAAACAGAAAAAAAACCAAAGCTCCTTAGGTAAGCATTTTAAATGTGTATTAATTATGTTTACAATTATTCTAATTACATTTTTATTTGGCACTATTATTACACTTACATTTACATAATAAAATGAGTACAGAAATCAGCATATGTAGTTAGTTATAAAATGCATGTATACATATCATAAAAAATAATCATCACCTTCCTGCCCTGTACCCAGTTTATCTGGGGATCGACCCAATATAAATATAATTTATTTCGGGGATATAGGCGTGATTTATGTATCTATGTATTTTTTCCCCCGAATGAGATGTGACCGCGTCTCGTGCCACGGGGACAGAGATTAAAATGGAATTTTTCTCCCGCTGTCCAGGGAGTAAAGTGACATTTTTTGAGCATACATTCATACATAAATCACGCCTATATCCCCGAAGGGGTAGGCAGGGGTGAACTAGCACCCACGTTTCGCCAAACATGTCAAGTCCCATGTTATAGGTGGCGAGCCTATTGCCATTTATCGGGCACAAAAGTTTATGAGCATGAGGAGTGAAAAACCCCTCCCTGCCCTTTTATCTCTATTAGGCAAAATACAGAACAAACTCAGCGACAACAATAGAAAAAAAAGGGTCTGTTACGTGACTAATCATAGTCGTTTTTAATAATCATAGTCAACATTAAAAATTTGTATCCAGGTTGTTGTTTAAGTTGAGTCTAGATTTTTTTTTTTGATAGCTAATATGATAGAGATTAATAATAATTCAGAAAATTAAATAGTGATTTAGTCTTTATTTCAAGGAATTTAAGTTTTATTGAAAAAATTAGCTTAAAAAAGAGCATTTTTGTACAAAAAATATAATTTATGACCCGATATCTAGTGTTTTGTGGGTTATTTGTTATTTTATCATGACCACAAAGTATTTGACATGATTGTTGTTTTTATTTTACATAAATAGAACTACTACTTTTTTATCGTGTACATAGGGTCCATAGATAGTAAAAAATATCTTAATAAATTAATAAAAAATTTAATCTTTAATTTAAATGTTTTTTGTCGATAATTTAAGATCTAATTTCACCCACTTGCAGGATTGCACTTTATCGAGGGGCAAACTGTATAGATTCGCCACTTTTCTAAGGGGGCTGTGCTGCCTCACTATTCTGCCCTTGTGTGAAACAAGACTGACCGATTTAAAAGGCAAAGTGGCCAAAAATCCAGCTTACGGATGGTTGTGCTCGTTGTGTACTTTGATAACGACGTCATCTATGGTGATGACCACGCACCGGCAGTAGCGGGGCTTCTTGACGCACGTCCAGCGGATCTTGGACGCTGTGCAGTGGCTCGGACCGTTGAATCGGTGCCCCCCAAGGCAAAGGACACGGTTGCCCAACCTCGTCAATTCAAAAACAGGATCTAGAACAGGTTAAAAAATGAATTCTTCTGTCCTTGGGGCACTATTCTGTACTGTGCTGTCTCCCAAAAGGATTACTTAATCCTTTTCAATATTTATTGTTTCATAAAACATTCCAAGTATGCAAAAGTATTCAAAACTTAGATGAAAATGAATACGTTGCAAACGCCACAATCAAATCCAAAGACATTGGCCGTAAAAAAACGTTAAATCCGCTCCCGCACTCCCGCTACTATAGGTACCACTCACGGGTCAGGTTAATATTAAATGACGTAAATTTTTTGGAAGACAGTAAAAATATATTTCTACGCAATCTTAACAATAAATTCTAATTTAGTCTTTAATTGTGAAACTAACACATGAATCAGAAAATAATACTCTTATATACAAAAATATATTGTGTGCACTTTAACATGTTACATTATATAAAACTTTAATCTTACTGATTGTAGTAATACTTATACTAAGATTACCTATATGAATAAAAGGCAAATTCTTAAAAATAAAAAGAGTATTTAATACTTCAAATAAGATTTCAACAATGAGTATAGATATTTCTATTTTTGAGATCCTCAGCCTGAGTCTTAATAGTTTTCGCGTTTTAGTCGCGAGCAAGATAGGTAGGTTAAATGAGAGTAAAATCAAATAAAGTATAATATTAATTTAATTTATTAAATTTACACCGGCTAGGTCGTAGGTTATATCACACGGATGTTGAGTACGGTCCGACGATTTAGAATACCACTTCCCTGGCAGTAGATGTGAAGTGGAGACGTTGCAGCGTGAAATAAAGGAAGTAGTATCCAGCAAGGTCCGTGCAGCGGGCAATCTCGGAAACCGAAGTGAGAGTGGAGTTCACAGGAGGAGTTGCGAAGATAGGTGGCAGTGCAGTCAAACTTCTCCGTAGATGTAACCCTGGAATTCCACATAATTTTGGACGTTCAGTAAAATGTACGAATTCACTACTATGACTGCAACATCTAACACAACAGCGCAGCGGCGAAAAGCAGGCATGACCGATGAATATGGATAGTGGTATTAGATATTAAATAGTGATTAATGATGAAGCAGTCAAAGCATTTCTAAAGTTTAATTTATATAATACTGAAAAAGTGTGGGTTGTGTTAAAATAAAACTTTGTTCTAAAATTATATCAACAGAATTTACGTTACTAATTGAAATTTATAAAAGATTATTTTGGTATGAATAATTAGGCATTTAAGAGAAAATTATCATAATGCAAAATCAGTTAATCCATTGTGCGAATTGACAAAATGCAATTACGAGATGATGTCGCCGTTACATGCATAACAAGCAGCTTTAGTTTTCTTCATGTGATTAAAAATATTGTACAACACTCACCCAAACCGGGTCAAAACACCACACACACATCGGCGTATGAGTAAAAGAGAATGTCTAGCGACCGGAATGCGTAAACGAACGGCTGATGATTAAGTTTTGTTTGTTTTAACTGCTCATTCGATCGCAACGCTGAGACGCGGCAAATTATAAATGTCAAATAGTATTTATTTGTATTTTTTTGTTTTTAATTATAGTTTAAGAATTTGTTTTAAGTGTACAGTTAACTTTAAGTAGTATGTAATAGGTATAATTTAAATATAAAAACAGAATAAAAGATAAACGGGTTTGTAATTACTGTTTTAACTAATGTATGAATTACAGTTGTGTTTTTATTCCTATGCATAAAACGCAAGGCGTTTCATAGTCATGGTTATGAAGAAGATTGCTCTTGACAATAGTATTCTCCAGCGTCACAATGTGTGCCGTGCATTTTGTGCGAGTCCTGGTGCTACACTGCCACCTAGTCTTTGTTCCCATTTTGTAAGATTTTGAAAATTTGAAATGTCCCGCCATCAGCATTTCTGTGCCCCTGCTCGTGTTGATCCACCTAACTGGAAGCATGGCATGGATAATGTTTTTAATACATTCAATTCATATCCACAGAAAGCCAGATGGCCATGTTGTATATAGGAATACGCAAGAAATAGAATAGAGGTAGTGAGTAAGTAATATTGAGTAATATGAAAATGTATTGTAAATATTTAATTCAGTCACACGACCGTGAGAATGTTTTTTCGCCAGAGCTCTGCGAGGAGCATTATTCCTCTACCAATAGAATCACTGCATTTTCAAATAGAGTAATTCTATTGGTTCTCCTCAAACATATTCCTCGCAATGCATCCTCGCACAGCTCTGGTGGAAGAGCGACCTTAGACCCCTTTCATTGTTAGGCGTGTCGCCAGTCGCGGGCGAACGCGATCGTCACAATTTGTACGAAGCTTCATAGTAGCTTTCATTTGTTTCGCGTTGCTGCAGCTGGTAGCGTAGCTTCATACAAAATGCGCCGGTTGCGTCGGTACACGCTGAAGAATGAAAGGGGCCTTATAGCGAAGGGCACATCAGTGATTGTGGCAATAATTCTTCTTAACAACGACCCCGTCTCTGGTGGTGATAAAGGCTCGGCACCGAGTGCGGGTTTTCCTAGTGCAAGTCCACCGCCTCGTACTGTTTTCGCTGCCGTAGTTATTCGTCATTGAGAAGCGGAATCGCCCGACTTGCAACATTAAATTACCTCTATTACTCCATAACTTTTTTACTGAAAAATAGAACCAGTCGTTATTTAATCTGAATTTATTTAAAAAAAAACATACACATAAATATGGTCGTCATCTAGTATCCTTAACACAAGTGCTTAGGGTACTTACTTTGGGCTAGATGATAGGTGTGAATTTAAAATTATTGACATTTGATTGATATGTTTTAGAATTGAAGTCCTTGAATCTGTCACAAGGGGTACGAGTGAAATTATAGAAAATAGAAAAATGGTACTAACTCTTGCTGATTACGGTAGGTATGTGAAATGGTATGGTATAGGTACCTTATGTAAAGTACATTCTTCGATAAGAAAACTTGTCACTATTGGTTTGGGGTTGGTTGATTGTCAGCCATAAGAACTCTAAACCAAAACTAACACCATAATTCTTCGTATTTTATTATGAACAATGTTCCAAGATACTCATTATAAATCACATAGAAAATCATTAATTCATAATACCTTGTACTGAATCCTGTAAAAAACGGGGCGTAAGAGTGAAATGAAACAACAATTTATAAAAACCATAAATACAAGTTTATCTATGATGTAAGTAGTAAAATATGGAGTCGAGATAAACATTACTCATGATTTAAATACTGAATAAAAGCATTTCACTATTTTATCCACCACCAAAACCTAAGTAATATTTATTAAGTTAGTAACTTGTAAGTGCATAAAGTGCTTCATTATAATATTTATAATAATAATAAACCGATGAATGATTAGTGACTACTTTTAACTTAAAACTAGGTTGTAACACTTAAGCTACCCACCCTAAAACCAATAAAAATATCGCCTTAACAACTATGTTATCAAATTTGATAATTTGTAAATCAATTGCTTTTCATTTATTTGTTACATTGAACTATATAGTCTCCAAGTTCTATGAGAGACTTTTGCAAAAGCAATGTCACTTGAACAAGCACCGTTTTTGTAGTATTATCAAGGGACATTTCAAACTTTCATCCGCCAAACATACAATTCTTACCAACGTCACCTATACTATATCAATCATTACATTATTAATTATTTATTACATCTAATAGGTACTTTGAGACTTTTGTGATTTGATCGGAATAGAAACTTTTTATTTCAAATTGAAATTTTTGCTCAATATAATGTAAAGAATTATTGTAGACAATGAAAAATACTTTTGACGTGCAAAAACATTTAGTGCTTTTATAAAAGTCTTTTTTTAAAAGAAATTATCATTATAGTGTTGTTAACCAATCAACTAAATCGCAAAGGTGAAAATATAACGAAATAATGTATTGAGATTGTTTGTCGCTGCCTTGGTTCTTTTTGTAATAGGAGTAGTGGGAGTGGATTTAAATGTAGCAAATATTGCATAGTTAGTGATCTTGTATTTTATTGTTAAGGCGACAATACAACAGTTTCGTGTATATCAGGGTAATCTGTTATATGTACAAAGATTTTGGTGGTTAGAAAAAGAATTTCGAAAAATTATGATCTTGAGGCGGGAATCGAACCCGCGTCCGCTGCTATCCGGGCAGGTTCCTGACCACTCGGCCACCCAAGACACTAGGGTCAGGCACCTGCCCTGCCCGATAATTTTTCGAATAATTATCGGGCAATAATTGCCCGATAATTTTTCGAAATTCTTTTTTAACCACCAAAATCTTTGTACTAATTTTTCTAACATTTATATAATGTTATAATTAAAATCGAATACTGTTATATGTATTTCCGTTTTGTCTGAATTATCCACTATGCCCGTTCTTCATCTAAATGTTTTATTAATATCGTAGATAATATTGTAAATTAAAAATCTAAACGAGTAGTAGTCATTTTAGGAGAGCCAATTAAAAATAAGAATTGAAATTACTTATTAATTTAACTAATAGTGAGCTTCATCATATAGACATTTAAATAGTGTCAATATTGATATGCATTTGACTGTACAATCATGGCAGTAAGCGATAAATCGTAGTAATAAAAATAATAAAGTCAAAAGAATACCGATAATTTTCTCGCAACTTCTGTATGGTTAGTCGCAACTTCATAATATATTTACAGTGAACAATTAAAAATAACCTAAACTAGCTATCGGTTTAAAAACTAGTAGTACTTAAAGCAAATTATATTATTATTACGTGTCAACGAGAAATTCTAAATTAAAATTAAACGATCGTCATAGATTTAATGTGATCATAGTTCTATCAACTCTACCAAGATTCTATCAAGATTTTAAAATCCAAAATGACACTAAAGCGCGCTACAATATATCGGTTCTTTTCCGAAAAAGAAATCCGATTTTTAGTTCAATGTAATTGTTGTGGGAAATAAATAATGTTACTTCACCTACCAAATAAAATTCATAGCTATTATGATAAATAACCCTTATTGATAACATATTAAGCTTAACAATTAAATAATTAAATCTGAAATCATGTGGAAAGAAGTGATCTGTGTCTACTCCTGTGGGAAAAATTAGTGACATAATTTGTATGTATGTAATTATATGAAATCATACTGTAAAAGATATAAAAGAGGCGACCATAGTGGGAAAGTTAAATATTGAATAAATGAAAGCAAAACTTTTACACAAGTACGTTACTGCTGTGAACCCTATAAAATATGTTAAGCTAGTCGCTGTGACAACATAATCGGTATCTTGTATTTCGACAGTGGCAGTAATTTTGTCACTGATCCATTAAGTTCTGTAAAGTATTATAAAAGAAGTCATTTTATAAGGTACATAAATATCTCCCTTTTGAAATCCACGCATATCACAAAAGCCTCATCAAGTGTAAGAGGTTTAGAAGCGGTTGGCGCTAGTGTGCGCCATGGGGTCGTGGAAGCCCCAGACGCGGACTATGGCGTTGTCCATGGTGTGCAGAGACGCTCGACATCCCGCCTTCGCCTTCACGCACACCCATCTTGTTCTGCTCCCGTACTTGTTCACACGATTGAAACGGTACTGGCCTATCATTATAACCGGGTTCCCCCGCTGCGACTGGGCGAACACAGGATTCAGATCTGAAAAATGTGCCATGGTTAATATCCGAACCAGTGAACTAAGTACAATCTATATTAAAGTAAGGGTAAGGTATGTATGTATAATGGACCAGAAAGGTAAGAAATAAAAACAAAATGAATGCTAATGCATGTAATTTCGCTGAATTACGATCATTACAATGACTACTTAAAAGCAATAACGTTTAGAATCTAAAATGCAATATGTAAACATTAGTATAATGGACCATCTTTAACTTAGTTACGGTGGACTAAGTATATCAACTCTTTTAATTTTTTATTTTGTAGTCTTAAAAAATTAGTAAAACCTACTAAATATAAATAATACAATCAATGGTACTTTTTGCTGATTTGCAGACAGTAATGTCCTAAAAGATTATTTAGAAGATATTTAAATGCAGTATTTAATAACCAAAACGATTTCTGATAACTTTAATTAAAAGTGTGAGGGTCGACATTGATATTACTAAAGATAATACTTATAATGATATATGTATTTACTATAACAAAGACTTGGGTGTCCATGTGGCGTGGGTTTGGAATATGAATGACGAATGGCTTTGCGCAAATGCGCAGCACATTTAAGATTTTCGAGTTGTAGGTTATAGGTATCTTTACAATTTACCTGCATTATCGAAACACTTTGACAATGACGGATTCTCTGTGACCCTACTCGAGGACCTTTTTACTACCGAGGCGTGGGTTTTAGTCTCATAAAATATGAACATTGGTTAGACTTTATTGAAGATATTGGTGTCTGTCTGTTCTTAGTAGGTTATTTTACTGTATTTGCCATGATAAATAAATAAAAGTAAGTACCATGAGAATTTGTATAATGGATACTAAATCACTGACAAATTATAATATAGCCATCCCAGCAAACTTTATTTTGCCCTTATTAGGTAGGGGTATAAAAATACCCTTCCACGTATTCTCAGAACCGGTCATCCATTATAGGTTGAAGCATCCCACGCACTCCTGTATCTTTCCTTGGACACAGGTTGCGATGCGATGTTTAGAGGAATAAATTAGATTCACGAGTATTACTATAGAAGAATGGCCAAAATAATTTGAACTTCGATTTTCATTTCCAAAACAAAGAAACAATCATTAATATTAAACTTATCAAAGTATTGAAACAACTAAATAAGTTAGGGCTTAAGTTCTTCGCCAAAGAATCTATAACTTCCTTAGAATTAATTGGGGGAAAAAACAAAATTGTCAACTTTTTGACATTGAAAACTTGTTCAAGTATTTTGTACTATTTATTGTACAAAAATAGAAATTAAATGCTAATTATACATAACTCAGTAAATACGGAAGTATAGTAAACAAACTAGTGCAACGTTTGTGCAGGTGTAAAGCGTTAGCACTTTTTGCCAATTTTTTAAACGTTTCGTTATACTAAACCAAACACATCTTATCTATCTTATCTGTATTAACAATAAAATTCGAAAAAAAAGTAATGTCGTATTAATCTCAAAACTTTTATGGGCCAGTTTCGTTTGAGACTTTGAAATACCTATGTATTCTAGTTGATCCTTGTTATTATTTAAAACAGTAGTATATTTAACAAGTAGCTAAGTAAAATATTATCTAAAAACAAATGTTGTTGAAATAAAAAGAAATTAAAAAAATCATCAATAATTATTAGTTTAATTAAACGTATCTTAGTTGAAAGAATACACATTAGAATATAAACAATGAAATTAAAAGTAACCAACAGCATCACAAAATCTAGCCCTTAGAACAAACTCTACAGGACTTTACAAAGATCGCAATTATAAAAGAGTTCAATAATTAAACGGTTCTATAACTTGCTTACCATATTAATTACTAAAAATGTATCTCATTGAGGTACTCACATGAACTAAGGATTTTATCATTTCACAAGTTATTAATTTATCGCAGGCATTATTCTTATCATTTTAATAACACATGTGGTGTCTTTTACGAACAATACCATCCTAAATGTTTACATTTCTCATGTCATACGAAGCGACTGATGATTTTAATCGGTATCGGCACTAAATTTAGATTAGGAAAAAATCACTAAATTCTTCTGCATCTTAGCAAATACTATCGCTATTTAGAAAATAAAAAATAATAGTGTATTGTGCATCAAACATAAAACCAATTTGTTGCAAATATGCACAGCAATCTTGTATATTAATTTGCTGAGTCATAATATTAATGACGCTGTTGACAATATCACTTTAATAGAAAATTATTTATACAATAGTCACGGTCTTCTTGACAAAATTTAATATGGCCTACCTTAGTGCGTAAGCTACTATTGTGCACCAAAAATAAAAGTGGTTTGTTACAAATATGCACAGTAATCTTCTATATATGTTATGTATGAGTATGAGGGTAGCATTGTATTAATATTAGGTGGCTGCGTCCACCATTATAACGGTCGACGCTTGTCAAATAAATCAGTGTGTTCCGTACCAGCTTTGGTTTCACTCGTCCCTACTCTCCATATCTAACATTGGCGACGACTACCCACAATTAAAATGTCACACTTCGGAATTTTATCCAGTTTCGACCACAGCCAGCAAGATTGGGATACATACAAAAGTCGTATTTCCCAATGGTTTATTGCGAACGACATTGGCGTGAAAACTGATGGAGAAGGAATTAGAAGACGAGCAATATTCTTGAGCGCACTCACCGACACTACTTACAAGCTTGCGGCGGATCTGGCGCTACCCAAGAAATTAGAAGAGGTTAAATATGAACAGATATTGCAGCTCCTGGATAATCATTTCTCGCCGAAACGTAGTGGGTTTAGCGAGAGGCATAAATTTTATGCAGCGGTTCAGGAGCCGGGAGAAACTCCATCTCAATGGGCGGCTAGACTTCGAGGTCTTACAGGTCATTGCAACTTTGGTAATGTGGAGGAAACATTGCGAGATCGTTTCCTAGTGGGAATGTTACCAGGCCCGGAGAAAGAAAAGTTGTTTGTGCAGGAGATGGATTCACTCACTATGGCGAAGGCGGTCATGCTTGCAGAAAGCGTAAAAAGCGCGCGGCTCGGCGCTGAGGCGAGCGCAGGGACCGCGACCTCGCGCCAGGACCTGCAGCTGTTCAAGATTACCCAACGGCAAAACGTTCCAACAAGCGCCCCAACGGCGAAGGAAAAGTGTACAGTGTGTGGTTACACAAATCATAAAGTGTCACAGTGCCGATTCGCGAAGTACAAGTGTTTAAAGTGTAATAAAAAAGGGCATTTACGTAGGATGTGCAAAGTGAACGTAATAACCGATGATGTGGCCGAAAGCGACGACGACGGTAAGTTGTATGTTATCCGTACTAATAGGGGAGAACCTATGACAGAATTCATTTTACTTAATGGAGTACGAATAAAGTTCGAAATCGATAGTGGATCAGGCGTTACTGTAATTTCAGAAAAAACATATTCTGCTTATTTCAAGAACGTGCCATTATCAGTGACAAAAAAGCGACTCAGTTCGTATACCGGGCAGCGCATCAGCTGTGTGGGCATGGCGCGGATGTCGGTGACGTTCGGCGGCCGCTCGGAGGCGCTCGACATCTACGTTGTACGCGATGGCGGCCCACCACTTTTAGGTCGTGATTTTATAGCCTTGTTTAATTTGAGTTTCACACAATGTAATTACGTTGGTGATAAATTAAGTATGTGTCAAAAATTACATATTCGATTCCCACAAGTATTTTCAGATAAATTAGGTAAATTTAATAAATACCAGGTGAAACTACGCTTAAAAGATGACGCAAAACCAATATTTTTTAAAGCTAGGCCGATAGCGTTTGCGTTACGTGAAAAGGTAGGGAAAGAGATAGAACGTTTAGTTGATTTGGGGGTGTTGAAACCTGTTGATAATTCCGAATATGCGTCACCCATTGTCCCAGTGCTCAAGCGTAACGGTACGGTAAGATTATGTGCCGATTATTCGGTTTCAATTAATAAACAGTTGATTATAGATAAATATCCATTACCTACAATACACGAACTATTTTCGAAGTTACATGGGGGTCAACAGTTTTCAAAACTAGATTTATCTATGGCGTATAATCAGTTTGTTTTGGATGAGGAGTCTCAAAACATAACTTGCATCAACACCCCGCGCGGATTATTCAAGTACACGCGTTTAGTGTTCGGACTCGCGAGCGCACCGTCAATATTCCAGCGCGCGATGGAAAACATTCTATCGGGCATGGACGGAGTGCTGTGCCTGTTAGATGATGTTTTAATCACCGCAGAAAATAGCCAAACTCATACGGAAAGGTTATATACGGTGTTAGAAAGATTACAAAACGCAGGATTAACCTTGCAAAGGGAAAAATGTGATTTTTTCAAAGATGAAATTAATTACCTAGGATATGTGATTAATAAAAACGGTCTGAAAAAATCACAGGATAAGATTAATGCAATTATGAAAGCGCCCATACCTACTGATGTAAATAAGTTACAATCTTTTTTAGGGTTAGTAAACTATTATAGGAACTTTGTGCCTGGGGCATCGTGTATACTAAGCCCACTGTATGATCTGTTAAAAAAGGGAACCAAGTGGAACTGGTCTAAGTCTCATGATGAAGCATTTAACACAATAAAAAAAATATTGTCCTCGGATCAGGTGTTAACTCACTTTGATCCTAATGCAAAGCTAATCTTAACCGTAGACGCTTCGCCCTTTGGACTAGGAGCCATTCTCTCGCAGGTGAGTGGCGATGGCTTAGAACGTCCGATTGCATTTGCCTCGCGTACACTTAATTCGGCTGAAAAACGGTACTCTCAGATACAAAAAGAAGCTACAGCAATTGTGTTTGGCGTTCGTAGGTATCATCAATATTTATATGGTAGGTCTAATCCATTTATCTTACGTACGGACCACAAGCCTTTAATTACTATTTTCGGGCCACACAAAGGCATTCCGGAGGTAACAGCAAACCGGTTACAAAGGTACGCGTTGTTTCTAAGTGCATATAATTACAATATCAAGTACGTTCGGAGTTGCGATAACTGCGCGGATTTTCTGTCTCGCGCCAGCCTACCCGAGGCAGAGGAGGCAGGCGGGCGCGGCCCTCCCGTTGACCGCGCGTCGTATATTCATTTCGTAGTAGATGACAGTTCCGCACCGGTAACATTATCACTATTACGCGAAGAATCGGCAAAGGATAATGTCTTAGCGTCTGTAAGAAAATATGTACAGAATGGTTGGCCGAAAAGTGTTAAAGATTGTAGGTTAAGACCATATTTTTTATGTAGAACGCAGTTATCTTACGAAAATGGTTGTCTGATGAGGGGACATAAAGTAGTTATACCCGAGAAACTTCGTGATCTTGTCGTAAAGGAACTACATAATTCACATTTAGGAATAGTCAAAACGAAAGCAGAGGCCAGGTCGCGTTTTTGGTTCCCAGGAGTGGATGCAGCTTTAGAAAAAATGGTGAATTCGTGTAACATTTGTTTACAATTAAGGCCCAGCCCGCCTAAGGCTCCTCTGTCGTCATGGAAGTATCCGTCGCGTCCTTTCTATAGGCTACATTTAGATTTTTTAGGCCCGATTAGGGGACATATGTTTTTTGTCATAGTAGATGCACATACAAAATGGGTTGAAGTATATGACATGGGTAACACGACAAATACGACAGCTGTGGAGGATAAGCTGTTTGACTTCATGTCTAGGTTTGGCTTACCGCATACTATCGTCACTGATAATGGCACAGCGTTTACCTCAAACCAATTTAAAAAATTTTGTATAATGAATGGGGTTACGCATTTAACATCACCGGCTTACCATCCGGCCAGCAACGGGCAAGCCGAAAGTTATGTCAAAATTATAAAGAAAGGTATAAAGTCGAGTATGTTATCTGCTAACAATGTAAGGCATGGGAAATTAAAATTACTCAAGTATTTATTTGACTACAGGAATTCCATACATTCTGTCACAGGGGTTTCTCCTGCCGAGTTAGTATACGGAAACAAACTTAGATCCCGTTTGGACTTATTTTGTCCCATTCAATCGTCGATTTCGTCCACATCATTAGAAAATAATGTACACGACAAACAGTGTTTACAGAGTAACTACTACGGAGGTGTTAACACACAATATTTTTCACCTGGTGATAAAGTGTGTTACAAAAAGTACTTTAGTAATAATAAATATAGTTGGTGTATGGGTACTGTAATAAAAAAAATAGGTAAAGTTTTATATATGTTAAGAGACTCTTTGACAAATTTAGATATTAAAAAACATAAGAACCAAATAGTTTTATATAAAGGGTACACAACAATAGAATGCCCTGAATACAATGACATATGTGTAAATGATGTACCAGGGACAATGTCGTCTCCGGAGACTCAGGAGCTCAATCAACCTTCAGACTCGGGGGAAGAAAGGTTACAACAGGAGCGACTGGCAACACAGCCGTCAATTGATGACGCACAGGCACCAACAGTAGATCATCCTAACAATATGACATCTAGAAATCCGACAAGATTGTTGCGGAATATTCCGAAGGTTGATTATAAACCATTTTTGTAATAGGTAATATTTTACAACTCATAGCTGATAAGCCAAGGGGAGAGATGTTATGTATGAGTATGAGGGTAGCATTGTATTAATATTAGGTGGCTGCGTCCACCATTATAACGGTCGACGCTTGTCAAATAAATCAGTGTGTTCCGTACCAGCTTTGGTTTCACTCGTCCCTACTCTCCATATCTAACAATATACCTAGTCATAAAATAAATAGCACTGTTGACGATATCCCTTGAATAGGGCTATGAATCTGCATGCCTAGCACGGGATGTGGACAAAATCTCTCTCCACCACTTGACAATGTCTAGCGCAGTGGCATAACACGCTTTAACTTTGCTTAGTTTATGCAATCGCAGGCCAAGCGCTAAGTTCTTCTTTTCGCTAAGGCCGGTCGTTGGATGCAAGACCAAAAATATATTATCCCGAGTTCCACCGTGCTTCCGAAAGCACGTTAAGCCGTTGGTCCCGGCTGCACCTGCAGTTGTTTATACCCACCAACCCACACTAGGCCAGCGTGATGGGTCATGGCCCATTCTCCCTATATTCTTCCATATATAGGGAAGGCCCGTGCCCCAGCAGTAGGGACATTGAAGGGCTGGTGATGATAATGATGATGTTAGCGACCAGCACTGTACCAGCCTCTTTGCCCCTGTCTTTGGCAATAATTATTCAAAATTATCAGTGTCATTTTTATACTTATCACATTTGTAAAGCAATTGGTAGTTGTCTAGTGAAAATTGGTAATAAAACTGCTCACGGAGAAAGTGCGAGATTTTATTTTATGCTCGGTCCTCTGCAGATGAAGAGGAGATTTTTTCCACGTGCCATTCTACGGGGGCTGGTGAAACACTAAGAAGTTCAATGGTTGTGCTTCCCCAGGGTTTTGACGATGACGTTGTCCACGGTGGTAATGGAGGCGGTGCATCCGGTTTTCTTCTTGATGCATGTCCACCGGACCTTGGATCCCCAGCAGGCGTGCTTGTTGAAACGCCATTCGCCGATTTGCACAACCAAATTGCCTCTTTGTGACAGTCCGAATTTCGGCTCTGAAACCGCAAAAATTTATTAATATTTGATTAAAAATACCCCGCAAATTAGACAAAATTAATGTAGCGGCTTATTGGCGTATACAAATGCCGTAATTCATGTTTATAGATAAAATAGTAACTAGGTCTGATATTATATCGTAAAATAGGTTAATTAAATCTATTTGAATTTGAACATTAAATTAACGTTAGAAAAATTAGTACAAAAAAAATTAAAGTCTTGATGCGTCAAGTCAACGTCTTGGTTGGCCGAGAGGTAGGCCGATAGGCATCTATCTGCTCGGATCGCGAAGGATGCGAATTCGATTATAAACTATTGAGTATTCGAGCTATATTCATAAGATAAGCCGTGTAGTGACGGCTGAGGCATGGGCAGCAGCGTTCCTGTTATACACCACCAAGCAATATACTGCGATTACGGGCCCGATAGATGGGAATAGGCTCGCCCACTATTGCATGGGACCTAGCATAATTGGCGTTGATACCTACACCTCTGCTTACCCCTTTGGGTATAAATAGGCGTGATATATTATATGTACGTATGTAGGTATAACTGTACCAAATTAATGTTTTCACTTTACTACAAAATAACTATGCACTATACTATACGATACTAATTAAAACGTTCAATCAAAGATCAAATTTTAATTAAAATCGAATACAGAAAAATACTACACTTTCTAATTTTACGACTAAGTAATTAGATACAACAACAAATTCATATTATTTTATCAATTTGTACACATGTTCATAATAACAAGTTACGAGACAATATCATCATTATATAACAATTTATTTGATTTAACTTTAATATTTGACGATTACCTTTAGAGAAAAATTTAAACAATCGTCATTAAGTCTAAAGAAGACTTTAAACAGGAAATGCAAAAATATACCAATACTGCACTTGCAAAAAAACATGGAGGAACATTATCTTAAAAGGCCTTCTACACGGTCGGGACCAACCGCCGACAATCGTGTCCTTGGTCGGGTCGACCATTTTTCATATTCGTTCTACACGGTCGGTGGTTGACTCAACTTGTTAGTCCTTCTCCGGTATTCACAATGGCTTCTTGCCTTTCAAAGAAACAGAAGATTGGCTTGGCAATAATTTTATTATGCTTGAGTGAAGAAAAACAAAGAAAAAAAAGAAAATGGATGAAACAGTGGCTCAAAGAGCGAATTACTTTGAACCACCTTAATATTTTACGGATTCTTTAAGAATGGATCTGTTTGCCGACTGCGTTGTAGACGTTTGGGGCCGACCACGGACGCGGACTGTCGCGAGGGATGCGCTCGCGACAAAGACCGTTGACATCAACCAAATATCGGTCGGGTCAACCGATTTCTAAACTGTCCATTTTTATATCAACCCGACCAAGGACACGATTGTCGGCGGTTGGTCCCGACCGTGTAGAAGGCCTTTTAACTGTAATAATCTTCACAGATTCCTGTATTACGGAATGGCGTCATTACTGTTCATAATTTATGACATGAAATAGTTCTTCTACATTTTTAATAAATAACAAAGATGAAAATAATAGAGCACAGGGAATCATCCAATTGTGTCAATCATAATCTTCGTTACGACCATTAATTGTCGCCACTCAAATTTTAATAATGTATAAAACGTGGAACTATTGGATTGGATGATTAATATAATATGAATATATTTGGTTACATCATGAAAATCTTAAATAAAATCTTAATCATACTTTAAAAACATTACACAAAACCACACAGTAATTCTTAAGTATCTTATCTTCCCTATTTACTTCTTAGTATAGTCATACAACTCAGTAGGTACTTACATTGCTACCAAAAAATATTTGACACTCGCATTTAAAAAGCGGCCAATGATATAAAATTCCCTAAAAAATCCCATAATAGCATAAATATAACATGTTTACTACTACAATAACATCATTGCTAATATACAACACTGATTAATAAAAAATGTCTTTGAAACCAAAAGTCAAGTTCAGGCAAATCGGAACGGACCTCGAAATTTTCTTAATTTATTTTTAACAATTATACCTAAATTGTTTATTGGATCGCTACAATGTGTATTGTCTCATAGACCCCTATTTATATTAGGTATATTATTATATCATATATCTTCATGGTATTTAAAACAAATAATTGCATATAGAGCAATAAAATTTATCTAAGTTCTTCATCGTCATCATTCACTTGCCTTCTCCTCAAATTATCTGGAGTTTAAATGTGGACACTTTTGGGGGAAATTCAATTTTTCTTGAAAGAAATATTGTGTGTCATTGATTGGGAAATATCTAAAGTTTCATGATGACTAGGTACTCAAAAATAAAAACAAATGTCAAAACATGT
This sequence comes from Cataclysta lemnata, assembly GCA_963931975.1. NCBI lineage: Eukaryota > Metazoa > Arthropoda > Insecta > Lepidoptera > Crambidae > Cataclysta > Cataclysta lemnata. The sequence continues at coordinate 2,941,499 of OZ008339.1, forward strand.
CAGTGATAATGGAAAACATGACTTTACGTGCATTATCGATTTAGTGTAGGTTTGTAGTTCTTCCAAAATATTCAATCAAGAATCAATCAAAGTTCCATCGCTGTGACTATGTGCACTTAAAATTACTAAGGGCCGGTTTCACAATTGGCAAGTACAGACCCACAAACTTATCTGTAAAATGGAGAAAATGGGAACTACGGCCGCCTTGTTGAAATGTCATTCGATTAATGATAACATATGCAAAATGCAGAATTACTTTTTTTTAATATAACGTCCTAGAGTGGGAAAAGGGCAAGAAGAAGAAGTTTATTTGCAAGTTATTAAATTTCATTTGCCTACTTTGCTAAACATTTAGTTTGTAAGTGGGGTACCTACATTATATCAATTGAATGCCAGAGAAAAAGCTAATGTATGTATCTACCTACATCATTTTTTTATTTTTGAAGACTATTTAGTACTTATAACTACCATTTTATTATTATAAAACAATGTTAGGTATTGTTTAAAATAATAAAATTATGTTTATATGTTTACCTCGTTTCTTATCTGACATACCCAATCATGGGTAACTTTTATTATTTTGCAACACTTAAGCGACGGCGGCGCTACCACTCAGTTCACAGATAAGTTGGTGGGTCTGTAAGTTCGAAGGCGATTACTTGGTAGTTCAGTTGACATATATTTCATACTACAACTGTCTAATGATCTGCAAAGAAGCTACTTAGAACGATTTATTTTCGTTGGATCCCACTTTTAAATCCCACTTCAATATTTTTGCCGTTGGATCCCACAAAATATTATTTTGTGTTTCCGTTGGATCCCAAATGCCAGAGATTGTCGATTGTGAAACAGGCCCTAAATGTCTCGGGTACACAATCAAAAATTTGGAATACATTCATATATATAGAATTTAAAATATTTACATCTAATAAAACAAATTATTAAATAACTACGCTAAATATTGTTTACGCAATAGCTCGTCACCATTTATTTTACAATAAAAATATGTTTCTCAAAATGCGTTAAGTCTACTCCTACATCTTTCAGTCATGTAGTGACGGCAGGGCAAAAAGAATACATTTGTCACCATCCGCAGTAAATGCCGTTTTTGACAGTTCTTCCATACGATAAAATTTCAAAAACAGACGTTTAAAATAATAATCGCTTGTTCAACTGCAGCCTAAGGCTCGAGTTCACCAAAACGTAAATAAGCAATTATTATTTAATGGTCGGTTTTCGACATTTTATCGTGAGAAAGAACTGTCAAAAACTGACGGTCATTTTTTAATCAGTTGTTTAACGTTTTGGTGAACTCGAGTCTTAGGCTAGAGTTCACCATCACTAAAAAAGGCGATTATTATTAATTCACCGTCGGTTTTTGACAATTTCTCGTATGGAAGAACTGTCAAAAGCTAACGGTTATCTTAATCGCTTGTTTTACGTGTTGGTGAATTCGGGCCTTAATATGGGTGATTTATGTATGAACTTTCAAGGGATGTTAATTGCGTCGCAGTTTTACATGGGACCAAACATAATTTGCTAAATGTTAATCTGAATTCAGCCCTTCAGAGATAAATAAGCGTAAGTTTTGTATGTAGGTATAAAATTTTGTCGTATGTATGAAATAGAGATAACGTGTGGTGACGGCAGAGCAGAATACAATTGTCACCACCCGAAAAAGATGTTTCCCGTGGGAAACAAGGCGACTAAGGAGAAAGACAGCGATGTGTAATGGGGCAGCAGCATTCCTCTCATACCACCTAGCAATATACTGCGATTAATGTGCCCGATATATGGCAATAGGCTCGCCACCTGTTACTTGGGACCTAATTTAAATGGCGAAAAGTGTTAATACCTCTGTATACCTCTTCGGGGATATAGGCGTGATTTGTGTGTGTATGTGTTACTGTCAAAGCTCGAACCACGGTAAATCCTAAAATATAAATATTCCTGTAAAATTTAAGATTTACCAACTCTTATTGGTAAATGTCCGAATAGGTTTGTGATTATCGTTAATTTCGAACTTTTACCACCATTCATTTGATTCAAATCTTAGCATTTACCTCTAGGCACGGTATATGTTCAGAAAAATAAGTCATAACGTGTAGTAGTGTAATAGTCGTAGCTAAAACAGACCCAAAAAGCGTTATTTCCGCTGCAACGGCCGGCGAGTGCCAGTGAATTGTGCTATTATAGAATCAAACCTATTTTTCTCAACTAATACCATGCCTAGAGGTAAATGCTAAGATTTGCCAAATGAATGGTGGTAAAAGTTCGAAATTAACAATAATCACAGAACAATTCGGACATTTACCATTAAGAGTTGGTAAATCTTAGGTTTCACAGGAATATCTTGGGATTTACCGTGGTTCGGGCTTTTACAGTAACATAAGTATGAAATGGTATGGTGCCGTGTGGTGACGGCAGAGTAGAATACAATTGTCACCAACCCAAATCTCTCCCGTGGGTGTCGTACAAGGCGACTAAGGATAAACCAATCATGAGGAATGGGCAGTAGCGTTCCTCTTATGTCTATCACCTTGCAATGTACTGCGACTTTTGTGCCCGATAAATGGCAATAGACTCGCCACCTATTACATGGTACCTAACATAATTGGCGAAACATGGGTGCTAATTCACCTCTGCCTACCCTTTCGGGGATATAGGCGTGATTTATGTATGTATGTAAGTATGAAATAGAGTCGCAGTGTCCAATGGTTAATGACTGTGCCACCCGTTCATCTTCACCAGTCTATCGTTGACGGTGACCACGACGCACTTGCAGCCGATGGTCTTCCTCGCGGTGCACTCCCACCATGTCTTGTCGCGCCTGGTGAACTTCTTGATGAAACGGTAGTTGCCCCAGGCGATGATCGGATTTCCAAATCGGGTAGTTTCGAATTTTATTGTATTCTTAGGTGCCACTGAAAACAATTAAGACCATTATTACTTTTGATTTTAATTTGAACATTATGTATAAGAAACATTACAACAACGAATACCTACTGTGGTTAGAAAAAGTTCGAAAAATCATATTCGGAGTGGCCTCTACCCGAAATGCGGAGGATGCGGGTTCGTTTCCCGCATTAGAGACTTTGATTTTTCGAACTTTTTTTAACTACAATATTGTTTGTAACAATATGGATCAGCTTAATATAGTAAGAAGTAAGTAATTGTAGTTAGTTGTCCAGCACGTTATAAAATGTTAAGTATGTAGTAATAAAACAAAATATAATAACATAACCCGAATACCATTTATTTTATCACATAAAAATAAGATAAACGTAGTTCCGTTGAATGGTACTTAATTACATAAGATTTTAATAGTCATAATTCAGTATCCAATATTCTCCGTCATCAATCATTTCAATCAAAATAGTATTGATTTGAGACCGCAGATAAACGAAAAAGAATAATACAAAGTATGTAGTCTATAACATAAAATTCATTCCTTACACAAAGAGCGACATACTTGCACAAACTCTTCTAACCTCTTCCTGGCAGCATGTCCGGTCGGATATAATATTCTATCTCGATAGAAATAAGCTTATCATAAAACAATAAAAATTTAAAAAAAAATGATAAATAAAAAAGAGCATTTTTGATAAAGGAGTAAAAACAACAGAGGTTGCTCATTTACTAAACTGTGGTAGGTTTATTTATCTTGATGTGTGGATAGAATAAGCCGTGTGGTGAAGGCGGAATACAATTGTCACAACACCCAATCTCTTCCGCTGGTGACGTACGAGGCGACTAAGGTTAAAACAGCCGTCAGTAATGGGCAGCAGCGTCCTCTTATACCACCTAGCAATATAATGCGATGCACGTGCCCGCTAGATGGCAATAGACTCGCCACCTATTCCACGGGACCCCAACATAATTCACGAAACGTGAGTATTAATACCCCTCTACCTACTCTACTCTATATACGTATGTAGATAGAATATTAAAACTGATTGGCCGTAAGGCACGGACAATATAATCAGTTCACAGTGTAAGAAATTTAACAGCGAAAGTTTTGCATTTTAGAAATACCTATGCACCAAATAGAGTTGGTGTCAAGACCTATACCTAAGCCAATACCTTGAGAAGTATTGGAGGTTTGTTAACATCTCAATCACTCTCTCCGTTCATCGATCTCACGACATGGTCCTTTCCGTTTCTTTTCATCATCACTAGAGGTACTAGTGATGGATGATATGAATCAAAAGAGAGTGGATGGCTTGATGAAGTCTGACCGATGTGAATGGAAGAGGAAACATAATGCGCCGACGCTAATAGACCGGGAACAGGGCAGGATGTAGAAGAAATATGGACCAATGACAGCTGTCTGAGTAGAGACACCTTCATCAGTGAGTGTGCGTGTTGTTCATTTTGACAATTAAGTCTTCCTCTATGACAACAAGTGCACTTGCTGCCAGCCTTGATGCAGATCCAGCGCCGCATGTCACCCCGTCCCCTCAGAAGCTTGAATCTCTGATTGTCTAACACCAACAACACCGGATTCCCGTACCAGCTTTTGGCGAAATAATAGTCCATCGCATCTAAATCTGCATCGTCTAAAACAGTATCGCTAAATATAAAATATTCACTTTAATTCGTCACACGACCGAAGAACAATGATTTGGTATAATTATGATTTGTTTTATTTTTTGTATTGGCATTCAATAATATTTCAAATTTCCACCGCACGGGTACCTCGTTAATGATCAATCGGTTTGTTATGTTTTACAAAAAATATTTTTATTCGCACACTTCAAATAACTCTGCTGTTTTGAATTATTATAATTCAATATACTGTCCAGAGCAGAATAAATATATCTCTCCCGTGGGTGTCGTACAAAGCGACAAGTAAAGACAGCGACGAATAATGGGCAGCAGCATTCCTCTTATACTACCTAGCAATATACTGCGATTTTAAGTGCCCGATAAATGGCAATAGGCTCGCCACCTATTGGGAGATAACTGGCGAAAAGTGTTTAATTCACCTCCGGGGACATAGGCGTGATTTATGGTTCTCTATCGTGTTACCTAACTTTTTTCCATAATCTAAATTGCCATAAAATATTTTGTCCAAATCATCATTTGTCCGAATGATAACTTGCCCGAAGTTAAAGTCAGATAATATCACATTTTTCGTACTTATTTTAACCACAAACTTGGTTTTGCCTCTAGTACTGTTTTCCTTCTCGGTCACACTATGTATGTACCCGGCACACGCACGGTGAATCCATGGACTGCTAAGAGTTTTCGTCTCTGTAGTTGTAAAATTAAAATCTATAAATATATACCTACTAAAATACTTGGCGAAACTTGTTAATACACATCTACCTACTTGACGGGATAAATGGTTGATGTATGTATATAGATAGAATATTAAAACTGGTTAGCCGTGAGGCACGGACAATATAAGTTTTAGTTCAAAATGTAAATTAACAGCAAAAATTGTGCCATTTTCCCATTTTAGAAATATAGACAAAGGAGAGTTAGCAGTATGGATTGGAATGTTAACATCTCAATCACTCTCTCCGTTCGTCATTCTATCGACATAGTCCTTTCCGTCTCTTTTCTAAACATTCATTCATCACTAGTACCTTTCCTGTGTGATGAATGAAATGAATCAAAAGAGAGTGGATAGATAATATTTTATTTGAACTAAAAACAAAACAAGATGGCTTGATGACGTCTGACCGATGTGAATGGAAAAGCAAGCATACTGCGCCGACCCTTATAGACTGGGAACAGTGTAGGAAGAAGAAATATGGACCAATAACAGCTGCCTGAATAGAGACACCTTCATCAGTGAGTGTGCGTGATGTTCATTCTGACGATTGTGTCTTCCACTGTGACCACGAAGGCATTGCACTTGTCGCCTGTCTTGATGCAGATCCAGCGCCGCATTTTATCCCGGCCCTTCATAAACTTGTATCTGTGATCGCCCAACACCAACACCGGATTCCCGTACTTGCTTTTGTCGAAATAATAGTCCATCGCCTCTAAACCTCCATTGTCTAAAACAGTATCGCCGAAAATATAATATTCAATTTAATTTGTCAAACTCCTTGCGGCTCATGCTGTTGTAATAAATAGTGCGGAGTCTTCAGGAGCGCAATTATGTATGGGAGTGCCTCAGGGATTGATATTAGGACCTTTGTTTTCCTAATTTATATAAATGATTATCAGACAACCTATCTTTGCGATACGGTTTTGTTTGCTGATTACACCTCTATAATTTTTAAAGTAAAGAGAGGACTTTGTGAGTTTGACGATAAGAATAACACCGTTTCGAGAGAATTACATAGGTTCACAAGATATAATCTATTACTAAATACCAATAAGACGAAGTATATCAAATTCACACTTCCAAATGTAAAACAGGTTGGCACTCAATTAAAAATTAATAATGAAATAATTCAGTGCACAGATTCCACTCTTTTCTTGGGAATTACTTTTGATTCTAGTGGTACCCGCATATTTCGGCGCTCTCAGAAAGGCTTAGCTCAGCAGTGTACGCTGTTAAAAACATTAGACTTTTGACAAACGACGAGACGGTGTACCTAATTTAGTTATTTCCATAGTGTTGTGTCATATGGTATATTGTTATGGGGCTCAGCGTCCGATATTAATGAAGTATTTGTAATACAGAAAATGAAATGAAAATTAAAATGAAAATGAAAAGGGCATAATTGCCATATGTATACACACTAAACAAAGAGACTCGTTAAGAAAATTATTTAAGGAAATAAATATTTTAACTGTAGCTGGTAAGTATATTAATGACAACATTCTATATTACGTATTATGTTACCGGAAATTAATGATATCCTGAAATTGTATACAAATCTAAGTAAATATATACAATTCCGAAGCTATATACATGAAATGTATAAAATATTGTTTTAAAAATGATTTAATTTATACATTTGCTTAGAATTTTATATAATCACAATATCGTAAAAAGTGAAAAGAATGGTTTCTTGAATAAAATACGTTGTTTTAATGGTTATATTCTTTATATCGTACACAATTTTTTATAGCACAGACATCTTGCTGTAATACAGTTCTTCTTGCAAAGGCACTTTTAAAAAGGACAATATTATTTGATCCTCTAAAATCTAATTGATCTATTGAATTTTACATGAGCACTTTTAAAAATCAATCTTCTTCTCCCTGCCCTGTTCCCAGCCTATCTGGGGTCGGCGCAGTACCTATGTTTCCTCTTCCATTCATATCGGTCAGACGTCATGAAGCCATCTACTCCCTTTTGATTCATATCATTCATCACACCGTAAAAGTCCTAGTGATGAATGAATGTATGATGTCGAGAGACCGATGAATGGAGAGAGTTATTGGAATGACAACATTCCAATCCATACTGCTCAAGGTTTTGGCTTATGTTTTACAGCCGGCCGCCTGCCTGACACCAACCCTCTTTGGGTAGCATGATAATTATGGTAATAAATTATAATAGATTATGACATATTTCATTAACTCATAATTTTATGTAAAGCGAGGAACAAAAAACTTGCTGGGTTTTTTGCCCGTTCTTCTCAGAACAAGGCCTCCTGGTAGTTTGCGAACGGATGGCGCAGCTTATGCGTTGAACATTCGAAACCTTTTAATATTGGAAACTTTGACACACACATTTCCAATGTTCAACGCATTTATTTGACGATTGATGAGCGTATGTAATGATGTATTAATAAACCATTTTTATTTTTATTTTATCAGTTCAAAATGTAGGAAAATTAACAGTGGAAGTGGTGTCATTTTACCAGTTCAGAAATATAAGCCAAAGAGAGTTAGTGTCAGGCAGGTGGCCAGCTGTAAAACCTAAGCCAATACCTTGAGCAGTTTGCATTGAAATGTTGCCATCTCAATCACTCTCTCCGTTCATCGATCTTTCGACATGGTCCTTTCCGTCTCTTTTCTTTACATTCATTTATCACTAGTACCTTTCCTGAGTGATAGCTGATATGGATCAAAAGAGAGTGCACGGCTTGATGAAGTCTGGCCGACGTGAATGGAAGTGAAAACACACTGCGCCGACCCTAATAGACTGGGAACAGTGCAGGAAGAAGAAGAAATATGGACCAATAACAGCTGCCTGAGTAGAGACACCTTCATCAGTGAGTGTGCGTGACGTTCATTCTGACGATTGTGTCTTCCTCTGTGACCACGAAGGCATTGCAGTTGCTGCTCGTCTTGATGCAGACCCAACGCCGCATTTTACCGTGCCCATTCATAAGCTTGAACTTGAATCTGTGATCGCCCACCACCAACACCGGATTCCCGTACCTGCTTTTGTCGAAATAATAGTCCAACGCCTCTAAATCTTCCTTTTCTAAAACAGTATCACCAAAAAATAAAATATTCACTTTGATTCGTCACACGACAGAAGAACAATGTTTTGGTATCTCGATGATTTGTTATTTTTTTTGTATTGGCATTCAATAATATCTCAAATTCCCACCGCACGGGTACCTCGTAAATGATCATCTGTTTGTTATGTTCTACAAAAGATATTTTATTCACACACTTCAAATAACTCTGCTGTTTTGAATTATTATAATTCAATACAATGTCACAATGTTTTATATTAAATAGTCTCACTTGAAATAAATTAAATAATCATCACATTATTCTGCACAATAACAACAATAGTACGTCAAAAGACCTAATTCTAATAAATACTGCTTGTCAAAAGAGTCAAGGTCACATCTAACTAGAGCCACCTCGCACCCGTCGCGCATCGCCACGTTCATCCAGTATATGGACTTGTATTGATGTGCGCTTGCTACATCAACTCCAGATCGCCTCGGTCGTAAGCCGTCCACGCACGGACAGCGAGTGGACCGTGCGTGGCCAGCAAGTAGTTCACACGAGCATAATGCGAGGCGAAGCCGTCATTTCCAGCCATTCTTTCTAACCGTGTCGGACGTATAGTAATTGCTTATAAAATTGATAAAGAAAGACGAGGCGGTGCGGGTCGAGTGCCGGATAGCTTTAATAAGCGTTGACCTAAATATAGACCCCGGCACGTAAGTTCAACCAAAAAGACAGTCGTCTGCGCAGGGTTATTTAAAGGCAAAGTGTTTAAACTCAATTTAGAATCCGTAAAAGTGGCTATCGATACGTTGCTGTCAGGGTTAGTGCGACGGCGTTCTTAGAAAGCTTTTACTCTGTTCGGTTTATCTACTTATGTATGAGCATACAGAACCTCAATGAATACCTGAAAACGTTTTACTGCGCTGCGCTATGCATAGGTCAACTTATGTGCCGGGTATTGTAGTTCTTATTATGTATCTTGCGGCATAATAAGGGGGTGATTGTGTACATTTTTGAAAGCGATGACCTGGCAACCCAGTGTGCTGATGCGGGCGGTGCACCCGGGCTTGTTGCACTTATAGGACACCCGTTCCCCGTTCTGGTAGTTCCTGGAGAACCTTTGACCTTTGTGCACAACCAACATTCTCCCGTTCGCGGTGTGGTAAAATTGAAAATCACCTGTAGCAAGCAAAATGTAATGAATTTGGAGTGCGTCTAATGAATCTCCTGACTGTGACACTTATTGGGTCATTGTTCCATATCAAAAGTAGATTTAGTTTCTGCTTTCCGGAAATATTATTTTCATGAATAACAGAACAAGGGCAACATGCAAAAATAGTTTCTAATAATAATAATACAGCCAACAAAAGCAAGACGGATTACCACATACATACCATTTTTTTTGTTACCACATACCGTCAATAAGCTTTGAACTGTGCGTTCCACATGATAAAGGTAAAATCTAATATCTCCAATTTGCCAGCTCTATATAAACCGTGGTGACGTTGACAGATGACTACGATGTTCTCCAATGAAATAAAAATCTTTTGAAGAACACAACGTTATATGAAATTTTAATAATACCACAAGGCCTAATTTTATATCACATTGTTAAAATATTAGATGAAGTTTTAAAACCTTCTATCTCATACTTCAGGAAAACAAACTGAGTAATACTTTGCTTAAGAAAAAAAAATATCAAAAGGCGTTCGCAGTTGGTTTCTATTTATATTTAATACTGACCATTGATGGAAGAATCACTTCACACAATCATATACACAGACTGCTTACATATTATATGGCAGAAATCTTAATCATAATCGTTTATCTTTGGCATAATAGGTTATATAGTTATATTAGATAAGCTACAACAATTACAATTATTAAATAATTGAGACAAAATTACAAACTAGATACACAGACACGTGACTAAATATCCAATGCAAATATGAGATCAATATATAATCGCGAGCTAAGCGCGAGCTTACAAAATGTGAACGATATTTTTTTTCAAAAAGGATATAACCCACCTAGATTCGGCGAATTTATTCATTTCTCTGAATTTGTTTTCAATGTTATTTCTGTCACAGAATTGTGACGCCTCTGCGAGTATGACGTTGGTGGTGAGCGGCACGCCTGCCTTCGAGAGACCATTCAAATAACTGATGAAATGCTTCTCTTGTTCTTTAGACATCACTTCATTCTCCGTCCGTTTATTGTTCACTCGTTCATTCGTTGTGCTCGGTGACTCGCACATATTTAAACTTTGGCGGACAGCTGTCTCCAAAGTATCCGTTGACCAATTACCACTGTCTTTGGCTAGAATAACAAAGGCTGCAGTTTATTATACTCATTATTAACAGACCAAATAAAATATACAAACTACACGAATAACGAATCCAGTTAGGTACATCGTATCCTGCATGGATATTGTATCGTTATTATTAATTAAATAATACAGTATGTTTTCTGTATTATTTAATTAATAATAAGCATAAAGAGTATGTACATCATTCATAAAAACATATATGTTTTATAAACTGTTTATTCAACTCTATAAGTGATAATATTTGTTTGTTAATTGAATATCATAAGCTGCTATAAAGCAAAACAGGCACTTTTAAACCTTCGCGTTGCATGATCAATGTTAAACGGGAATTAAAACGATACCATGGTCCGCCTGTGACCACAGTCGGTGCAACACTGCTGAAACGTCAGGAATTAGAAAGGTAGGTAATTGCGTTAATTCCCGTTTTAACTGATTAAGAAAAATAGGGTTAATAAGTCCGAAAAGTTATGCCATGTCGCGTGACCGGATAACCGTTTTTCCACATCTAATTGTCACATTATAGTGTCACGGAACTATGAATTAAGGTAATTCTAATATCATAAACAGAAACGTTCTTCGACTTTTGATAATTCGATAGAAATCACTATCATAAAAAAATAAATATTAATTTAATTTACCCTCGAATGTTAACAACTCTATTTTATTGGATAGCGCGCAAGCGCAGCATCATCCTTTCGTTTATGAATGAAACATAGAGTTACAAATGTAGCGACATTACATAATAAACTTCAAAATCAATTTTTGCAATTGTGCAACAATTGTGAAACGTTGTTGTTTATGATGTTAACTATAATTTGTAATATTACAATATGAATCGGAAATTATTATTTTGATTTTAATTTGAACATTATTACAAATAAAAAGTCAGATAATGTTTCGTACTCTTTCTTTTTATTGAATAGTGAATATCAAAGTTCCAGTGCTGTAGTATCCATACTACTTCAATGATTCGTATGCTCCCCCGAGACCCGAACCACCGCATTCCCGTCCGTCTTCAGCCTGCTCCTGCAGCCTCGAGTGTTGCACGCCCAAGAGAGCAACCCTGTGGGGCTCCGGTAATTTAAGTAAAACGTAAACCCGTCATACTCCACCGCAGTAGTGCCTTTGCGAGTGCGAAAGAATCGCGGCATTCCTAAAATGATGTGACCATTTCATAAACATTAGACAGTGTGTCGACCTTTACAATAGAATGTTTAAGATTTTTAAGTTTTCTATCTGCTTCGCGATATTCTTGGCTACATGCTATCTACATGTTGCTATAGCATCTTGATTTTCTGATATGATAAGCTTCCAGTTAACTGTAGGGACCGTCATCAATTTCGTTTCATCCCAATGTTATTCCATTATATATAATATAATACAAACATACAGATTTTTCTCTGATTACTATAATATAATTCAGCTAGTTTGATAAATACCGCCGTGTGGTGACGGCAGAATAGAATACAATTGTCACCACCCCAAATCTCTCCCGTGGGTGTCGTACAAGGCGACTAAGGATAAATCAGTGACGAGGAATGGGCAGCAGCGTTCATCTTATACCACCTATCAATGTACTGCGACACTTTTGTGCCCGATATATGGCAATAGGCTCGCCACCTATTACATGGGACCTAACATAATTGGCGAAACGTGGGTGCTAGTTCACCTCTGCCTACTCCTTCGGGGATATAGGCGTGAATTATGTATGTATGTATGTAGTTTGATAAATGTATATATGGATGCATCTACAACACAAAATTATTATGCAAGTACATCAATATTCTCTCACCTGCATATAATAAATTTCATTACAACCAATTGTTATCATAATAGTAAAGATGCCTGCATCAATCTTATTGTAACCATACCTATATAATGTATGGGTAAATTGAATAAAATTAAATACGTACTTACTTCAAAAAGATCATACAATCAGGTGTAACAATAGCACCATCTAATGAATAAATAGGAAAAATAATTTAAACAAACAATTTGTAATATAAGCATTATATTCTGTAATAATATTGGCAATCTATATAAAAACATATTTTATTTACAAGCACAATTTAAGTAGGGTTTTCCTTAACATTTAAAATATAATAATAAGGCTCACAATAATTGTAAAAATATCACCAAAATTACGTATCGCGTTAATATATCACCACAAGCGAAGCTTTAAGAATCGGCATAGTCATCGATATATACAAAGATTTAAAAGAGATCAACAGGTTAAGCTATTCGTAACCTAACTAACCATTATCAACAATATTCCATAGTTTTAAATACAGTAAGTAGTGCGCACATAATTGACAACATATAGTTTTACTAGAGTAGCGATTAAAACACCAGGGTTACAATTTCCTGAATGAACAGGTTTGCGCCGAAAAATGGCTAAAACAAAGGTAAAAATTTTTGATACATTTCAATACCCACTTAAAGTAATTGACGTTAATAAATATGTATTTATGAATCGTATCGCCTATTCCGTGAAAGCTAATATAACTAGCCGCCTTGTCCTACTACTTACTTACATACATATATCACACCTATTCATTCCCCAAGAGAGGCAGAGTTATATTGGCACTCACACTCAAATTTAGCCAGGTTTTGTTGTCCAATACTATTGAATTAAAATCTTAAAGTTCTTAGTAAGCTCTTAATAATTCACTTTATTTGTATAGTCCACAATATAAATGGGACGAGAACTATATACAAAGCAGTTTGTATGAAAAATGAAATTCTTATTTATTATAGGTACTCATTAGATGATTTGCGTTAAATAATATGTTACAAGATGATGAGCTTATGAAGAAGTTAGTAATTATTTATACGGAGCAATAAACGTGTTCCTGTTTGTGTAACAAAAATAAAAACAGAGAAATGGAAAAGGAAGACGCAGTAATCTCTACCTGCCCGTCGAAAAAATTGATGATGTTCATTATGAAAAGTGAAAACACGTAAACTGTACAATACTAAAATTTCTACTAATAAATGACAGAACAAGTGTAAATAAAATACAATAAAGTAAGTAGTAAATATTTTAGGCGTCATACCACGGAAACGTAACTAATGCAGCTGTGACTGTGATCAATATGGACGGGAACATTGGCAACTACATAACATTTTATCTTTACTTGACGATCAACATGACAAGACACTGAACTAACAACAATAACAACAACCAATTAAATAACTACATGTTGTCAATTGCACAACTATTATTGCTACCGTTATTAAGTATTTATAATTGAACATTAAAATTCTTTTTTCAATTCGGGATTGGGTGATCGAACCCACAAGTCAGTTTTCGGAAGTATTCTTGGGAAAGTCAGGGCGTGAAGGGCTAAAGCGGCGGCGCTTGGAGACGGGAGTGGGGGCGGGAAAGTTGGCGGTGAATTGAGTGCAGTCGTGCGCGGGCGCAGTTGGACGAAGGCGCCGTTGCCGCAGCGCGCGTGCGAGGGCGGCGCATGGTTGTGGGCGTCTCCCGACGCCACCAGTTTGCCTGAAATCATTCTGACGCGCGCCCTGCAACCCGTGTGTTTCGATGAGCAGTAGAAGAACCTTCCCCCCACTTGGGAATATGTATACCCTTTGAGCACCAGAATGTATTTGCCTTTCTCCGTCGGTATGAACTGCACGTCTGAAAAGGCAACACTGCTTAGTTATAAATTATTGTTAAAAATTAACAATTCTTCCTTGGCACTGAATATGTTCATAAAATGGAAAGGTCCAAAAATCTTTTGTATTATCTATTGCTTAAATGGTAGAATACAATCTAATATTAGTGTTTTTTGTTTTAGTTAGAGATGATCATACCAAATATTATGTTAGTCGCACATATGAAAGAATAATTGCTGGATGTAAAATGTTGATGAATCATCAGGTTAATGGTTTATATACGTCTTAAGCATAATAGCTTTACATGAATAAATACTACAATTTACATAAAATATAATAAATTTCTATAATAATACTCGTAAAATATCTTAAATGAAATCAAACAAATGAAATCAGTATCAAAAATTGTTTAATCTTTACTAAGTATCAATACGATAGGTACAAACGTTAATCTCCATGGAGATGAAGATGCATATTTTAAGTGTATAAATGCACTCATGTTATATTTACCTAAATACTAGAAATCATTTGAAAAGTACACTGAGAAGTTGTAGTTACATTTGGTTATTTTTTTTAATTTTGTACAATTTAAAAGTGCCTTTGACGTGGGGTAAATATATACTTAAGTTAAAATATAATGGAACTATGATAAGTATTGTAATTATAATATATTCTAAGTCACAATATTACAAATATTGACTAGCAGCAAAATAATACAAAGTGCGTCTAAAAACAATTAACTACCTACCTATTCGTAAACCTGAAAAGGTTTGATCAAGCCAGCCTTTCAGACTACTCAGTTTATTAAATTCATGAATGGTATGACTACATGATTTAGAGTTAATGATTAAAAGTTATTTTAATGGATTCAAAGATATAGTTTAAAAAAACAATCGAAAATCTCAAGTACAATAAATAATATAATACGTAATTTTATAATTATAGAAATATTTCATAGAATGTCTAAATAATTATAAAGTAAAAATTAAGAAATGAAATGGTATTTAAAGAGCAGAAAAAAATAAAGGTATATTGAAAAAGATAGGAATTTCCGACAACTCTACCAAATTTTGCGATAGCAATTAGGTATAATAAGATATACGAAAGTTTATTTTAGTAGCTAGCTATATCTGCAGCAGATTATTTTATCAACATACAATACAATAAAACCTAAACGTTTGATTTCGATACGAAGAACCTAATCTTAGCAAATAAAGAAACGACACTTTTCAAGTATATATATATATATCTATACAGAAACAAATAACATACACATTTGGGGGCCTAAGGTCAACATGTACAAATATTTACCCACGAAATAACATTACCTTGTCTTAAAATATTAATATTTGACGTACTGTCCGTCACTGCAACGGGCATACTTCGGTGGTGGATGGGTGTGCTTCGTTTGCATTCGTATAACTCGCCCGTCCTTCCCCATGCGCACGCGCACCGGGCAGTTGTACGTGCGCACCGACGAGCAGATCCAACGTGACGAATAATTTATCTGTGAAAACGTGTATCCGTCGAGCATTAGCAGGTTTTTCTTGCCGAATCTCGATGGTATCAGGATGGCACGGTCATCTGTGAGAATACTTAGAAGTTAACCTTTGAACGACCACTTAGGGCCGGTTTTTTGATGCATAGTTAACTCAACCAAAAATTGTTACTAATGGTTAAAAAAATACCCGTCTAATATTTAACAATTAGTAAAATTTTTTAACAATTGTATGAATCGCCGGTTTTTTGATGAACTATGCATAGTTAAATTATGTTTTCCCCAAATCATTGACAGCTTCCTTATTAATTTACCAATAGCAGGGGGCCTACCGCCTATCTCGCTAAAGCAAAAGCTATAGTTTATGACGTCATGCTGTAATTTCGCACTAAATTTACCTAAACTATCAGCGATAGCTTTGAATGAATGATCACCGAATGATTTTGTATGAATTTGGAAGAAAATCCGTACCGCCTAAACATTCAAGATCGTTGCTAGCTAAATTGATAGCCGTAAGCAATGCATTGCTTTAAAGCTATAATCAGCAATCGAGATAGGCGGTAGGCCCCCTGTTTAAAGCTGCAGATTAGCGATTTACTTAATTATTTCAAGAAAATAAAGGCGTGAGCAATGGTACCAAAAATACTGCAACTAAGTTGTAATAGAGATAATAAAAAAAATAAACTCATAATAATTCATAATATTCCAAAAAACACTTAACATTACAACACATAATAAATTACATTTATCGCTTTTTATCCAATTCTACAAACATCCAGATGCAACATTCAAAATTATTATTGCCATAAAGTTAAGGTTATTGTTTTTGATGCATAACACTCAATAAAGGTTTGTTATTATGTTTGTATCTCCGCAAACCATCAAATTTCCATCAGTATTATACAGCATTCAACTGCATATTAATTAATAATTTATGCAAAGTTAAATTAGTGAAAAATATTTTATTTAGCCTATCACATAAAATGTGATCCTACAGGAAACATAATGATAATCACTAAAAGATAAAATCTCATACCTTAATGAGCAATAATTCTAAAATCTTGTCATGTTCAAACACTCAATGATTTTTTAAAACATAAAAATATCACGGGACGACAATAATACGGTATGGGTATACATATAATACATAAGGTAAATTATTCTATACAACCAGGGGGCCTACCGCCTAACTCGATTGCTGATGATAGTTATATAGCAATACACTGCTTACGGCTATACCCGCCATCCTGAATTTTTAGGCCGTACGGATTATTTTGTGCCAAATTCATATAAGATCATTCGGTGATCATTCGTTCAAAGCTATCGCTGATAGTTAGGTACAATTGGTGCGAAATGACAGCATGACGTCATAAACTATAGCTTTTGCTTTAGCAATCGAGTTAGGCGGTAGGCCCCCTGGACGTTTTGTTTGTTGTTAGTTTTTATGTTTGCTGAATATTATTAAGATATGAATAAAACAGAAATGTCTGTTAATTTCTTTCCATGTCTAATATATTCTCTTAACACTGTGTATTCAGTAATCTTATTACATGTAATTATTCAGAAATTATATCAGTTACCTACTTCAACTGCAATTTATCGGCCTGAATCTAAATTGTTAACCAGTTCTCTCTCCTCTTTTCACTCTTATAGGAGAACTGTAAAAGACAATAATTGTCACATCTTACAAAAAGAAGTTGTTTGTTAGTGTGCATAAATTCAATCAGGAACGCCTATAGGCGACTGAAGTCAAAAGCCACCTTCAAGACAAGCTCGCTGCAACCTAAGACTATTTACGACGTATCTAAAGTGAAACTAAATGGCAATAGGCTCGCCACATGGGACTTAACATATTTGGCGAAATGCGGGTGAGAATTCACCCCTTCAGGGATATGGGCGTGATTTATGTATGTAAAGTAAAACTGTTTGCGTACTTTCTCAGTTAATTGGGCATTTCCCACCTTTCCTCGAAAGGCTTCCCCCGAATAAAGGGAGGCTTCCCCCGAATAAAGGGAGGCTTCCCCCGAATAAAGGGAAACGGGAATTTTCGTTTCACAAAGATGGGAAGAACAAGATGCATTTTCCCCGAAATATTTGTTAACTATTGATTTAGTTTAGGAAACAGGTACCTATATAAGTGCGCTTTGAATGGTATGAATGTAGTGAAATTGAGTTTTTTACAGAAACGTTTTATTACATTAAATTTAATAACACATAATAATATATCAAATAAAATTAAAGCTCTATATTTGTTTATAAAATTAACAATTATATAAATCAATACAGTCTAAATTAAGGTACCTAGTTCTTTGTATAAAATCAGTCTTAAGATTGATTATAAATGTTTCATAAGTTCTTTTTGAGGTTATTATTTACATTTTCATTAATATCAACGACAATAGTTCTTACCTAATATAAATATCAAAATCAATGCATCAACTCTAAAATGAATATCATTCGGCAGTACTCATAGAGCTTAATTGTTAACATATAAATATTAACACTAATCATTATAAAACTGTCTATTGTTTAAGAAAAATAAACAATATTTCAATAGTTTCATTAATTTCATTCATACCACCTTATGGCAATGATACTTAACTTACTTATATTTCCGATACGAAATTAATGGTTGAAAAATATTTCAGGGGAAAATGCATCTTGTTCGTTCCATGACGACACGAAAATTCCCATTTTTCCCCTTTCAGCGAAAGATGGGAAATGCCCTCTATATTGTACACCTTACGGTAAGAGCCGTATTTATAAAAATACTTTGGAGGCGGGTGGTTATGATTATCCAGACACGTATGATCACTCCATCTACCTTTCGACGAGCAAACCCAATACATAGTGTAGCTGACCTGAGAGTACGTATACCCATCCAGCATGAGCAGAAACTTTTTCCCGCACTTAGTCGGTATCATAATAGTTTCTGAAAAAAAATTTTAATCAATGAAACACCATTTGGTGTATTCCTTCCTACATCTGTATAAAAAAAAAGAGTTTAAAAAATTAAGTAAAAAATCCAGTGTTTGTAATTTATCCTTCTTAATTTTTATTGTCTGTACACGAAACTATCCCTTATTTTATTGTAAAAATAATAATAGCATTTTTGCCGTGTGGTGGCAAAGCAGAATACAATTATTGTCTCCACCTCCAATCTCTTCGTGTCGTACAAGGCAACTTAAGACAGCTATGTATAATGAGCAGCAGCGTTTCTCTTATACCACCTAGCAATAAATTGCGATTTGCGTGCCAGATAGATGGCTAAGTTTTGCCACCTACATGGAACCCTTTTTTTTAGGTCACCTAAAATAATTGACGAAAACGTGAATACTCTACCTTCCCCCTTAGTGGTGGAAGGTGTGATTTACGCAAAGTAGTTAGATAGTCCCTAGTTATTCCCTAGTCATCATTATCATCTTCCAGCCATGGTTGCAGGTTAGATGAGACTACATATTTCCTAGTGAATATTATGCAAAATAATCTTCACTACCCCTTCATCACATTACATAAAAATATAGTTATAAAAAAAAAAGAAAGTTTATCTGTTGATCACCTTACAATAAATGTATTGCACTACACACATGAACGTAATTTAGTTTTTTTTATAATAACACTAGCGTACACAGCAAACGTTGTTTTGCATTATCACCTAGGTCCAAGAGGTACAAAAAATAGCCTACAACCTATTCTCATGCCCACCTAATATACACAAAAAAAATCATAAAAATCGGTCAAGCCTTTCGCATGAGTTCGATAAGAAAAACTGTAACACGAGATTATTATACAAATATAACAGAAATACTGAACAACCTGATTATTACCCATTCTAACTTTAGCCATATAAAAACTATGGTGGTATCAAAGTTCAAAATTGTAAAAATTTATTTTAAAATTTTCCATACATTTTACTGACGACGAAGCGACTTTACGACCGAACAATTTGTATGGGGAAACAAAATATATTTTTTTTAATAGTATTTATGTGACTTCTGTTACATGTTGTGTATTAGATTTTGTAGTAGTTGCCATTTCTGCAGACATACTTTGGTGGTGGGTGTAAATGCGTCGTATGGGTGCGAATGATCGTGCCGTCCTTCAGCCTGCGCAAGCGCGCGGTACAACCTTGTGCTTTCGACGAACATAACCAATGCGCAGAATCGTTGATTTGGGAGTACGTGTACTCTTCCAACATCAATAGAAATTTGTTCCCCCTCTTTGTCGGTATTAAAATGGGTTCGGATTGGTGTGATCCTGTAACCAAAATAATTATTGAAAGTATAATTGAGAGATAAGTCAAGTCTCATTTCCAAAAATATTTTCATCAAATTACTGAAACTATGTCTAGTGAATTCTACTAAGTATATAATTTCACTAACATTATTCGTGCTGGAAATATACTTTCATAATAATAATCAAGCTTAATATTATTAGATGGTGTATCAGGAATACTGCTTGCTGGCAGTCGTTGCATTAATAAACCTTCGTCGCGTGGTAGCAAGGGGTAGTTATTTTAATAGTATTAAAAAATAAGTAATCAAATAAGAACCATTATTATTTGTCTTTTATAAATATTTAACAAAATATATCGAATAACTTATTATTCTGAATTAAATAACTATGTTGATTTTAACTTTTTATTAATCAAAACAAATAAGTAGTAAACAACAAAAACAAATATCAAACAATAATGACTTGTTATCATATTTCCTGTAAGAATTCAATGCGTAATAATTAGTACCCATCTGTAGGAGACGCTAACCCATACAAATAAGTACTGGTTTACCAACAAAAAAGTTGTACTTAATCCGTGGCAATGAAACATATCGTAAGCACTTATAATGAAGGTATGATTACATACCAGTATTTTATTCGATTTTAATTTTAACATTATATAAATGTTAGAAAAATTTGTACAACGATTTTGGTGGTTACAAAAATTATGGTCTTGATGCGCCGAGCGGTCAGGCACCTGCCCGGATAGCAGCGGACGCGGTTTCGATTCCCGCATTAAGACCATAATTTTTCGATCTTTGTACCAGTATTTTTCTAAATACACCTAAATACTACTTCAAAAAATTTCATCACGTCGGATCGGCACAAATTAATATTTTCATTGAAAGTAATTAAATTAAGTAGGTACAGTCAGTATCATAAGTCGATTACCGCTTTAGCCCTCTGTCATACCAAAGACAGCGAATGCGTAGTAATAGGTAATCGCTACAAAGTACGAACAAGTATTGTGACAAGGTACTTAAGTGTTAATCTACTTATGATGCTGACTGTACATAGTGCTTTTAACTTTGCCTGATACTTTTAATTACTTTTCGTATACACTACGGGTTATTATTTTATTAAGTACTAATATATTTTATTAATCCATCGGAAAATTTACCTTCAGTTGGTCACTGTTTCGTTACGAAATAATGGCACTTATGTTTAGTCCATAAATAATAGATAAACGTGGTAACGTTACCAACGTCCTTATCCTTAATTATTTTCAGGAAGACACAGTTACTGGAAAGTTGGACGTTCTATAATACTAATTATGCCCTACAGTCTGTCAATCAGTACAACCTTAATTTATCAATTAGTACACAAGTTATCCTCTAATTATTGTGTAGTGAATTGTATTATTGTTACGAAATATTTTCAAGGCACGCGCTTATTAGTAAAGACAGAATATTGTATTCACGCACACGCAAAACTATATCCCTATCCTACATATTTAGTTATTAAATATTTTTTTTATATTATTAATATTAAATAATTAGCAAACAAGCTATTTTTCTTTAGGCCTTTATAAGATGGTAAGAAATACTATTTTATTTATAAACTAACACAGCTTTGTTTGTATAGTACCTAATCTTTTTAGGAAAACAATTCAGGGGTCATAGATCAGAAAATGACAAGCAAATGCATTTTTGCCTAATGACCTAATAATATAGGTATAATCGCCAAAAACTGCTCTTTCATTTGGTCAATATCAGGCTAGCTACATGCAAAATATTTCTCAATAATTGAATTGCTTGTCCTGTAAAGTAACCAATTCGTATTTATTTATCATATTCTGACCTATGGCCACAGAATTTTTTGTGATGGCCAATGTTATGATGCAATAAGTACCTAAATTAGGTAAACTGTACTTTGTTACTACAGATTGTTGTTACGATTACTTTTTTAATTTGTGCGTTCAGCCATTAAAAATAGGCAATATTTTTGATCACCCGCCATTGGATGGGTGACTAACTCGAGTTCTTCCGTGCTTCCGAAGGCACGGTAAGCCACCAATCGGCCGGCCGGCGGCATTTGCAGTCAATACCCAACAATCCGCTCTGGGCCAGCGTGGTAAATTATGGACCATTCTCCATATTCTTCTATCCAGGGAAGGCCTGTGTCCCTGCAGTAGAGATTTTATTGGGCTGGTGATGATGATGATGATTATAATGAGGTATCTGCATAAGTTTTTTAAGATTTTTTTTACTATTTTGTAGGATATTTCATTCAATGGAAAAGTATTAAGATAAATCTAGTCGGAATGTCAGCTCAATAATTCAGTGATATTTAAGAAAAAATTAAAGCACTCGATTGTCATACCATGTCCGAAGAACACCTACAGACAACAAGTTTAGGAATGTTTATATAATTCTCTTCATTTCAAAAGCGACTTAGTCGCTATGAATAATCCCATTACTTAAGTTATCTATCGGCTATCTTGTGTTGTGCTATTAAGAGGGAAAAACGTTAGACGTTTATAATCCAACATTTTTGTTGTGTAAAACGGACAGATTAGTATTTAAAGTTGTGTCTCAGAATGTAAAAAATATTTTAATAATTGAGCCACAATCAGTATTTAACTCTGAACAAACAGTCTTTTATCCCTGCCGTTATCCTACTCTAAGTAGAGTCGGCGCAACATGTCTTCCTCTCCCACTCTCCTCTATGAGACGTGAGCTCAGCATGAACTCCCCTCTTCTTCATATCACTTTTCACACAATGCATCCATCGCTTATACGGTCTTCCCATCCATAGCTTATTCGGTTTTACCATCCATCGCTTCTTCGGTCTTCACACAAGGTAATTTCTTGCCTCAATATTTATTCTTACAAGATACTTAAAAACGAAATCAATAAATTATAATTAAACAAATAAGCTTAACTTCTTATGTCGACAAAGTGACGTGTCTACGAGTAGGAGACACGTCACACAAGAGACGAATCAAAGTTATATACTTATACTACTAGGTATACTTTGATTTGTCTATTCATAATTATATTATAGGTATTATAAAATTGTGAAGACTTGAGCGTCAGTAGTGTTATAAAACCATGCTTATATAATGCGTGATAGGAATCTATTATTAGATATGTACCTATCTAATAATAAATTCTATTTCACTACCGAAATAAATTGAAATATCAGGCAATGGCATAATGCCATTGCGTCCAATTTACAGATAAGAATTAGCAATTTAGCAACAACAAGTAAAAGAATTCTTATTAAAGAATTCGTATTATTAGGAACTTTTAATTCGAATTGTTGTTACATTAAAAAACATAATTCGACATTTGCACCTCAATTAAACCGTAACAGACACACCCGAGGAAGAAATGCAGACAAGACACTATTTTTTCAACCTGTCTAGGCGTTGAACGTTACATTATTATGATTGAATTGATTCTGACTAGTTGTAGGTACTGTTTGTGTCTTACCGCTAGGCTTTGTTAAACTAAAAGAATATGATTTTCAGGACTAGAATACGACATAATAATTTCATTAAAATATGAAATTATTATGTCGTATTCTATATAATATCTACTTTTATATAAATCGAATTTCATTCAATTACTTTAACCATCGTTGATCGTTGCATCTTGGCCTAAGTCGCCTGAGTTTGGCCCATTTAATAAAACAAGTACAGTAGAACAGTAAATATAGGTAGCGATAATTGAGCAATGTCATTAACTTATTTGGTATTTTCATAGATACGTAAATTGAAATAAAAATGCGGACATAATGCAGGTTTAAAGGTCAAACAAAGATTTACGTAGTATTTGAATCAAAGTACAAAATAATTATACAAATATAGAAAAAGTTATATATGTATATATAGTGTTGTATATGGAAACGTATAAATTAAACTATGTTGTAGAAATCAGATTATTAGTTAAAGAGTAGGTGTAGACAGAAGGTGTGTAAAGAAGATGTATAATATACAATACAATATAGAAGCATTGTTACTTCAGTCGTTGGAACAATGGTGCAAAGCTATTTCTAGGTCGTAGAACGAGTACACCCTCCCATTAGTCATCAGGAACTTCGTGCGTTCTGAAATTAAATATTTTTATGATGTAAGGAAAAGTTTCAACCAAACTATGAAAACCTGTTTGAAGCTGCAAGTTTCAGTTATTATTTGTTTGTTTTTTATTTGAATATTATATAAAAGTTACAAAAACTTCTAGCTAGCTAGCGAAGGATTAAAAAATTAGAATCTTGAGCGATAGCGAGGGAATCAAAAGAGCACAAGGTGAAAAATCTTTGCACTCGAGTGCAACACGTAACTTTTCATGCCCCCCCCCCCCCCCCCCCAACGAGGAAATTGCAAAATACAAAAAAAATATACAATTACAACAGTTTCTGTTTTCACCAAGAAACTTCCACAACACCCTCCCATCAACCCAAACACACTCTCAACACCCAGAAACACCTAGAAAATCCACTCAGACACATCCACAGCACACATCCATCCGCCCAGAAACACCCACAACATTCACACCCGCAATACACACCCTTCCATCCAGAAACACCCACAAAACACCCATTCACCCAGAAACACCCACAAAATACCTATTCACCCAGACACACCCACAAAAAAGCTTTTAAATGCTTGACTCAAGCATCAAGCAAGCGTTGTAGACGTTCAAAATGTTAAAAGCAAGATGACGCCAAGCTGATTGACCGTCACGGAACTCCTAGGTTTTAACATATTTATGACGTGAAAAGAAAATGGCGCGCGCAAAACAAATTACAAAATAAGTACACCATGAAGGTTCCGAGTCTGAGTTTTTAACAAATTAAAATAGGTTGCATGATAATTTCGGCACCATGGAGGTAGAAATATATAGGTATAATGATGTTTTGGATTCACAAACTCATTGCACACGATGTTCTAAATTAAAATTTACTTTATCCTCTTGAGGATAAAAACGGCTTTTGCACTCAGATATCGAAATGCAAAAACGCTTTTTCCGAGATGGTGGGATGAAAAATAAATTAGAATGTGCCAGTTACGACTCACCCCAAAGGTGACGTAATAGTCAACCAAAGGAGGGAGAAAACGACCAACAACACCATACCCAAGAATCATAATAAGATATTATACCATCATACCTTGAGGTAAAGCCTTGAGCAGTATGAATTAAAATGTCATCCGAATCACTCTCCGCTGACTATCGACATGGCCCTTTCCATCACTTTTCTATACATTCATTTAGCATTAATAAGCACCATTCCGGTGTGATGGATGATATGAATTAAAGGGTAGTAGATAGTGATGACGACTGATAGATATGAACAGAACAGGAAATATTATACTGCGCTGACCCCAGATAAACTAGGAGCGGGGCAGGAGGATGATGATGATATAAATGTTAAAAATATTAAAAAGAAAAAGAGATTAGAAAATTTTCGCATAAATCATGTACTGATGCGAGACCGCACAGAAAGACAGCTGATTGTCAAGTAGTTTATTCCAGACTGACTGTTGTTTCCCACCCCAACGGTACCCACATAAGTATTACAATAATGAATTAAACTTAAACTACCTACAATACATCCCTCCCCACTAAATTAACAAAAAAATCTTACCCCAGTACTCTAACTTATTACTATATCTTATCACTAACTTACACTATTTTTTTTTCCTTAACTAACTTAGCTAATCTACATTTGCGTATAGGGCGCGGTACAGGGGTCGTGGGTGCCGTACCAAATTCGTCTACGAGCTGATCTTGCTGATCACGTACGGGCGATCGAGTGGAGTCCTTCTGGACCTCCTGTACTTGTTCCAAAGGAGTCCTCTCTACTTCCGACTGCTCCGACACAACTTCCTCCACTCTTGGCGCCTTTGGACTAGAATTGGATACCTGAGCTTGCCTATTTATGGGGATTACAAGAGAACTCCGACTTGCCCTACGCTTTAATTGATCGACGTGCTTGTGAACAATATCTCCCTTCTTATTAGCGATTTATGATCCGTACGAAGTATTAAATTCCGTCCATAAATAAATTGATGGAATTTTCTTTCACCGAATACTATCGCCAAAGCCTCCCGGTGTATCTGTGAGTAGTTATTTTCCGCTATGCTAAGTGACCTCGAAACATAGACGACGGGCCTTTCTCCGCGCGGACCCCGCTGAGCGAACAACCGCCCCCAACCCTAGCGCGCTCGCGTCTCATGTAACTATCACTGGCTTGCTGGGGTCGTAGCGAGCCAACACTTCATTGCCAATCAAAGCACGCTTAACCCCTTCGAATGCACTAATACACTGATTATTCCACTCCTAAATTACATCTTTATATAATAATCTATGTACAGGCACTAACAATGAACTAAGATTTTTAATAAATCTCGCAAAAAAGTTTACCATGCCTAGGAAGGAAAGCAACTCGGAAACGTTACACGGCGGCTTGATTTTTAAAATGGCCTCTGTTTTGGACGTGTCGGCCTTAATTCCTTCTTTAGAACGAAGTTTTTTTTTTGTTGTGGCCAAGCACTTCGGCGTAGATCGAACACAAGTTCTATCGCGACAACGCGAACACGAATCTTCGTCTTCATTTGTGGCCGTAGCATAAAAAGTTACATCTAAATTTAGGTATGTCTATTTGTAACTCTGTCAACCATTGTCTTCCCACCACGGACGTAGTTCCCCCTTCGGAAACAAATAACTCCAAAGGTCTTTCAATGCTATTATAATGTACTACGGGCCTTATAATACCTAGCGGCTCAATTTTTGAGCCGTTATAAAATTTCAATACAGTATTGTCTTGTGTAATAGGTAAATGACTGAAATGTAAATCGTAAACATTTTTATTAATAAACGAAATAGCGGTACCCGTATCTACATATTTCCATTTTAACACTACCCTGTCAATTAAAATCTGCAAACTCACTGCTTTATAGTTTTTCAATGATAGGTTTAAATTTTCGATCGCTTCGTCCTCGTCCCCGCTAGGGAGATGATCTGCGTCGCCATAATAAAAGCCTCTTCTTCTCGATCCCGAGGCTCCCGCCCGGCCCATGGCGGACAAACCCGCCTCAGATGGCCCTTCTGCTCGCATTTTTTCTTATCGTTGCAATGGCTGATGAAGACCTCATGCCGTTGCCGCCCCCTCCAGCGTCGGCCCATGCCCCTGCGTCGCGAGCCGCGCCGTGCGTGCTCCGCACGACGCCAACGCGTGCACCGGCGAGGCGCCCGGCCCCGCCCCGCGCCCCCGTCCCTGACTTCGCAGATCCCTCCATTATTGCTGCATCACGTTCAGCTGCTTCCAAAGACCATGCCAACTTTACTTTTACCTCAGAGAAAGTTATTGTGTTTTCCTCAGCGAATAACCTCTGTGGGATAACGTCGCTCCTGAGACCGCAAATGAATTGATCTCGCAAATTCTCACTCAAACTTGCCAGAAACTTGCAATTGCAAGACAATCTCTTTAATTCAGCGACGTATGATGCGACATCCTCCCCAGCACCTTGTCGTTTTTGCCGAAACCGATATCGCTCCGCTAATGAAGATGGCGGCGGTTGTAGATGTTGTCGCATTAATCCGTCGGCTCGGTCAAAAGACAACTCGGACGGCTTACTCAGGCTCGCGAAATTGGCTAGCAATTCCTAGGCTTCATCACCCATGCTGGCAATTAACGTTGGCATCTCCATATCCTCTGCAACTTTATTCACTTTAAAGTACATTTTTATTCTGTTAATGTATGACGACCACAGCCCCCAACGTACATCAAACTCGTTCAATTTCCCGATCGACATTGTGTTTACGGTTGCGCACTAATCGCACTATAACCCGACCGTTAATTATAATAATTTATCCTCGTCGCCACTGAGATAATAGGGATCGCACAGAAACACAGCTGATTGTCAAGTAGTTTATTCCCAACTGACTGTTGTTTCCCACCCCAACAGTACCCACATATGACAATAATGAATTAATCTTAAACTACCTACACTACAGTGCCCACCCCCATCTCTCCCGCGGGTGTCGTACAAGTCGACTAACGGTGAAAACTAACAGCGATGAGTAGGTAATGGGCAGCAGCGTCCCTCTTTACCACCTAGCAATATACTGCAATCAAGTGCCCGATAGATGGTAATAGGCACGCCACCTATTACATAATTGGCGACACGTGAGTATTGTTTCGCCTCTGTCTGCTCACTCGGGGATAAAGGCGTGATTTATGTATGTATCTATGCCCCCTATGCTATATCTCTTGGTTAGCCAAAACCAGAACGTCCAGCCCGGCTAGCATAACCACCTAAACACGATATGATAAAGCCATTTATCGCTTGGAACTGTCAAAAATTTCAAAGCGTTAAATCCATTTAAATAACCATAAAATATATATATCTATATAGATAATATACATACATACATACATACATAAATCACGCCCATATCCCCGAAGGGGTAGGCAGAGGTGAAATCTCACCCGCGTTTCGCCAATTATGTTAAGTCCCATGTAATAGGTGGCGAGCCTATTGCCATTTATCGAGCACAAAAGTCGCAGTACATTGTCAGGACGGTAGTATAAGAGGAACGCTGCTGCCCATTCCTCATCACTGATTTATCCTTAGTCGCCTTGTACGACACCCACGGGAGAGATTTGGGATGGTGACAATTGTATTCTACTCTGCCGTCACCACACGGCTATAATATACATCCATCCATATATCCATAAAAGATGATAAATCAATGAAATCTTGACAGTTCAAAGCGATAAATGGCTTTATCATATCGTGTTTTGGTGGTCATGACGGCTACTCCCAGATGAGAAATGTAACTAAAGTAAACACTAATGGTAGACACAGTCATTAAGAAAAAACACTATCTTTAAATGAATGTAAAAATGGTTTTGTAGACGAGTTAGAAACTCTGCTTTTCACTTCGATTGCGAGGAAATAAAACAGTAGTTTATCATAACATTTCTTAAAATACAAACTAGAATTAGTACATTTTTCAATACTGAAGGAAATGGTTTTTCCCATTGATGCTTGGGCTTGGGCTGCAGACCTATACTGCCTAGTATGAAATTAATTTTGTAATAATAATTTTCTTACATTTATTTACGTACCGTAATATCTTTTATGTCTTAAAAAACGCATTAGGCAAATAAATTAAAGTAAATATTATCAAATAACAAATTCTATCTCTGGGGGCCTACCGCCTTACTCGATTGCTGAAGCTAAAGCTATAGTTTATGACGTCATGCTGTCATTTCGCACCAAACATACCTAAACTATCAGCGATAGCTTTGAACGAATGATCACCAAATGATTTTGTATGAATTTGGAATAAAATCCGTACCGCCTAAAAATTCAAGATGGTTGCTAGCTAAATTGATAGCCGTAAGAAACGCATTGCTTTAAAGCTATCATCAGCAATCGAGTTAGGCGGTAGGCCGGCTGAACTTCTTAATGAGTTTGGCTGCTTGCCTTTTTTTCTTTGTCTTAATATAGATACATTTATGAGTAGATACGTTAATACTCATGAGCACGAAATTCGTTTTTGTGCAGCCTATATCCTGCACAAATAAGCACTTTCAGAGCATGAGAGGTGAAAAAACATTTAGTGACGATGCTTTCTTCTAATATTGTAATTATAATAAACAATCCGTCAAACTATAAAGCACTATCGAATTTGTACTTAATTCCATTACTTATTATAATAATTTTCGATACTTAATTATTTGAGATTCAGTTATAATACGAGTAAGTACTTTGATATAGGTAACTTTTTATTTTCTTTGAATAAGTTTCAGAATCGTCACATGATACCATACCCATAAAATTCACTTATGAATATATAATACAATCATACTTTTAATAGTCAGGAACTTAAAAATAACATAGTCACTTTACTTCAGTACTTGAGTTGCAGTCAGCCTTCTTAGATTTCTTTCTTACAATTTTGCTCTTCTTTGATGACTTGACTGCCTTTTCTTAGATAACTTCTTACCAGTCTTAACTCTTAATCTTCTTCAGTTTCTTTTCTTTCTTGCAAAGAAAAGCTCTTCCTTTATCTTTTCTCTGCTCTTCTATTTTTCTATTTCTCTAATTCATTCTTCTTTCAGCAGAAATACTCTAGGTACAGGCAGTTTATGTTTTTATGTTTTCTGCATTTGTTTTGAACTTTTCCAGCCGCGGGCAAATGGAGTGCCCCATGAGTTCTTGAGCTAGCGTTGGGAAGCGGTACAGTAGGTCGTTTGTAGCGTTTAGGCCGAGACTCTTCTTTGGCTTCTGTTTCCCAACGTCCTAAAATTATGATATAGTAGTTAGGCTCATTTTTGAAAATGCGTAGGAACATAATTAACCATTTACACAACTGTTTGCAATACATTTCAGACATCACCATGTAATGATTATGAAGATATGAATAGATTTACTAACCTATCTTCACGAAGCTTTCGTTAACACGAGATGAAACGACAAAAAGACAGATTTTTGGTCGCCAAATGTCAAGTTAGGATTGTCAAAATTAGTTGTAGTAGACTTAAATTGGCGGGATTTTTAACAACCGGAAAATACGTTTAAATATTACGTCCTAATTTTAGGTAGTTGGGCTGTAATTTCATGATTTCAATAACTATCTTGGGCCCGAGTGACAAAATATTTTTGTCATTAAATCACGCCGTTAGGCCTTACGAGGCTAGAAATAATTAATATGGTATAAAAACGTTTGCCGGGTCGGCTAGTTTTAATAATTACTAATAAGAGTTAACATTATATTAATAAAGTTCAAAAATATCATCTAAAAACAACAAATATTTAATATTGTTATCAATATTGTCATGAATCTATTTCGTATTTCAGACATTAAATATATAGCTATTGTATGTACATAAATATGTTTGAATTAACATATTTTCTACTTTAACCTGGAATGATTTACTTTCTGAATATACTTTTTTCTTGCTATCATTTGGGTGAACTCTCATTTTTAACCGACTTCACAAAAGGAGATTCTCAATTCGTCTGTATTTTTTATCTATGAATTAGCAAAATAAATGTAATATGTATATAAGGTACTTGATACAAATAAAGCCTACGCACTAATAAGGCCTACACTTTATTCATTATTATTATTTTAAAACAAAGATAAATAAATCTAACAGCTGAAATACTGCGTGGACATGTACATACATACACGGAATACGAGCCGACTGAGTAAGTTAGCTTCCCTCTCTGCGCCCCCTGCGCTTAGTGGCACTTATCCTTCGAACAAGGTGGACAACTTTACGCTCCGTTATAAAAAATGGCGATTTTGTGGTAAGTTTTCGCTAATAAAATTGTACTCCTCATTTAAGCTTCCCTCGACAAATGGTTTCTTATTATTCTATAATATATTAGCTATTTTCGACAATAATGTATACTTTTAGTTGTTGACGAATTAAATATACGTTTTTAAAGTCAGAGTGAATGTGGCATCGAATAAGGCCTAGTCCTTATTTCAGCACAGTAGGCCATATAAGAGACCACAGGCCTTATTAAAAATCCTAGACTTAGAGCCTGTTTCACAATCGACAAGTAAGTTCGAAGTAGATTACTTTGCAGCTCAATTGACATATATTTCATATTACAACTGTCAAATGATCTGCGAAGTAAGCTATTTCGAACTTACTTTTCGATTATGAAACAGGCTCTTATTGTATTATTTTATTACAGATATTTTTGCCTATCTGCCGCACTCAGAGACGTCAAATAACGTTAATGAGTACTTAACGTCAAAAAATGACAATTCAAAGTCGCTATTCTTGCCGGGTCTATAATCTTGGTTTGAATGAAAAATTTTGACATTAAATACTCATTAAAGTTAATTGACGTCTCTGAGTGCGGCAGTTAGTCAGCTAACAGTTGACAGTCACATCCAATGTCGCGTCCAAAACAAAAAAGTGCAACTTGGACGGAAAATAGCTTGGCAGCGGCTGTTCGTGCGTTCTTATCTGAGTACAGTGTTATAATAAAGCCTTTTTCAACACGAACAAACTTTTGAAGATTTATAGATGTTTTCTTTAGTTTGTTAAAATGTTAATTAATTTTGTAAATTATATGTGTGTGTTTTAATAAAAGAGATCTAAGTTTGACTTGATATTTTAAATATATTTAATTCTTATTTATTTAAAACCTGTTGTTAAACTTAAACCAACCGATTTTATTAATATTTGGAACCATATTTTTCTTTCATATAACCTCGGTTTCAGGTATTTTTTATTTTAAAACGTATAGGCCTTAATGCTTGTTGTGGATTTAATAAGGCCAAAATATATGTTTTCGGAACTCAATTGATTTTAAAATATTTAGTTGAAAACTATTACTTTTTATTAAAGATTTTGTGAATTAAAGAATGAAAGATACCGAATAAAAATTGTTTCATTTTGTAGCTTTAATATTAATTAAAATAGCTAAAAATAAGTAGGCCTTATTTGTATCAATTACCTTACTATACGTAGCCTTTTTATTCTTATCTAAACAACAAACATCTACTATTGCAAATACTATTATTAAACCAATCATCTTGCTTTAAATTTGGACAGATCTCCATTAATACTGTAAAATACACGTTGGGAAATTATTTTAAATACAGTTTTGTGACTGAATTACCTGAAAAAATACATTGAACCGCTTAAAATCTGAATCCTCATCAGGTCATTGAGTTTTGGAATTACTAATTCGAAAAGTCAATGACCTATTAATAATTGTTTACATATTATTATATAAATCAGGCCTATTTATCCCCAAAAGGGTAGGCAGAAGTAATTAATCACCCACGTTTCGCCAAATTTTTTTAATTTTTTTTTTATATTTATTTAAACACAAACATACACAAACTTTACAGGTTTAGTACCTAAAGCGAGTGTGTAGTTAAAGTTATGTTAGGTCTAATGTAATAGGTAGCGAGCCTGTTGCCATATATCGGGCACGTAAATCGCTGTATGTTATGTTGCTGGGTGGCCTTGTACGACACCCCCGGGACAGATCGAAGATCAGTTTTTAAGCGCATTTCGTATCATTAGATCATATTGGCTGGTGGTAGAACTTCTTTCAAGTCCGCCTGGCAAGCTACCACCGACTTATCAAAAACTGTCACCATAATAATAATGTTAACAGCATCATTGTGTTCCGACCACAGATATATTAATATAACTGTGGTTCCGACAATGTGTGATAAGATAGCCAGCCACTCTGTGGTTGAGGGTTCCAGGCTCCAGGTGTAGCTCGATTCCTTCTTCGGCCCTTATCGTCACTTACCATCAGGTGAGATGAAGGGCAACAGCTTACCTGTCTAGCATAAAAAAACAATATTTTAGATGCGAATAAATATTTTGAGAGAAGGAAAACAAGAAACGTTCATACGTTCATATTTATGTTATAAGGTTGCGTTGGAGATTATTTTTAATTGAGTGTGGCTGCTGAGAGATTAGAAGATTGTCACTATTATGTATACTTCCCCGTCTTCTAGTTTCCATTACACAAACTCTTAAGCTGCTAAAATTTGGCTTGATGATGGGTGTGTACGGTGGGCTGGCCCATGGTCCCCATATTCTTCCATCCATAGTGAGCCCCGTGGCTAGTGATGGTAGGTGTAAGTGTAGGTATACAAACATATTTCAGAATAATATCTCAACTGAATTGTGTGTCTTGTATAAAGTATTGAAAGTCATTGAGAGCCAGGATATGGAGGAGAAAGAGGACCAGTTGCGCCGACCGGCGGAAAGGTGGGGTGATGATAGAAGGTGCGTTCGGTAATTGCGTCCGATCATTATTTTTAGTCTGAATCGTTCGTTTATTATATCTAGAACTAGTGGAGGTAAATCTGAATCGTTCGGTAATTACCACTCCAGATCAGTCCGACGTAAATCTGGTTGCTCGGACTATTTTGACCGACGAGAAAGATTAATCTGTTTATCTGTCATGTTGTGAGGTTATGTTCGGTAATTGCCATTTGTTCGGATTAATCTGTGATCACGTGACGAAAACTCCGTCGTAAAATCGTCCTTCGGCGATTAATCTGCGAAGCAATTACCGAACGCAGCTAATGATGTTCTAGATCGATAACAATTATTCACCTAATTTTTACATCACGTAGAATGAGACCCATCCTAGGATTTTCGTAAAAGTCGACAAAGGGAGATTGCCTGGTGCAGACCAATAAGCACCTTAGGGCGGGCAACCGAATGTTGGGTAGCAAACGACCAACAACGGCATACCCAAAGAGGGTTGGTGTCAGGCAGGCGACCGGCTGTAAAACCTAAGCTAAAACCTTGAGCAGTATGGATTGGAATGTTGTCATTCCAACCACTCTCTCCGTTCATTGATCTCTAAAAATGGTCTTTTCCGTCTTTTTACTATACATTCATTCATCACAAGCACCATTCCGGTGTGATAGATGATATGAATGAAAAGGGAGTGGATGGCTTGATGACGTTTGACCGATAGACTGAGAACAGGGCAGGGAGGAGAAGAAGAAGAATTGTATAGCTATTCCGCGTTTGTTTTTTCTTGTTTTGAAACCGCAATCAAACTACAGTTCTTAAGTTGGTATATTGTCCCATTTGCATATAATATATTATAAATATCTATTTGGTATCGAATTCTATGCATCTGCCACGATAATAATGCAGTGTAGTATGCACAGGCGTTATTGCACAGACCAAGAAATTATAAAAAATGATTATGCTTTCCATATTTCTTGATGACCTCTCCTTCTATCGTTGTTATAGCGGCATTACACTTTTCTCGTCTTTTCCTCCCGCAAACCCATCGTATCCTCTTTGTGGAATTGTTATATGCTCTTTGCCTTGTAAAATTTACACCTTCGAAAATAATCATTGGGTTCCCTCTTCGCGACGTTACAAAAATCGGGTCTGAAAGTCAATGATTAAGAAATAAAATAAAAAAATTACAACATTAGAGCGTGTCTGGTGCTGCCATCTCTTGGCGAGTCTAAAGAAATTTGATAATTATGAAAATGAAAACGTGAACTTATAATTTATATGTGATATTATAGTATATTACCTTTTTATATATGTACAATAAATACAAAATTATCGAATTTGTCGAAAAAAAAATATTTTATAAAACTCTTGAAAAAATTAAGCAAACCGCATCGCCATCTACCGGAAGCAGTAAAAGTATAATGCCTGCTTTCAGTTAACACGAGTTTAAGATAATAATATCACGATTGGTGGCGCTACTTTCCCTTCATTCATAACTTTTACTGTGTAAATATATAATTATGTACCTACCTACCTAACTACGCATCTTGTGCTGGAGTACTACGATATTATTGAAACTGTACTCCGTTGCTATAGTAACTTCGATCTCCTTAGCGGTAAGGATAACAGGAAACTTCCCTGTTTATTGGTTTGAATACAAATATAATCGATGTTTGCCCGGTGACGTTGTGCACATCGCTACGCGATTTTGATTTTGAAAGACTTATAACATTTAGATATTTAGACTAGAAAACCCGTGAATCTTATAAACACTTGTCTGCTTAATTACACTCGAAACACCGAATCTTATACATTTTTAACTACATTTTTTCATATCTGGTAAAACAAATCGCACTTTTAATAATAAACTGAAATAATGCAAAATTCAAGATTGTTGGGAAAACGCGTTTAATATATGATATAAAGATTTTAGTGCGCTTTTAAGACTGATCGTATTCATTTCACGGTTTTAATGCGTTTTATGATAAAAAGTCAAAATCCCGTTTTTTTCACTTATTTCGGTTTATTATTAAAGGTGCGAAATAAAAAATAATTGTAAACGGTCTTTTACCGGCTTTTTTATTATTTAGTTAGGTACGATATTTCTAAGCCTAATAAAAGTAATTCTGACAATCAAATCTATACCTACTGGTCACAATAATTAAAATAGATAGATTTAAAAAAGAATAATTTGTTAATGTTTGAATTGTTGATGACCAAGCTCTACTAGCAGTGGGCACAGAACAATAAGTCTAGATAACGGATTGCGATGTGAACGTGCAGATGACGATAATAGCCCGTCGGCATTCTCACGGAACGATACACACATCTCGACTACTTTGCATGCATTTTCTTCACAACAAAACATCTTGAAGAAATCGGTTTCAAACGCTACAGCTGGAGTTTTTACTTATTACGTAGCTACTGTAACATTCTTCATTCGTAATGTGGATGGCCTGATATCTATCTTGTTCTTACCATTCATCGTCCACTTAGTAGTATTATTTGATGGTTTCTTATGATCAGTTGACGCAACTAAAAACCTTAAAACCAGAAGATGTCAATTGTGAGTCCTCGAGAAGATGGTAAATTGCATTTTCATTACTTCATTATTATCATCACCAGCCCTTTAATGTCCCCACTGCTAGGGCACGGGCCTTCCCTATGGATGGAAGAATATAGGGAGATTGGGCCATAACCCACCACGCTGGCCCAGTGCGGGTTGGTGGGTTAGATTTTGTTATTATGTTGTCGCTAAATACCTACTATAGAGCAACTATTTGAATAATGCATAATGTAATAATATATAATGTAATATATATATACAATATATATATTTATTTATAAAGATGTCGGTAGAAATGCAAGCAAAAAAAAAATTGCTTTCTTGGTTCGTATTTCAACTGACACGCTTTGTAATTTCAAAAAGTGTATAACAATGCAGTGTTCTAATAAATTGTTTAAATATTATACCAAAATATCAGAAATCAGATGCTCTCTTTGGTCTACAAGAAAAATACATAATAAAATAATTAAAGTAGCACCAATTAGTAAACGCAGAGTCAAGAGGGTTTAGTATTACTAACAAAACATTTAAATTCGATATTCAAGTATGCAAGGTGACTACGAAATAAGAAAACAGATGCTTCATTTTAATACCAAACTGAAAATTACTAAAAGCAATTAACTTTAAAACTTCCAGTTCCATCATCGGGACTATACATTTACATAGTTGACTAAACATTTAAATAAATACACAGCTGTATCCTGTAGAAATTTCTATATTGATAATATTAGAGAACTTTCAGCGTCGAATGAATTTAAGGTAGATTTAATAAGTCATAACATAATAAAAAATCATAAACAGGAATCAACAAATCTGAGCAAATCGCGAATCACGGTGTACTTAAAAAGAAGTCTATAGGCGAAGCCCGTAAGTTTTTACAGATGTTGTTCATTCAACAGCACGGAATAATTTTCGTAATGAACATGACTCACTTTACGAGTTCATCTCCGCAGTTATTTACTTCCAATCTCTAGCATTGCGTACTAGTTTTTATTGTTATATCGTTTTGGAAATGAAATAACATTTAAATAAAGAAACATCATATTTAACTTAAACTGTAATAACATTACTGTACTTAGTTTACAACACTAACTTACTGCCGCACTCAGAGACGTCAAATAACGTTAATGAGTACTTAACGTCAAAAAATGACAATTCAAAACTAGTCGCTATTCTTGCCGGGTCTATGGTCTAGATTTGAATAATTTTTTTTAGCATTTAATACTCATTTAAGTTTATTGACGTCTCTGAGTGCAGCAGTGTGTTATAAACTAAGGGCCACCAATTCAAAATACAAAAATAGGTAATAATAATTAACACGACAACTAAACTAAACGAAGTGATTAAAGCCAGTTTGTTCACCGTAACGGTACACAGAATACCTGAGTACAGCAGGTGCCCCTAAAAACGCAGGGTCACAAACCATTAACTCTTATACCAACCCACACACAATCCATTTTGCTTTGCAGCTAGAATGCAGCATGCCCATAAAATAGTTTGATCAAGGTCCACTTACAATACAGGATAAATGTTAACAGAAATAAATTGTGGAAGGATAATACTAATCGGTAATGTATTGGATTCTAGAAAAAATCACAAATGACATACCTAATAATTTACATTCGTTTAAAAATCACTACAAACGTTGGAACATAAACACATACCAATACATTTATGTGGTAAAAAGCAATACTCAAAAGGTAACTATTGTGTTTCTTGTAATAACGGTCGTCAAAATTTGAGGCGGTCTATTCATTATAAATTTTACCTGTACTTTCTACAGTGCGGGCTAAGCTAGAAAAAACGCTCAACACCACTTATAGCTTTCTATGCTTTTGACTCGGCACTGAATGAAAAGGTATCTTAATTCCAGACAGTTAAGTGTTCATACGAACAAAGCCATTCCGACTACCTGCCCTGTGCTAGGCCTTTTAAGCGGCTCAAAAAAACTTTTTATAGAAATGCTTTTAAAGCAGGATGTCTAGACACATCATTTTTTTGATTCTCAGAATAAGCAGGTAAAAATCTAAATGTGCCGAGCGCTGTACAACTTTAGGACGGCATACATTTCATGTTAATAACGAACGGCCTTTGGAATTTGTTTTGAGTTTCATAACAACGCCTCAAACGAAGGGCACTCTAGTACCAAACACAAGTTTAAATGTTATTCAAATTCATATAAAGTAGTCAGACGAAACTGGTTAAAAATAAACGAGAACTGCAAGATTGGGTTCTGTGGTTAAATATACCTTAATTCTAGGTTCAAAGACCGATGTCCGCGGTCATGACAAACTTCAATCGGAGGTTAGAAAGCTTTCACTTCATTCGAGAATTTAGTCGGTGCATGCATACGCACACTATCTTTAGAATAGATAGTCTATTACACGCTTATGAATAATAGCGGAACATGAATTACGGAACAAAAACAACACTAGTGGTTTAACGAAGTTTATTTCTATTAAAAATATTGCGAAATTAGGAACTTGGATAAAAACTACACTAGGGTGCATATTTTTGTACTTAATCAATACTGCTTTTATAGGTACTAATTCGAGGGGTCGGGTCCCCAAATATTCTATGGGGCAGGTAAGCTTAATGATCACAAAGCTGTCATTAGAGCACTCTACACAAAAATATTTTTGATGTCGGTAAACTTGATGGTTAGGAAGTGCTCATATAATTTAAAAATCATATAATATTTATGTTCTTGAACCGCTATCTAGGTAAATATGTACTATTTGTTAGATTTAAGCTCCTAAAATAATAATAACATTATCTCGTGCACTGATAGTAGTATAACTTTCTGTTTTGGACGTAAGGTGATGATTTAATTTTAAGGACGGTATTGGTTTGTATAAATGCGTATCAGTGTTGTTGTTCCCTTGATATTGACAATTTAAGTTATATTAACATGTGCCTATTGTAGAACGGTTCTCAGAAGACAATCGCAGCTGCTCCTCGTGAGGATGCTGATGCGGCAGGAGGGTGCGTGCACCAGGGCCACGGTGACTCTCCGCCACACATACAGACACACGCGCAGTCTCCAGCACCTCCTCTCGCAGGCAGCGGCTACAATCACCAACATCCAGGTCCAGAATATGTCACATAAGATGATAGGTGAATTTGGTGAAATGGTTGGAACAATTAATGATTAATTGACAAAATAATGATGACATTAGCGGTGGGAAAGAGTATCCAGCAAAAGCTTTAACGTGGTAATATAGATATAGTGTGACTTGTGAATTATTTACAGTGTCAATAAACATAGCAAGTTTTACGCCTACCACCTCAAAACAACAAAACACAAACCTAGCTACGACCAAAGTTCCTTTATGGTGGCCATTAAAGCGCAAAGAAATATATTTGAAGGGTGTGATGTAAAAACGACTCTATTGCCAGAATGGGATGCTACATTTTGTCGGTTATGGGGAGTTAGGGCATCGGGAGAGGAGAGAGGGGCTAGAATGAGATTCTGGGACATTATCGATTGGGAGTCCCATCACCAGGGAGCGCGCGGCGCGCATGCCTCGCGGGCGGGCGGGGCACCACGCGCCTCCCACGAGACGTGTCGTGCCCGAGGCCACGTCACCTATTCTGCAGCCCGCAACACCCAACTACCAATTCTTAAAATATATTTTTTTAATATGCTTTTAACAGGATTTAATTTTTTTACTATGAGAAAATGTAATTGAGTACCTATAAATTATTCAAATACCTAATTGATTGAGAATGTTGGTAACAATCAAATAAAATCATTAAACACAAATCGCGCTATTAATAAAACAAATCATAGAAAAAAAATTAAAAACAAATTTGCACCAATACCGATAAAAAAAACAGCAAACCCACGCCATAAATCAAAAATGGCGGTCGAGATCACGTGTTGTCAGACACGCCGCATCACGAGACCCCTGTATCATGTAGGTATATCATATTCATAAATTTATACAATTGCACGCGTGTATAGGACCAGCAACGCACGCGGGAGCTCCCAGCCATTGATTTTTTAAAGTTCCCGCCGCGGCAGTTAGCGCTCGAAACATCGCGATGCTTTATTATTACGCGGCCCTGCGAGGCGCGCGTGAGCGGACGCACACAGACGCACGAAGGGCGCGCGTAGTACGTCAAAATTAGGGCATACAGGGCGTAACTAGGCTAGCGCGGAGATGCCAGGGCCCGCCCATGCGATCCCTGCCGAACTTTCTTCTTTCATAACTTTGTAGGTCGTATTGATCCGCCACAACTGCGCAATTCATGTCCTTTCGTGTACAGCCGATATTGCAACGCAATATCGCGGCAATATTTGTTTACATTAAACAAAACGATGAACAAATTTTGCTGGGTCTATTTCTGAATTAATTATTACTTTAGCGTGTAGTATTATAAAATAGTTTCGACGATAAATATTTCCTAACATCATTTTATTCGTAAAACAATAATAAATTAATTATTAACAA
The DNA here is from genome assembly GCA_963931975.1 of Cataclysta lemnata. Classification (NCBI taxonomy): domain Eukaryota; kingdom Metazoa; phylum Arthropoda; class Insecta; order Lepidoptera; family Crambidae; genus Cataclysta; species Cataclysta lemnata. The sequence continues at coordinate 2,982,298 of OZ008339.1, forward strand.
AAACTGTTAAAAAAATATAAAGAATTTCGTGTAAATATAAAAAAAGAATCATAAATTCTGAAAAATATTACTAAAATAAAAGTATTGTAGAATGTTAATAAATTATTTTATTATTAATAAATTATTTTATTATTAATAAATTATTTTATTATCCATTATTTATTATTTATTAAGCCGTGTGGTGACGGCAGAGTAGAATACAATTGTCACCACCCCAAAACTCTCCCGTGGGTGTCGTACAAGGCGACTACGGATAAATCATTGATGAGAAATGGGCAGCAGCGTTCCTCTTATACCACCCAGCAATGTACTGCGACTTTTGTGCCCGATAAATGGCAATAGGCTCGCCACCTATTACATGGGACCTGACATATTTGGCGAAACGTGGGTGCTAGTTCACCTCTGCCTACCCCTTCGGGGATATAGGCGTGATTTATGTATGTATGTATGTATGTATGTAATAAATTATCCTTAGTAACGCAACACAAATATTTTTTACCATAACGATGTTGGTACTCGTAATATATTATTATCTCGCTACGCATTAAGTTTGACGTAGTATTATCGCCCACGCGTTCACCTCTGTTCGCACCGCTTTGATCGAGTCTGTGCCGTATTTCACCAGCATTAGAGCACAAACTCCTCTGAAATAGTTTAGTCAGTGAAACTGGCGTACTACAGCCGTAGAGTACGGCTGTAACCCACGTGAATTCAAAGGAAACACGAACAATGTTTGAATCCTTTAATAAAACTCAGGCCATTAGAAGAGTATTTTCGTTACTTTAGAGAAAACTTAACATGAATAACATAAGACACAATTCCTTAACTATGAATTGAACAAATAATTACAAAATATCAATTGAGATTTCTTATTGAAAAAATTACAGATACGATCAGATAAATGACAATGAAAATAAAAATCCTTTATTGATCAGTTATTTTAAAAGAAAACAAAATCTTTTTGCAGGGATATGGTTTAAAATATTTAATATGATACGACCAAACAAATAAGTCGCAGGCTATCAAATATATTGACCACCGCCTATTCCCAGTTAAATTAAAATAATTCTCCTTAATTTAACAATTTTACTATAACCAGACATTGAAATAAATAAACCATTGGTACCAAAAACGACAGCCGCTGGTAGTGGATTCTACTAGCTAAACTGACCAACCTACCAGCAAGCTGAAATCAATAGTTTACTACGACCGTAACATAGAATTATCTAAATTATTTTTAACATCACTAAATTGTATAGGCACTAGATTCTATCTTCATCACTGATAGTCGATCAAACTATGTTTGCAATAGCTATATTATTAGGAACATCTCAATATAAAATACACATTTTAATCATTTAATATAAATTCGTCAGTAGGTACTACCTAGAAAATTCATTAAAAAAAACTCGAAAAGAAATTTAAAAAAATCATGATAATTATGAATTCACTTGTAAATGGCACAACAAAAAAAATATAATAAAAAAAAAGTAAAAAAAAAAGAAAAATACAATCGTGCATGGTGCGCTATTTCGCTTTGCTACCTATACCTGTGGTAGACATCCTTCCGGCGGACATATTTGCCGTCAGGAGTCAAGTAATAGCTGGGGGGTCCGTGGATGTGACGGCCCCTCACGAGGAAAAGGATGTCCCCTTCTCCGGAATTGGCCGGGGCTGTGATGACGTCAGCCCTGCAGCCCGCCATGTCGCGCGAGGAGCAGTACCACTGCTTGCGGCCGTGAGCTTGAAGGTTCTTCAGGTAGAAGGTGTAGCCATCGTGCAGGAGTAGGGACTTGCCTGTCCGCGATGGCACGTACACAGCGGCCGCTGCGTCAAAACCATCAATGAAGGCGGACCGCATCGAACAAACTCCCGGTTGAATTCTATATTCAAGCGGATTTTCTATCGACCGTCTCACTCAACTAACCGTCTACTCTTACTACGAATTAAAAAATGTCAAAAGGTTGGCACGTGGGAACATTTGTAATAATTTATTAATCACAATCAAATACAACTTATAAAAATTCATATAGAGAGCAAATTTGTGACAATGTTTTTCCTACATTATATACATCAATTGGAATCGATAATGCGGGTAAACGAAACCATACAATCAGTTGCTAGGGTACGGCCCCTAGGGCACCACTACTATATACAGATTGTTGTGTAGGAACTCAATATTCTTGGAATATTTTGCTGATTTCCTATGTTTCAAGTCTCCGAAGACTGGTCTAACTGCGTTAGTACCTACTTTAACGTTTCCGATACATGGTTTGTTTGGTTCAAGTTGGAAGAGACACTAGGGTAAATTTCCTGTCTCCGTAGCACGGGTAGTGGACAAAATCTCCTTGGGAAAAAGAAACTGTTTTTCTCTCGCTCTTTTCTTCTCCCTGCCTAGTCTATCTGGGGTCTCTTCCATTATTATCGGTCCGACGACGTCATCAAGTCATCCACTCCCTTTTGATTTATATCATCCATCACACCGTAAAAGTGCTAGTGATGAATTAATGTAAAGGAAAGAGATGGAAAGGACCATGTAGAGAGACCGATAAACGGAGAGAGTGATTGGGATACAATCATTCCAATCCATACTGCTCAAGGTTTTGGCTCAAATTTTACAGCCGGCCGCCTGCCTGACACCAACCCTCTTTGGGCTCTAACTTCCACTAAAAAATCCCGAGACAAAACACTGTCAAGTGGTGGAGAGAGATTATGTCCACGTCCCGAGCTAGGCATACTCCCCGTACAGCCTGAATATCGTCCGGCGCCGGCGTACGCACGCTAGAGTTAATGTCCTGCCCTCTTAGCACGGGACGTGTCCAACATACAATATTTTCCTCTCGCTCTACATTCCGGGACAAAATACTGTCCAATGTATAGAAGAGAGATTTTCTCCACGTCCCGTGCTAGGCCTACTGTTCCGCGGCGCGTCGGCGGGGGGGCACAGAGCGAGACGCTTCTCGTACAGTCTGAATATCTCTTGCAGGTGCATCATGGTCACGTGGCGCATGAGGCGCACGCACACTAGGGTTAATGTCCTGCCCCGTAGCACGGGACGTGTCCAAAATCTCCTCGGGGAAAAGAAAATATTTTTATCTGGCTCTAACTCCTACTAAAATGCCGAGACAAAACACTGTCAAGTGTAAGAGAGAGATTTTGTCCACGTCCTGTGCTCCCGTGCCGAGGAGCGAGTTTTCCCTCGTCCCCGCATCACCCGCTCCCGCTAACATCTAGAGTGCCCTGTCCCCGCCACCGTCTCTCATACCGCAGGAGGGTCGTGCACGAAGTTGTCGGACTATAGGCCTAATGTTCCGCGAGCGCGTCGGCGGGGGGGCACAGAGCGAGCCGCTCCCCGTACAGTCTGAATATCTCGTGCAGATGCATCATGGTCACATGGCGCATGAGCCGGGCGTCCGGCGCCGGCGCACGCGCGCGCGGCGGTCAGCGCTCGTGGTTGTGCGCGCCCGCGATCGCTACCACCTCACGGTTGTACGTACGCAGCGTCGCATTACACTGGAACTTGTTCCGCGCGGCACAGTACCACAGCACTTTCGGCTGGTTCCTGTAAGCGTTGTGGGGTCGGTACATGTAACCGTTCAACATGAGCTTCGGGTAGCCCGTTTGGCCGTATACCACTCGAACTGAAACGTAATGCAATGTGCGTGGTTAGTTGTCAGCGTAGCGTTCGAACGTTAGCAAACAGGATGGACATTTCAAAAACACTACGTATAAAAATTTAATACTGTTTTTATTGAACATAACAAACGAAAAGTAAATTAAATATGGCTACCATCTAGAGGGGCATTAAACTAATTATAATATGTGACTTATTATCTTTATGTTCAAAATCATCACAGTATCATTTATGTAAATTCATCGAATAATATTATTAAAAGTCCTTACATTTACTCATTATATCTAAAAAGAAAATTTTACAAGACCTAGGTAGGCATTTGGCTGTATAAGTAAACAAATGGTGCTGTTTTCGAACAGTATTTTACCTTGTCAAGGTGCAGAGCATAAAAATTTATGTAAAAAACAGTACTTACACTAAAATATGATTAATACCACACATTTAAAACTTACAAATATCACATATCACAGTTGAAATTATTGTTTAAATCGATACAGTAGGTACTTAAACTGGGATATTTTTCGGAGGGATCAATTTATAAGTTATAATAATAATATTTAAAAAATACCAGATAGGGGAAAAGCCAAATGAATATTGTAAGCGAGATTAATATTTACTGTAATATATCAATACAAGGATACTGCTATATGGGCTGCAAAATTAACGATCCCAAATATAAGTAAAAGTGATGGCACAATATTTTACTGTGTATTAAAATGTTAAATATTAATCTTGCCTTCTATGTCCCTCACACCCAGCCTTTCCCTATTTAATATTGAAACTTTTAGAAATGGTTAAAATTATTAAATAACAAATGTTGTAGGTACACCTTATTCACCTCTGCCTACCCTTTCGGGGATATAGGCGTGATTTATGTATGTATGTATGTAGGTACATGTATTTCTTGTAATTTAGTTATATTTTCTTTTTCTTAGATCTAAATGAAAATAAAAAATACACTTATCAAAATTCTACGCGCATGAGGGGTGCGTTTGAGTAACGCAATTTCCTTAAATATTAAAAAAATTGGAGTATACATATGTAGAGAGGAACATACATATGTACCTACCACCTTTCTCCTAATTAACTACTACTTTTCCATATCTTAGACAGATCGAACTCTCAGTTCGAAGATCAAAGTTATTTTCATTTTTATTCGAACATGAATTATATATGTTATAAAAATTATTACAAACAAAATTGTGGTTAGAAACAGTTCGAAAAATTACATTCCCATTGCCGCATCGAGACTGTAATTGTTTCAACTTTTTCTAACCATTCTCCAAGTTATTAAAGTGTCATGGTATTAAACCCGCACGGGTCAGCGTGGTAGCCCATTCTCCCTATATTCTCCCATCCACAGGGAAGGCCCCAGCAGTGGGGACAATAAAAGGCTGGTTAGTGATGATAAAAGTGTCAAATAGTAACGTGATCTTTGCAGCGATGCTTCGATATGGAGAAGACGACGCGTTTGCCCGTGGTGTGCATGCGAGCGCCGCAGCCGCGAGCGCAAACCCACCGCCTCTTCGCACTGTAGCACCCGTCCAGCTTATACCAGTGGCCTCCCATCTTCAACACCCCTTCCGGCACCGCCCAATCCGACGGAGGCTCCACTAAACCAACCCAACATTCCATTAGCCTATCGCACCCTGCTTAAATTTCAATATGTATTTCGATCATGCATTACAAATACGATATCTAAACGCAGAAGAATCACCGAATCAAACTAATACAGCTACGTCCTACTCAAGAAAAATATTGGGTTTTGCTTTAATGAAAAATTGTGTGGTCTTTCAATAGTATATTTCATGAATACAGACATACGAAATTAAATATATTATATCTATGGCGTATATAAAAAAATACATGTAAATAATGGAAATTAATAACGCCCTCTCGCACTCGTATTGGAATTCTGAGCTACAACGTTGAACCTTGAGCATGTCAAGATTCAAAGTTGTAACAAAGCCCCTCACTCGAGTACAATATCCAAGTGACTTTGCGGTGTATAGAGTCCATCAACAAAATAATTAAATTGGTGTACTATGATAAATACATGAAAACCCTGATACGAGTAGGTACCTACACGACAGATTGAAATGTAAATGATGTGGTCGTGATAATTTCACATACATGCGACACTACAAACCGGTTACAGGTAACGACCTAAATGCGCTCCCCACTCGCTCTACCAGACAAATAATGGGCATCTACATCTTTATCATTATATAGGCTCTATTATAAAAACTATCGCTTTTATTATATTATTCATAAGCTGGTACATCGTTATACCTACGTATACTACGTCTACAGCTAAATACAGGTCGTAAATATTGGAGTATTTCATAACATCGTCTATCAGTCGGACCGAACACTACGACTCGGTCAGTAAATAGAATTTTATAAAAAAGCATCAACAAGACGGCTACACTATAATTAAAGCTATACAGTTTGTATACATAATTTCTAAATATTTTGGTAAGAGAATATTGCACATCCAGATAATATTACAAAGATTAATAATCTAGTAATTCCACTTAAACATTAGCCGCTAAGGCATTTGGTGCAAGGCGACCATAAAGCGTCTCTAGAACCGTCCTATCATATTGTTCCACTTGCAACAATCGTTGCCATAATAAGGTGGATCCCTTATTAAAGGCCTATCAACAACATCATACCTATGGTTAACAAACAGAGCTGAGGCAGTCGCGATCACCGCGGCCGCTAGCTCCTAACATTACATTTTATTTGGCTTTTAGTAACTTACATATCTCTTTAATCTCGATTAAATAGCATCTAAAAGTCTTTGGTATCTATTCCAATAAAAAAATAAAAAATAAAAAAACTTCGAATTATTGGTCTTTTTGCATGATTTCCACAATACCAACAACGAAACGAGGATGAAAATACAAAACTTTAGTTCCACTCGACTAGCATAATATCCCCAACGATCGCAAAGTACAACACAACAACAACCCATAACAAACTCGACAACGCGATCGATTGGACTTGAATAATTTAGTAGCAAGAAACGAATACTGACATAACTATACAACTGGCTGCGAGACTCTTTCGGTTTTGAAAGAGTTTTGTGTGTCTATGAGTAAGAATGGTAATAATAGGGTGGGATGGGAAGGCGACGCTCCACGCGCGGTCAGTGGGTGCCATCGAGCAGCCCGCGCACGAGGAGGTCGCGCCAGGCCTAGAGCAGCAGCGCGGCGTGGGGCGCGGGCGCGGGCGGCAGCGGGGGCGGCGTCGCCATGGGGACCCGGCGGGGCGGCGGACTCGCCACTATTTTGTACTTGCCCATGGGGTCCACTTGGAACTTCCTAGAGTCGTGCTTGGCCGGGTTGTAGGTCGCCGGGTGGTTGTGCGAGCCCCGGAAGTACACCAGCCGCCCGTCCCTCAGGCACAACGCCACCTGACACCGCTCGGCCTTCTGGTAGGACCTGGCGCACCGCCACGTCACCCGGCGGGGGTGAGAACCGCCGTCCTCATAGAATATGTGCCCGTCCGCTACCAGGTGCAGCCCGCCGCGCGCTGACCTGATGTAAAACCATCCTGAAATCAAAACGCACATCAGTCACATTTGTGCCTTTGAAGCTTTCGGGGTCTATTCAGAAGCACTAAGCGATTTCTATTGAATAGCGCTATTCATTTTCAAAATACCTGCAAAATTTAGCCTATCTGCCTACCGATAACCACCGTTACGCAATAGTCCAGTATCAACATTACAAAGAATGTCTAGATGGCCGAGTTACTAGAGTGCTATAATAACTAGGTGGCTTTGAAACTGCATAGAAAGGAATTAAAATGGCAAGCAGGGCATGGGGTACGAATAAAACAAGAGTTACTTTAGCGCAATATAATCGTTTCTTTGTACCTATACACGAGAGAACAAGTCTCCATCTACCATACACTACTCAGCATATAAACATTCTCGATCGATCTCCATCTACCATACACTACTCAGCATATAAACCTTTATTCCATAATACTTTCTGGGTTAAAAAGTAATAAAATATCTTATCACATTAAAAAAAATAATACTTTAAATAATACTTCGAAGGTTAACATAATCGTATACATGGTAAATCAACTGGTGTGTATCACGTGATATAATAACGGTTAACATATTTGTAATAATCTTTGAGTAAGTACAGCCGAGGCTTAACTGCGTCGTTACAAAATAAACCCTTAAGTACTCACATTAAGTATTTGAGATATAAACTGAGATATTATTGTTCAAAAACAAAGTAAATAAAATAATAATATATTGTAAAACTAAGTTCTCACTAAATAAAGTTCCTATAACTACAACGTATACAATGAGTATTATAATTAAGTCAATTAATCAATAAATGCACGTTTCCTATGTAAACAAGTCGTTAAGTTACACACAATATCGTATACATGACATGACTCCGTCTGCACATCCCTCACAACATAACCATTCTTGTATTCGCCAACAAAACCAACCATACTTGAGCCCGCGCTCCGCTTTAACAATCATTATCATTATGTACAAATCCACGAATAAAATCGTAAAAAAATAATGTAAAAATAATGTATAAAAATACTTGGATATCATAAGAGAACTATCACTTTGTACAATTACCTACGTCTAAGGCCGTTTGCGTGCGGAAGATCTGTTTCGAGACAAAGCACTCCGGTTACAAGAACACTGATCGTACGTCTGCTACTTTCTTTTACCACATAATCTTAGCAACTACGTCTTATGGACACCTTTAATTCACTAGGCAACCGTAGGTATATATTATCTATTTATGCAGGCTAATACGGTTTACTAAGTTCCTACTTCCAAAATTTCTTAAAGTTAATAATTGGCTCACAAAACGTCAGCAAATATTCTACCGTACTCAATTAATGAAAGACAGCAATATAATATGCTAATTTAATTTCATATTTATCTTTTATATTACGATTTGTTAAATATATAAAACTTGTATCACATTTTATCAATCTATGAGTATCCCTAGCCTTTCGTTATGTTGCTTGTGCTTAGGTTATCTGGCCTAACTGGTTTCACGTATTTGAAATAGCCCTACTTTTACGGATTAAACTCTCATAGAAATTAGGTGTCAACTTTTGTACCGATAAGCAACGTTTCGAATACATAATATCTAACGTACCAGTAATATGGGTATATAACCTAGACGGGTTGCGGTAACATAAAAAGAACTCGAGCACTATTCCAATTTATTTGACATAAACAAAATGATCAGGAGCTCTTTTTATTTAGAATTTAATATTTTGGTCCTAGAGTTGACTAATGCGGCATAATTACGGCTATATAATTCATGTCCAATGATTAAATCCATTATTGTTAGGTCAAGATCTGGGGTTTTAAATTTATTTCTAAAATAAAATATAAAATATGAGTGTAACATTTGAGATCAAACTATATTATAATTCACCGCATTATGCAAGTCACTGATTGTCAAGAAATTAGAAGTTACTTATTTAGGATATAGCAATTATAATGAATTTAAATAAATTAAAATTGTACTTTTTGGTTTTACAAAAGTAATATCTATATTCAATATTATTGAAAAGCTCTTTTCATACATTGAAATGTTCATTTATGAAAAAAAATATTTGGATATAAATACTTCCAGCAGCGGAGTGAAGCCTGTCCTAAATTTTTTTATATCTCTGACCGATCGACGTCTTTCCTGTATCAATCCGTCTCAAATCATTATACGTTATAACTATACGCAAACGGCAATAAATCTAAAGCCTAAAATAATCGTATACTTTACACAGCGCATAAGTCTACCATAAGGTTTACATCATAATAATCTCTTTGGAGAATATCATTATTATTTAATATAGTAAAAATGCAAACTAATGTTTGCAAATATCATGAGTGTATAGTAGAAGTACCTAAATACATACAAGCGTATCCAATTTAGACTTGTGCGTATGGTCTACCGGCGAAAGGCACAAGAGCAAGATTTGACATTCCATTTAAACAGATTCCGAATTAAAATTATATCCACCTAAAACACGCAATACAATTCCAACTTCAGTTGAGATCAAAACCTGTGCCAAGCCAACACGTTCCACAAGCCGGTGACCACCTTGGTGACAATCAAACTGGCTACAAGCCCCTACTTCGGCGTCTGTGCCGACATACTCGTCAATACAAATACTAAACTCTTTCTAATTCCTATATTATTATGCCTTAAATGACCAGATCGTTAGAAAATTTATTAATTTGACTCTTCAAAACATTTTATCAATATTATAACGTTCTCATTAAAGTACAAAAAATACTGCCAACTTTGTAACATACATAGCCGTAACAAACTTTGAAGATGATTTAATTGTTATGAGGACACAATTGGAAGGCCTCCCACAAGGTGGACCGACGATCTGGTGAAGGTCGCGGGAAGTCGCTGGAATGATTGGTTTGGAGATCCTTGGGGGAGGCCTATGGCCAACAGTGTGCGTTTCTCGGCTGACTGACTGACTGAAGACACGGGTCGGGAAACATAGTGGCTGGTAAGAGAAGTGGTACTAGAACATAGGTCTCATTGGAGTAGCGCGCACGCCACACGTGTGAGCACTATTCATCTGCACCACGCGCAGGCCGAAGGTGTGTACCGCCGCCCTGCAGCGAGGATTGCGCGAGCACCGCCACCAAACCTTCCCGCTCGCCGCTCGACCGTTGAAGCAAAACCGGTGCGCGCCCACTTCGATGGCCGGCTTTCCTCGCTTACTCAAGCAGTAGCGGAATTGTCCCGGGAAGCATGGGAATGGAAACGGAAGACCCAACGTTGGAGGAGCATCAACTGGATTTCCACCACCTGCAACTGTTACACATTCAATCATTAACCGTGCCAAATTGTTTATCAGACACTCAAATCTTACTAACTAAATACCTATGTATGCAAATTGGAAAAGAGGGTGTTTAATAATAATAAGAAAGGGTTTAATGTAAAAATATATTTAGATAGACTAGAGCTCAGTTTTTTTCACTAGCCAAACAATTTATTACATGATTAAAGTTACCTTTTGTAGGTACGTAATTTCAAACAAACATCACTATAAAAACAAAATCACTGTATTATTTTTCAAAAGATGTACCTACCAATGATAAATAGAAAGGTACCTATATCGCACTTAAAATTTCAAATCTCCTTAGGAAACTTCCTGTAAAAACAACTTAAAATTTATTAGAAAAGATTTATTTAAAACTATTCCAGTACTCTGGAAGTCTAACAAAATATAGAATCAAATAAAGGTTGAAGGGAAGTCACGTCATGTAGTTTCATACTATTGTTCCGAATTCGGTTTCTTGGTTTGCGGTAACGATTCTTGTCGCCGTGAACATGGGAGTGGCCCATGGCGACCAGTTTGCCGTACATGGTGATGGCGTAGCAGTTGCAGCCCAAGTCTGACTTGATGCAGAGCCACGTCACCCTCTCCGTCCGCAAAACCCTATCCTTCTTGGAGCCCGACCTCCGAAACCTATGCCCACCAATCACCAGTATGGGGTTGCCGTATCGAGACAAACTCCAGTGCACTGCAATACAAACGTATATCACATCAAATATACCTACTTGCGAATGTGTTCTTTAATGACGCAAAATTTAATGCTTCGGGTATAAATGAATATTGTAATAAGTAAGTTGTAAAAATATTATTTATTCACGAATTCTGATTACCACATGAACAAAAATATATTTTCATGGCAAATAGGTACAAAAAGGATTTTGACAATTTATCACTGATTTATAAGAAACTGTCCGACTAATTAAGAAGACTTCATAAACACAAATAAATCAGTCGTCAATACATAATATGACACAAACAATTAAAGCATACTTAAAAGATAATTTGAAATAACTGTGACACTTTCAAGATCATAATTTGCATAAAATGTACGTGGTAATACACCACAACAATAGGTATACAATCAAATCACCATTACATAATCGTATACAGCTAACCTAAAAAAGTACAAAATACAGTCGGCGGGTATACTTAAGTTTTGACAGACAAAACATTAAAAAAGTACGGACTTATTACTCTAAGCCACCGACTTTGCACAATACTACAATATAAAAGTAATAATAAAAAAAAACACCAGTATCCGGAATGCATAAAAAAGCGGAAACATTCGCCCCACTTAAGAATGTATCTATCACAGCCAACGTAACCATCGAGCCCTAATTAGTGTCAATGGGTAATTGGGACTTGACCGAAGTAATTAGTATTTTAGTCTCCGTGTGTGTATTCTTAGTCTCAGGATAGGGAGCATCGTTGATAGTTCCTCCTAGAGATGGCGCGTCAAAATTGTCTGGCGTGAAGTTAGGCTCATGGTTATGACCGCCTCGGACCCGGACGAAGCGGCCTTCCATCGTTGTCTGGACCCTGCAGAGGCACCCCTTCGTATCCTTATCTCGGCAAGCCCAATTTAGTTTGTCGCGGTACTGGTTGTTCACCCAAAACTTGTTGTATTCATATATCAGCACAGATTTCCCAGCTCTAGACGGCAAATAGAATGCTGAAAACAAAAACACCGTTCAACTCCATTCCGGAAAACATTGCGCATACTTTATTATTTATAAGGTCAATACACGTGTTTTCGCCTCTTACATTGTAGAATAAAATATAATGTAGTGTATGAATTTGAATTCCTTTATTGAAGACATATTTTTCGTCATAACGCGCACTTTACAATTCCGTTAGGCGCCTACTTCAAATGTACCGGAAATTTCATCTATTGAAATTTAAAAAAATTAATTAATTTAATTAATGAAATTAAAAAAAAAACGTTAATTATATTAGGCTTGACAGTTTAATCATTTTTTGTGTAGTCTTCTGATAGAAACGGGGCCTGGGGTGGTTGTGGTCGTTGTTCACGGCCACCACTTCCCTTTTCTTGTTGGTCCTAGCAGTGGCAGTGCACTTGGACGATTTTCTCCGAGAGCACGCCCAATATGTTGGGGTGGTTGACGTGAATGAATACCCATCCAAGACCAAGCTGTGTTTACCTTTACCTGTCGGTATATACGCGGCTTTTAGCAAATCTAAAACAAATATGTGCAAATTGAGGTATCTTTGGGAGGTAAGCAAGTCATACCAAATAATTAATTGGATGAAGCGCGTCAGTTTTTACCAAACTTAAATATCAAAAATAACCAATCGCTTGTCAACCTTAACTTGTTTGAAATTCATCACATACTCTATTAGGAAATTTGACATATTGTGGTAACCTTGCGTGATTTCGACTGTACATTCTACATGTTATTGATAATCGATAGATTTATAGCATACAGTTGAATAATTTGTAAATAATTTTAAAAAAGATGTCATCATTCTGTGAGTGAATTAGAATACGCTTTTTATTCACCACAGGCCACAGTTAGATTACCAAGTTATCACACAACTTGCCCAAGATATCAACAACCAGTTTCAGTATACTACAGATCAAAATAAACTTACCACAATTAGTTAGCTAGCATCCTGTGTTAATTTCATGAATTTATAAGTAAAACAATGCCAGGCAACATAACTTCAATAAGCTTACTTACATCTGTGATCGAATATTAAAAAGGCCGAATAGGTCTTCCCTAATCAAGTTAAGTTACTACAACTTAACCTTATTTTACTATCGCAACAGCATGTTAACGGTTCATGTTAGAGACAATACATTGATCAAAACAACACATTTTTAAGGTGACATCTATGTATCTGTTAGATTGATAACATGGTCGTGTTTATCGTAGTAAAGCACAACGTCGTTGCCTATGGTGTAAATGTTGGCGGCACAGTTGCCCCTGTGAGAGCATTTCCAGCGGGTGCGTCCGTTGGGGAACTCTCTGTCTTTGACGAAGGTGTAAGCACCGCTGCATATCACTGGCTCCTGATCTTTGGGTTCGCGACCGAATTGGAACTGCGCCGCCCCCTTTTTGCGGGGACGGCGACCTGAACAAAACCTTGCAATTAATAAAACACAAAACTGTAGACGATTAGTAATAACTATAAAATGTTACGACAGTTAACTAGTAGGGGTTAATCACAACGCTTGTGGAAAGTTCAATTACTAAACTTGAAAAACGTAATATCGCTCTGTTTTGGTCACCGAATTAACTAAAGGGTTCATGGTGCTTATACGCTGAAATAAAATAATTAACGAAATATTCGTCAAACTGTTGAAAATACTTAACTCAATCCAATTAGTGTTAAAAAATAATAGAGACAGACTAATTTAACGAAGTCAAAAGTATTTCTTATTCTAATCATATTGGTAGGTATCAGTCAGGGGCCAAAACATCTAATTAACAATAACTCAAAAGTGAAGTAGTAAATCCAACATCACTATTATTACTTATTTATCCAGAAACGATCCTTCATTATGAAAGTTCATATTAGTGTATGGCATTATTGTCTCAAAGACAAAATTTTCGAATCCTTCGTATCTGCGTGAAATTGAAGTAAAACACACGTTGTATATTACTTATTTAATTACTCTTACGAAATACCTAATACTTTTTACAAAAAGTCTGTTAAAAATTCATATAAAGATTTCAAAAAGGAATTATTACATTATTATAAAAATACATAAAGCCCAAATTTTTTGTAAAAGGAATGTATACAGTACATCAATTAATGTAATTGACCATGGTCCCTAAAAAAATTACAAAACATATTGATGCAATTTTGACAATTAATATCATAAGTACGGTATAAATTACCCAATTAAAAGTTCCATTAACAATACCAAGTTACACATATATCTACGAGTATACTAGTATCTAACTAATTATCGCAACTTATCACAATTTCATGGTGATTGCGACGGCCAGTGTATTCCTGTTTCCAAAACGAGCTATCTCAACTAGTGCATTAATGAGCAAATTTAATTATTTCACACTTTTAAAAAGTAACTATAAAATCTTAATCGTCAATAAACTATTAATAAATCAACCTCTTTATTAAGCACCAGACAATCAAATCTTAAAACAACAGTGGCATGGAATGAAATTGTGAAACAATAAGAAAACAATTATAATATTAATAACTTTTAACAAAGTCTTACGTCCCTACAAATAAGAATATGTATTGCTTATCACATTCGGTTCGTCTCATCTGTTTACAAATTTTGAAAAATTCCATCAGTCTATCGACTGATTAAAGTAAATAACTGGAAAAAGTCAAAACAATAAAAAAATGGCAAATATTAAACCACAATTTCTTAAAACATAATAAGTCTACTTATTTGTTTTTTAAAACTTACGCTGTGAATATTATTAAGACTTATAACCAATGAGTTGTATATTTGTTTGGACATACGTTTATACTAATATTAATTAATTGGACTGTCCAACTTCATTGTATCAACGCTCCAAAATTAGTAAGACAAATGGAAGGCGCCGATCGCTATGTATAATAATTATAGTAAGTAACTACTAGTTTGCCGCTATAGCGGTATAAATGTTTCGTGCCGATTGTAGTCTCCTAGCGACTACCTTCATACAAATCGTATTGCGAGACGAACGTTGGCGACGCGACTCGTGTACGAACCTCACTGGATTCGTATATCGAATATCGAAGACTTCAGTAGCCTAGTGTACGAAGGGGCTAACTGCCGCACTCCGAGACGTCAATTAACTTTAATGAGTACTTAATACAAAAAAGTGTCTATCAAAACCAGACCACAGACCCGGCAACAATAGCGACTAGTTTTGAATTCACATGTTTTGTATTAAATACTCATATTTATTGACGTCTCCGAGTACGGTAGGGTTATTATGTAGGCCTCTTTCAATCGCTTTCGTGTACCTGTCACTCTCACTCATTGAGGATAAAATCGCAAAGTGTGAGAGTGACAGGTAGAAGAAAGCGATTGCCCTTTCAATCGCTTACATAATCGGGGCTCGGCTGTTTACGTTCCGATTGTTTCTATTTGATATCCGACGACTGGAGCGACAGCGCGTCCATGACGGAGGAGGTGACGGGCAGCATTTGCGGCGCGGTCGCGTCCGCGTCGAGCTGCTTGCGTGCGCTGGCGCGTCGCGTGGGCTCGCACAGCGCCCGCGGCGGGTGGTTGTGCATCCCCTTCACCGCCACCACGCTCGAGCCCAGCATGTGGATGCGGGCCTTGCAGTTCGTCTTCTTCGAGGTGCACCTCCAAATCACCTTGTCCCGCAGCTTCGACTCCTCGCAGAACGGAAACGTGTTCACCATCATTATTATCTTGCCACGTCGCGACTTGTGAAATTTTATACCTGACGACAACAAAAGCGACAGTTGAATGTGGGACGGAATACCGATTACTGTATTTACGTTAATATGTAGAACTAATCAACCTTTACCAAACTACGCAGCCAAACATGGGGGTTACATTAAAACACAGCCATAGGTACATTTGCGGGCAATGCGTTGGAAGTAAATAAAACTAGCGGTTATTTATAAGTACAATTTAATATGATTTCACATAACGGATCCCGTATATGAACCAAAAAATCTTACGATTAATAATATAATGGTATAAGAATAAAATTACACTATCGCTAAGACTTGTAAGAGTAGTTAACAGCGAATGAGGTAGATAAAGTAATACAGGTGAGCAGAAGTGGGCCTCGGTGAGGGCGGGCCGTGGCGACGGCGGACTATGCTAACACACACCAATCATGCACTACCTAAGAGATTCGTAAAAGTTAACAACGTGAGCAAATACAGAAAAATTACGTACGAGAATCATTCAGCAGAAAATATTACAAAACATTCAATTGCATAGGATTAAAATTTTAAAAACACGTCTAAGTGAGCCTGTATTGGATTGGTACTTTTTATAAAAATTATGTCTATTTACATGAAGACAACTATAGCAATTGTAAAAACGATAAATCGTATCTTAAATAATTGACTTATATTGTCATTGCTATAATAATATACAATTAAAACTTACGAATATTTATATATGTTATAATGCAATTACATTTACAAAAATACTGTCGCCACGGCAAAAGCAATTCGATATTATTTTTTGGCTTAAAATATTGATCAGGTACGTGATAAGGATTAAAATGTATGCTGCAATAAGTTACACGGAAATGTTAGTAGTTAATAATATACGGCCGCGTGTTATAAACATTTATTGGCAATGTATACGAACGGGGCAGCTTCGGCGCTCACTGGTATACGACACATACTGGCCGAAGGGCGCCCCGTCCGGCACATAGCTCTCCTGACACACAGCCCACACACACAACCACCAAACGTAGACACATATACGACAATTTTCTTGAACATTATGCTATAAATTCACAAACGCACACAAGACCCAAGTAATTAAGACACCTAAATAACAATTAAAATTAGTAAAAATTTGTACTTAAATCAGAGTGGTACACCTAAAAGCGGAACCACAATACAATTAGTGAATATTATTATTAATTTGACGAGCAACAAATTAAAGTATTACAAAAACAATTAATAAATTTTTATATGAAGACAACAGTCTCAAATGTGCCTTAATTCATATAAGTCATCAACAGCGAACGATCGAATACAAGTTAAAACTAAGTAAAGAGGTAGTTGAGTTCCCGTAATAACTAGAGGTAGTAAATCGGGCGCGCCGGACCCTGCGCGGCTGCCCGCCCCGGCGCGGCCCCTAGCCTAGCTTACCCTAATACGCCTACGCTAAGACACCTTACTCGAGTAAAGCTTCTGAGTATTTCATCATGTATATAAATTGTATAATTAAACTAATCTGTAAAACCCGTATAAAAAGTGAAGAGGTAGTTCATTGAGCTTAAGTACTTAAAATCAATCCTAAAGAGCACAACAACATCGACTACAGAGTGCGCGCGCGCTACCAAAGGTAAGTACTTCGTAATATTTCAACATTACCAATAGCTAATGTAATTTCTTATAGATTAAGGAGGCGGATATCTAATCGTCTAAGTAGCAACATTTGAAAACTTGTAAAGTTACATTCTCAAAATAAATTAAGTATTAATAATTAGCAGTCTGGGGCCCTAACATATTGCTATAGCGAACCAAGTTGCCCTATTCAGTCACCGACTCGTGTGCCGACGGCCGCGGCCGCCAGCCTGTTCCAATCTGTGGTCGAAGCGGACTCCCCTGGGTTCTCTTTGTTCTCGTCTTGACCTCACCTCTGACCAGCTCGCTTAGTACCTGCCTCGGCCTCCTTAGCGCGACAAACGTTGATGCTGCACGGATCGACTGAGCGAATTTCAAATCAAACGCTATAATCGGCCTTATTCCGGATATTAAACCATCTATCTAACACAGTCTATCTAATAAATTATTGTACATTAAGTCTTCAAACATTATTTCAAAATACCAGTGCAGTATTGAACACTATTATTGTTAATCAAAATTTACAGTCTTATACATTTCCAAATTCGAATATTACTCAGACACTGCGATTCCTTATGACTGTAACTACATATTTTTAATTCGTTCGTGTCAGTACCCTAAGTGGGGCTCGATATAAAGATTGGTATTAGATTCCATGAGTGTAGCGTCAACCGTTAGCTCACGTTACAATGCGGCTTAACATTTGGGATCTTCGCCCAACACACTCTTAAGAATTAATCCTTTTACAATTGACTGTTAAACGAATCAGATATAGAATGCGAATAGGCATACACTACGTATTGGAATTGATCATTTGAACTTCTCTCAAATTTTGATTAATTAAACAAGCATTTTACTCAAATAGTTAAATTTTTATCTCAAGGACTAAAAAACTTAGTTTCAGGAGGGACAAGGTTCTTTTTTGTTACCTCATCATAAAGTAGGTACTAGTACCATTCTTCGACTCTCTTTAATATTTTATTATTCGATTTTAATTTAAACATTATATAAATGTTAGAAAAATTAGTACATAGATTTTGGTGGTTAGAAAAAGAATTTCGAAAAATGATGATCTTGAGGCGGGAATCGAACCCGCGTCCGCTGCTATCCGGGCAGGTGCCTGACCGCTCGGCCACCCAAGACACAGTGTCTTGTATTTTATTACCAATTCACCTTAATTCATTCAATTAATACTGTCCCGTCATTACGTAAGTAGGATATAAAACGGTAAGAGGAGTAAATTTTACGCTCGATTGTGCACGACTCACACTCAGGGTACTGATAACAAAGAGGTATTTATTAATAAGGGGACGTGCGCTTTAGAATCTTCTAATCTTTCAAGAACAATAGCTTATCAGACAGACTTTACCTGACATCGACACAAGATGACACCATTATACATACAGAGAGTTCCTTACACATTAAACATTCTTAATCGATTTCATAAATTACCCACACCTATGAGGATTATACCTCGACGATACTTCTTAACCTACTTACATACGTGCATGCGACATCCACTGGTATTA
Source organism: Cataclysta lemnata (assembly GCA_963931975.1). Taxonomy (NCBI): domain Eukaryota; kingdom Metazoa; phylum Arthropoda; class Insecta; order Lepidoptera; family Crambidae; genus Cataclysta; species Cataclysta lemnata. Next base: position 3,001,324 of record OZ008339.1, read on the forward strand.
TACTGGTACTTCTGATCCCTTTACTGGTCGTCGTAACATTTAAAACACCACAACATCCACTTACTGGTAATATACACTCACATTACAAACGATGATAACCCAACAATAGCCATTCTGAATTCTAAACGTCACCTTATCCCCTTAAAACTTAAAATAGGAGGTATAATTATTCTACGTAATTATGCTACAACTCATGAGCCAATAGGCGCTTATAATTATTATTATGAAATGCTCGATATTATGCATCGTTAAAATATTTCGCCGATTCTACCACAACGAAAGTTCGACTGCGAAGGTGCTACTTCGAAACGTTCGCGACGTTTCGAAACCGAGCCTTCGTAGTCGATCGAACACATTAGTCCTCCTCTTTGCAGGGAGTGTCGACGAGGAGCGGTTTCCCTGACGAGGCATGGGACACCGGGGGCAGAGAGTTGGGCGAGGTCTGAGCGGCGGCGCCGGTGTTGGCGGTGACGGCGGCGGTGGCGTTGGCGGTGGCGGTGGCGTGCGCGGTGGCGGCGTAGAGCGCGAGCGCGTGCTGCAGCTGCAGCAGCTGGTGGTGGGGGTCGAGAGGCGCGGGCGCGCGGTGCCCGCTCTGGTGCGGCGTGCGCACCACGTAGCGCCCGTCCGCGAACCGGCGCACGTTGGGCGGCGCGTGGTTGTGCGCGTACCGCGAGCGCACGATGCGCTCGTGCCCCTCGGGGCCCTCCGTGTTCACGTCCGCCAGGCAGCGGGACGTCAGCCGCGAGGAGCAGTACCACTGCTTCCTGCCGTGGGCCAAGTTGTTTTTCAGGCGAAACGTGTAGCCGCGGTGCAAGAGCAGGCGGCCCTTTCCGGCGCGAATGAAGCGGGCTAGACAAAACATTATATTGCGTTAGTAAATTATTTGAGGCAACCTGATTTCTCCTATAGATATTTTATTTATACATGGAATAGTTTTCAGTTTCAGTAGTTCTTCGAAGCGAGCCAGTTGAAACGTTTCATCAGTAGGAACACACTGGAATAGGAATTTTCTGGGGCAATAAAACTTCATACGATTTCCAATTATTTAATTTCATGTTCAAGAAAACTACCATAATTGTTTCTACTTATTTATTACTCAGCACAATGACACATACACAACTCGTAATTCCAACATTCAAAGGTACATAGAGGAAAATTTTAATAGATGTGTTTTATTTCTCTATGAGAGAGGGGTGAGCAACTTTTGGCACTTGACAATAAATAATTTGGCATACTTATAAATAATTATTTAAATATAAAAATCATAGGAAGACTCATGCGAAACTTTTACTTTAAAACTGTCAACGACCTACAAACAGGATTGCCGATTTTCAGTTTAGGAAACAGGGAACAAATATAAGGAATGATAACGTGAGAGGACAGAGTTGATAGTGGCAGAAAAGTGACAGAAAAATTGAAACGGAGCCGATTAGCGTGGTATGGACATGCTGAGGCGGAATGCCGTGAATGTTAGTAAAAAAGTTATGAACGTGAATGTTGATGGATGTCGAAGTAGAGCAAGACCACTGAAATGATGGATGGATTTTGTGAGATCTGATATAAAGATAATATGAGGAGTGATAGAACAGAGTGGAGAAAAAGGACATGGGTACTGCAGCGACCCCAAATAGGATGGGATAAGGATAATAAGGGCATCGCAAAGAAGAAAACAGGGAACAAATACTAAGACAGGAATACAAAAGTAATATATAGCAAAAATAATATATAGTAAAGACGTTGAATAAAATATCATTAGCATCAATTTCTCTAGGCAGGAAATCCAACGGTCTCTTTTAACAGAGCGTTATGCACAAAAGATAGGAAATGGTTTTAAAATTGGCAACCCTTGTTGAAAAGCAATGTTATCTAATATTTCATGGTCATAGAAATATGTACAGCGATTTAATTACATAAAAGATTCATCTATATAATAAAATTTAACGTTTGGCACTTAACTATTAGTAGGTAAATTGAGATCTTATTATAACGCCTACGAACCTTGCTAAATATTCTATTATTGGGTAAAAATATATTTACCTATATTACAATTAAAAACGAATTCCGACTAGGTTGTTTGAGTACTTATGGCACAAGTCATAGGAGAACTAATTGAGCTGTCATTCTAATACATTCCTTTGTTTCCTTACTTTATAATTTTATATCTAATCATTATCTCTGTGAACTTTATTATAATAGAAAGATCAATCTTTTGGCACATAAAATTACCATCGCCCGATCGATGCCTACATATTTGCTACGGTTACAATAAATTGATATGCAACCATGGAAGAGATACCTATATTGCTAATTGGTAATTGACCGGTTCATTAATAGCGGACCATCCACGCGTTCGGGTCGAAGTTGTCGAAGTCTAGTCGAGGTAGGCGGGGTAGAAGGAGTGGGGTGGGGATGGCGACGGGCTGCTTTTGCTTGGCGGGTAGGGCGCGGCGGCCGCAGCGGCCCGCGTGGTTGTGCTCGCCGACCAGCTTGTGCAGCGTGCCCTTCTGCGTGTACGCCTTGCACCCGCAGCCGCCCATGGTGCACCGCCACCGCACCACCCCCGAGCGCATCGTGTGCGCCGCGTAGAAGCTGCGCCCGCGCACCCACAGCCGCGGCCGCCCGCCCGGCCCCACGCACAACCGCACATTCTTCTCTACAAAACAAATTATAACACACGTTACACTATCTATCCCAATCCACGAGTATCATTATCACGTGACATCTAAATGAGTTTTATTTGATTCACTAACAATATTATTATTGGCAGTCAATAAAATTTTACGAATACTTTTAATGAATATAATGTTCATTTTAATCATTTGCTATTTTAAGTTATTGAATACTTTCTGACTAGACAATTATTGTTTTTAATATCATAATGGTAATGCTATTTTCGACTTAAGCTCACTCTTTGAACCAATATAAATAAATACTTAAGTATAACAAAGTATTGCAACAACTATAAATAAATAAATATAAAATACTTATTATAATACCGGAATACAACTACCGGAATACAACTACCGGAATACAACGGAATATATAATACCGGAATGCAACATCATAAAAATCCCCTATAATATGACATGAATACAATAGTTACCAATAATGTAACACCGAAATCTATAAAATAAATATCTACCGTAAACGAGATCTTGCTAGAGCATAACGGTGAATATATCTTGAACAATGCTATTATTTTAAATATAATATCATTGATCTTGAAGCACATTTGTCTTTAAAATGATACCTACCTAAGAAAGACAACAAACCAAGTAAGTAATCATCACACGTACATTATTTGTGCCTAATATATTTTTCTAAATACATTATTTAAACCTATTTGCCATCAATAATTAAAAATAGTCACAATCAAAAATCTCTCAATCCAAATTTTACACATACCTACTTTCTAACGTCCCATAATATTAAATGTCGGACATCCAAAAAAGGCTGAAGCGATACACATTACACGTGTTTACCAACATGAAAATTTCAAGACGACAATGATGCGGGAGTGTTTATTATAATATTTAGCTATATGTGGGTGTGGTGTTATTCGTCGAGCAAAGCCTTCGCCTGCGCAGCGAGCGCCGCATGCGCGAAGGCCCGATGCGCAGCGGCGGCGGCCGAGGCAGCGGACGCCGCCGCCGCTGCCACGATCGTTTGCGGTGGCAGCGTCGGCGGCTCATGCGAGTGGACGTTGCTCAGCGCGAATATCTGATCGTGCAGAGTGTGAGCATACGCTCTGCAGGTGCGCCGCGTGCACCGCCACCGCACTTTACTTTTCTCGGGGAACACTTTCTCCGCGTAAAACGAAAACCCGCCGAGCCTCATGTGACGTCGGCCCCGATTCGATATCACGAACTCCACTGCAACATATTTTACCATTACCACCTTTGCTACTCGTTTTACTTATATGGATAATCATGCAATAGACGCGTCGATGATGATTTTCCTAATTACAGATCTCAAAAAGGTTTCATACTTCACAAGTGAATGGAGAAATGGGAAGTGGAAGGTCTCTTCATAATCAAATTGAAAGTCTATAAAAAAGAGGCCCAAGTCAAGAGTACCCAACACCGACGGACATTGGTGAGATTGAATGAAGCGAAATAAGTATGCAAAGATCGGAGCAAGTGGAAAGGAGTGATTAGATCCAAAGTATTTGTTTTCTGTTAAAGCTTATTTATTTGACAGGGGGAAATTCAACTTGAATGAGTCTCTCGATTCGTGTGTGTTCATCAAGGAGTGTGGTGTGAGGTGGGTGTTCGTGGTGTGAGGCGCGCGCGACGAGCCGGCCGTGCAGGGTGAGCGCGCGCGCCGTGCACCCGGCGCCGCGGCTACGGCACGTCCAGTAGACGCGGGCGCCGCGCCGCTTGCGGGCCACGTACGCGTACCCGTCCACCAGCAGCGATGGCGCGCCGCGACGGGTCACCGTATACCTCACATCTGACGAAAAACCACCTCCAAGATTTGTTTATATTCAAAATGACGTTATTTTTAAAGAAACAAATATAATGTATACAATATTTTATTTAAATTCATTATATTACAGCAGTAATCTTTGATCAACAAGATCGTGGTTTTTTATTTGAACTTTAAAGTTGTTATTCTTCTTTTTCTTCTCGCTGTCCTGTTCCCAGTCTATCTGAGGTCGGCGCAGTACTTAGGTTTCCTCTTCCATTTATATCGGTCAGACGTCATCATGCCATCCACTCCCTTTTTATTCATATCATCCATCACACCGTAAAGGTGCTAGTGATAAATGAATATATAGAAAAGGGACGGAACAGACCATGTCGAGAGGCCTATGAACGGAGAGAGTGATTGGAATGACAACATTCCAATCCATACAGCTCAAAGTTTTGCTTAGGTTTTACAGCCGGCCGCCTGCCTGACACTAACCGTCTTTGGGTATGCTGTTGATGGTGGTTTGCCCTCTCGAGTGCCCCAAGGTGCTTATTGGTCTACACCCCGGGCAATCTTCCTTAATCGATTTTTACGACACCCATGAGAAAAGTCGGGGCTGGCCATTCTACGTTATTTGTTTGCTACCAGACGCATAGCAGGCCAATAATTAATTACATACCTAGTTTCTAAAATTATGAGGTAAATAATCGTTCTGAAAAACAGACACCTAGGAATAATGAAAAAGTGATGTTTTATTTAAGACTTTATTCAAACTTCATGTCTTTGAACATATCAAATAAGAATTATTACATTTTCAAGTGGCATTAAAATTTATTGTAATACCTATTTTTATTACATATGTATTATTTTTCTATTTTAATTAATACCTAGGTCAAATCGGCTTCTTCAACTTATTACAACTATTCAAACGCCTGTTTTCATATAGACGTCTCATCTTCAAAAATATGTGTACAAATAAAAATCTCCACTGCGTAATAAAACACGTGGTTTACAATGTAAGTCAATAGATTATATTAGCGTGCTTACAAACACAAATATTCAAGTACACTCAAAAGTAATTGTCGCGTAGGTAGGCAAGCCTACGATGCAACACAATAAAAAATATTATTTTGGACAGTAAATTAAATCCCATCTATAGTCTGATTTTTTATTCGACACAATTATGACATCTGTCATTATTTGTATTAATTATTTTTTCATTTTTATTAAATTTAGGTTTGGCATTTTGTTATATGGGCTTTTACAAAAAGCGAAGATTTTACAATAAAAATGGATTTCCTAAAAAAGGTTTGAAACCTATGGATTATTGGTCAGGGATTCCTGCAATAGAATAATAATTTCCGTATTAATTATTGTAACTTCAATTATATCGAATAATAAAAAATGTAATGGCCATTTTAAAATTATTAGTAATTTTTAAGTTTTTCTAGTACCTAGGAATGTTTTAATGTTTGAGATACTTATGAAATACCCGAATTCCGTCGAATTAAAAATCAGACTCACAGACTAAGTTTCACTGTGTGAAATTATACGAATTGGTAATATTCGTGACGATGATCTAGGGTTCTGTGGCGTAAACTTAGCTTAAGATAAACGTATAATCGCCCTGTTTACTACACAAAGCGATTTGGTCCGGACATTCTTACTTTAGTTAAATACTAAATCACACACAAAAAAAAATACAGATATTGATAAAAAGAATCTCATAAACATTTTGGCTCCTCTTATCGCATGAGATAACATTTCGCTAAGCATTATGTGCATCCTTTTCTAAACGTTAAATAAAATATATGGATGATTTTGCACCGTGGCACTAGCAATTCTTTCGATACAAATATTTTTTATCTTAAATCACTCTCATGCAATATTCAATTGAGACAAATACAAGAATTTTGTTTACAACACTCAAAACCCTAACATCTCTTTTTAAGCATGTGAAGACATAAAAATCTGTCTTTACTTTATTTTAGATATATACGAATGTAGCCCACAGCGGGTATACCGCCAAATACGAGTACTCTTGAACTTAAAACGTCATTTTTAAAATAAACCTTTTGCAGGTAGACTCATTGTCTGCTGTCTAAAAACTGATAAGTGAAAATTTAAATTTCTATCTGCCTCCTTGGGTATACAAATTAATATTTACACACAAGACCTAATAATGTTATCAAACTGTTTATAAATTGAGCGCCAAAAGTTTATGGGAAACCTTGGTGTTCCTGTAAAAGAAACGTAATTTACAAAAGCCCACAACTTTATTTCAAATATGACCTACACTGTCGGACAGGTGACTACTTCACCTTCTTCATATTTTTTGTTGATTTTGACCATGTGATTATCAATGTGGTTATGTATAGGGTTAGTGACTCTCAGCACGTTGTTCTTCGAGGTAATCCTGGCCCGACACCGCTTGCCGTACTCCATGCATCGCCAAAACGTTCTTCCACTTCGCACACTGTCCGTAACAAATATGTAAGGTTCGTAGATCAACTGAAGATGGCCACTTTTGGTTTGTATAAAATGCAGTTCTCCTTTTATATTACTGTTTATAGGACCTACAACTAAAGAAACATTATGGTCAGTAAAATCGTGACGTAATGGTCATTCTTGAATGGTATGCAAACTGACCCATTGACCTCTCACATAAAGTGGAAGCAATAGTAACTAAGCTTCTTCAATGATACCCTTTGATTAATATAATTTATATATTAAGTATATGCAGTAATTAAGTATACGTGAGTTAGTAATTTGTAAGTGAAAAACAGAAATTGGAAAATTGTCTTTATTTTAAATGTTACGACTTACATCGTTCAACAATTCATTCATTTGTTTGCAGCCTAAAGACAAGCTACTAGCTGGATAATTTTTTTCTTCTTATTTTTATTTATTCATGTCACCTTCAACCTTGTTCCCACATACCCACGTGTGTACATACACGTGTCACGTATTTCAATGAGTAAAAATCTTCTAAAGCCTAAAAAGAAAATAATAACACAACGTATTATCTTCTTCTTCTTCCTGCCCTGTTCCCAGTCTATCTGGGGTCGGCGCAGTATGTTTCCTCTTCCATTCATATGTCAGACGTCATCAAGCCCCTCCCTTTGGATTCATATCATCCATCCCACCATAAAGGTGCTAGTGATGAATGAATGTATAGAAAAGAGACGGAACGGACCATGTCGAGAGACCTGATCCATACTGCTCAAAGTTTTGGCTTGGGTTTTACAGCCGGCCGCCTGCCTGACACCAACCCTCTTTGGGAATGCTGTTGTTGGTGGTTTGCCCTCCACCATTCGGGTGCCCCAAGGTGCTTATTGATCTGCACCGGGCAATCTCCCTTAGCCGACTTTTACGACACCCATGGGATGAGTTGGGGCTGGCCTATTCTACGTTATTTGTTCGCTCCCAGGCCGGCATAGAAGGCACAACGTATTATATTATATGAAATAGATTATGCATAAAGGTTGTTACACAGATTCGCAGTTTTTTTTAAAATAAGTATCTACAAGTGTATGTTTAACAGACAAATATTTTTATAGATATATTTTAAAAGGTAGGTATCAAATGAATCTAACATTTTTACTTTTTCAATAAAAACTAAATCAGTTTTAAAACTCGTAAACAAATATTAAATGATTGTTATATTTTGCTTGTTGAAATTATCTATGTGGTGGCAAAACAAAAGTACAAAATTGTCACCAATCCCTATCTACGAGTTTACCCTTCTGGCGCCACTGTTGGAGACGTGTGTTGAGCCGTGCTGTTTGCCCGGCGGCTGTGTGCATAGGTTGGGAGGGTGCTCTGGACTTGCCCGTTTGAGCAGATGTTCGTCCGCCGAGCCAGGAACTTTAGCCCGACAGAGGAACTTATGGGGTGAACTGCAGCGCCCCGTTACTGGGTGCTGAAGGTCTTTAGGAGAGCCTTCCATAGGTGGGCAACGCGATGAGGGAGCGTTGGATGGAAGGCTAAAGGCTTTAGCCTTTCATCGGGGACGGGGCGTCAACGCGTTGAGGAGAGTCACTCAAGGGATGTTCAGTCGGTAGGGGGTACGCCTTTACTCCGAGTTCCACATACCCCTTGTGGCGGAGTTCCCGCCGTCGCGAGGGGATGAGTAACTTGTATATGCCCCGGGCAAAATTTTTTTTAAAGTTGAGCTAATAACGCGCAAGGCGAGCGAACGAAGCGAACATTCAGCGGCGGTATCGACAGAGCCACAAATCCAACCTATGGCTAGTAACTGAGCTAAGAAGAGTCAAAAGTCTTGCATACTATCATCATCATCACCCTGCCCTTATCCCATCCTATTTGGGGTCGGCGCAGTATGTCCTCTTTTTCCATTCTCTTCTATCACTCGTCATCTCCTCATTCACATCCATCACCTTCTTATGTGAGGTGTGCTCACACAATCCATCCATCTTTTCAGTGGTCTTCCTATACTTCGACATCCATCAACATTCATGTCCATAACTTTCTTACTTACATTCATGGCATCACGTCTCATAACATGTCCATACCAAGCTCCGGCGCCACTTTAAGACTCCCTCTTACGTACTCATTCCGTATTTTGTCCATTTTTGTTACTCCGCACATCCATCTCAACATTCTCATCTCTGCCGCATGCAATTTTCTTTCATCCGTCTTTTTCACAGAAAGTCTTGCATACCATACTGTATTGCAATAAGCAGTGTAGTAACGGCAGAGCAGAATACAATGGTCATCACCCCCATCTCTTCCGTAGGTATCGTACATGGCAACTATTGCGAAAACAGCAATGAGTAATGGGTAGCAGCATTCCTCTCATACCGCAAAGCAATATACTGCGATTTATGTGCCCGATGAAAATAGGTTCGCCACCTATTACAGTGGCTGTTAAGAGAATTGTCAATCTGTAAATTTTAGTAAATATTGCTTATAAGAAAAGTTTTTAGCTTTTTAAGTAAGTTTTTAGCATTTTGTCATAAAATTTCCTCGAGCATTCTGTATTTTTTTAATTTACATAAGTATTTTGATTTACAGAAGAATTGTCAAAATGTAATAATAGTTTATTTTCGCTTTTCAGTGTTCTTAGGTAGAGAGTTTGTTATGTTCATTTTTTTGTTTCCGTTTTGAGTCGGTTCTTTTTTTGTTAAAAAATATTTATTATTAACTTTTTGTAGTTATTAATCAAGCCCAATCAGAAGTTAGCTTCTCTACACACGCTGAGGAGTTGGTAGCAATCTATTTTGCTGTAAAGCTCTCGTCAACACAAATCAATCAAGCCCAAACAAAGGTACATACATACATAAATCACGCCTATATCCCCGAAGGGGTTGGCAGAGGTGAACTAGCACCCACGTTTCGCCAGTTATGTTAGGTCCCATGTAACAAGTGGCGAGCCTATTGCCATTTATCGGGCACAAAAGTCGCAGTAGGTACATAGCTAGATGGTATAAGAGGAACGCTGCTGCCCATTCCTCATCACTGATTTATCCTTAGTCGCCTTGTACGACACCCACGGGAGAAATTTGGGGTGGTGACAATTGTATTCTACTCTGCCGTCACCACACGGCACAACCACGGCCAAACAAAGGTAACTGCTATAAATAGTTTAGGAGTTCCCTCGACTGTCTTTTCTCCAGGATTCCATCATCAGATCCTGGACTCCTTATCATGGTACCACTGTACTTTTAACTTCCCAACAAAAAAAAACAAAAATTATCTAAATCGGTCCATAAAAGTCGGAGTTTTGCGCGAACAAACATTAAAAAAACATGCGGTACGAATTGAGTAACCTCCTCCGGTTTTTCGTCGGTTAATAAAATTAAAGACAGTTTATGCTGTTAGTCATTTATCATTTTTAATATGGTAAATCATTATTAGGGATAACATATAAAAAGTATTGGGAATAATAAAATAGCTATATATTACGATTTATATGTATAAAATATCTTGTAATAGTAATACTTGTAATATGAAGATAGTTGACTTGGTTTTCAGACAAATTTTTAAATACAGTTTAATGTTCTTGATTCGAAAACAGTCTACCTACTACCCTATTCAAATATCCGTAGACCTGGCTAGAATGTGAAGACCCTCCCCATTCCCAATGAAACAGCTTTAAATCAATCACTAGTCATTAATAATAACCGATGCCACAAGTAAAAGAAATTGAAGTTAATAGTGATACTTGTTTTACACATTGCACAGGAGTAGGTACTTACATCATGGGCCTAACCTACTTTTTTTGTTCATACATCTGTTTTCATAGGAAACAATATTTTGTTTAATTAGAAAGGATAATGTATCTAATTTGTGCTATTTAAATACCAGAATTTATAAATGTATATTTTTGTACAGGTAGGTTAGAGCAATTTACTACACAAATCTACATCTTAATGCAAACAAATTAGGATATTTGAATATGATAAATGATTTTCTTGATTTATGATTATATTTTATGTATTTATAAAATCTTCCTTCAATACTTAATAAAAATATAAATATATATAAATATAAATATTTTTACACTCACACCTATCATCTAGCCCAAAGTAAGTAGCCTTAGCACTTATGTTATGGATACCAGATGACAGACATATTTATAATATAATTATGTATATAAATGTTGCAAATATACTACATAAACATACATAAACATATAACCTACAACCATGACTCGGAAACAAACATTTGTGGTCATCACAAGGTTTGCCCCTACCAGGATTCGAACCCGGGAAATCTTGGCCAATACCCAGCAATCTGAGCATTCGACCAAGGCGGCCGTCAAAAGAAACAATATAATAATAAAAAATAACATTCGCTGGGAGCAAAGTTGACAAATACATACATACATAAATCATGCCTATATAGGCAGAGGTGAACTAGCACCCACGTTTCGCCAATTATGTTAGGTCTCATGTAATAGGTGGCGAGCCTATTGCCATTTATCGGGCACAAAAGTCTCAGTACATGCCCATTCCTCATCACTGATTTATCCTTAGTCGCCTTGCACAACACCCACGGGAGAGATTTGGGGTGGTGACAATCGTATTCTACTCTGCCTTCACCACATATTGACATATATAACTACCAGTTTATAGATAGTTCCATAACACATCTATTAAAAATCATAAAAGTAAAGGGGTTTATAATAAGCATCAAGTGAATTTTATAACTATTTTATACATGAGTTAGTAAGTTGGTTAGGTTAGGTTTGTACATAAACCAATGAACCAGTAAGTTGTGCTTTTATAGACTCGTAATAGTTATTTTAACATCTGCAGGGATTTCATCACATTCCTAAGGGATTTGATTAAATCCCTATTTTCATAATTTCCCTGCAAAATATAGACCAAGATCTTTATTTTACACATTGCCGGTGGATCAGCAGGTAGCCTATACAATACCTAGGAATTGTATACATTACCTGTGTAAGGTATGTTTAATTCAAATTCAAAAGCCTTTATTGCGGATAATAATATTTTTTTAAAAATTATTGCACATCATTTGCTGTATCAGCGTGTCCTGGTGACACATAGGCCTCCTCCAGCTTCTTCCACTCGGATCTGTCCCTTGCCATGCTCATCCAAAGGTACGTAATAGACAATACATAAATCACGGCTATATCCCCGAAGGGGTAGGCAGAGGCGAACCAGCACCCACGTTTCGCCAACTATGCCAGGTCCCATGTAATAGGTGGCGAGCCCACTGCCATTTATCGGGCATAAAAGTCGCAGTTAATTGCTAGGTGGTTAAGAGGAACGCTGCTGCCCATTACTCATCACTGATTTATCCTGTATGTAATAGACAATAAAGTTCATAATATACCATCAAGACACCCCAGGTATTCTATACATTGCCTAGGTATTGTATAGAATACCTCAATTATACACATTGCCGGTAACATATGCATAAAACCTATAAGCAAAGTTTTACATCATTACTGTCTATAATATCTTTAAATAATTAAATATTTTAAGAAAATAATATAATCTATTAAAAATATATAAAAATCTTGTTTCACTGTGTTTCTTATTCTTCTGAAACGACTTAACCGAATGTATGAAATTAGAAGGAAATGTGTTTAGATATACATGTAAAATGTGCAACATGTCTAACTTGCTCTAACTTGCTACGCTTTTTATATAAAAAGGATAAAATGGTTTTAACTTTTAAGTAATCTTTATATATAACATGAGATTCAAACTTTTAGCTTTCCATGGATTAACTGTGTGGATGCCGAGTCTATAGTGTAGCTGACAGGGAATTCAGGAGCAGCGCTTGAGACTTCTGACCCAAATTTTAGTTTATGAGGCCCCTTCACAATAATATAGTTTGAAAACAATAACATAATATTACATAATTGTTTAAAAACAATAGTCTATTGAAGTCTGTAACAAACCTCCTTCTCAGTATTTTGACTTTCAGTTTTTGACATGATGTTCTGTCAGAATGAATATAATTATGTCATTGAGTTGAAGTGTGTAGTAATTATTATCGTAAGGTAGGTATCAAAAATAAAGCATTCACTCTATAAGGCAATGGCAGCACCAACTATACCCATGGGTGTCATAAAAGTGAACTAGGGGAGATATGACACCTGATATGAGACCAATACAAACCTTGGGGCACCCAAATGATGAAAGGGGAAATCACAAGCAACAGCATACATACAAGGTTGGTGGCTACTGAAAACCTAAGCCAAAACCTCAATAATGGATTATTGTCTTTCCATTTTAATTTTTCCACAAATCCCAATTACTTTCTCTTTTCTGTCAATGATCTCTCAACATGGTCTTTTCCATCTCTTTTCTCATTATTAATTTATCTCTTGGCCCTTTTCAGGCTAATGGATTTGATTTAAAAGGAAGTTGATGGCTCCACATTTGACCAATATGAATGGAAGAGGAAAAAGATTATTTTGACTCAAGATAATATGGAAACAGGTCAGAAAAATAGTGATACTAATTATTAATTCTTAAGTTTAATCTATCTCCATATACAATTCAGCTAAGCCATTTATAACACACATTAAATGATTCATACCTATAACATACATACATAAATCACACCTATGTATCCCCAAAGAGGTAGGTAGCAGAGGTGTGTTAACACCCACGTTTGGTTAACTATTTTCAGTCCCATGCAACAGAGGGCAAGTGTATTGCCATTGAGTACCTAAATATTGCTAGGTAGTACAATAGGCGCACTGCTCCCTATTCCTCATCACTATTTTAACCCTTTCTCACATACAACACCCATAGAAAAGATTTGGGATGGCGACAAATTGTCTGCTCTGCCTTCACAACATGGTACACCTATAATAAACATGAAAAAAGGTAGCAAAGCACACCACACTTTCACAGTTTATTTATGAATTGACAAACCTTATAATTTTTTCAACCACCATTCATTTTATTTAATAAAAATAAAAAACTTATAGTGACCATTGCACAGTCAACAATATGTCAAGTCAAACTCGACAATCAGTAAAATATATCCAATTGATTGTCAACCTTGACTAGACTGACATAAAGCACAAAGTTGATTGAAAAATTTTATATGTAGTTGCAACCTCATGTGCTTTTTGTGTCATTAATTTTGGATTGACTGAAATTCTCACAACAAAATAACATGTCATGTCATGCAACAACAGTGGCTAAAATTATACACTTTAAAATTAACCTTCACATCTTAGAAGAGGGTTATTTTGTATATCTTTTGAAAACATTAAAATATTCGTTAAATATCAAAAAGAGTTAATTTTTTATATGGAAACTGATTAATAATAAGTCAGATTTTTATATTGATCTTGAAATTTGTAATTGTTACAGAATAGAACAAGTCTGAACACCAAATTTTAAGTATGTTTCTTAAGTATAATTAAATTTATTTTGATTAAATTAAATTAGTTCTTTGCTAACTGTAAATAATTTCTATTAAAATAATTATTACCTTAATTATGTGTCTAACGTTATTCAATATCTAATCTGGCTGAAATTTATAGGTTATGTTTACAAGCTAACAAAATATACTGTTAAAATATTATAAAGAAGAGTGACTTAAAAAGTTAATGTTTTCTTTTGATGCTCTTTCTATTGGTGGTAGATGATTAGTAAATCATTTCGACAATTTGTGTAAGCAGTACCTTGTAATCTCGTAGCCAACTTGCGAGTCGCACTCACTCGAATCGACACTTTCCCCCCAGTAAATTGCACTGTAAAATATTATTGAGTGCACAACAATTTTTCCTTTATTTAATTCACTTTCCACACATACACATTAGTATTCATTAACGTAGAAACACTATTTGTTGATAACATTTGACGTAAACACGTTCAGCACTACTACTACAACACAAGTAACTTCAGTAAACTAATTTGAATTAATGGTACGCTTTAATTAATAGAAAAATAAATATTATTAGAAAATTAACGCTATAAAAATAGTACAATAGAATTTTAAAACACAGTATTTCTCAAAATTGAACATAAACAATCTTTGACTGACACAATTACAACCATAGATCTCACGGCGTGAAGAGTAAGACGGACGACCACAAATAACGGTCACGTTCCCTGTCACGCACTATTTACTAAATTATGATTCAAAATCATAATTATTGAAATCTCAAAAATGCTGTTAAATACTTTTGGTGACATTATTATTCTTATTCGTGTTAGGTAAAAAAATACTATAAGAAATATATGAGAAGCCTATAATAATTTCTAATATATTTCAAAAATCTCATGAATCTTCGTTTTAATTATTATTAAATAATTTAAAACAATGAAACGAACAATGATAAGAACATAGAGTTAATAAGTAAATAAATAATTATTTGCCATTGACAAATGTTTTACGTTATTATATCATTATTATTGTTATTTTCTATTGTATTGTAAAGTTGGCTTATTAATTTTTTTAAGTTTGGTGCGTATAACATTAAAAATAATAATATATTATGATTATAGATATACATTTTTGTGATGATCTAATAGATTGTTACAATATAGAAATCATACATGGTATACCTACCTGGGACAAACTTTAAGCAGGTACTTGGGAACAGAAAAGAAAGATTATTACTAAAATACTTGGCTGTATGGGGCATTTCCCCTTGCTTTTGCTCGTAGGAAAAAGTAGCTGCCAGGGTAGGATTTGCATGAAAGTTTATTTTAGGCAGTGTATTACGATGCACGATGATTGTAAATATGCGTTTTAGTATAAAGGCAACTCCCATTTTAATTAATAATAATAAAAGTATAATATGACATCATACAGACCTAAAAAGTTGTATGTTCATCAACTAAACTATGTATACCTAATTCAGTTTTAGATGTAAGTATATAGATAGAAGGCTATAATACACTAATACACAATAATACACTTTTTGTTCTTGTTAAAAAGTAATATAATTACCATTGAGTTATAAGGTTATAGTAGTTCAATGTGTATTACTGACTAAATACCTAATTTAGAAGCCAAGTTTTTCAGAAATATTTCATTCCGTTTAATGGTTCAATATTATATAATATTTTTTTTATCATCAGTTGTTTATAATTAGGATATCGACAAATTTTACTAACAGAAAAGTTAGCAAGAAGTTAGATATTATTCATAATAATAATATTGGCATACCTACTTACGTATTTAAATCATCGCCCGCCGTTTATAACGTTCCCACTGCTTAGGCACAGGCCTTCCCTATGAATGGAAGAATATAGGGAGAATAGGCCGTAACCCACCACGCTGGCCCAGTGCTCGAGATAATTTTGTTCACTCATCCAATGACCGGCCTTGGGGAACATTGCTTAGTTTACGCAATCGCAGGCCGCCTTACGTATTTAACGTACGTACGTATTTAAATACTAATCGTTAATAATAAAATGACCAAAGAAATATTGAAATAATTCGCATGCTTCATATCCTGTTTCAACTAATTTATTACCGCGCTAGTTCTACCGTGTTAGCCAATGGGTTTTTGTATACCATGACATTTCTTTGTAAAAGTTTAATTTAATACTAGTAGCGCCATCTAGTCCCTGGTACCAGTTGAAAGCCTCCGTAATTTTCAAAAATTTTAAATAATAATTAATACTTCTTGCATTTTAAAAATTTGTAATATTCGCAATATTAGTTATTTGCATAGTTTAGAGAAAAAAAATTTTCAGCAAATATGTCATTCATAATCGCGCTCTTAGTGACATCTAGTGACGATGCGAGTGCAACCATTAATTTTACTCTATTACTCAAATTCATTCGCTGAACTTATTCTTTTTATTTGTGCGAGTATGATAATTTGATATGATGATAATTTTTTTCTTGATATTTAGCCTTTGTTTGGTGGCCATGATATTTCCGGTAGATCCATTATACAACCTAGGTGGTGTAGTAAGATTTTAGTTTCAGGTAATTGTGTTCTCATAATTAAATGAGACTTCAGTTTTCTAATTAGATAGGTATGTATGTATTTGTAATGTCGTGGTTACAGCCCTCCAGGCTGTTACTAGTGGGATGGCTATACTCATTGCAGATTCTATAGAAGTAGTCGTTTATCCAGTGTTTTATAACCGGTTTGGTTTGATTAAGGGAAAAATAAGAAAATAAATGTCTGCATGGTTTTTTATTCCTGTCAAACTATTTTCTTTTGTATTCACTATTAATTCACAGAATGTTAAAGTAAAACTATAAGTGAATACAAATATGTACTTTAAAAGATAAAATTACCATGTTTGATGCGAATAAAGACCTATACTATCCACCGAATACAGATATTCT
Source organism: Cataclysta lemnata (assembly GCA_963931975.1). Classification (NCBI taxonomy): domain Eukaryota; kingdom Metazoa; phylum Arthropoda; class Insecta; order Lepidoptera; family Crambidae; genus Cataclysta; species Cataclysta lemnata. The sequence continues at coordinate 3,018,517 of OZ008339.1, forward strand.
ACTCAAAGGTACCTACATAACATAATTGGCAATACGTAGGTGTTAATTCATCTCTGCCTACCTATGTTACTCTGAATGGTGGAGGGCAAACCTCCAACAGCATACCCAAAGAGGGTTGATGTCAGGCAGGCGGCCAGTTGTAATACCTAAGCAAAAACCTTGAGCCGTATGGATTGGAATGTTGTCATTCCAATCACTCTCTCCGTTCATTGGCCTCTCGACATGGTCTGTTCCGTCTCTTTTCTATACATTCATTTATCACTAGCACCTGTACGGTGTGATGGATGATATGAATCAAAAGGGAGTGGATGGCTTGATGACGTCTGACCGATATGAATGGAAGAGGAAACATACTGCGCCGACCCCGGATACACTGGTAACAGGTCAAGGAGAAGAAGACCTGCCTATGTAGGTACTCAAAGTCCTGCTTAACGTTTTGTCAATATTGATAATTTTCCATACAAATTCTGACAGGTATTGGCCTCTTAACTTTATAAGCAGTGCTTAAAATTTGAGTAGGTAGCGTTTCTGTATTCCGGGTTATGACTAGTATGACTACCAGCTGTCTTCAATATTATTTTCAGAAAGTCTTAAGTTTAGAAATTAAAAAAATTACAAACATTGTCTCATAGTGAGCACATCCACTATAAAAATTAGAGAAAAAACAGTTTATGTTTTTGATTTAAGATCTCTTGATATTGAGAATATTTTCCCACATTTATTTATATCTAATAGATAATACCTAGATTTATATTTTCGAACCATCCATAATCCGGGTGACTGCATATACCACTCGGCAAACCAGGACTATCTTTTCAAAATTGCTTTACCTTTCAACTTCACTTTGTAAGCCAACGGGAACCCTTGCAATATTACTATAAAAATATTTATTTAACTTCCAAAACAGGTATTTTTACAAATACCGGTTAATATTTAGGTTTGCTTTGTATTGTAGGCAATACAATTTTGATTTTTTATATGATCATTATTATTTATAAATTAAAAAAAAAATCTATATTTTTTTCCAGTCTAACATTTATTTAATGTTCAAATAAAAACCTAAATACCATCCGTATATGTAAATATTATGTGAATGTTTCAAGTGGGCATACATGGCCAAAACTAAAACTGAGGAACAGTATCATAGACCTCCCCTAAGGATCCCTCTCGACGCCCTCTCGCCGGCGGAGTAGTGGCATTAGCCACAAAACTAATTATTACCTACTACACCACGAACCAAAGAAAGTCCAATCCAAACAGTACGCATCAAAATCGAACCCTAGACTCCTAGCTAATAGAGTATTTAGATGACCCATAGTGTATATAGATATTCCCTTGTAGGTGGTGTCAGTGCAAATGTTCCGATTTCTTTGTTTCTTCTTGCCAGTGCGTGTCCATTATTTTTTTAATTAAATATTTTTAAAGTTTCTGCGGTTTGCATTTATGCAAGGTTTGTAAATGTACAATAAAATTCTACATTAATAATAATTTTGTCACCTATATGAATTAGTCGTTAATGACTATAGTTCTTTTTTCTACTATTCTAAAGGCGGGATTCAACCCGTGTGCTGAACTGTGCGGCACTTGTTGTTTGGGGGTATTTGTTGTTTGGTCTTTCGCTGTGCCGCACAGTTCAATTCGGCAATCTTAAAGCGAGATTCACCGCACGCTGATGGAATCTCGCCCCAGCCGCACTCCAAGAACGTCAATTAACTCTAATGAGTAATAATGTAAAAAAAAACTAGTCACTGAGTGTTTGGCGCGGTTCGTGGTGTCAATGAGATTTATTTTCGCTTATTCAGAAATTGTTACAGAGTGGATTTTGTGCAGTGAAAGTGGTGTTATTTTGATGCACAAGTATCCGCGTTGATGTGCAATTATACAGAATCATTGAAAACAAGTCTTGTGATGTGTTTGATGTTGTGGTGAAAACCACTTGAAGTGGTTTTATTCACTTCATCAGGCACCATCATGAACTCTGTTACCATTAAATTCGCTCCAAGCACTCCCAAGATGTGAAAATGTGACACCCATATTTTAACGTAAAATTCATTTCATTCATACATTTCACCCACACATTATCTCATAAGACTACAGATAAAATTTACACTAGACTTGGCTGTATGGGCTAGACCCTTTGCCTTCCCTAAAATATAGGGAGAATTAAAAAAACTAGTCACTATTCTTGCCAGGTCTACGGTCTACGGTCTAGCTAGACTTATATGAATTTTAATTGTAACTCGGAGTGCGGCTGCTAGTGTAATGCAAACAATGTCCATGTGGAAATATAAATTTTAAAAATATCCGATCTCAAACCTCGCATAAATAAAACTTCTACTTACAAAGATCAAGAGTCCCATTCAGAACGGGGCGTTTGGATGGTGTAGCAATTTTGTAAGTTTTCAAAATTATTTTGCTACAGCAAAATACAAATTGCACTACAACCCCTCCCCCTACCCTTCCGAAGGCGTCGTCAAAGGCAACCAAGGGTTTTAATGCCCCCAGCCTACTCTCCCCTCGTTATTTATGAAGGCTATTTTTATGGATTTATGCAAGATTAGTACAATCAACGGTAAACCCAATCCCAGTCCACAAATACCAATGTCGCCAGCTGTATACCATCCTGCGAATGGTACACATGGGTATCCAACGTAGAAATTTTACAAGAGTACCTTTGGTATTGGCCTGCAATTACTTACCAGTCATTCGAATAATCATTACACGTCGACAGTACCCGTGCCGTTAACTTAATTTCTGTAGTTTAAGGCTTTTATCCAATTCGCCTTTTGCCAAATTCAAAGGCCAACCTTTCACCTGATTTTTACCTTAGACCTTCAATCTTAGTTACAAATCGATCTGGCATCCTTAAGTTTTATCCTTTGTTTACCATTACCGTAACCTTTTACCTTACCAACCTTTGTTTTACCTTACCAACCTTTGTTTTACCTTACCAACCTTTGTTTTACCTTACCAACCTTTGTTTTACCTTACCAACCTTTGTTTTACCTTACCAACCTTTGTTTTACCTTACCAACCTTTGTTTTACCTTACCAACCTTTGTTTTACCTTACCAACCTTTAACGTTTAACCATTATCTTTGGTCTTACCATTAACCTTTACCTTCACATTGGTTACCTCAACCCTTACTAACATGCAATTCACGTAATGCTATATCGAATGAAATCGAACATAGCAATATTTGATCGCAACCTGTAACTGGCAAGAAATTAATGGATTTCTACTGGCTACTGTAACTACGTAACTTACATACTTCATTCTACAACTAATACCGCCCACGATCTTCCCAAATTAATGGAAATGGAAGATCGTGTGCGTAATGGAGATTAGGTGATCTTATCATGTTAAAATAGAAATGATAAAATCGCCTAAAAATAGACGGTTAGTAAACCTACCTTGAGCATCACCTACAGCACCTCCTTCCCCGCCCGCAGAAATGTTGCCATCGCCTGTTGCCGAACCATCAAAACCTAAATAATAAAAAATAGTTAACCGCTGCCAAAGATTATCCTTAACAGTAGAGTTTGATATTGTCGAAACGTACCAGTCATGTCCATATTAGAGTCATCTTCGCCGAAATTTGTTTCGTCATTATTTGCACCTTCCTCATCGTCATCCCACATGCTTTCATTAACGAATTCAGGTTCCATTTTCGGTGCAACAGCATTGTTTTCATCTTCGTCAGGTATCGTTACAAATTCCTCTTTAGCAGATCCAGAAGGTCCAGCTTCTAAGGGGTCGACACATTTCCTTTTCGCCGGTCCACTTTGTGAAGATGAGGAATTATTTGATGCTATTGATGGCCTATTTGGTCGCTTAATTGCTACTGGAGTTGAGGAGGGCTTAGAATCTAAATCAGTCTCTAACTTAGTCATAACAGATTGCCTTTGTTGTGACGACCTCGGGCCTGGCCTCGACGTCGGCTTTGGTTTGGATGGCGTGGAACTTTCTTCATTTTGATTACCGGTTAAACCTTTCACTTGAAGCTGTTCCGCGGTACTAATAAACGACGCTAATTCTTCTTGCTTAACATTAACTTCACCTTGATACATAAACTGTAATAAGTCTCTTAACGCAGAATGACTAACATCTTTTAAAAATACTGAAACAAGAAGATTCACAGTTAAAACAGGGTATCACATATAACAAAGAAATCAATGCGTATTTTTTTAAACATACCTATGGGATGCTGAGTTGGGTTCATTTTGAACATTTCTTGAAAATAGGGAGAACATACTGATAAAACTAATTTGTGTGCTTGTAATAATCTGCCTTCGGCAGCCAATGTTACGTCTACTAAATCTCCACGCGACAGCAGGCCATGAAAGCCTGCTGACATATTTGCGTGGAAATTGTTCCAACATAATGAAAATTGTTCGTCCGACGCCATGATGGCGGCGCCTCTATGAGGAACCTGAAAAATAAAAGAATGATTAATTTTATTCCACATGCACAGCATTAAACAAAAACAAATAAAATCTTATTAAAAACAAAATAATTACCTATCCTAATCAGTTTGTACTTTATTATTTCGATATTAGAAACATTTGAAAAAATATAAGTTATGTTTCCAATTACGCACTGCACACTGTCATCCCACGTCCTCCCCGTTTGAGTGCTGTTCACGATGTGATGACGCAAACGCGGCGTATACAGGCGCGTCACTATGGCCACACCGGAACAGACAATTGCACAAAAAAGATAAAAATAAAATTCACAGAAACTATAAATAGGATAACCATATTTTTGGCAAATTAAATTTTCAAATTATTTTGCCCAATGATTTAGCTGAAACACTTACAAAAATAATAAGATTATTCATGTTAATATTCGAAAAGTATCATACTGTGTTAACACGATAGTTGAAGTTGAATAGTCCAATATATGATTTTGTTTTGTTAAGTCGTACGGGACGGGATATTGTATTGAGTAAGTCCCGTATCTTACCGAAAATCCTTTTCTCCATTAATAGGTCCCATATAAATTTTTCACTTATGCACTTCTCACCGCATGAACGTTTGACCAACGCAACGTTTGCCTTTCCTACAGTTCACCGAATGTATAATAGACCGAAAAACCATTGACATTGTGTGTACAAGGATATACAATTACCGGGTGTCTTACGTAGTATCGAATGCCGTTGTTGCGACGACCGTTATACTTAATACCAATAATTAAAACCCCGATTCTCTATAGGTACCTCTAATTATTCCTAATAATTGTAGCCCGAATGCACACTATCCCTAATAACTTTAGACCTATAACACTGTATTCCCAATATTTTAGGCTCGAATGTACAATATCCCTAATAACTTGAGACCTAAAGCACTGCAATCCTAATATTTGTAGCCTAACCACTGCAAGCTGCAGATTTTATGTAAATTATCATTTCTTTAAAGAAATTATTTTCTTTGGGATACTACAGTTACATAATTTTTTGGGATAAAGTTATTTTTTGCTTGAATTATATTAATTAATCTAGCATAACATTATTTATATTTTTTCGAAAAAAAAACAACATTTATCAAAAATCAACCGAAAAAATAGTCGAAAACAAAAAACAATGTACTTAAGTAAAACTATAAACATTTCTCTTTGATTTTGTAATTTAAAAATAAGTATAGCTTGTTCCATATGATTTTAACATACTTAAATTACAGTACCAATTAATTATAAAAAGGGAAAAACCTCCTTTAGGTCTAAAGTTATCAGGGATAGCGTGCATTCGGGCTCAAAATATTAGGAATACAGTGTTATAGGTCTAAAGTTATAAGGGATAGCGTGCATTCGGGCTATAATTATTAGGAATAATGTTCTTTAGAGGTATAGTTATTCAGGATTTTAAATAATTGGTATTAAGTATAACAGTCTGTTGCGACAAACGCTGTTGCGAATTTTGTTTCCACTGCCTCATAGCTTCGAAAGCTTATAGACTCGAATGATGTAGTCGCGAACGACGCTGTTTCCAAAAAACTTTGCACTGCCTCATAGTCTCCAATGCTTGGGATTTCAGTTTATTAGTCATAAGAATAATAATAATTGGCATGGCTATTAATCAATAGGTTCGCCGAGATCCAAAGAATCTGTCAACTTCCTGGATAGATTATAAGAAGGGCTATGATTCCGTGCCGCACTCGTGGCTCATGAGAGTGCTAGAGTTGTATAAAATAGATACAACTCTACGCAATTTCTTGATATCGTGTATGCGACAGTGGAGAACGGTCCTTTTCTATCCAGAAACTCGACGTATCCTTGGCAACGGCGATCCTATAAAAATAGAGCGAGGCATCTTCCAAGGTGACAGCCTGAGTCCACTGTGGTTTTGTCTGGCCCTGAACTCTCTGAGTACACTTCTCGAGAGTTCAGGATTAGGTTATCGTTTACGGAGAAATGGTCAATTATTACCACACCTGCTATACATGGATGACCTGAAACTATTTGCCCATAGCAACTCCCATTTGACAGCCTTACTGAAGGTTACTGATGATTTCAGTAATGCTATCAAAATGGAATTTGGTGTGGACAAATGTGCTGTCATGCATGTAAAGCGTGGTCAGATAGTGGAATCTGCGGATATACAACTCTCGGATTCCATTCACTAGATCTCTCTCCGCAAACGAAACCTACAAATATTTAGGTATGCCACAGGCATTAGGCATCAAAGACGTCGACATGAAACAGTTATTACGTGAGCGATTCTTGGGGCGCCTGTCAAAAGTCCTTAAGAGTCTTTTGTCGGGCGGAAACAAGGTTCGTGCATATAATGGCTGGGTCATGCCGCTATATTTTATAATATCATCGCTATTTACCTTTTTTTTCATTACAATTGCAGAACTGTTGTAATATATTTCAAGACCTAATGCAATACTTCGTCAGTTAACGACGAAAGAAAGAGAGGGCTACATTATTGATTCGAATTAAATACCTGCTATAGAAAAATCCACTTTCTGTGATAGAAATAAGGTCCAATCTCAAACAGGTGTGTTAGGAAACAGTGTTGACAGATATAAAATATTGCACAGTTCTGTGCAAATTTTTCACAACATGACTCCGTGTCCGCATTAATTGAAATTAAAATTAAAACATTCTTACTTTCTTTCGAAATTTTTTAACTGTTTTCTTTGTAATAATTTATTTTTAAATAGGTTTTGATGACTAATTTTAAAAAACCATACCACGTTGTTTTAACGTATCTACTTTACCTAAAATAAAATTTTATTATTTTTTAAAATAAAATAAGATTTTGATAGAAAAAATATGTTTTGAATAATGCAAACTAAAATTCTGCGTAAATAAACTGTAACATGTCATTGTCAAAATGTCAAAAAATAGTGACGTCACGCGGCGTTTGACCAAATATGGCGGATTTAATTTTTTTTTTATAATTGATTTTTATCGAATCTCCTTATCCAAAAATCATCATTTTAGTTAAGTATTCTTTTTTAGTGTCATCATCCCTTTGATCATCAGAGTTTAAAGAAAAATCTTCCGAATCTGTCAGAAACTTCAAAATCCAAGTGTGCAAGGCATTGAACTACTATTACTAGCGTTTATAACTCAATGGTGCAAGGTTTCATTAAGATTTTCAGCGTTTCATAAGAAAATCAGCGTTTCGTAGTACCTACCTACCTACCCTGATTATTCCTCCAAAACTTAACCAATTTTAAAATTTTAAATGGCTTATCCTATGTTTCCTATGTTTTAATTTAATTTATATAATCTAGTCAAATTTGTTTTCTGGATGTTTAAACACACCGGAAATTCAGGCCATGTTTTTGAACGTTGATATATTTTTAATAATTTTTCTCCCTGTCCTGTAGGCCTATTCCCTAACTTTTTTTGACAGTTGAAAGTGATGATCACCGAACTATTTACTTATCCATTACTACTTTACTATAATGCTATTGTGACACTTGTCCTGTGATAACAGCAATGTATTAGTAAATAGTTCGGTGATCATCACTTTCAACTGTCAAAAAAAGTTAGGGAATAGGCCTACTGATCGGCGTAAGTATGTTTCTTCTTCGATTCATATCGGTCAGACGTCATCAAGCCATCCACTACCTTTTGATTCATATTATATCATCCATCAAACCACAGACCACAGCACACCGTTATAACGCTAGTAATAGTAGTTCAATGGGAACGGACAACAAATTCATACTGCTCAAAGTTTTGGCTTAGGTTTTACAACCGTAGCCGGCCGCCTGCCTGACACCAACCCACTTTGGGTATGCTGTTGTTGGTGGTTTGCCCTCCTCCATTCGTGTGCCTGAAGGACTTGCTTATTGGTTTAGTTAGGCATTGAGTTATAAGGTAAACGCTCGTAATAGTAGTTCAATGACACCGGGCAATCTCCTTTAGTCGACTTCTACAACACCCATGGGCTGAGACGGGGCTGGCCTATTCTACGTTATTTGTTCGCTCCCAGGCCAGCATTGACGGGGAAGGAGGGAACCTTTTTTAATAATTAATTTATGAAAAAAAAGAGGAAATCATAGGGATATGCTAATAGTGGCTATATATATTCGTCAAAAAATATATTATTCTACTACCTACTACGTGTTTGTATGGAAAAATGGTCGTTGTGTTTCCTCTTAATGTTCAATTAAAGAGAGTCCCGTACATCTTACCGAAAACCATTTTCTCCATTAATAGATCCCATATAAATTTTTCACTTTTACACTTCAAGAAGATATACAATTTCCTACTCTGCTTTTAACCGCACAGGTCATTGATAAAAAAAAACCTATGAATATGAATTTGGTTAAAAAGGTTTTTTTTTGTATTTTTTTTAATCTGTGCGGTTAAAAGCGGAGTAGGAAATTGTATATCTTGTACCTCGGAGTAAATAGAACTATTACTCTGAAACTATTTACTCTGAGTCTTGTACACATAATGTCAATGGTTTTTCGGTCTAATAATAGGTTGGGGAAAAAGTTTCTTCGCATTTTTAAGAAAATTCAAAACATTTTTTAATATAGTTTATTTACATTTAACTAAAGTATGTAGGTACCATTTTGTTCGATAACTTTTTGCCATCTTGTAGGTAGGGACATGATCCCATTGCTATAGAAATTTTGGGACTTCTGGTCAAAATACCGCGACAAGTGGTTTTGGAAGTCCTCTCGTGATGTTAACCTGACACTGCCTAAAGAATTCTGACGAGACCGAAACAGGTGGAAATCTGAAGGTGCAAGGTCAGGACTATACGGTGGATGCATTAACACCTCCAAGCCAAACTCTCTTAATTTTTGCTGAGTGGCTAAAGATGTGTGAGGTCTAGCGTTATCATGATGAAAAACCACACCCCTTCTGTTGATTAATTCCGGCCGCTTTCTCTCAACTTCTTGCTTTAATCTCATCAGTTGTTCGCAGTAGAGTTCAGAATCGATGGTCCTGCCTGGTGGTAACAGCTCATAATGAATAATGCCCTTCCAATCCCACCACACACACAGCATCACCTTGTTGCGGGTTAACCCGGGTTTCGCCACAGTCTGTGAAGCCTGACCGGCCTTTGACCACGACCATTTTCGCACGTTCTTGTCGTACGTGATCCACTTTTCATCACCAGTTATCAGCTTCTTCAAAAATGGTTCGGTTTCATTACGTCGTAATAAAGAATCACAAATGAGTACACGGTATATCGAGCTTTTTTGTGTACCCATATAAATATCGAGCTTTTTTGTGTACCCAGTTATTTTCAAATGCGCCAAAACTGTTTTGTGGTCAATTCCCAGTTCTTTAGCTACGTCGTAACTACTGACATGCCGATCTTGCTCCACTTTTTCAAAAATGGCATCCATTTTATCTGTAATAGGGCGACCAGAGCGACGTGCATCTTTGACATCAAAATTTCCGGATTGAAAACGCTTAAACCAAATTTGTGCTACTCTCACAGACACTGCACTAGGTCCATAAACATCGCAAATTTTTTTCGCGGCTTGCTTTGCATTTTTACCTTTTTTGTAGTAAAATTTTAAAATGTATCGAATTTCTTCATTAGATTCACTCATCTTGGCGGTACGAAAAACAAATGAAAATCACACATTTTCCTAATTTGAATTTGGAATTATGTTCTTTAAAATTTAAACTTTCAATGATACCAAAACGAGCCAGATACAAATAGTATAGCCAAAGAGATTTTATTACTAGTTTATACATACGTATACAACGCATCGTTTGCCTTTTCTACATACTGTAGAAAAGGCAAACGATGCGTTGGCCAAATGTGCGTTGGTCAAAAGGTCGGTGAGAAGTGTAAAAGTGAAAAATTTATATGGGATCTGTTGGAGAAAATGGTTTTCGGCAAGATGTACGGGACTCAATAAAAATAAATGGGCGTGATACCTGACTTCGAAAAGTATAACACCGAATACCTCGTCCGCGTAAGTTTACTACGAATACGGCATGAATGAGGTGATAGATAGACTAAGGATCATAGCGAAACGAAGTGATTTCTGTATAGGTAGGTACGCCTGTGGGAGAAGGGCGGGATGTAACTAGGTATATATATAATTATTTTATAACAATATCTAGTTAGGTACGAATTGGAGTTAATTCTAAATTAGTAGCGAATGTTTTTGTTGAATATCCGTGCTGGTAGATTACGCGTATCACAGGAAACCGTTTCCGCTAGGGTATGTGGGATGTCGTTTAGTTGCTTGGAAAAATGCGCAACCTGTGGTCGTGGGGCACCTTGGCATTATGTCTTTGCGTGTTGTTAGCTGACCCTGCGGAAGCGGTGGTGGGCGGTGCGCCAGCGTCGGCTCCTGAGCCTGACGCCGCAGTCGTCTTTACCCAAAGGCATGGCCGAAGCGCCCGCATCGAAGGAACCAAGGACGCAAGATTAGGATACTACTCCTTCTTTGGAATAAGGTAATATACCTAGGCATAAAAATGTTAAGATGGATGTGCGGAGTGACAATAATGAGTAGGTACGTAACATTAAGAGGGATAGTGGCCCCAATGACAGAGAATATGAAAGGGAGCTGTTTAGCTTGGTATGGACATGGTATGAGACGGGATGCTATGACTATGAGTAAAAAAGTTATGGAAATGAATGTTGATGGATGTCGAAATAGAGCCACCCCACTGAAAAGATGGATAAATTGTGTGAGGTGTAATATGAAGGTGGTGGATAATGAGAAGATGACGAGTGACAGAAGATAATGGAAAAAGTGGACATACTGCGCCGACCCCAAATGGGATGGAATAAGGGCAGGGCGATGATTGTGAAACATTATCCAATATCACTAAGAAAGTTCATTAGGACCTGAATCGTCATTCATGGGGCCTACCGCCTAACTCGATTGCTAATGATAACTATATTGCAATGCACTGCTTACGGCTATAGCAGCTACCCTGAATTTTTAAGCGGCACGGATTTTGCGCCAAATTCATACAAAATCATTCGGTGATCATTCGTTCAAAGCTATCGCTAATAGTTTAGGTACATTTGGTGCGAAATGACAGTATGACGTCATAAACTATAGTTTTTGCTTTAGCAATCGAGTTAGGCGGTAGCCACACGGTGGTCACACTTTCTTTCACTTTTCCCAAAAGAATGCATGGTAATAAAATATACTTTTCACTTCTCATGCTCTGAAAGTGTTTGTTTGTGCAGGATATAGGCTGCACAAAATCGAATTTTGTGCTCTAGAGCATTAACGTATCTATTAATAAAAGTATCTATATTAAGGCAAAGAAAATGAGCTATGCAGCCAAACTCAATAAGAAATTCAGACATAGAATTTGTTATTTTTTAATATTTACTTAAATTTATTTGCCGAATGTGTTTTTTAAGACATAAAAGATATTAAAATTATAGTTCAAGTAGGTACGGTAAGTATTAAATTAGTTTAAGAAAATTATTATTTCAAAATTTATTTAATACTTGGCTGTATAGGTCTGCAGCCCAAGCCTAATATCAATGGGAAAAACAATTTCCTTTAGTATTCAAAACTGTTTGAATTTTAAGAAATGTTAAGATAAATTACTGTTTTATTTCCTCGCAATCGAAATGAAAAGCAGAGTTTCTAACTCGTCCACAAAACCATTTTTCGCCGAGACTTTAAGCAGACTTAGACTAGACTAGTAGACTTTTAGCTTTTAGCTTTTCTGATAGTAATGTCGAGGATATGATTCGTTTTGTGCACTTGATGGAAAATCTACTATTTTTTTGATATTTAATTAATGTTGCGGCCTGGCAGCGCGCGCCGTCGCATAGCTTGGCCGCGTCCTTGGGTGTGGTGCGTCGCGCAGCCCTCGTCCCGCCTCCATATCCGTAGTATTATTGTCCTCTATGCAGCGCCAGCACCAATGTTTCAAATTTAAACAACTCCAGCAAAGGGTTCTCATACAACGTTGTAGAGCGTTGTTCCAAATTCAAATGGCCGCACAGCAATGGATTTGATTTTCTTTGTAAATTCGATACTTCGCGTGTTCTTTCTTCGAAAATAATGACAAAATTTCCATACATGTTTGAGAAAAGCCATATTAAAAATCGATGTATACCCGTTAGCCCTATTGAATGCTGCCTCGAAGTCTCTAAGAGACATTTGGGAATTGAAGTGTCTGCAGGTGTATTATGTTAAATTATAAATATTGCAAATATACTACCTTACCTTAACATAATACCAACCATGTCTCTAGAACAAATGTACTGTGTTAATTATTTTTCTGCAATAGATATGCAGAGCCACCTGTTGGCCCACGGCGGTTCCAGAGACCAGTCCGTCGCCTTATGGCAGGAGAATTTAATGCGACTACTCCATGCTACAAATGTCCCCAGCTAGATCCACAATCCCCACAACGCGTAATAGGCCAAGAAGACTGCCTGTGTTTGAATTTGTTCTCGCCAAAGATGCCAGGAGAGGAGAAAGGTACATATTTGGGAATTCTAGGCAAAGAAAACACCACCATTTAGTAAAACATCATCAAGTTTACTAAAGTAAAGGGTAAACCGAAATCAACTGAATATATTATTATCCAGTATTGAGACCAGAACCGGTCTATCATTATTGACATAACAGTTCCAGCTCCTGACAGCAAGTCCGATACCGTAATCGTACTGAAGGCTTGGGTCCTTCTCAGTAGTCGACACTTCCCATTTTGTGTATAAGCTCGTGAAAGCGGCTCAGTTAGAACAAGAAGCTCAAGAATTTAAACCTGGTACACGATATTACTAATACGTAGGTACATACCTACCTATGTGGCAAGCTTGCCAGTGACGTCCCAATTTCCCTTCGAGATCATCTTTCGAGGTTAGGACGTGATGGACTGATAATAGCAAATTATACAGTGTGGTTTGCCCAGTTAACACTAGGACTGGATTCCTATTTATTTGTCTTCTTAACTCTCACAGTTGTATAGTATAGATTCCTCTGCCGAGGGGAAACCACAATCCCCTTTGAAAATGGCAAAGTTCTTACTTGATATGTGTGTGGGTTGTTCTAAATATGTTTTTTTACATAAATCAGGTAATTATTACGTGTTTTCAGGTTCGCCTGTAATATTTTTTATTCATGGAGGTAATTACCGATCGGGGTCGGCAGCTCCTTATGGGGTAAGTATTATCAGTTACAAATTAAGTTTAAATTTAAATAATATATTATGTAAGTAATATGGTATTTTGGTTCGTTTTTTTATGCCGTCCGAAGACCGCAAACTCCAAACCCGTACCTACTCAAGTCAAACGTATGAAAGCCTCGCAAACGCTTGGGGCACCACATGTTATAGGTGTGTCACTTTGAGCGCTTAAACCAGTAACTTTGCTTTCTGAAAAGTTATCAGTTTCTGCCGGTGGTTTATACAAAAATAATGTCAATTGAATGTGACCAATTTAGGTACTTCTGACTAATTTATAATAACTGGTACTTCTGACTAATTTACATTAACTCTTAACTTCCCTGTGTAAAATTAACTTTCAATGTATGGAGTGCACAGAAGCGTGTTAACTGTTAAGCTAACTTTGTGGCAAATGTATAACCATTTCTTAATTTATAATCCTTGTCATAACCATTCGAGTACTCCCTGAATGGGTTTTCGGAAGTCGTCTCTCAAGGGAGTTTCAACTCAATCGCTACCGCAGAGGGAGGCTCGTAGTGCGCTACGTATCAAAACTGAGAGTGCCTCTAAAGATATGGACCTCGGCTCAGGACCGTGACTCAGGCGTAACGTGTGGTAGATGGTTCGCCCCCAATTACACGAGACATATAAGCTGGCACAATGTGGGTGTTAGTTAATGGACCTCTGCTTACCTACTAGGGGAAAAGGTGGTGATTTATGTACACTATTATAAAATATTGCCTTTTTAGGGAAAACACTTAACCCAAGAGGATACCATTCTGGTGGTCGCACAATACCGCTTAGGTTCACTAGGATTCATTACTAATGGCCAAAAAGAGGCTACTGGTAACGCCGGCTTATTTGATCTCCATGCTGCAATGACGTGGGTGAGTGAGATGCTTATTCTAAAATTAAAACCTTAATTTTTGGTAAATATTATAAATTACTCAGCATAACGTCGTGCAAGTGACAGTTTCTGCTTTCTGCCTATATACATGACATGCTAATATAGGGATTAACCCCCGAATATAGAAACGCTACTCAAATTTAGGGGACTGCTTAAAAAGTTAAGTGGACACTACCTGTCAGAATTTGTATGGAAAAACGTCAATTTTGACAATACTTAAATGTTAAGCGGGACCTTAACTTTGAATAGCGTTTCTGTATTCGGGGGTATGGGTGCTTTTCCACCAGAGCTGTGCGAGGATGCGTTGCGAGGAATGTTTTTGAGGGGAACCAATAGAATCACTGTATTTAAAAATAGAGTGATTCTATTGGTGTAGGGATGTGTATGAGGAGAACCAATAGAATCACTCTATTTGAAAATGCAGCAATTCTATTGGTTCTCCTCAAACACATTCCTTGCACAGTTCTGGTGGAAAAGCACCCATAGAGTGCGTGTTGTCTTCTTTATAAATGTGCCACAACATCACGTGGGCTTGATTGCATCGTCGATCCTGATACTAAGACCCAAGATACTGTACCACCACATTTTTTTTATAATTTCAAAATTTCAATAGTTTCTTATAAAGTATAGTCAACAGCACGTCATGTTAGCACAATGTTGTGTTAAATTTCTAAATGAAATTTAAATGTGCTTAACGTCAACCACGTTAAAGTTGACAATCGATTGGAGCAGTTCGACAGTTTTGAAATGCTTTTGATTCCACAAAATCCATTTGAATTTTTTCACATTACTTTATTTTTAAATTTATTACATTTTAGGTAAAAGATTACATAGAATTTTTTGGGGGTGACCCAACTAGAGTTACTGTTATGGGACAAGGGTCTGGTGGCAGCGCTGCTTCTTTAATGGCATTATCATCCGAAGGTCGGAACAGTAATGGCGTAGTGGCATTGTCCGGTACGGCATTATCACCTGGCGCCATCCGAACTGACCCTAATAGGCATACAAAAGAACTAGCTAAGCGTACCAACTGTCCAGAGAGTCCAGTGGAAAGTTTAGTTATGTGTTTGAGGATGCAACCAATCGAAAAAATTATTTTGGTAAGTGTGATATTGAGAGAGAAAGAGAAATATATTATGATTTTTAAATTTTGGATAATTTTAAAAACTACTGAGTTTTAACTTTGGGTTTGTAGGCCGATAATGGTGATGCGAATATTGTGGACACCCAAAAGTTTTTGGATGAAATTACAGGACGATCGGGTATGTTATTATGACTGTATCACGTCAGTTTTCGTATCATACGGATTTTTGCATGAAAACTTAATTAAAACAATACGGCTTTTCTATTTTCCCGTCATTCTTCATTCATAAGTATACCTTAAATTACAGTGGTACAAATGATACTGACCTCTTCACCTAACTGTATAATTAATTTAAATTACATAGTTGTGTACTTAGCGATTATAATCAAATAAGTTATTTGAAACGTAGGGGCAGGAGCACATGTGGAGGGCCAGGACGACAAACGTGGTCTACCAACTCTGGTCACAGAACAGCCTGCCGAGGCGCTCAAGAAGAAGATGCAAAAAGCGCCTCTGCTGACAGGTGTCAACACAGCTGAAACAGTTCGTGCCGTGTTTGGTACTGATTACCTAATTGTTATATACATTTTCAAAAATGTTTTCATGCCTGCGCCATACTTAAGTACATTTTACTAAATTTTTTACAGGAAAATATTCTAACACTCTTGTCAGTTCATTGGAAAAAATCAATGACTTTATAAAGAAGGACATCATAGGTGGACTGTCTAAAACAGTGGAAAGTGTTGAAGGACTGCTACCTATAAAAAGGGCCGCATTGAAAAACATACCGATTTTGGGCAACTTTGAAGAATATTACAACAGATTAGCTCAAAATGGTGCCGATGCCGTGCGAGGATTGTCTGCTATAGCTGAAGTAACAGGTATCCAAAAAAATACATTAGGGAATAATAATTTGTACGGGTTTTTTTCCGAGGAGCTCGCTAGCGCAGTGGCATAGCACGCTTGGCCTGCGATTGCGTAACCTAAGCAATGTCGCTAAGGCCGGTCATTGGATGAGTGACCAAAAATTTATTATCTCGAGTTCCTCCGTGCTTTGGAAGGCACGTTAAACCATTGGTCCCGGCTGCATCTGCAGTCGCCATAGCCTGTGGCTATAACCACCAACCCGCACTGGGCCAGCGTGTTGGGTCATGGCCCAATCTCCCTATATTCTTCCATCCATAGGGAAGGCCCGTGGCCCAGGATTGGGGACATTAAAACGGCTGGTGATGATGATGGAAAAAAACTTAACTGCAAACAAAAGCCATTGGTCTCTAAACGATAACTACTTACTTAATTATAGCAATTATCCTAACATTTTCTAAAACTTTGCTCTCGACGTAGCAGTATGTCTATTGCAATACTGTTGTTAGGATCTGGCAGGAGTACCTATTCCGCCGCCCTAATAAAAAATGCAGTAGGTACCTAACTGAACATATTATTAAATTTAGTAGGTAACCATTTTTAAGTATTTTTAGGTAAAATGTCGGTTAAATCTTATTTTTTTTATTAACATAATAGCAAGAGATAAATATACACAGTTTTTCTAATTTTTTAGAAGTTTCTTTCAATGTACAAGGTAAATATTAAAATTAACTTCATTAGGAGAGCAAAATTTGTAGTATGTAATAATAATAAAAATATTTGTGGTGCAATTATTATAGGTATCGGAGTTTGTTGCACTTCTGCGAATCCTGTTTTAAAATGGATCCAAATCCTGTGGGCTTTGACGTTTACCTTATAACTCAATGGCTTTGACTATCGCGGCGAGGGGTCGCTAGTTCAGAACAACTGGGAAGGGTCGACTCCCCTATTCGTATTTCGATTTTACATATAAATTAAGTTCTTCCGGTATAAGATGATCTTTGCATTTGTGTGAGTGCCCACGGATAGTGTAAAGTGATATGTGGCCAGCCACCGTAGCACGAGACGTTTACAAAATCTCCTTGGGGAAAAGAAAATATTTTCCTCTCGCTCTAACTCCCACTAAATCCCGAGACAAGACACTGTCAAGTGGTGGAAAGAGATTTTGTCCACGTCCCGTGCTAGGCCTACTGCATGGTGCGTCCGTCAACTATCAGTACTCTGCCTCGCACTTTCCTTTGTACCGCTAGCAGCTACATATATTAATAATATTTCGCTGTTTTGATTAGATATAAGTGAAATTTTTAATCCCATTGAAAATATATGGGCAATGATTGTGACCATGCAGTACATTTTCGAAATAAAAGTTTCGAAATACATATTTCAAACTAAGTAGATTGGTAAAAACCCACCTATTTTTACCTTCACCTCTTTACTTAATCATCTAGGTATTCAAGGGTTGAGCATTATGCACCTAATCAAAATCTATAAACAAATTTTATGTATTAAATGGATAGACTGACTCTGAGCTAGCTTACTTTAGTAATTCACTTGTCAAGCATATTTAAATCACAAGCCTGACGCAATGGGACGTTGATCACTAATGGTACGTTAAAAATTTGGCAGGTGATGCATTATTCAACTTCCCCGCTTTCAAGAGTGTGCAAGAGTGGGGTCTTGGAGCACCTGCGTATCTTTACAGCTTCGAATTTGCAGGAAATCTCACTAAAGCTTCGCACTTTTTACCTGGAATGGCCCTTGCAGGTAAGCTCGTTAGCATCTCTTTCGGAGAATACGTACGTAATAGTATGAAATATCTTAGATTTATATTTTTATTTATGACATGAGGACATTAATGAGATTGGATGAAGCGAAAGAAGTATGTACTTAAATATCTTAGTCTACCCCTATGGGAGAAATGCATGACATATTGAAATTTGGAAATATAAACATAATTATTAATATGTATTATATTATATATTGGCTGTTACAGACTAATAAAAAATGTGAAGTATCTAAATATTAAATTATTCGGTATTTGGTGAAATACCAAATCACAATACTAATTTTAATATTTTTGCAGACGATTCAGATGCTAATAATTCATTAAAAAAAGCAAAGAATAAGGGACCTGCTCATGGTGATGAACTCGCCTACATATTCGAACCATTAAATGACGACGGCACATCGATAGAACCCGAAGCATCTCAAATGGATAGTCGTGTGCGCAAGAACTTTTTAGGTGTTATATCAAAATTTGCACACGATTTGGACCTTGGGAAGAAAAATACCTCGGTTTGGAGTGGTTTCTTTTCGGCATCTAAGGACAAAAATTCTTACATAAGAATAGGCGAAGATGTCACAAGTGATAAAGATTTCAGGTATGCATTTGATTAATTAATTTTATTTGCATTGAGAAATAAAACTTAACTATTCCAAAGTTATAATAATAGGTTGCAAAACTTTCTAGAAATGTATTCTTTATTTCGGAACTAATCAATATGGTTAGTGCCAGCAAGTATATATACCTTAATTAATTAATTATTATTTCCTTAGATTCTGCCAAATGGGTTTATGGGGCAATATGGCCGATCGACTGACAAGTTCGTTGTGTCAAAATGAAATCAAAAATCTGCTGAAATTGGTGCCCATACCTACAGAGCTAAACCCAATATCAATTCTAAATCCTCTGGTCACTAATCTGAGACCAACACAAAATCGTGGCCCAGCACAGCAACAAGATTTATTCCCTAGTGTTACGAAATGGTTGGCTAAAAAATAAGCAATACACATGTTATTGTTTACGGAAATTCACGATTCCGAGTATTAATAAAGATAATAATAATAAATCACTTTCATTGTCCTTTGTGATTCTTGTCGAGTTTTATTTTTAGTACTTAATATCATGCGATTTAGTTATTGTGCATAGGTACATTTGCTCGAATATGTAATCTGACCTGATTAAAAACGACACTGGCGACTTTGTTATTGGATACTCGAACAGTAACTGCTAATGTAAGGCTCGAGTGTATTGAATATACATAGAAGGATTACGCAAAGGTAACAAGGTACTGATTATCCGTAGCCCACATATCTTCTATATTTTAATTGCTACGTAAATATAAGAATATCCATACTAGATTAAGAACAACTAGATCTAGGGTACAAAGAAATTAATGTCAACATCAATATCAGAAGGTTGAAGCATTTTATCTATTAATACTAACAAATGTTAAGTTTAATGGAACAAGCACAGGATGTGCCATTTAAAATACTACATAAAAATAACTATAAAAGAGAACATAGCAGTACTACATAAATACTTGAATAAAACGTTTTGGAACTGTAGTTAAAATTAGCCTAGCCCAACTAAAAAGTTTAAATATATCTTAGGTACTCTCACACCAATCATCGCACCCAAAACTTGTGTTATGGATACTAAATGACTGATAAAAATAATGTTTCTTATAGTGTTACAAATATACTGAATAATGAACATAATTATAATAAACAATCATGACTCGAGGACATTCATCCCACAAATATCAAGCCACTATGCAGAGGTACTAATATTTTCATATAAATTAGACTTACTAAAATTAAGGAAATAGAAATAAAACCAGGAAAAGTGCAAAGAATAGAATATCTTTTTTTGTTTGTTACTTGTAATTATAATTAATTTTTCAAAGTAAAATAAGTCATAAAATTAAAATTTCGATGCGAGACTAACCCGAGTTTTCCGAAATCCGGACTAGAAAAGTGCTTTGAAAATATTATATTCGAATTAGGATTGCACTGAAAGAAGAATATTATTATCTATGACCAGAAAAATAGCAGCCTGTACATGCATCATAGTCATAGCTATCAGTTTTCGGTATGCGGGCTTAAACAGGTATCGATATAAATGCTGCATATTGTATCAGAATGTTTACGGTTCGGCATTGAAACTTTCACGAGAAACTTACTGTCACCATGTCATTTGCAAAGACTTTATTTATTTTATCTATTAGTCTCATTATCGCATATGGTCAGGCCAAAGTAATATCTCCAAAAGATGTTGAACAGTTATCTGCTAGACAAGCGCTTGAAGATGAAAATGTTGGAATAGTTCCTGCTGTCGTAGCTTCAGAAATATTAAACTCAGCTGCGAACTGTGTTCCCATCGGAGAATTTGTAAGTACTTTCTAAAATCTGTAAATTATTTTGATTTGTTATATATTTCGTGCCCTAGATATAAAGACAAAAAATTAATAAAAGTGGGGCCAATAGGGATGATGACACTAACAAAGAATCACTGATATAATGACTTATAATAGTAATTTAGGATAAGGAGGGTCGTTAATAGTCACTTGTTATCAGATTATACTTGTGATTGATATTTATTTTATAAAAATAAAAGTACAAAACTTTGCAATCCGCCATATTTGCTAAAACACCGCGTGACGTCATTATTTAGTTATCTCCATTATGAAATTTTATTTGCCAATCAAACTCACTTGTTTAATATTGAAACTGGCCTTTTTACGGAATAGTGACGTAACACAGACGCCATTCCTATTTTGACGTTTTGGCGGAAATTTTAAATTGCATTATTCAAAATATGTTTTTCTATCTAAATCGAAAGTTTTTACAAAAATATAATTTATTTTGGGTAAAGTAGACAAGTAAGAAAAACATGGTGTAGTTTTTCAAAATCAGTCATCATGCCTATTGCAGAAATCTTCAAAGAGATTTGACACAAAGTGACACAATATGATAGTGATTTTAACTGTTGATATTATTTTTAATTATGATATGAATACATGACATGTGAACTAAAATTGTTTGATATTTTTCAATTACAGTGCATGACTCACAGTGATTGCTGTACAAATGCTTGCTTGGGATACATGAAGAGATGCGTTTCAGGCAGTGGATAATAATATTATGTTAGTTACTAAATATTTTTATGTAAATAAAGAACTTTCCACGTTTATTTATGGTTTATATAAAGTGTATATAAGTGCTATAATAGGCTAATATAACAAAATTGACGTTTAGGCTATACATACTCGTATATGTATTTCTGGCATACTGTTTGATTTCCTACACATTGGTTGAGAATAAATTTGATTTTATAATTATTGATTGCATTATTTAAATCCCCAAAATATATTAGTCTCATTTATTAGAATTGTAAAATAGAAGCCGTGTGGTGACGGCAGAGTAAAATACGGATGTCACCACCCCAAATCTCTCCCGTGGGTGTCGTACAAGGCGACTAAGGATAAATCAGTGATGAGGATTAGGCAGCAGCGTTCCTCTTACACCACCTAGCTATAAACCTACTGTGACTTTTGTGCCCGATAAATGGCAATAGGCTCGCCACCTATTACATGGGACCTAACATAACTGGCGAAACGTGGGTGCTAGTTCGCCTCTGCCTACCCCTTCGGGGATATGGGCGTGATTTGTGTATGTGTATGTATGTATGTAAAATATTTACTTGTTCGGAATTAACAAGAGTTCTTGTCAGCCTTATTTTTTCCAAAACATCAATAGCGGTCGGTCAAAGAAGGTTCACTCGATAATGAAGTTAACATTAGCAAGTTAACAAAATCTTCTTCTCCCTGCCCTGTTCCCAGTCTATCTGGGGTCGGCGCAGTATGTTTTCTCTTCCATTCATATGTCAGACGCCATCAAGCCATCCAATCCCTTTTGATTCATATCATCCATCCCACCGTAATGGTGTTAGTGATGAATGAATGTATAGAAAAGAGACTGAACGGACCATGTCGAGAGACCCATGAACGGAGAGAGTGATTAGAATGACAACATTCCATTCCATACTGCTCAAGGTTTTGGCTTAGGTTTTACAGCCGGCCGCCTGCCTGACACCAACCCTCTTTGGGTACAAGAGGGTTGGTGTCAGGTTAACAAAGGTTAGCAAGTTAACAAAATAAGTGACATTTAAAAAAATAATAATATTCATTGTATCTTATAAGATTATAACCTTATTGACCCGTACTAAAGTGTATTACCCCCGAATACAGAAACAAATTTGAGGCACTGCTTAAAAAGTTAAGTGGACATAAGGTACCTGTCAGAATTTGTATGGAAAAACGTCAATTTTGACAATATTTAAATGTTAAGCAAGACTCAAACTTTGATTAGCGTGTCTGTATTCGGGTGTTAAATTCTTATTTAGAAGCAATGATATTATATTAAAAAGAGGTAGATAGGTTACTTGCATGCAAAAAGTGCGACCCGAAAAATAGGCTAATTAGCCTACCTGAGCTCAGCCTCGCAATGACAGCGAATGCGTTGATTGCTCCCGATATTTATTACAAAAATGCCGTCTTATGTTATGCGACGCTGTAACAACTACACCAATAGACTTCCAAAAATCTGGGGATTACTTATCATGCGCGTAGTATACATTTTTATTTGATTTTCGTTAATATTATTAAGAAAATAAATAATATTAGATAAAAAATATCATATTAAGATAGAGTGCGACAGCAAATACAGCGCGCAACGAGTGAAAGAGGGATGGTTGTCAAAGATTAAAATATAGCCGAACGGAGAAAATTACACATACCTATCCATGATAGTGTCTACACATTAGCTTACATTTCCCTTTAGAATGATGACCAGACAACTCGACTTTTTGCCTAGGTATCTAAGTAAGGCGCCGGACTATCCTTAAGTCCAGTTCCTGAATGCCGAATTATCAGTATTAAGTTTTTTTTGTTATTTTTATAGGTTTCCGGCAAGAATTAAGGTGAAACCAATGAATAAATTTTGTGCGTAGACAAAGAAAGTAACAAGATTGGCGGCGATATACCTTAAGTAGAATAAGTTTGGTACATTTCAATGATGCAATTTCAATATTTAACATAATATCTACCTATGATGTTAAGCTTAAAAGATGGAAATTAACTTTATTAGAAAGTCAAACTTATAAGGGATATAAAACATAAAACATATTTATTTAATTTTTGACAATGTTTAAAGTGTCATTGTGTGTTGCTACAGCATTTTGGTACATATTTTGTTCGTGTTTTGTGTGAGCGTGTGAGCGTATAACGTATCTACCTCTTTATAAATATAATATCATTGGTTTAGAAGCTGATTTTCGCAAAACCCTTTCGTCAAAAAATTACCAGTCTGCCAAATTATATCATTGTACCAAACTAGGTAATAATAATTTACTAAAGTATGAGACTATATTATTATTGTATGTACTTGTTCGTCAAAAGTAATTGAAGCGGAGAGCAAGTGGAGTGTGCTGTTTCCCTTATAATGTGATAATTAATGAAAAGGAGAACTAAACTATGAAAGTGGGTTTATTGCGAAATTACGAGTTGTGCAGATAAAAGTGACAAGTAAAATAACAATCGAACTTTTGATATAATAAGGATGTCAAAAATCATAGGAAAACATAAACGTAACAAAGGTTTATTGCTAAGCTCGGCAACAGTAATGTTATATCTTTTAAAAATCCAGTCCACATACTTAGCCCGTCAACTTTTACCCTGTTATTTACTTATTTAACTTATGATGAGGAAAACTTTCTCGGAATTTCGCTATGGCATTCACGTTCTCCAACAACGAAAACATCTACCTAACCTAGTTAGCATAAATAAAATATTGTAATGATTTCGAGCTTTAGTATGCGGTTGGTATGCGCTTGTAATATAAACTATTGTAAACGCCAGCATTTCCAGTAAATGTTGTTGTTGTATGGATGTTTTCGATGTGATATCAGAGGATAGCGGAGAATTTCATCATTATTGTTTTGACCACTCAGCCGCTATGTCTTTCACCGGGACCTTATTTTTTTTAATTCTTTGTGGTGCTACCGTTTGTATTAATTGTAATGTAATCATAAACAATGCCGAAAATGAACCGAAAACGATGCTCACATCAGGAGATGTTTTGCCGACGCCTGAAACAGTTTCACAAAATCCTGCTGAAGTTACATCAGAGATCCCAACTGCATGCGTTCCAGTCGGACAATTTGTAAGTATTTTCGAAATGTAGTACCCATAACTAATAGAACAATATCCAGATTAACAGAAAAATTAATGTATTTTTTGAAATATAGTTCACATATTGAAATAAATAATTAAGAACATACATAATGTACTTAATTATTTACTACTATATATGCTACCGGAAATGTGTGTAATCCGTCATTGTATTCAATTCCTAGGAAATGTATGTAGTTCTAAAAATCGCACGGAAATGTATGAAATAAATTATATTAGAGACACTAAGAAATTTATACATTTCCAATACAGCAATAGGAAATGTAAAACGTTTAAGATATCAATGGTTACGTGGGGATAGCGGGGCGAGGGAACTATTCAATTGTAACTTTCCTATAAAATGTTCTAACCTAACCTATTCAACTACTGTATTACAGCAAGATATCTGTGCTATAAAATATTGTGTACAATATAAGGATATAACAAATAAAACAACGTGTTTTATTATAGGAAGCATTATCTTTTTACATTTCCTAATCCGATTTTGGCATTATATACAATTCCTAGGAAATGTATACATTTCTTAGGATATGTATAAATTAAATCATTTTTAAAACAATATTTTATATTTTTCCTAAATAGCTTCGGAATTGTATACATTTCCTATCCTAGGAGTTGCATACAATTACGGGATATGATACGTTTCCGGTAACGTATATGTATACTACATTAATTACTCCCAATAATCCGAAAGGGTAGGCAGTGGTGAATTATAACACCCACTTATAATTCACCACTGCCTACCCTTTCGGATTATTGGGAGTAATTAATGTAGTATACATATATGTTACCGGAAACGTATCATATCCCGTTATCTTATATATTTTGCAAAAATTGCCCTTTTTTATGGTTTTATTGTAGGTATTTTTATGGTTTTAGTATCTTATTAATAGGGTACAGGCTACCACAAAATGTCCAATTCTCTCAACCGACTTTGTGCCTTACTACAGATAAGTTGCGGTTAACAAACTATTGAAGAAATTTGATAGTTTTGGGAAGTGTGGGAGTGCCGCTGACTGTATACCTGCCTATGCATAAAATAAAAAAATAATTGACCATTCTCTAATTACATTTCAGTGTATGAATAACAGTGATTGCTGTTCAAAATCATGCTTGGGATTTTTGAAAAGATGTGTCTCTGGAAGTCAGAAGGCGGAAGAAGACTTCAGTTTGGATATGAACAAGAATCTTTAATAAGTAGGTAGTCATAAATATTTATAAGCTACTCAGCTTAACAGAACATCTATACTTTGTTAATTTTTCTGGTAGGATGAATTGGGTGATTTAAACTCGATAAATCTGGAGGATTTTGTGCAAAATGTTGAATTTCTTTCATGGCATCAGCAGATATCTTCCACAAATCAGGGTAGTTCTTTTTGAAATTGTTGTACCATCCGTAAATCTGTAAATTATGGAAATATTTTATGATTGTTGTAGGTAAAGTATATTATTTATTGTCAAATAAAAAAAATCTTTTATCTTGGGTTTTATGATGCATAGGTTTTCTGATACCTACTCGCAATATGAAACCCCTAAAAAATTCTATCGCATTCAAGAACTTCAGCACATTCTTCTCGTTTTATTCAAGTATTATTAATGGTTATTGTTTAAATATCAAAAGGAATAAAATATGTATACCATAATAAAGACTAATAGTGAGTTTAAATTTTTTGTACTTCCATAATTCCAAAGAAATTAATGTGCATCTGCATTGAGTGTTCTTTTTTTCAACTTTTGGTAAATAAAACGAAATTTATAGGAAATTTAGTAAGAAAATTTAAAAACTTATTGCATGGGGTCACAAATTTCTATCTTATCTTATTCTATATTTATAATTATTGTATCACTTATCATTATCAGTGAGTAATAACGGGAAAATTCAACTCTTATAATATTTTGGTTGATCTGAGCACTTGACGTCAGTTAGAACTTGGTCACATTGACTCGAATGAACCAGTCAAAGAGTATATAATACACTACGTTTAAGAGTCGGGACTTCAAACAAGCTTTTTGACAATTTTGACTCGCAGTTTAGGCTAAGATCTCGTACCAACCAACAGAGACAGATAAAAAAGTAATGCCAACATACTACAAAAGCAAACTAAGGATGTGGTGTACGCTACAGAATGTGTCGATATCGATAAAAACGAATGGGTACCCCCCCCCTGCCTTGCAGAACTTGCAGACAGGTTTTTTAATCCTACAAAAGCAAAATAAAAAGCTCTGTTCATTTGAAAATATTGAGTATTATTTAATTACGTGTAATTATTTAATACAATTTATTTAACAACAAAAAATAAAAGTTATGTTTACAATGTGGAAATTAAAATTGTTGGTAATTTTCTGATCTCATATTCTAGGCGGAGTCTTCAGATGTTAGCTGATCGATCAACACACGTTTTTGCAATGTTGTGTAAGCAAGTAAGCAGGACATTTAGATCTGAAATAATAAATAGAGATTTGTAAATATATCGTTTGAGTTTACGCAGGTCATCATCAATTCAATTTATTGTTCACCGCTTACCATAGCGGACTATATGTAACGCGCCCGAAGGTCTGGTTCTGCCCAATCAATGAAATCTGGTTCTGAAATAAACCACTCATTAGCTTCAGGAATTGAGCTATCAAACCATATCGGAAGGATAAGTTATGTAACTTACCAATAGAGGCGCTTATGCGGTTGCAGGCAACGATCACACCCGACGGGCATCGTGTAGCAAGGCGGCAGTCACGCTGTCTTCTTCTTCTAGTGCCTCTTCAATTCGGAAGATAAGCCGTCAGCTTTTTATATTCATCTCTGTCAGTCGCAAACCGAAACGGCTTTTCAACGGGGTTAATGCCGATCCACTCTCATATGCTTTGCAGCCATGACTCTCATCGCCTTTCAATAAGTCACGCTGTGATCTGAAAAATAAGTGGAGTTGAACACAGAAGAACTTTTGATGATGATAATGAGAGATGAATAATAAAACTCATACAACAAACTTTGTTGTTAATGATGTTAGCTATCTAGTCATGGGAGGTTTTTGTTGTTTTATAAATAACCCTATATATGATATACTATATTATAATATATTGCAATAGACAATATTTATATGTATAAAACTAATGAAACATCTCAAGTACATTTGATACTCAAATTTACGAAAATAGATTTTTTATCGATAATTTGGTAAGTAGTAAGGACATCGCTACGGCGCATATGATTTTTGATTAAAGTGACCAGAACTTATTTCTAATTACTTAGCGTTTATATAATAACATGGAAAACTACTTACCGCTTCTCATCTAGTGGGAATTGGCCATGAAAACCCTCTTTTGGTTTAATTTCCTACTAGATTTTAGTCAACATATTTCACACCTTTTGTAAAACATTTCGCTGTTATGCACATAAATAAATGACACAAACTAGTTAGATATACACTAATGATAAGTCACTGAAGACAATAAATAAGCACAAGATGGAAAACTAAACTAAAACAACGCTTTAATTTATATTTTCAAAACGGCATAGTGACTTATGACATTAGTGACACACTTCGGCAGCGCAAGACAAGGAAGGTTAGATCGGAAGTAAGAGACAAAACAAGTCGCCATTAAAAATTGCCTAAACTCCATACATTTTTTCTGCAGTATGGGAGTTTCGCCAGGCTGGAACCAGTGTTCATTTAATTATCATACAACCTATTTACGTCACCGAAGTTTCAAATGAAAACACTTCTGTTTAAATAACACAGAAGTTTTTCTGACAATTTAATGTCAATAATTAGCACCACAGATATACGAGGGCGGGTCAATAAGTCCGTGACTTTTGGAATAAAACACAGATTTTTTGATAAATAAATCATTTTATTTTTCAACGTAGTCTCCCTTGAGCTCTATACACTTTGTCCAACGCTTCTCCAATTTTTTTTTATCCCTTCAAAAAAATATGATTTGTCGAGGTTCAAAAAATTCAAAAAGTCACGGATTTATTGACCCGCCCTCGTATCATGCACTGTTTGTACATGTTCCACAAACTTTTTAAGATATTTATAGGTTAGGTTCCATAAATCTTTCGCTTGGCTCAAGTATAATGACAGTGACTCACTCTTGTATATTTGCTAAAATCGAAGTCAATGGCCTCTAAAGTCATGTTGGTGTTAAACAGTTGGAAGTCAGCAATGGTGAGGTGGTCTGCAGCCGCGTAGGCGGTACCCAAACGTTCCAAGTACGTCTCAAAGACATCCAACGCCATGTGGACCTTTTTAAGCCCCAGGGGTGTGCGATCGTAATCATAGAATATAGGCGCCATCTGAAATTTTTATTTTATTTTACTTTTTAATATGGTACTTGCGCCAACAGATATTACATTTTATTTAACTGGAACTTTTATAAATGTGGAAGGAATGGAGTGCCGAAAATTTTAGTGTCATTTTTATTATGATAACAAACTTTATAAATAATTAATATAGGTAGGTTGGAACGGGAATTAAGGCGATTATTTACCTTTTTTAATGCCTAACGTTTCGTTTACATATCGCGATAATTTCCGTTCCAACCTTAATTGATCATGCAATGCGAAAGTTTTTATGTGATTTATAAATAAATCTGACTGAATTATAAGTATTGGTGCTTACTGTGTATGCTGAAATGTTGGCGTAGTAGGTGGAAAGGTTGAAGCATAGCCGATGATTAACAATAGCTCTGGAAAATGTAAATGTGATACATAAAACATTTTACAATAAAAGTCTTTTAAAATTATGACTTTACGCTTAGGCCGTTTCTATTAGTTTTATTAAATCCAACTTTTATAACAAGTAAGAGAAAGGTCATTCAATCGGCACGATATTTGGTCCGTTAATTAGTAGTTTATCAATAGACGACGTAACGTTAAAAAAATATGTTTGAGAAAAAGTGACAAAAGGATTTTAAAAAAATCATTTATTATTAGTATTCAATTAAAAAAGAAGAAGTAGGCAAGACGCTTAAACCAACGAGCAAAGAAACGTAGTGGCAGAAACATAATTATTATTCCAAATATGTAAATATAATGATACCTTGCTTTTGGCTCTTCAGGGTACAATGGTGTTCCGGGCTTGTATTTGTCACAAATGTACTGAAGGATAGCGTTACTTTCACTCAGATAAAAGCCTTCGTCGTCAAGCACTGGAATTTCTTTCTGTGGGTTCATCTGCCGATATATTGTTTTTTTGTTATGTTTTAGAGACTGGCCTGTTTCACAATCGACAAGTAAGTTGTAAGTAGCGTACTTCGCAGATCATTTGACAGTTGTAAAATGAAATATATGTCAATTGAACTGCAAAGTTAGCTACTTCGAACTTACTTGTCGATTGTGTAACAGGTCCTTATAGATTAATTACGTGCAGCTTTCTTAATATTAGTCTCATAATTATAAACGAACTTATCAATAAAAAAATTACCCAACCAAAATTAAATGTTACCCGAGATATTTTTCATATAATATTTTCCTATATACCTGCAGCTAGCAATGTAACATACCAATGCATACTGAGATGTCATGTGTTCTCCAGCGCCATAATCTACGTTGACCAGCTCGAAAGGTATTTCGAGATGGGCAAGTGCCTGCCGAACCGACAGGGAGGGGGGTCCATCAGACACAACGTGTAGTTTTAAAACCATATTGCTGTAAATCAAAGAAATAACATAATAGGTAAATATTTTAATGAAAACAAAGTATAAAAAGCATCTATAATGCTGGCCATTTAATTATTTTAGGCGATATCAGGTTCTGCATCATTGTTAGACTTTGATGATTTAATCATTGGATAATCGTCTTATTGGGCGATTTTTTGTTCCAATCATTACTTATTTAAAAAGCACAATTATTAATAATAATATTTTATAACATTTAGGCATATTTTCACGGATTCGGATTGGTGACGGCAGAGTGGAATACAATTGTCACCACCCCAAATCTCTCTAGTGGGTATCGTACAAGGAGACTAAGGATAAATCAGTGATGAGGAATAGTCAGCAGCGTTCCTCTTATACCACCTAGCAATGTACTGCGACTTTTGTAACCGATAAATGGCAATAGGCTCGCCAACTATTACATGGGACCTAACATTATTGGCGAAACGTGGGTTCGCCTCTACCTACCCCTTCGGGGATATAGGCATAATTTATGTATGTATATATGTATGTAATTATTGTATATGTTTAATTAAAAAGCAATTCCAAGTGTACTCGAATGCACGGTATTTGTAAAAATACCTGTTTTAAAATTATATTCGTCAAGTTAACTAACGTGCTGGTTAGTCGAGTGATAAAGGCATCCCGCATTAGGACAATAATTTTTAGAAAATATCCCGACCTGTTTTTCTTTGAATGATAATTTTTCTAATTCTATAATAATGTTGAAATAAAAATCAAAGTAGTAATTTTTATTATTTCAAACTTAAAACAATTCTTTGACTTTTCCTTTATTTCTAACCATTTTATTTCTAAATACATAAAAATAAGTTAGTTAAACAAATAATAGTTAGTTATAATAAATAGATAATGCATTGAAATTGGGTTCGTAGGCACTAAATCTTTGTCTCCTCTGCGATGCATAATCTATAAGGATATTTTTGTTAGACTGCGTTGAAAGAAACGCGTAAGCGCCAGAAATCGGCGGCGCTTGCGATGTTTTGGTCGCGAGAAAACTGTATTCTATCAGCGATCAGCGCTGCACGTTTTAATACTTTGGTTAGACGATAATCGACTGCTAATTGACTGTTAGCGCTTATGTTATTTGTTTAGCGCTGCAGCGTATAACTGATTCTACGCCACGCTCGCCCGCTCGCCCCGCACACCCCGCCACCGTAGGTTGATTCGAGTTGGGAGAATTATTTTTGTTTGGCATTGCGACTCTAGTTAACCTTATAACTCAATGTTTATATGTATGGAAGAACTGTCAGAAACGGGCGGTTTTCTTTTACTCGCTTGTTTTACGTGTTGGTGAACTCGAGCCTAAAATCGATTGTCAAGATTAACTTGTTTGGCACAAAGTCGATTGACACAATTTGTAGCCTGACATGCTGATTGTACCTTGACTGTACCTAGTTTGCTTCACCAACTAATAATGAAACTATCTATGTATCTTCATCTCATACTTAGTTAATGTTTATATGCCAACTGAAGTCGAAAGAAAAAATTTAAATAGACTTACGTAATTATAAACACCAAACGCCGACAGCAAGTACCTACGGCAACTTGTGAATCGAACGAATGGATACTGCTAAGCTTGGCTTGGGTCAAGTTTCACTTCACATCGCGTCACCAATTAATGCTCCTTTCACTTTTAGACGTCTGTGGGGGCCATGATTTATTATACTTAGAATATGAAAATAAGCTATTTTCAGATGATGCTTTAGCATTACAAATATATATTTTCATCAATCGTGTGAAAATAGATAGCTATCTACACTGTACACATTACAAGAATGGTTATTCCGTCAAAGATGTTTATAGAATAATATAATAATAACGATTAAGGGCTAATATATAAAACTAACAAGCCATTTATGGCTTATAAATGGCTTGTTAGTTTTATATAGTCTTCATTCAATAATAAACATTCAAATTCATTTAATAATAGTTATTTGTTATACGTGAGTGCAAAGTTGCTTTTTAACCGCGTGCTCAATTTTGATGACCGAGCTAGCGAAGGATTTTAAATTATTTAAAATTAGAATCCTGAGCGTTAGCGAGGGAATCAAAAGAGCACAAGGTGAAAAATCTTTGCACTCGAGTGCAACACGTAACTTTTTATCCCCCCCAACGAGGAAATGGTAAAATACAAAAAAAAAAACTATCAGAAAAGTTTCTGTTATCACCCAGAAACTTCCACAACACTCACCCGTCAACCCAAACACACCATCAACACCCACCCAAAACCACCCAGAACATCCACCCAAACACACCCACAGTATACTCTCAGACACAACCACAACACCCAACCTTCCACCTAAACACACCCACAACATTCCCCCAGAAACACCAGCAACACACCCACCCACCCAGAAACATTCACAACCTTCACCCATCAACACCCACAACTCACCCACCCATCTACACCCATAAAATTCACCCAGACACACCTACAACACACACCCATCCACGCAGACACACACAACACACACCCATTCACCCAGACACACCCGCAACATTCATCCAGATACACCCACCACAATAAATTCTACTTGCCATAATATTATAACCTGTAAGTACCTAATAACTTTTAACCGCCTCTGTGGTCTAGTTCGCCCACCGGAATGAAGATCCAGAGGCCCCGGGTTCGATCCCCAGGGGGGTACAACTTTGTGCTCGGTTTGGTTTGTGGTAGGACTTCTTTGAAGTCCGCCTGGCTAGCTACCACCATCTTATCAAAAATCTGTCGCCATAATAATAATGTTAACAGCATTAATGTGTTTCGACAATGTGAGATAAGATAGCCAGCCCCTCTGTGGTTGAGGGTTCCAGGTGAAGCTCGATTCCATCTTTAGCCCTTATCGTCACTTACCATCAGGTGAGATGAAGGCTTCCCTGCTTCCCTGCTGAAAGCTTCCCTGTCTAACATAGTAGTAGGTAAGTACCATCCAAACCATTGAGTTATAAGTCGGCCCTTACCATTGAGTTATAAGGTTCAATGCCCCTTACGACGTCGATTATTTCGAATCCTATGGTAGACGTAAAGCAAAAAGTGGATTGATAAAATGTTATATATTCTGGTAACCTGCTGACGTACTTGACTTCAAACAATAGTATAATACCACAGATATCTATGTGTATAATACCTATGTTTATAGAAAATAAAATAAATAAATAAAATAGCCTTCTTTGTTACAAATAGTTAATTAAGTAATTGAATTTTCACTTCTCATGCTCTGAAAGTGTTTATTTGTGCAGGATATAGGCTGCACAAAATCGAATTTTGTGCTCTAGAGCATTAACGTATCTACTCATAAATGTGTCTATATTAAGGCAAAGAAAATGAGCCATGCAGCCAAACACAATAAGAAATTCAGAGATAGAATTTGTTATTTTTTAATATTTTTATTCTTATGTGTTTTTAAGGCATAAAATATATTAAAATTTTAATTTAAGTAGGTACGGTAGGTTATAAAATTAATTTAAGAAAATTATTATTTCAAAATTAATTTATACTTGGCTGTATAGGTCTTCAGCCCAAGCCTAATATCAATGGGAAAAATAATTTCCTTCAGTATTCAAAACTGTACGAATTTTAGATTGAATTTTAAGAAATGATATGATAAACTACTGTTTTATTTCCTCGCAATCGAAGTGAAAAGCAGAGTTTCTACCTCGTCCACAAAACCATTTTTATCCTCGACATTACTATCAGCCCTCGCCTTCAGCTCGGGCTGCTAAAAGTCTCGGACAAAAATGATTCGTTTTGTGCACTTGATGGAAAATCTACTATTTTGCAACCGAATTATGAAATTTAATGCCAACTGTAATTGCTATAAGAAGGTACCTAAAGACAATCTACTGACGAAGAAATAATTTAATCTCTAGCAAGTAGTAATTTAAAACCGCATTTAACCCTTCTTATGCTTCTTTGACAAGAAACTTTGATACATATTTTTACTTATTGAGTAACTCTGTGTTAGTTAACAGCGTACTTAAGGAACTACACTATTGTAATAGTAGTATTTAACTTCTAAATATAAATGCATAATTTATTCTTGAATCGTACTTTATTATGGCACTTAGTAACCTGAGTTGCCTTGTAAGTCGGCTCCGTGGGTGCGCTATGCCTCCATTATATTATATGATTGGTAGAAAACGACATGATTAGAACCTATCACATTTTGGATAAAATTAAGCTGTACTGAAGTAGAGTTATGTTGTAAAGAAACTCAACACTTGCAAAACAATGCTTCTCAGGAGAAGGACTCTCCCGAATACGAAGGTTACGTATTCCCCATGTGTTGGTATAGGTCTCCGGCTGCAAATAAATGCAGAATACTGCAAATCTGTAGCTTGAGTGGTCCTTCAATTTTATTGAGCAAAGCTTTAGCAGGGTTAATAGTATAGAGGGAACTTCTTGCATAATGTTTATGAAATTGCTTCCTCGGATTTGTTATAAATAATAGTAACCTAACTTGTAATCGCCTTTTATGAGAATCCACAGTGCAACTATTAACATATATTTTTTAAAATGAGCCCTTACAAAAATTTGGGCGTTTATTTATTACTATTGTTGTTTACCAGTGTTACTTCAGAAGCCCAAGGATCGGTGAGAAGAAATTCTAATTTAACTTCATCAAAAAATCTCCGCATAAGGCGGCAGGACGGATACATTTACAAGAAACCAAGCGTTGCATTTGATTTGCCACCAAAAACAGTTGCAGTTAGTACTTCGGCTCCTATTTCAGAGGTGACAAAGTCGCAATACATGTACTATGCATATCCAGCGCCAAGCAGGGGCACAAAAGATACAGTGAATATTGGGTTTTCTACTACGAGTGTTCCGATAGGAACTTCACCTACTGCTGTTAATTTAGGAACGAATAATGCAGTAAATTCTGCAAACATGGGAACTTATCCAGTCAGCTCTAGTAATAATTTAGTGATTGGCTCAAATACTGGATCATCTGGGTACAATTATGAAGTGTCTGCTGTCAATTCGGAATCGAGTACATCGGGAATTTTGCCAAGCATCCTGGCAGCAGAGTATAATTATGGAACGAGTACCGGAAGCTTAGGGACTAATAATGCAGGGACTGCCTCTAACACGATATCCTCTGGCTACAATTTTGAAGCCAATTCTGGAAGCTCAGGGACTAATAATGCTGGAATCGGTTCACTTACTGTCGCTGCAGGTTACGATTATGGTGATATAAAAGCTAATACGCAGTCTAACAAAGCAGGTTTATCTGGATCTGCAGAATATGATAATAATTATGGAACTACTGCTCCTAACTTGGCGTCGAATAATGCGCTAAATAGAGATGTAACAGATGCAGGCTTCGCTTATGAAAGTGCTAAAGAAAACTTGATAAATAATCCAGCAAGTTCCATACTTACTGAAACCACACCTAGTTATGAAAAGTCAAGCTCTGTAAACCCCCAAGCTGTTACTGGAACTTGTCTCTCAGGATACACTTGCAATGCTCCAGTATCTACTAGGACCCCTGATTTAAATAGTTTATTGACTGCTTCCACTAATGCTCCAAAATACTTACCACCAACTGTAGGTAAGGATACCGGCATTTCAATAAGTGTCCCATTTAATCAGCCAACTACTGTTCCGGTGTATACCGCCAGTAGTCCTGCAAGTTATTTGCCTCCTAACGTTATTACACTGCCAAAAGATACGCCTTCATCGATGTCTGGATCTACAGTAGGACCAGAGTATTTACCTCCAGCATCAATTACAACGGGTCCGCGTGCTCAATTGACTGTCTCCACTCCAGCCTCCACATACTTGCCACCGGTCTTTTAAATTCCTTGGGTGGGACTATACTAGACTATAATAAAGAAAATAAAGATGAACTTTGATAGTTAATAAATTATATGCTCTGAAATTAATTATAATATTGTATATTTCGGTAATAAATTACAATAGTAACTACAGTAGTTTCATGAAAAAAAAAAGTTACTGATGTAGGTAAGTAAGGCATTAGAGCTGTGTGTGGACTCAACCCCGATTATGTAAGCCTCTTTCAATCGCTTTCGTCTACCTGTCACTCTCACACTTTTCGATTATTCTTAGTGAGTGAGAGTGGTAGGTAGACGAAAGCGATTGAAAGAGGCTTACATAAAAACCCCACTGGGAAAAGTGGTGGTCCATTGTTTCTGCCTGCCCAGCCTGTCGGACGGTGGTGTGAGCAGGAGCTGTATGCATGTAGTATGTGCTGTAAGAGAATGGATGATGAGTAATATCAAGATGATGGATGCGGCTGAATTTTGATCTTTTGAATGTGTCGCTGCTTCGAAGCATCCACCTCTTTCTACTTCATGTATCCATCTTCTTTTACTCCTGGTATATAATTAGTTTCTAGTTCTTCTCTTTACATACTTACAAGCGTAAGAACTAGAAATAACCTATAAAACGTGCATATTTAAAATATTGATTAAAAAATAAATACAAAAGGTATAGTTAAAATAAAACTGAGGTATTATTAAGAAATAACTGAAGTTTATTTTTTAAAAATAACATCGTCTAAATGATGGCCCTCTCTCCGACGACACTCCTCTAATCGCAAACGGAAGTTATTGAAAACTTTCTTCAGTAATGCTGGTGTAATTGCTGCCATTTCACCACGGATATTCTCCTTTAGCTGATCGATGCTTTTCGGATTATTGCTGTAGACTTTGTTCTTGAGGTATCCCCACAAAAAAAAGTCAGGAGGCGTCACGTCTGGACTACGTGGGAGCCATGGGATATCACCTCTTTTCGAAATCAGTCTGCCAGGGAACATCTGTTTCACAACCGCCATGGAGTTATTTGATGTGGGACAGGTAGCTCCGTCTTGTTGAAACCAAGTCCTAGAATTCACTATTCTTGAATTTTCAAGCTCTGGAGCCAAAAAACCTTCCAACATCGCAACATAGCGTTCGGTATTAACAGTGACGTTTTGCCCCCGCGCATTTTCAAAGAAAAACGGTCCAATTATTCCTCTACCAGAGATTGCTGCCCATTCTGTCACTTTAGGACTATGCAGTGGTTTCTGGTGCTTGAGTTTGGGATTCTCACTGTTCCAGTAACGACAATTTTGACGGTTTACGAACCCATTGATATGGAAGTGGGCCTCATCTGAGAAAAGGATATTGTCAAAATTGGAAAATCGATTAAGCATTTCATTAGCAAATGCGAGCCTTGCTCCGAAGTCAGACTCTTTCAATTCTTGTGTTAACTGCAGCTTGTAAGGATGCAGTTTAAGATCCAAGTTTAAAATTCGTTGCAAACTTCGTCGCGATAAGTGTAAGACAGACGATCTCTTGCGAGTAGACATTTGTGGATCTCCTCGTACAGACTGCATAACTCTCTCAATATTGTCGTCGGTCTTAGATGTTCTTGGACGACCTTTTGCTTGTGGTTTATACGTTGAACCAGTCTCTTCAAAACGCTGTACCCATATTTTAATTAAATTAGCACTCGGAGCTTCACTAATTTGCCGTAGTCCATATTCCTAGGGTTGAACATTATCGCATTTCAATTAATTAGACAATAATTAAAAAACGTTTGTTGTTAATAAATAAGTGTAATTTTATCATTTTGTATTAATTAATAATTTCGTTTTAACAATGTACGTTGCGTGTTTATATTTAGTTTAGTATTAAGTACATACCTACCTACACTTTTGCGGCTGCTTGAAGCCTATTTTTTGCCACACTACATGGAAATATAAAATCATAAGTGAATTAATAAAATAAAACATTATTAAGATGTTTATGTTATTAAGGTGCTAGTTCACCTCTGCCTAGCCCTTCGGGGTTATAGGCGTGATTTATGTATGTATGTATTCATGCTGGGCGGCGCTCATAAACATTAAGAGTACCTATGCTGTATATGCTTACAGCGTCCCTGACTTTATAAAATAAGCATGGGTAAAAAGGTACCAGCACAGCCGATTATTTCTGAGAAACCTAAATTTTTTTTCGAGCCACAGTACAAATTGTTTTTATTTTGTAATCAGCAACCCTAATTGAATTGCACTTCATTAATAGTGATGTCAATGTCATCGATATTGCGATTTTACGAGGGAGTAATGAATGAATGAATGAAAGTAACATTAAATTTAAAATATCTATTATGATTTAAATCTATACACTGTGTTCCTGAGGTTATACATTAACTTCGGCATTTTATTCAGACTATTAAATTGATCATTTTTTAATATGGATATAATTTTTGATAATTTTATGAATAGAAGTTCCTTTAATTTTGAAATCCTAGAATAAAACTATAGAGATATAGAATAAAACAGGTCAAGTCCACCTTAAACCAAATGGCATATATGATGTTAGTAATTGCCGTGTGGTGACGGCAGAGCAGAATATAATTGTCACCACATCAAATCTCTCCCGTGGGTGTCGTACAAGGCGACTACGGATAAATCAGTGATAAGGAATAGGAAGCAGCATTCCTCTTATACCACCTAGCAATGTACTGCGACTTTTGTGCCCGATAAAGGGCAATAGGCTCGCCACATTTTACATGGGACCTAACATAATTGGCAAAACGTGAGTGTCAGTTCACCTCTGCCTACCCCTTCGGGGATATAGGCGTGATTTATTTATGTATGTATGTATGAGAGAAGAGGAAGTGAAATTTTTACATTTTGTCTGTCTGTATGTATGTTTGTGCATGCATCATGCATAAACTACGAGACGGATTTTGATGACATTTGGTATGATGATAGCTAAATGTCATTGTCAACATTTAAGTTAAATTGATTTTTTATTAATATTTAAAAGCTCCTTTAAAAAACCCGGTGGTCCAAGTGCAGTACTTCGATTTACTAGGAGTTAGGTATGTGGCACTAAAGTCTTCCGTACATAAATGAGCTTTTGGAAAATATTATTGTAGTATTAAAATCAGGAATGATCGGTATGTGTAGTTCAAGCAAAAAATACCTCTGCCCCTAGCCGGTATCCTAATTGCTGGTATTTATACTGTAAGCTTTCACATTCCAGAAACATCTAATTTTAATTTTAATTTTTAGTTTTCCTAAAGAATACAGCATACGAAAAAAATGGGTTGATGCTTGTAATAGATACGTCTCTTGGGCATTTACAAAAAGAAGAACTATATGTTCTGTAAATTTTGAGCCGTCTCAGTTTCAGAAATTATCTAACAATAGAAGAAGATTTTATAGAATACAAGTTTGTTTTTCCTCGCAATTGTGTTGAAAAACGACGTATGCAACTGGTAATTACACGCTCAGCTTCCTTACTATTACCTATTAAGTTCCAAATATTTTGATTTTTGATTCTTAAAATTTACCTTAAAATTTACCAATTCCCAGTCTTTAAGAATACTAACGCAAAATTAATGCATTCATTCATTGAACGAAACTGATTTATCGATATTGATATTCTCGCGCTATGTCATGTCACTACTCACACAATGACATTCGTGTGTTTGAATAGAACGTTAACAAACTATTTTAAGTATATGTGCGTGAATTTTAAAAATGTGTGTCGTATTAAGCATGTGTGCGTTTGTAAATACGCAAAAAGTTTTTGTTTCTGTGTGCTGGCATTCAGTGTAGTAGTAACCTCACCCCCCGCAAAAAATGGCAGAAAAATATGTACGAGAAATTGACTAATGGCTACTACTCCAGTCCTATTTAGCCTCTCAGACATGTACTGAATTGAGTGTTCCAGTTAAACCGCCATAAATCTGTAACCTCACATCCTAGCGAGCTGGTAATTTCGTAAAATACTATAGAAATTCTTTACCTACTAAATTTTAAAATAAAACCTGTTAGTACTTTCTTAGATATCAACTTTGCCCATTTGTTGAAACGTCTTGATTGAGTGTTCCAGTTTTTTGGCCACAACAGCATTAATTCAAGTTTAAGAACATTTGTTTAACACAAAAATTTCCTATAAATTTCGTTTTATTTACTAAAAGTTGAAAAAAAGAACACTCAATGCAGATGCACATCGATGAACGGAGAGAGTGATTGGAATGACAACATTCCAATCCATACTGCTCAAGGTTGTGGCTTAGGTTTTACAGCTGGCCGCCTGCCAGACACCAACCCTCTTTGGGTATGCTGTTGTTGGTGGTTTGCCCTCCACCATTCGGGTACCTACCCCAAGTTACTGATTTAAAACTAAGGGGCTATAAACTAAATTACAGGTAAAATACCTCGCCTAGGTTAAATATTTATGTTAAATATTGGAAACTTTTTAACCGACCTAAAACCGGAGGAGTTACTCAATTCGTACCCGTATGTTTTTTATTATTATGACACACACGTTTCCAATGCTTGACGTAGTTCTTTGACGATTTATATTTATAATATGTGGCGATGTTAGATTGCGAGCCAGATACAGTTTGTCTATAAAGTAGTAACATAAAATTAGGGCGCTTTTATTATAATGCAGCAACACTTTACACTCTGACCAAAAATGATTGATATTAGCAGTTCAATCAAGTAAATTAAGGAATATGTAAGACGCATTACACAGTCATATTATTATTTTGTTTCTGTTGTTATACAGTATGTAGTTACCGTGCTTTTAAGTTTGACCAAGAATTTATATTTGAATTAGAATAAAATTATTATAGTTTAAAAGGATATTTATTGATCACTCTCATCATCAGATTCCTAATATTTAATGTCAAGGAACGTTTCGTTATCATCTTCATAAGCAGCGCTGTCATCACTACAGCTGCTGTCTCCGCTGCTGATATCATCGCCTAGCGAATAATCTACTCGTTTTATAAATAAATAAAATAAAATAAATTTATTTTCAGACTCAGTAGACGACCATCACTGAAAAGATGGATGAATTGTGTGAGGTGTGATATGGAGGTGATGGATGTGAATGAGGAGATGACAAGTGCCAGAAGAGAATGGAAAAAGAGGACATACTGCACCGACTCCAAATAGGATGAGATAAGGGCAGGGCGATGATGATGATGATGATTTATTTTCTGACTTCTTGGTCCATAGCATAGTACAATCATATTATTATAATTATTCATATCATAACATTAAATACTTTTCACATAATTGTTGGCTATGTCACAGATTTTATTTTATCCTCGAGTAAAACTATAGTTAAAGATGTCAGTGTCATTAATAAATTTAGATTCAGCTCCGATCAGCGTCCACTTCGCGCAAAAATTAACTTCAACTTCCGATTACTTCGACGACAAATTTTCAAAAACAAAAATATTACAACAGATACTGCGACATTAGTTAATAGTGCGGAAGAATTTAATCTTGAATTGAAAAATAGTTTTGATAGCCTGTTAACAGAAGAAAGCAACGTACAGTTACTATTTGACAATATAATCAATAGTCTGGACAAAGCAAACAAAAAAATTAAAAACTAAAACTAAGATGAAGAATAGTAAGCTTACAGATGAAACTTTGGCATTGATAGAGGAAAGAGTGAACATAACCAAACATACAGATGTATATAGGCATTTAGATAGGAAAGTCAAGCGTAAGATACGAATAGATATCAAAACACAGAACACACAACTAGTAGAAAAAGCCTTAAAATACAATAGTTCCTTGCGTGCAGCTAAACAAGGTTTATTGAAAGGAAAAACTTGGACCACTAACCTAAAGGATACCAATGGCAATAATCAAGGAAATCGAGATAAGATCATCGAAATTTGCACAGAATTTTACAAATTTTTGTATTCTGATCTCCACGGAGTTCTTCTTCATCATATCCGAGTGCTGATGACATCGCTCCAATAACCTCTACCGAAGTAGAGTCTGCACTGAAGGGCATGAAAAATAACAAAAGCCCTTGGAGAAGACGGCGTCAGCACAGAATCCTTGAAAATAGGAAAACCACAATTGCTCGTTCTCTTAACCAAACTTTTCAATAATATATTATACAAATATTTTGGTGGTTAGAGAAAGAATTTCGAAAAATTATGATCTTGAAGCGGGAAAATAGGATCCCGCCTCAAGCTCATAATTTTTCGAAATTCTTTTTCTAACCACCAAAATCTTTGTACTAATTTTTCTAACATTTATATAATGTTAAAATTAAAGTCGAATAGAATATATACACCGGAATCATTCCTACATATTTGTCACTCCAAAATTATACTCCTTCACAAGAAGGGCGACAAAAATGATATAAACAACTACAGGCCAATAAGTCTCATATCACACATATACAAAATATTCATAAAAATAATAGAACATCGCATATCAGCCAAACTTGACTAACACCAACTACCAGATCAAGCTGGAATTCGCCCTTCTTTCTCCACCACCGACCATCTCCACTCAATAAACCAAATAATTGAAAAACATAACGAATTTCACAAGCCATTATATTTAGCATTCGTAGACTCCTTCTCCGAGGCCTTCGACAGTCTGAGCCATTCTGCTATATTCACAGCTCTTCGTAGACAAAACATTGACGACGTCTATATAAGGCTCTTGGAAGTAATCTAGGAGAATAGTACAGCTTCCATTAGCTTCACTCTCAAGGTCCAAAGTTCAAAATAGAAAGGGGTGTAAAGCAAGGAGACCCGCTTTCCCCTAAATTATTTACGGCCACCTTGGAGGAAATATTCAGGCAGCTTTCGGTGCTTTGGGGCACACAGGGCATTGTCGTCGGAAACAGAAGAATCACGAATCTTCGTTTTGCAGATGACATTGTCCTCTTTGCGCCAAGTGCAACTAAGCTGCAACAAATGCTCGAAGACCTCAGCCGCGCAAGCCTCGAGGTTGGACTTAAGATGAACATGACCAAGACAGAGTTAATGACTAACAGCACGAAACGTAGGGTCGAGGTCGATGAGCAGGATATACAATATGTTGATGAGTATCTATACTTGGACCAGATAGTCTCCTCGATAACAGGCAAGGCAAGGAAATCGATCGCCGCATCGAGAACGCATGGAAGAGCTTCTGGTCCATGAAGCAGTTCATGAAGGGGGATCTCCCCCTCTCTCTCAAACGCAAACTCATCGACATGTGTATCCTGCCCGTCCTAACCTACGGTGCTCAAACATGGTCGTTAACTGAGAGTCAAAAGTTCAAAGTCAAGGTTTGCCAAAGAGCAATGGAGCGCAGCATATGAGGCGTCAAACACATGGCGGGACATGTGTGCCGTTTGCATCCGGATCGCTGGGCAAAGGTCACCACAGAGTGGACACCTCAGGATGGCCAAAGGCGTCGAGGTCGACCTAGAAAGAGGTGGAGAGACGATCTGGAGGGTTGCGGGGGAGGTCTTTGCCCAGCAGTGGGATCTAATTGGCTAATAAAAAAATTATAAAGAGAGTGTTTGGCGCGTTTTGTGGTGTCAGTCAGATTTATTTTCGCTAATTCAAAAATTGTTACAGAGTGGATTTTGTGCAGTGAAAGTGGTGTTATTTTGATGCACAAGCATCCGTGTTGATGTGCAATTATGCAGAATCATCGAAAATATGTCTCATGATGTGTTTGATGTTGTGGTAAGAACCACTGTAAAAAGTGGTTTTTTCCACCTCATCAGTCACCATCATGAACTCTGTTACCATTCGATTCGCGCCAAGCACATCCTAGATGCGTTAAAATATGTGGCACCCATATTTTAACGTAAGATTCTTTTCATTCATACATTTCACCCACTCATTATCTCATAGGACTACAGATAAAATAAACACTAAAGACATGGCTGTATGGGCGAGACACCTTGCCTTCCCTAAAATATAGAGAGAATTAA
Organism: Cataclysta lemnata; assembly: GCA_963931975.1. NCBI lineage: Eukaryota > Metazoa > Arthropoda > Insecta > Lepidoptera > Crambidae > Cataclysta > Cataclysta lemnata. The sequence goes on from OZ008339.1 coordinate 3,062,393, forward strand.
AAAAAAAGTTACAGCACTACTTGCGTGTCCCTTGACCCTTCAGTATTCTGTAAAGTGAACCCCTAATTTTATGTTCGCTACTTTACTCGCCATAATTTAAATCTCGCCTTAATTGCCATAATTAATAATTGATTGTAATATTGATTGTGGTAACAAATATAACTAAATTTCAATTAATTAATATTATTATTTGTTTCTTAACTAATGCCCACTATTAAGATTTATGAAACTCCCAAGCAGCTATTCATTTTACAAAATTAAATTCTCACTAGTCTAACTTTTACTTAAACTTTTCACTTTATCAATGCATTGGCGAACAATACTTTATGTCTTGGTATGTACTTTATGTGACGGCTCTTTCATAAAACTCTTTCTCAAGTTTCTCGACGTGATGGCAGCAGTTATTTCATATTTCAGCTGTGATGCTGCTGTAGGCCTCTTCAACAAATTGCATCACATCTCGTGTTCCAACATTTTATGCTGTTACATTTCTTTTAAGTTAGCAGCTGATATATGTCTTTTGCGATACCTTTTATGTTTAGTGATTGCCAATATTTTGTGATCTGGTGGAAAGAGAAAAAAGGTTTTATTTTTGAAAATATTGTAAAATAAAATTTTATAAAACTTTGAGTTGTATAGTACCACTGAGTTTTATAAAATTATATTTTACCAATGTACCTAATTACCAAGTAAGTACACATGTGTCTATTTTATACGCACATGTAACTATATACATATTAATTAAAATAAAAGCGCGCTCATTCACTCTCTCCCTCATTAAATGTAACGACTTTATAGACAAACTGTAATTTTATCAAATATGAATGGTGGTACTACAAATATTACCTACTGACAATGTGAATCTATCTAACCAAAAAATGTGCAATGTAAACAATGACTTTTTTAGTCTCCAATTCGTAAATTCAGTTTTGTAACTTCAGGCAGATTACTAACAAACAGTTACACGTTTATCTACCCGTCATAGATGCTGTTGGCCCTTATAAATCATGCAAATCCCATAAAATTCATCCAGCTTGGCACTCCGTGAAACATGCCTGGATAACATAAAAAATGGGAACTTAATTTTTGTCACCAGAATTTATATTTGTCATCAAATTGTATCACCAAATAAATAGATCTATCACCAAGAAATATTTTTGTTAACAGATAAACAAAAAGTGTTACCAGTTATGAATTATCAAATTAATGTTAATATATGTCCAAAATAAGAGATGGGTTACCAATAAAATATTAGAGCATTACATGGATATTAACTTCGTTCTTATAATAATAGTTTTATTACATAAATAATAGCTTTGTCCTTAGAATAGTAGATCTGTCACCAAATAAAATAGATTTGTGCTCAGAATAGTAGATCTGTCACCAAATAAATCGATTATCGATCCCTGGCTGCGACTCCTTTTTATAATTCGTGCTACGGGGGCTGCAGTATTGACAGCTATCAATTTAGCTAGCAGTCATCTTGAATTTTTAGGCGGTACGGATTTTCGGCCAAATTCATACAAAATCAAAAGCTATTATTCTGACATGATTCTCTAAACTTAAAACTAAATTTAGTATCAGTCTCTCCTTTTCATTCCGTATTGAAAATGAAAGAGAAACACTGTTGTCAAATTAATCTTAGGTTTAGAGAACCATTGTCAGAATCAACCCTAATGCAGGACAAGTTCAAAAGCTACAGCTGATAGTGACAGCATGACGTCATAAACTATAGCTTTTGCTTTAGCAATAGAGTTAGGCGGTAGGCCCGCTGGTGACTATTTTGGGGACAAACCCTATTATATACCCAACACAAAACTATTTAAATTGGTGATAGCTTAAATCATACCCATTCATTTTTACTATATTTCTGCGTAGCAGTAGCACGCACTCTATACCCTAAACTATATGAACAAATATTATTTTATATTTAAATACTTTATATATGCAATTTATTTTCTTCTATAATGGAAAAAAACAAACACAAAGACAATATGTCAGTGTCAATGTGACATTACCTGGCTGTCAAATAAAAATCGCATTCCAAACGTCATGTAAAAATAGCACCAACAAGATGAAAGTTATTTATAATATTCGTCAGGTATTTTCTATAAAAAAAATATTTTGATTTAAAACTGCATTTTGCAGAATATTTTTATACCTACAATGGAAGACTACTTTCAAAAGGATTTTTCTTAATGTAATACTACAAAAAGGACGTTTTCCTAAATTATGATTTTACTAAAGAAAATACTACAATTTTCTCGGACCAGGAACTACCTAAAAAACTTATTCAGGTAACATTAATTAGCGACCATAATATTAGGGATACGTTTTAGTACTAATAGTGGATTGCTAACGTTCAAGGTCTGTGACTATTCTTTATGTATAATTCGAGAGCCTGTAATACCTGTAGGTAACTATTGATATAGTTAGCATAATTTTACGAGAATGTTTCAGTATTATGTCTTCTGAAGTGAAGTACTTTAATGAGTTCTCTATTTGCAGGATTTAACAAGTGTACATTTTTCATTCAGAGGATGGTGCATCTCGAGATGACAGATGTTGAATTTAGCAATACTCTTACTATAAATGATCTGCCAAATGAGATACTTATATATATGTTTTCAATGATAGATTTTGAGTCACTTCTAGCAGTGGCAAAGGTTTGTATGAGGTGGCAGCAGCTTTGTCTTACTTCCTGTGTGTGGGATAACACTCGCCTAATAGTCTGTATGAAAAATTATGTGAGGATTCGTGAAAACATAGTGCCTTTTGTTGCAAAGTATTTAAAAAATGTAAAACTACAGTATTTTAAATTGTATCCTCAAGTGAGGGCTTCCCTTATTAGCTATTGTCCTAATCTGACTCACTTAGAAATAAGCATATCGCAAGTTGACAGCTGTATTTTTGATGATATAGGTCACTGGCCCAAATTAAAGTTTTTAAGTTTTCGGAATTCACTCATAGTACAAAACCCTGAAATTGCGAATGGTAATTTTGTATATCATTTACCATTTGAAAAGTTAAAATATTTAGAGACTCTAGTTTTATCTAATTTTGCTTTGACTCAAAATAGTTTATATAGCATGCCTCAATGTCCAAACTTAATAAGTATTAATATGGAGAAGATGAAAAATATACCTGCAGATTTCCTAGAATCTTTATTAAAAACTAAACAGCTAACATTGAGAGCATTGTACATTTATGGAGATACATTGAATGATGACATAATTCAGTGTATATCAAGTTGTAAAGTGCTTCAGGTTCTTCATATTATGACTTGTAAAACATTATTTGACTCTAGTTTACTACACTTATACAGGTTAAAGAATTTACATTCACTGAAATTGAGGCATGCTTATTTTTCTACTAGTGCATTACTTGCATATTTTTCTAATAATATATTTCTTCATTTGACTTACCTGAGTCTGTCAAGGTGCCACCATGTCACTATGCAGGTTGCTAAAGCAATAAAAACAAGTGCACCCAATTTAAAAGAGCTCTCATTTTACCTGTGCCCATTTATCATAGCTCCTGATTTCAATAGATCAGAGTTAGAGAAATTATTTAAAATACAATTGTTACTTGATTGATATGTAAAATTGGTTTCCGTCCACCACTAAATAACTAGTAAATCTTAGAATGAAGTTGAATGAGTACACTCATGTAAATTACTATATTTATACACATTTTACAACAAATTTTATATTATTTATTGACTCTAGTTAGTAGGTTGTGTTTTGATGGATGTGTTAACTAATTTTTTTTTTTATTTACTACCATCAGTATTTCGAAAGTCAACTGTAAGTTACTTTCCACACTTAATTCCAAAACAGTAACATGATATCTAGACATCTAAACAAAATTATTTGTGGTACGAAAATTTAAAATTGTCCATGTCACTTACTTTCTGAAGCATCAATAAAGATCAATAATAATCTTTAAAAATTGTATTGCAGTATTCTCTTGTCTACTTTAATTGAAATAGATAGTCAATTAAATTCAAAGTGCCTTAACTATTTTTTGAGTTGTTTAGATATTGATAAATATTTGATAAATATATTTTTAGTACAAAGATTTTGGTGGTTAGAATAAGAATTTCGAAAAATTATGATCTTGAGGCGGGAATCGAACCCGCGTCCGCTGCTATCCGGGCAGGTGCCTGACCGCTCGGCCACTCAAGACACTAATTAACTTGCCGAAATTCTTCTAACCTGTACACTTCACATTGTAAAGTTACGTTATAAAGCAAACCCAAGCTTAACCGAACGCACGGTATTTGTAAAAATATCTGCTTTGGAATGTTTGATATTTATTTTTACATTGCGAGGGTACCCGTTGGCTTACAACGTGAAGTGTAAAGGTTAGAAGAATTTCGGCAAGTTAATTAGTGTCTTGGGTGGCCGAGCGGTCAGGCACCTGCCCGGATAGCAGTGGACGCTGGTTCGATTCCCGCCTCAAGATCATAATTTTTCGAAATTCTTTTTCTAACCGTCAAAATCTTTGTACTAATTTTTCTAATACATTTATATAATGTTAAAATTAAAATCGAATAAATATATTTTTGTAAATATAAATATTTGGAGTGATTTTAAAAAATAAGAATTATATATATGTAGTCTGAACAATTATTTATACAATTTAATGTTAAAACATTAATATTTTATTGATAATAATGAAACTAATGTTTTGCCTATTAGTTGGTCATGTATTAAGAATGTGATTTCCTAGCTATAAATATTTGTTTGTATTTAACTACTTTCACTGAATAAAATAAAATGTATTTTAGTCAGTACCTCAGTATTTATTTTATTTATCTCATAAACAGTGTTTTTTTACTGCAGTATCAGAAAACTCGAAAACTGAAAAGATACAGGAAGACTATCTTAGAAACCTTCAGATGTTTTTATGAAAACTAATTCATAGCATATTATTTTTTATATCAGTTTTTCATTAAAATAAAACATAGTGAGTATACCAAAATTATGTGTATGTGAGGGTGAGGATGATTTCACTATAGGTATGTTAAGATAAAATCGGAGCAGCGAAAGTTAGTTCAATTTAATAAAATATACATACATATTGTCACACGTTCCTTCCACAGGGGTAGGCAGGGATCACTTCTTTCCACTTACTACAATCCTTTCATACTTCTTTCGCTTTATTCAATCTCAAAAATGTCTTCATGGATGCCTTTCTTTAATAGACTTTCACTTGATTATGAAAAATCCGTCTAGGCCTTCCACCGCCTCATTTCTCCATTTACTTCCACCATAGAAATCGTTTTTGTCATTCTCCTTTCATTAATTCTTTCGACGTGACCAAACAATGCGAGCATCCCTTTTACAATTCTTGTCATCTTCTTTCATAACACACCTTTCTCCTATCACACAATAAAATATTGTAGCTAACAATTAACGGATTAAATGTTCTACGTTGCCTTCCTATGGCTGTATGGAAAATCGGGCTTGTTCCGAACCCCTCCAGTTGTCTTAGATAAAGTTGTGTGGTCAACAGTATTTTAATGAAAATCGACATTTATAAACTGGAATCTTAAGGAGTTCCACAACACTACGAACACGAAGTTACTAATTGGATATTACAATCTAATCGAAATAAATATACTATGTACTTGTAAAGTATGTAATAAGTTTGTACATAAAAAATAAACGGTGATAAGCAGAAATTAATAGTCAAAAGGTACTATTTTTATAGCATTTAATAAATAATATGATGTAAAAAGTCATTAGAATGAATACATCAGACAAATGGTTCGATATTAATTTCGACAGCGGAGCAGGGATTGGTTAGGTCGAATGCAGTTAAAACATTAGGATGCAGCACCCCAATTTTGCCGATGACTTGACTACGTAGCACCACCTCTGCACACCGACCCGGAAAATATGCAGGGTCTGTGAAAATTTCACATGTTAAAGTAAAATTACATATACATATATGTTAGTAAGCATTAGTACTATAATAGTCCGATAAGTTCGTGCGCGACCCTCCTGCGGTACGAGACGGTGGCGGGGACGAGGCACAGTAGATGCTAGGGGGGGCGGGCGAGAGGAGCGAGTTTTCCCTCCTCCCCGCATCACCCACGCCCGCCAACATCCAGAGCGCCCCGTCCCCTCATACCGCAGGAAGGTCGTGCACGAAGTTGTCGGACTATAGTACTCAATATTTATTTGTAACATTTCTATTTTACTATCTGCTACCGATATTTGTGTATCCTGTTTGAAAATTCAAGTAGCAGTATGTCATTAACAAACGAAATTTATAATTAGAATGCACTAGCCCCGATTTACCGCAGTGGTGTCGTAAATGTTGATTAAGGGAGATTGCACGGTGTAGGTATACCGATAAGCACCAACAACATACCCAAAAAGGGGTCGTTGTCACGCAGATGGCCGACTGTAAAGCCAAAACTTTGAGTAGTGTGTTGTTATAATAATCTCTATTTATTCATCGGTTTCTTGAACATGGCCCTTTCCATCAGTTTTTATGGCATCTAGTTGAAAAAGGGTATTATAGCAAGAGAGGATGGTGGTATGTAGTAACTCACCGTCCGCCTGCCGCAGACAGTAGCCGTCGCCCCAGGGCTGCCGCAGCAGCGCCAGCACGCGGTCCAGCAGCCCGTGCACGAACTGGAAGCCGGCCGCGCGCCCGCAGTGGACCGCACACAGCCGCCTCTCGTTGCGAGCCCCGGTTTCTGTCCGTGGACAATGCACACACAATGCATCACACATACCTACATAAATCACGCCTATATCCCTGAAGGGCTGGGCAGAGGTGAACTAGCACCCACATTTCGCCAATTAGGTATGTTAGGTCCTATGTAATAGGTGGCGTTTATAGGCCATTTATCGGGCACAAAAGTCGCAGTGCAGGAGGAACGCTGCTGCCCATTCCTCATAATTAATTTATCCTTAGTCGCCTTGTAGATTTAGGGTGGTGACAATTGGACGTAGTTAAGCAATAATGTGTCAAGCCACATGAATATCAATTTGAGAAAATGGCGCCCAAAGATTCTAAACATGAGGTGATTGGCTATTTTATTAAAAAATATATATCTTTTTGTTAAAGAAAGTGTTTCAAGTCAGTTAGAACACTTTTGAAAATTGTAGAATAAATGATGCTGTATCAACCTATGTCGAAATTTCGGAATATGGTTTTTTTTGGTTTGACACATTATTGCTTATCACCGTCCAATTGTATTATACTCAGCCGTCACCACACGGCATCACAACAACAAACACAATGCAATGTTCACCAGGCCAATTAATGCCCGTTTTGACCAACGACTCCCAAACTTCTTAATGGCGCCGTCTCCACGAGCGAGAGAATCGCGGCGATATTATCGTCGTGCCACGTATTTCTATATAGGTACCCTCTGTGAGCGCGTCCCCACACGGCGATGTTATCGCGACGATGCGACGAGTGGCAATGTTTGTCGCGATCTTCGCGATTACTCTTATAAAGATGGCAACCCTGACGTGACATTTCCGGACATAGACGACAGCGAAGTGCACTGTCAATAATGCCGGTGAGTCCACCATGTTTTGTATCTATATTCATTGCAGTCGAGTGGCATTCAAAACTTATTCGGTGGGAAAAAGAGGAAACTTTGTGTGGCCTGCATATAGCACAGTTCTTCAAGTTCTACACTGAAAGCTAAGTATCTAAGCATTATCTAAGTATTTCCGTATACACATAGGTTCGTTTCTATGTGACTATTACAAGGATGACTAAATTTGGTGTATATTAAGAAACTTCTAATCTGTGTATACTTACTGAATGTTCTCGGTTTACTTTACAATAAGAATGTCCACTCATCTATAACATATCGCTGAAGCATGACCTAGAGAGGCTAGGTATCCATAGACCGATGTGTAAACAGGTAACTAAGTACTTAACTACATGTCCAAGGTCTATGCCGGCCGAGGGTGCCGAAGATGACCTTAGTATGTAAGGGTCTATGCCGGCCGAGAGTGCCGAAGATGACCTTAGTATGTGAGGGTCTATGCCAGCCGAGGGTGCCGAAGATGACCTTAGTATGGAAGGGTCTATGCCGGCCAAGTGTGCCGAAGATGACCTTACTATGTAACGCTGTGTGTCTGCTAAGAGAGCAGAAATTGGCCTTGGTTAGATAGGTTACTAAGAATGGAATGCCGACAGTGTTTAGTCAAAGATACTCTTGTTCCAATAGACCACATGTAAACTAATGCTTGTAGTGATCAATTATAATAATACTACATTGTCTGTATGTAATGAGAGAAGAGTATGTCAGAAAGGGAATGCATCTGTGTTCTGTTTACTTAACTAACTCTGTTTTACCTACAGCAAGGTTCATCCTGATGTCATACAACATCAGAAGTATGATTCTTGGACAGTGGCACCACATACAGTGGTGTCATATTTCTCTTTACATCTACAGATGGCGAAGCAGATAATATTATTACCCATATCAAGGGAGAAATGATGCGAGGTGCAATTTAAACTAATATTAGCGAAGCAGTCACCCAACTAACTCCAAGTACTGTGAGTTACATTAGAATATTTTTAATTTTATTAGCGTTACAGTTTGTCGCCTATTAGCACACCTATTACTATTTTCCTGGGCATGAGAAACGGCGACAATGTTCGCGCTAACGCCTCGTCGTATCGCGCGGTATCGTCGCTACTCGCAGCGGAACGTTGCGCTCTCGCAGCGAGTGCAACTCTTTCAACAAATAGTCGTCAAGAAAATGCGGCGATTCCGTTACGAGTCATCGCGGACACGCTGTGATTGCGTCACGAGTCGTGACGATACGCTGGCGGAATAATCGCTCGTTCGTGGAGATAGAATAGAAAGAGAAGCGCGTACTCGTGGCGATTCTCTCGCTCGTGGAGACAGCGCAAAAGAGTTTAATCTAACAAACAACAACAACTAACAAAAATGGCTACATTGGTGGTTTGTGTGCTGTAGAGGAGCAGCGAGTGGTATACCAGCTAAATACATTACTAAAATACCTTGACTTGTCTACAACTTTGTAAGTTCTACACTGAAACGTGACCTAGGCGGCATTCACAGATAAAAAAAAAATTAAATAATCTCATACAAAAATAAAAATGTGTCATATTTTAATTCCCGTATTAAGACTGTTTAATTTGTCGAACATTTTCTAACCACAATTTTCTCGAGATAAAAGTAACCACGTGGTGTGTTCCTGCATTATTTTCTATCCCGTTGGTGTGCTAAAATAAAAATATGACTGATGTTCGCTGCACTACTAACCAGCCTTGCCATCCTTGTGCACGACATCGCTAATCTCGAACAGCTTCAGCGGCAGAGGCATCTTGCGGTTGGCGGAGAGCGTCTTCAGCAGGCCGGGCAACAGAGACGGCCTCACCACTTGGAACTCGAGCGTCTTCGGATTGGAGATGTGCACAACCGGCACTTGTTCTATGCTCACGCCTAATTTGGACGAGGCGTCTTCCCGGGAACACTGCGGAGTAAAAAAATAAAATAACAATATTAATATTTGTGGTTGTAGAAAAAGTTCCATAAATTTTAGTCTCGATGCGGGTCTTATAACTTTTCGTAGTTTTTCTAACCGCAATTTTATTTATAATAATTTTTCTAACATCTATTAATGTTCAAATAAAAACATTGATAGTTTAGGAGAAGGAAGAACAAGAAACGGACATACAGACTGAAGCCAGAACACCCATATCAAGTTTAAATTTTTTTTTTCGGCAGAGTAGATTACAACTGTCACTCCTCCCAATCTCTCCCGCGGGTGTCGTAAAAGGCGACTTAGGATTAAACAGCAATGGGCAGCAGCAACTGACTGGCTGACTTGTCTGACTGTCCAGGCAGCATCTGTAGTTGTTAATACCCAACAATCCGCACCGGGCCATCGTGGTAGGTTATGGCCCATTCTCCCTGTATTCTGCCATCCATAGGGAAGGCCTGTGCTGCAGCAGTGGAGGCATTAAAGGGCTGGTGATGATGACTTTGACCGCCTTACTCTATACGCAGCGGTCCTCTACATTTAGTTCTAAATTGTACCGTTCGTTCCTTACCAGCGTAAAAGTGAGCGCCTCAGTGTAACCAGCGTGTGCGCACTCATTACGAAGCTGTTCCGTGAGCTTGTTGAGGGGTACTTGTCCGCCCGTGGTCACCACGCGGGGCGCGCGTCTGACGATTTTGTTGTATCTGTAACGTATTATATTCATAATATTAAATATTTTTATTTAAATATTATATTCATGTTAGATAACTTTACAAAGAAAATTGTGGTTAGAAAACAGTTCGAAAAATTCGTAGGTATCCCCGTATCAGTACATTTTGGTGAACTCGAGCCTTAATAGGCCTTAGGCCCTAGTTCACCAACACGTAAAACAGGCGAATAAAAGATAACCGCCAGTTTTTGACATTTCTTCCATACGATGTAATGTCAAAAACAGACGATCAGGTAATAATCGCTTGTTTTACGTGTAACTCGAGCCTTAGGCCCGAATTCACCAAAACTATGTGCCTCGGCATAAGCTGAGCTATTTGGCCGAATAATATTTAAATTTGTGTTTATTATTGTTAATTTATTTTTTGCCAAATAAACTTTATTTCATTCATTCAAAACGAAAAACGCATTGTCTACCGTTTTACAATTTCTGACAAAAACGCGTTTAAAGTTTTTTTTTTTCTTAGAACATTGTATGACCGGAGCTGAGCTAGTTTTTGATATAAAAATTTAAATATTTAGTATATTGAATTGTTCTCTTTGGGAAAGTTATAGAGCTTGTTTTCCTGATTTCAAATATGTATATAACTCAATTTCGCTAAAAATCGTACATAATGCGTTTTTCGTAAGCGCGGCAGATTAGCGGGCGATGATTCGTGTCGTTTTGGCGCGCTAAAAACATCGTGTACGGGCATACGCGAAGTTCTTGTCTACATTTGCGGACTAATGCTGGGGCTACATTAGCGGCCTACGGCGAATAGCGCGACAGTGTGACCGGCTAGGTCGTTGCAACGCGTAGTATTCGGGCGTAGACGATGTGTTATCGGGTCACTATCGGTAAACTGGCGCGCATCAACATTTGTCGCGACAATATTCGCTTGGGTGGCTACACCTACGCCACTTTAGTGTCGTCCATACATACGCGACACGAATCTTCGCCCGCTAATCTGCCGCGCTTACGAAAAACGCATTATGTACCATTATTTACCGATATTGAGTTATATACATATTTGAAATCAGAAAAACAAGCTCTATAACTTTCCCAAAGAGACCAATTCAACATACTGAATATTAAAATTTTTACATCAAAAACTCGCTCACCTCATCACAGGTCATAAAAATGTAGGTACTAAAAAAAAAAACTTTAAACGCGTTTTTGTCAGAAGTTGTAAAAAGGTAGTAAATGCATTTTTCTTTTCGTAAGCGCGGCAGTAATGTAGTCCCAGCATAAGAGAAGAGAAAGGGCAGCGCTCGTACCCGTACGCGATGGCGACGTCCTCGTACAGGTCGCAGGCGTGGATGACGTCGTGGCGGGAGGGCGGCACGCGCACAAGCAGCACGCCGTCCCCGCGCTCGTGCCGCGCCGACAGGCACATGCGCGACAGCAGACGCGACAGCTCGTCTCCCTCCGCCCTGGCGGACGTTTAAACATATCCGAATCCCAGAAAAACTTATCGCTCTAGAAAACTCGCAAGTCACGTCCGTAAGTTACATACATACATAAATCGCGCCTATATCCCCGAAGGGGTAGGCAGAGGTGAACTAGCACCCACGTTTCGCGAATTATGTTAGGTCCCATGTAATGGTGGCGAGCCTATTGCCATTTATCGGACACAAAAGTCGGCAGTACATTGCTTTATAAGCGGAACGCTGCTGTGGCCATTCCTCATCATTGATTTATACTTAGTCGCCTTGTACGACACCCACAGGAGAGATTTGGGGTGGTGACAATTGTATTCTACTCTGCCGTCACCACACGGCCAACAGAGAAAACAAAAAGTCAGTTTCATACTTTTGTATTCTATGCGTTCGAATAGAAAAGCCACTTGGCTAGGCCCTCTGGTGTTATAAGAGCCTTTCCCTTGGTCGGCTCGTACGAAACCCGCGAGAGAGATGGAGCAACAGCTACGGCACGGTTCAAATAAGCATCATAATAATAAGTAAATTATATTTTAGGGGCACCCACATTAATAGATAAGGTGTTCACTATTCAAAAATATTATTCATCATCATCACCAGCCCTTCAATGTCACCACTAGTGGGGCACGGCACTGGCCCATGGATGGAAATTCTTCCATTGGGCCATAACCCACCACGCTGGCCCAGCGCTGGTTAGTGGGTATTAACGACTGCGGATGCAGCCGGGACCAACGGCTTAACGTGCCTTCCGAAGCACGGAGGAACCCGAGATAGTACATTTTTGGTCACCCTTCCAACGACCGACCTTCGCAAATTGCTTAGTGTACGCAATCGCAGGCCAAACGCGCTATGCCACTGCGCTAGCGAGCTCCTCTTTAAAATATATTTTATTCTTACTGTATCCCAATGTAGCCGTTGACCTTTCCAACGCTGATTGTCTCCTCGCGGTACTCCATGCGAGGATACAGCTCGTACGTGCCGTCGGGCGCGAACACTTTACACTGTTGCACCTCGTACGGTGTGCTGCAGTACTTGGAGAACATACACACTATCGTGTCCAGCACCACTATAGCCTGAAATGTTACAAATATGGATTGTTTATTTTACATAAATACATAGTAGGTACACATAACTCACACCTATTTATCTCCAGTAGGGCATGTAGAGGTCAATAAACAGTATATTGCTAGTCAAAAAGTGTAACAAAACCGCTGCTGCCCACTCCAAATCAATTTTTGACATTATTTTACTTACATTTTATTGCTAGTAATAGTATTGGTGCTTACTTTTGTCAAATCCGTGGCTGTGCATTCGATGAATACATTTTTCGTGTCCAAAGTAATCTTGGAATGGTCTCCGTTGATGATTGGGGGCATAGAAAGCACGACCCCATTCTTATCTTTTATGACAGGATAAACAGGGCTATCCCGAATGATAGGAAGGTACTGCTTTAGTTGAGCGTGATGCTAAACCAAACATTAATGTGAAACAGTGAGATCTATAAAATATAAAAGTAAATAATGTATAGAGCAAAATAAATTTTACATGACAAAATTGCATTTCTAACAGTAAAATATTGTGTAAATGATTTGCGAATCTTTATATTCGTAATAATAGATGTGATGTGAATGATGCTTACATTTATACTATAAGTTTTTACCTAATTAATAGCAGGATCCTGAAGAATATTCAATTATTGTTCAATGTAGTTCAATGTAGAATTATGATTTTATTTTAAGTATCTGGGTATGCTGTTGAGTGTACTATGTGTTTACCATTATACATAAAAACTTTTGGTACCAATTGACAACATTTCATTTTTTCAACATACTTTTATTATAATTTTATATAAAATTAGACCGAAAATTAAGACACCCATATCTTTTATTTTTTGTTCCGTCGTTTTCATACAAAAAAATCATGATTAAAATTCCGGTCATTCTAAACAGACGTAAGCGCCAAATGACAATCTGGCGTTTCCGGTGGCAAAAATAAAAACATAATATTTGAAATGTTTGAATTTAATTTTCAAGTAAAATATGTTTTAAATTAGTTCAAATTAAGTTTCGGAAGGATTTCAAATTTATTGTTATTAATGTTATTTTTCGGGATTTGATTCATGACTGACAGACATGATATTGATTGATTCTATCCTAAACCATCATTCTTGTAACTGCACAATTCCTATTGCGTATACCGAATCAAATATTCAAACTACCAAACCTAAAACTATAAGCCATATACTCAGACATTGGCTAATCAAATTGTGGGAGCCATCATAGAAAATCAATCAATCAGTTAAACCACGATCCTAAACCATGTTTTATGCAAATAAACTATTTGAATTTGATTGCGTGACTGTGTCGTCATCGCATGTTTTTTACATTTAATTTTTTTTCTCTGTAATTATATACATATATAAAGTATATTCTTCCATCCATAGGGAAGGCCCGTGCCCCAGCAGTTGGGACATTAAAGGGCTGGTGATGATGAAGTAAGAAAAAAAATAAAAAAAAATTTTTGAAGTCAGGATTGGAAAATAAAGAAACGGTATTTTTATTCTGGGAGGTTATAATTTTTGAAATGTTGTCAATTGTGTGCGACTATTTACTTACACACACAATTATAGGCTATTTTAAGACATAATAATATATTCATTATCAGTATTAATTAAGTTCTTCAAGGCAGTATAGATTTATTGAATGTGAAACATACTGAGTATAACTCCATCAACTCCACAGCTGTCATTTCTTTATGCTGGTTAAGGGCTTTGAACTTGATATCTGATGGCGGTAAGGCATCATAAACAAATGGTCCATGAATGGTGTCCAGGTCATGAGTTCCTATAGCAACTAGTGTGCGCTTTCTACAGATATTTTGGTGTAATTTATCCTGGAAACAAATTGTATAGTATTTTACAACAGGCTAAATGAAAATGTTAAATTTATTCAATCAATAATTGTTAACCCTAATTTGTATAAAGTAGAGCACGAAGTCGATTGAGGAAATTTGACTCAAGTACTGTAAACGATGTAGACGGGTTTGGTGGCAAAGGCTACAGAGAAACACCCTTTTTGTAGCAGCGGACTGTATTCACCATATACGTAATAAAATACAACTGACAAGTATAAAAACAAAACGAGTATCAAAAAATATTAAAAAGTAAACAGAAAACATATCAAAAAGGATTGATACAAAACTCAGTCGGCAACATCCTCCACCACCCTGGCGGAGCCATCTTTTGCAGGGGAGTGGTTGATGTCAACCGGCAACTTAACAATCTTGGTCACCGGTCTAAGAAGGCGGACGCCACGTGTGGTTACCTCTACCACGCGGATAACTCCGTCTCTTCCGGGATGAACGGCCGTGATACGACCCCGTGGCCATGTTCCTCTAGGAAGAGTACGTTTAGATCTTGCGATCGACAATTCCGGGGCGACCTCCTGGGAGTGATTAGGGGAAGGTGTCTCGTAGTGAACACTATGGAGCTTTAATTTAAACTCAAGATAATGATTAACAAGTATTTAATGCGAATTTAGTATATGACAAACAATTTTCGTGCTTTCGGTGCAACGAATGAATTTAGAGTGATTGTTGGGGGGTAGGGGCACAGCCGTTGTACGGCACACAAGAGAGTCTCGCCTTGACGATTCTTCGAGGCAAAGTTGCACTTGTGGCCCTTTTGCCTGCTAGTTTCTAAAGTAGGCCGCAACATAGTCTCCCGCCCGTGGAAGACTCCCGTTCTTCCACTTCCATTTTCTTTTCATATTTTCGCTCTTCTAATATTCATCTGGTAACAAAGGGCAGAGACGAACCAGAGGACGTCGATAACAACCCGTCGACGTCTTGACGTCAGCAACACGTGAAATTCCATCCTGACCTGGATACAGTCTTGTTACTCTCCCAGTACGCCAACACAGAGGAGGGAGGGAATCTTCAGCTAGCAGAACTAAGTCCCCGACTGCTAATTTGGTTTGGTCTTGTTTCCATTTAGTCCGCAGCTGTAATTCGGAGATGTATTCTCTTTGCCATCTGTGCCAGAAATGTTGTAGAATCTGTTGCAGACGAGCATATCGATTCAAGCTTGTAATGTTCTCTCGGACAGCAGGTAAAGGTAGCGCATTCAGTGGCCTGCCAACAAGAAAGTGCCCTGGGGATAGGAAGAGAAAATCGTCAGGGGATGGGGATAATGGACAGAGGGGACGGCTGTTTAGAATAGATTCTACTTGTGCGAAAAGAGTTGTGATTTCCTCAAAAGTGAGGTGAGAATTGCCCATCACTCGTCTGATATGAAATTTGGCTGATTTCACGCCAGCCTCCCATATACCGCCAAAATGAGGAGCGTAAGATGGAGTGAAAATAAATTTAATGCCTTCCTGAGCAGCAAATTCACTAAATGCCGAATTATTATCAAAAAAAAGAAAACTTAGTCTGTAAGCCCCTACAGAATTTCGTCCATTATCCGAATATATCTCGGCCAGCTTACCGCGCCGTGCACAAAAAAACTATGCAAAGTCATTACAAATGCCTCTTCAGACAAGACATTCCCTACAAATAAATATTGTTAACTTCTCGCCCTATAACCTATTTGGTTAGAAACATTATTACAAATTACAAAGAAAGATTTTAAAATATAAATTAGTTTCTTTTTCCCTTTAAGTGAGATAAAGTTTATTTTTCTTTATTATGTAAGATAAAGCATGTAATGAAAGAAATATTAAAGATTATTCTAAATAAACCCATTACCATAACAAGATTGGATCACGGAAAAGTAATCAATGTACAGTACTGATGTAAAGGTGTTGATTGACTTTAATGTTAAATGCTCAAAAATAATATAGATTGACTAAAGTTTCCCTGGTAGACAGCGATATCGCCAAAATATTGGATCTAACTAACTAAAACTATGTAACTAACTAAACACAATCGACTCAGTTATATCTGACTTAAATGGAATGTAGGTAACATTATTACTTTAATATCATAAATCATAAGAAAAAATTAAGTAAATATGATGAAATACATTTTAATAAAGATTTTTTTGATAGTTTAAGTGTTTCAAAAGGAAGCGTACATAGACTAATAAGCCGTTTTCTAGGTAACGAGTAAGAATAGCCTAAACAATCCGATGAGTCACGTAGTGGCAGTCTCACACAAAGTCTGCCCCCATCTAGGCGAGTAGTGCGAGTTAAATTTGATTGAGATTGATTTTCACACTCTCTTTCTTCTTTACTCTTACTGCTTAATTCCGTCTTTTGAGAACTTTCTTCTAACTCCCAAAATTTGGCAAGATTATTATCAATTTCAGACTGTTTTGAATAATCTGTCTGCACCTTTATATTACTACAGCTAAAATTATTATAAAAATTAACTGGACCGTTGATTAACCAGCCGAACACAGAGTCATGTAATTTAGGTTGGTTTGGCCCCAAATTTAGCTGCTTGGGTAGAATAATATCCCAGAACAGGTCAGCCCCAATCAACAAATCTATGGACCCTGGCTCATCGAATGCGGGATCAGCTAGCACTATGTTTGCTGGCAACTGTAAAGAATCCCTGTTTACAGGAAAAGCAGGTAGGTTACCAGTTATATTTTCAAGTAATAAACAGTTTAATTTAGACTGAAAGCTACTATTTAAGGACTGAATTTGAATAAAACAACTTTCTTTTATTTTGCTATTTTCAGTACATCCTATGCCAACTACGTTGATAACAATAGGACTCAATTCCAGTGATAACGCATCCTTGATACGTGTGGTTATAAACGAGGACTGACTACCCGAGTCTAATAATGCCCGCACACGCATTACATTTTTAGTCTGTGGATTTTGAATACTTATCAAAGCAGTTGACAAAAGTATTTGTTTACTGTTCGAACAAAAGTTTACAATGGATTCTGAATTTTCCGGATTACATTTAGCAACACTTTGGTGCAATAAAGAATTGTGACGCTCTTTACAAATTTTACAAGGACCCATACGACATTGGCTTACTGGGTGACCCTGTCTCAAACAATTTACACATAATTTGTATTTGGACACCTCATCCAACCGATCCTTAATGGATTTATTTTTAAAAGAAGGGCAGTCATAAATTTTATGATCTTGGCTGCAAATTATACATAAGTTAATGGCACATTTATTATTTTGAGTAGCAACAGTAAAAGATTTATTATTATTATTATTAGGATTAAAATTGCGTCTATTATTATTGTACTGATTATTATAAGTTAAATTATTATTATGTGAATATTTTGAATGATTATTTTGATGAAACGTGTTTGGTGGCGATGTTGAATTATTGTCGTTTTTGCTATTATGTGTGGTCTCTAATATATAAGCCCTATCGATTAAAAATGATTTAAATTGTTGCAATGTTGGTATGTCACCTAAACCATTTCTTTGTTCTTCCCATTTCGTAAGGGTAATATTGTCGAGTTTAGAGGTGACCATAAAAATAATTAAAGTGTCCCAATAGTCAGTGGGTTGGCCCAAGCTGGCTAGGGCACGTAGGTTTTTTGTGATATGATCAACTATATATCTTAGTGAACTGGCTGTGTCTCTGTTTACTTGTTGAATATTGAACAACGATTTTAAATGGTGGTTTATTAGCAGTCTTTTGTTATTGTAGCGGTCGTATAGCAATTGCCAAGCATTGTTATAATTGCAAGACGATAATTCAATATTAGAAATGACACGGGCGGCGTCGCCTTCGAGATACGAACTCAAATAATGGAACTTTTGAATTGCTGGAATGCGTTCATTATTGTGAATTAAGTTGGTAAAAGTATCACGAAACTCAAGCCATCTAAAGAAGGAACCATCAAATTTCGCGATTTGAATTTGGGGTAATTTAACATTAAAATCATGATCGAGGGAGCATTGAGCTTCTTGGAATCCCGACTCACGTCTTTTTATTTCTTGTTGCACTAGTTTTATATTAGTCTGCTCTTCAATAATATTTTTAGCCCTTGCAATGTACTGCACAAAATCCTGCTCAATGCACTCTCTCTCATCAATTTCCGCGTCCAAATTATCGGCATTAAGCAATTCTATTTGACATTGTAACTCGTCAAACTTGGCAGATAATCCCTCAAACCTGCTGACCTTTAATGTGATCTCAGCAAGCTCAACAGACGACAATGTAGGCTGTCCAGTAAATTTATCCAAATAATTTTTAAATTTGGTTATCTGACCCTTTACAGAACTACGTTTAATTATTAAATTATGAAAATCCATTTTAAATAATTATTAATAACAAAAAAAAACAAATCACTAGACAACCACTCAAGAAAGCAATAAATCTATAAGAGTAATAAAATTATTCTCACGCTCCTCCCTGGCTTACGGCTAACGGCAGGCGGGCGGTCGAACAGCTGATAACGGGCAGCGCAACAATTTTGATGATTACTCACTCACCCGGCAGCGAAACTGAAAATATTCGGCAAATAGCCTTTACTTTTATGGAATAAACCACTGCGAACTTTGGGGCTATAAAAGTTTAATAATTTTGAATAAAATAAAGAATTTTAGTTTACTTTTGGGAAATATTTTTACTAGTAGGTAGAAAAAAAAAATTATTTATAAAAAGTGTTTTGCCTAATAAAAAGAAATCACACAAATAACAATCTATTCTGGGATTTGGAATAGGTTTTTGGGTGGAGAAAGGAAAAACCAAGGCACTTATCTGCTGGAAATATGCTGCGATGTGATGCCTTTGCTGCGTCACTGGTCGGCTATTGTCCAGGATGACCTTCAATTTCGTCCTCAAAATTTGTAGTTCTCCAATCTAGACGATGTTATCAATCGATTGCACTTCTGTATGTGTTTATCTCGTTGGATATCTCACTGCTTCAACTTCCAATATCCAACGGCAACAACACCGAATTTCTTCTCGGAAATTTTTAAAATTCCACACTTTTTGGAGTGTGTCCTGTCACGGTCGCCAATTTATGTCTCGTAGTGAACACTATGGAGCTTTAATTTAAACTCAAGATAATGATTAACAAGTATTTAATGCGAATTTAGTATATGACAAACAATTTTCGTGCTTTCGGTGCAACGAATGAATTTAGAGTGATTGTTGGGGGGTAGGGGCACAGCCGTTGTACGGCACACAAGAGAGTCTCGCCTTGACGATTCTTCGAGGCAAAGTTGCACTTGTGGCCCTTTTGCCTGCTAGTTTCTAAAGTAGGCCGCAACAGAAGGTATTCCTTAACCCAACGGCTCCAGAACATATCCGATAAGCATTGTGACTTCCTCCAATCACTCCTACTAAATAAATCTCCACTATCTACTTTAATGGGATGGTATGGGGACGATGATCCTATGATGAAATGGAAGGGTGTGAGGGCTTCGGGAGCGGCAGGGTCGCATGAAACGTCCGTCAACGGTCTGCTGTTAACAAGTGCTTCTGCCTCTACGAGCATAGTGAGGAGCACTTCTTCCTTTGGGACGCAATCATTCAACGACGCTCGCAAGGCGGTCTTCACCGTGCGGACCAATCGCTCCCAGGCACCTGCGAAGCGAGCTCAGTTAAAGCTCGCTGATGTCCAAAACAAAATGCTCGAGGAGCAAGCTCAGTTAAAGCTCAATGTTCAGAATAAAATATTAGCGGCAGAGCTAGCTGCCATTGAGAGTAATTCCAAATCTCGAACTAACACCATTTTATCGAGGGTCCATTTCTACACAGTGAAGTAGTGACTTGGGGTAAGAGCTACCTATAAATCTGCCCCGCTCGAAAGCAATATGACTCGTTCCAAATGACTGAGCTATTGTGAATCCGGCTCGAAGGACCTTTTGTAAACGATGTAGACGGGACTGGTGGCAAAGGCTACAAAGAAACACCCTTTTTGTAGCCGAGGACTGTATTCACCATACACGTAACAAAATACAACTTGACAAGTATCAAAAACAAAACGAGTATCAAAAAATATTAAAAAGTAAACAGAAAACATATCAAAAAGGATTAATACAAAACTCAGTCGGCAACATCCTCCACCTTTTGTAAACGATGTAGACGGGGCTGGTGGCAAAGGCTACAGAGAAACACCCTTTTTGTAGCAGCGGACTGTATTCACCATATACGTAATAAAATACAACTGACAAGTATCAAAAACAAAACGAGTATCAAAAAATATTAATAAGTAAACAGAAAACATATCAAAAAGGATTGATACAAAACTCAGTCGGCAACAAGTACTGTGGTATAGGATATGTTTTGACCATATGTAAATAATAGAGAGACACCATGATGTAACTTCCTAGGATTTTTTATTATTACGAGTCAATTAATTACATAATATCATTCCATTACCAAAACCTTCAGTATCTGTTTATATAATAGTTCTCTAATTTTATAAATAATTTAATAATTAATATTGATGGGATACCTACACTGACCAACTCTTTAGTGTATTAAGTAGTTGTGGGTAATGAAAAACTGCTTATTTGAAAAACATAGACCCAATTGCATACCTGTAAATCAATAAAGCTGTCATAAGATTCTTTTGTGAAGTTGATGCCTTTTAACACTGCTGCTACAGCATATGGCCTGATTTGTGCAGTTGCAGGTGTTAAGTGTAGTGAGTAACAATCTTCATATCTAGTAACACTAAATTGTGGTGGTTTTTTTCTGAAATAAATTTTTTGTTGGATTTTTTTTAGAACTTCTTTATGCATTAGGAATACAATATAGGAAAAAATATAAATATGAAAATTTTGAATACAGGGACCTTCAAAATGTTTTACATACAAACATTATTTTTACTAAGATTTAATGTAGATGGGTATTTGTGTTATTATATGATTGCATATAACCCAAAACTACTTATAAAATCATATCTGTAGATGTAGATTTTAAAACAGATCACCACCTAATTAAATTTTACTAAGTCAGGTATCAAAGCTACCTAAGGCAAATAAATTGTAACCAGTACCATCTGGCAAAATTGTTATCTTTCTGTATGATAGCATGTGGCCATTCATAAAAGAAGAGGAAAATAATGTCACTACTTAGTATGATAATAGATTATTTGAGTACATGACATAAAATGTAATAAATAACTCACTTTCCTTGGAAAACTAGGATTCCATCTACTAATCCCTCTAAGCAAAGCAAATCATAACGATTAGCAGGAATGTCAATACGATACAAAATATCTTCTGAAACCCCTGCTCCAGCTTGGTCCCCCTGTTCCTTCATTAACATTTGCTTTTCCGTTGTCTGCAAAAAAAATTACATATCATACCTTCTATTGAAAACTGTTATAGCTTAAAAATTCAAATAATGATCATTATTTATTTAAAATAAAAATAATGGATATTAAAATTCAGGAAAAAATCTTGCCAGTTATTATAGCTTTTGATTGATGATACAATATTACCCTTGTACCCTTTGTCAGTTTGATAAAATGTCCATTGTATCAAGACATGATTTTTCAATAATGTTCTGATCTCTTTCTATTTATCCCTGGGACTGAAGATGAGATAGGGCTGGCACATTCTACATTATTATTCTTTTACTAAGCCATCATACAGGTCTAATTTTGGGAGGTCTGTTTTTCAACTCCTTCAAAAATATAAATAAGTATATATGGAGTTAAAGAATCAAATGTGAAGCAACAATACACTAGCAATACATTATCCTACATTTAATTATTTGCTTACTGTTCCGATGAAATATTACATCAGATGATGTTAAGTTTGCACTTAGTTTGTTTCAAGTTTACTGTTCTTATTTAGCACCCTAACTACGAGCAAATACTTACTACTTCATCTAATTCTAAACCAAATTCAAAACATAATTCTTGGAATTCTTCATCAGCTGAAATCAGAAAGAATAAATAATAACTAAAGATATTATTAAGCGACTATACTAACAGAATTAAATAAAATTTATACTTACTGTATATTTTGCCAAGAGCTTCAAACAATAAATCACGCTTGACAGATATTGTAGGCATGATTAATTAATAAATCACAGACTTGATTTTTTTCTAAATAGTTTATTTTATTTCTCACAATAACACCGTCGAGAGCTATAAATAGGTTAGGAATTAGGATTTATAGGTTATGTACAAAGAGTATTTAATACACTACGTTTATGAGTCGGGACTTCAAACAAGCTTTTTGACAATTTTGACTCGCAGTTTAGGCTAAGATCTCGTACCAACCAACAGAGACAGATAAAAAAGTAATGCCAACATACTACAAAAGCAAACTAAGGATGTGGTGTACGCTACAGAATGTGTCGATATCGATAAAAACGAATGGGTACCCCCCCCCCTGCCTTGCAGAACTTGCAGACAGGTTTTTTAATCCTACAAAAGCAAAATAAAAAGCTCTGTTCATTTGAAAATATTGAGTATTATTTAATTACGTGTAATTATTTAATACAATTTATTTAACAACAAAAAATAAAAGTTATGTTTACAATGTGGAAATTAAAATTGTTGGTAATTTTCTGATCTCATATTCTAGGCGGAGTCTTCAGATGTTAGCTGATCGATCAACACACGTTTTTGCAATGTTGTGTAAGCAAGTAAGCAGTACATTTAGATCTGAAATAATAAATAGAGATTAGTAAATATATCGTTTGAGTTTACGCTGGTCATCATCAATTCAATTTATTGTTCACCGCTTACCATAGCGGACTATGTGTAACGCGCCCGAAGGTCTGGTTCTGCCCAATCAATGAAATCTGGTTCTGAAATAAACCACTCATTAGCTTCAGGAATTGAGCTATCAAACCATATCGGAAAGATAAGTTATGTAACTTACCAATAGAGGCGCTTATGCGGTTGCAGGCAACGATCACACCCGACGGGCATCGTGTAGCAAGGCGGCAGTCACGCTGTCTTCTTCTTCTAGTGCCTCTTCAATTCGGAAGATAAGCCGTCAGCTTTTTATATTCATCTCTGACAGTCGCAAACCGAAACGGCTTTTCAACGGGGTTAATGCCGATCCACTCTCATATGCTTTGCAGCCATGACTCTCATCGCCTTTCAACAAGTCACGCTGTGATCTGAAAAATAAGTGGAGTTGAACACAGAAGAACTTTTGATGATGATAATGAGAGATGAATAATAAAACT
This sequence comes from Cataclysta lemnata, assembly GCA_963931975.1. Taxonomy (NCBI): domain Eukaryota; kingdom Metazoa; phylum Arthropoda; class Insecta; order Lepidoptera; family Crambidae; genus Cataclysta; species Cataclysta lemnata. The sequence continues at coordinate 3,086,134 of OZ008339.1, forward strand.
CATACAACAAACTTTGTTGTTAATGATGTTAGCTATCTAGTCATGGGAGGTTTTTGTTGTTTTATAAATAACCCTATATATGATATACTATATTATAATATATTGCAATAGACAATATTTATATTTATAAAACTAATGAAACATCTCAAGTACATTTGATACTCAAATTTACGAAAATTGATTTTTTATCGATAATTTGTAAGTAGTAAGGACATCGCTACGGCGCATATGATTTTTGATTAAAGTGACCAGAACTTATTTCTAATTACTTAGCGTTTATATAATAACATGGAAAACTACTTACCGCTTCTCATCTAGTGGGAATTGGCCATGAAAACCCACTTTGGGTTTAATTTCCTACCAGATTTTAGTCAACATATTTCACACCTTTTGTAAAACATTTCGCTGTTATGCACATAAATAAATGACACAAACTAGTAGATATACACTAATGATAAGTAACTGAAGACAATAAATAGGCACAAGATGGAAAACTAAACTAAAACAACGCTATAATTTATATTTTCAAAACGGCATAGTGACATAATGACATTAGTGACACACTCCGGTAGCGCGAGACAAGGAAGGTTAGATCGGAAGTAAGAGACAAAACAAGTCGCCATTAAAAATTGCCTAAACTCCATACATTTTTTCTGTAGTATGGGAGTTTCGCCAGGCTGTGCGAAGAGTGCGAATGCGAAGCGAATGCCAATGACTGACATTGACTGAAGTATGTCAAATGTCACTTTTTTGACAAGAGCTTTTTTTCTCATTGAGAAGACAAAGTAATCAATTCATACAGTCAAGATTCAGCATTTCAATTTATCACACTCTAAAATAGGTAATATAATATACACTGCTCCTGGATAAAAATAGCCTCTAGTGAATATGACGTGTCAAATATGTGTCACGTATCGTTACACCAGAATTTATGTGTATTTTCTCAAAATATAATTAGTTATTGTGAAAATATCGAAAACGCAACTTCGATCTCAAGCGAGAAATATTGTTGCCAGTGTGTATCGTAAAATCCGTGAAGAAGGAGGTGTAAATAAATTGCAAACGTCAATTTTGAAGCGCGTCGTAGCTTTGACCGGTTAGTTGATGCATACCAGATTGATACTTTTACCTATAGATTTTTACTCTTTGTCACTTACTTATGTTAATAATTACAACATTTACAACGTCTTTGTAGGGTTTCCAATACGACTATACGGCGATCATAGGCGAAAGCGTATCGAATCATGGTATATTTTTCAACGCCTAGTAGGCTCTCCTATTTTTGGAAAGAAAAAATCAACTTGATTTAGAGTTAGTTAAAAATAAAATAAAAGCATTTTACATTGTTGATGTAGAAGACTGGCTAAATATTGTGAAATTGTAAAAGAAAATTTAAAATTATTTTATAGACCAGCAGGCCTATTCCCTAACTTTTTTTGACAGTTGAAAGTGATGATCACCGAACTATTTACTAATACATTGCTGTTATCACAGGAGAAGTGTCACAATAGCATTAAAGTAAAGTAGTAATGGATAAGTAAATAGTTCGGTGATCATCACTTTCAACTGTCAAAAAAAGTTAGGGAATAGGCCTGCTGGTCTATAAAATAATTTTAAATTTTCTTTTACAATTTCACAATATTTAGCCAGTCTTCTACATCAACAATGTAAAATGCTTTTATTTTATTTTTAACTAACTCTAAATCAAGTTGATTTTTTCTTTCCAAAAATAGGCTATAATTTATATTTTCAAAACGGCATAGTGACATAATGACATTAGTGACACACTCCGGTAGCGCGAGACAAGGAAGGTTAGATCGGAAGTAAGAGACAAAACAAGTCGCCATTAAAAATTGCCTAAACTCCATACATTTTTTCTGTAGTATGGGAGTTTCGCCAGGCTGTGCGAAGAGTGCGAATGCGAAGCGAATGCCAATGACTGACATTGACTGAAGTATGTCAAATGTCACTTTTTTGACAAGAGCTTTTTTTCTCATTGAGAAGACAAAGTAATCAATTCATACAGTCAAGATTCAGCATTTCAATTTATCACACTCTAAAATAGGTAATATAATATACACTGCTCCTGGATAAAAATAGCCTCTAGTGAATATGACGTGTCAAATATGTGTCACGTATCGTTACACCAGAATTTATGTGTATTTTCTCAAAATATAATTAGTTATTGTGAAAATATCGAAAACGCAACTTCGATCTCAAGCGAGAAATATTGTTGCCAGTGTGTATCGTAAAATCCGTGAAGAAGGAGGTGTAAATAAATTGCAAACGTCAATTTTGAAGCGCGTCGTAGCTTTGACCGGTTAGTTGATGCATACCAGATTGATACTTTTACCTATAGATTTTTACTCTTTGTCACTTACTTATGTTAATATTACAACATTTACAACGTCTTTGTAGGGGTTTCCAATACGACTATACGGCGAATCATAGGCGAAAGCGTATCGAATCATGGTATATTTTCAACGCCTAGTAGGCTCTCCTATTTTTGGAAAGAAAAAATCAACTTGATTTAGAGTTAGTTAAAAATAAAATAAAAGCATTTTACATTGTTGATGTAGAAGACTGGCTAAATATTGTGAAATTGTAAAAGAAAATTTAAAATTATTTTATAGACCAGCAGGCCTATTCCCTAACTTTTTTTGACAGTTGAAAGTGATGATCACCGAACTATTTACTAATACATTGCTGTTATCACAGGAGAAGTGTCACAATAGCATTAAAGTAAAGTAGTAATGGATAAGTAAATAGTTCGGTGATCATCACTTTCAACTGTCAAAAAAAGTTAGGGAATAGGCCTGCTGGTCTATAAAATAATTTTAAATTTTCTTTTACAATTTCACAATATTTAGCCAGTCTTCTACATCAACAATGTAAAATGCTTTTATTTTATTTTTAACTAACTCTAAATCAAGTTGATTTTTTCTTTCCAAAAATAGGCTATAATTTATATTTTCAAAACGGCATAGTGACATAATGACATTAGTGACACACTCCGGTAGCGCGAGACAAGGAAGGTTAGATCGGAAGTAAGAGACAAAACAAGTCGCCATTAAAAATTGCCTAAACTCCATACATTTTTTCTGTAGTATGGGAGTTTCGCCAGGCTGTGCGAAGAGTGCGAATGCGAAGCGAATGCCAATGACTGACATTGACTGAAGTATGTCAAATGTCACTTTTTTGACAAGAGCTTTTTTTCTCATTGAGAAGACAAAGTAATCAATTCATACAGTCAAGATTCAGCATTTCAATTTATCACACTCTAAAATAGGTAATATAATATACACTGCTCCTGGATAAAAATAGCCTCTAGTGAATATGACGTGTCAAATATGTGTCACGTATCGTTACACCAGAATTTATGTGTATTTTCTCAAAATATAATTAGTTATTGTGAAAATATCGAAAACGCAACTTCGATCTCAAGCGAGAAATATTGTTGCCAGTGTGTATCGTAAAATCCGTGAAGAAGGAGGTGTAAATAAATTGCAAACGTCAATTTTGAAGCGCGTCGTAGCTTTGACCGGTTAGTTGATGCATACCAGATTGATACTTTTACCTATAGATTTTTACTCTTTGTCACTTACTTATGTTAATATTACAACATTTACAACGTCTTTGTAGGGGTTTCCAATACGACTATACGGCGAATCATAGGCGAAAGCGTATCGAATCATGGTATATTTTCAACGCCTAGTAGGCTCTCCTATTTTTGGAAAGAAAAAATCAACTTGATTTAGAGTTAGTTAAAAATAAAATAAAAGCATTTTACATTGTTGATGTAGAAGACTGGCTAAATATTGTGAAATTGTAAAAGAAAATTTAAAATTATTTTATAGACCAGCAGGCCTATTCCCTAACTTTTTTTGACAGTTGAAAGTGATGATCACCGAACTATTTACTAATACATTGCTGTTATCACAGGAGAAGTGTCACAATAGCATTAAAGTAAAGTAGTAATGGATAAGTAAATAGTTCGGTGATCATCACTTTCAACTGTCAAAAAAAGTTAGGGAATAGGCCTGCTGGTCTATAAAATAATTTTAAATTTTCTTTTACAATTTCACAATATTTAGCCAGTCTTCTACATCAACAATGTAAAATGCTTTTATTTTATTTTTAACTAACTCTAAATCAAGTTGATTTTTTCTTTCCAAAAATAGGCTATAATTTATATTTTCAAAACGGCATAGTGACATAATGACATTAGTGACACACTCCGGTAGCGCGAGACAAGGAAGGTTAGATCGGAAGTAAGAGACAAAACAAGTCGCCATTAAAAATTGCCTAAACTCCATACATTTTTTCTGTAGTATGGGAGTTTCGCCAGGCTGTGCGAAGAGTGCGAATGCGAAGCGAATGCCAATGACTGACATTGACTGAAGTATGTCAAATGTCACTTTTTTGACAAGAGCTTTTTTTCTCATTGAGAAGACAAAGTAATCAATTCATACAGTCAAGATTCAGCATTTCAATTTATCACACTCTAAAATAGGTAATATAATATACACTGCTCCTGGATAAAAATAGCCTCTAGTGAATATGACGTGTCAAATATGTGTCACGTATCGTTACACCAGAATTTATGTGTATTTTCTCAAAATATAATTAGTTATTGTGAAAATATCGAAAACGCAACTTCGATCTCAAGCGAGAAATATTGTTGCCAGTGTGTATCGTAAAATCCGTGAAGAAGGAGGTGTAAATAAATTGCAAACGTCAATTTTGAAGCGCGTCGTAGCTTTGACCGGTTAGTTGATGCATACCAGATTGATACTTTTACCTATAGATTTTTACTCTTTGTCACTTACTTATGTTAATATTACAACATTTACAACGTCTTTGTAGGGGTTTCCAATACGACTATACGGCGAATCATAGGCGAAAGCGTATCGAATCATGGTATATTTTCAACGCCTAGTAGGCTCTCCTATTTTTGGAAAGAAAAAATCAACTTGATTTAGAGTTAGTTAAAAATAAAATAAAAGCATTTTACATTGTTGATGTAGAAGACTGGCTAAATATTGTGAAATTGTAAAAGAAAATTTAAAATTATTTTATAGACCAGCAGGCCTATTCCCTAACTTTTTTTGACAGTTGAAAGTGATGATCACCGAACTATTTACTAATACATTGCTGTTATCACAGGAGAAGTGTCACAATAGCATTAAAGTAAAGTAGTAATGGATAAGTAAATAGTTCGGTGATCATCACTTTCAACTGTCAAAAAAAGTTAGGGAATAGGCCTACAGTTTCGCTGATTTTTTTTGATACTTGAGAGTGATAATCACTGAACTATTTACTGATCCATTACTACTTTACTATATCGCTATTGTGACACTTGTCTTGTGAAAACAGTAATGGACAAGTAAATAGTTCAGTGATCATCACTTTTAAACTGTCAAAAAAAGTTAGCGAATAGGCCTACAGGATTGATTAATAGAGATGCTGGAAGAACGCTTTAAAATAATTACCACTTTATTTTCCTCTCATCTTGCTCTTTAGCATCTGGCTAAAGAGCAAGATATGCATGTGGAGTTTTTAGAATCGTTCTCTAGTTCTAATTGAAGATTTAATCGATTTGTATAATAAAATTTCAAACAGCACTTTAATAGTATTATTGCCCTTCTCAATCTTGTTCTAATTTATAAATGTTAATAATCATAATAACTATATTTTATTTGATTTTAATTTCAACATTATATAAATGTTAGAAAAATTTATACAAAGATTTTGGTGAGATTTTGGTATTTCTACATAAATCCGTTGGCTTACAACGAGAAGTGGTAAAGGTTATTTGATTTTGTTAGAATTTCATCAATTAAATAAGTGTCTGGTTTGGCCGGGCGGTGTAGCCCGGATTGCAGTGGACGCGGGTTCGATTCCCGCATCAAGACTATAATTATTCGAACTTTTTCTAACCACCAAAATCTTTGTACTAATTATATTATTATACAGACATTTTACAGCCAGCCGCCTGCTTGACTATATTACTCCTTAGGTATGCTATTATTGGACTTGTTGGTGGTTTAAGTCACAGTATAAGCAGTAATATGTCTTCATACAAACTGGCCGCTGTCCATTAGAATGTGTGCATTCGTACTCTACGCCGTGTAGGCACGCACTGTAACGCACACAGTGACATAAAATACGAGGCAATACGGGGGCCTATGGGTTCGGTGTGATCGTGCGTGTACCAGGTAATTGCACTTTTGCTCGCTCTCGTTTCCGCCCGGCACATTTGCGCTCGCAGCCGCTAGTTTAAAGTGCGCGCCAGATAAGTCCGCGCGTGGCCAAAATTGGAACTAAAACTCCATCTGCTATTTTGTTTATCTAGAAGTGTTTATGTGAGCGACCAGCACCACCCTTCGCGTGCAGACTTATCTGACGCGCACTCTAGTTACAACCCTAGCGTCAACGCAGAGTTGGCTAATAACTCGCCAACAGGAGGCAGGTAAACTAATGGTTCTATACTGTGGGTAAGTGGCTGAAGTTGATGATTGCTTACTGCCGCAATATAATTATTATATTAATCACAACAACCTGCAAAAAAATGTATACAGTGTGGAATGAAAGAGTGGGCCCTGTAGGCCTATTCCCTAACTTTTTTTGACAGTTGAAAGTGATGATCACCGAACTATTTACTTATCCATTACTACTTTACTATAATGCTATTGTGACACTTGTCCAATGATAACAGCAATGTATTAGTAAATATTTCGGTGATCATCACTTTCAACTGTCAAAAAAAGTTAGGGAATAGGCCTACTGGAGGGAAAGTACCTTAAATCTTTAAAATAGCTCATTAAACTGAAAGGAAACATTCCTTTATTTTTAAAAAGAAACATAAATGCATTCACGGAATTCTTAAAACAGCTTACCCGAACCGGGAATCGAACCATGTAAAACTTAAAAAAATTAACACTCGCCATTTTATTTTACTAATCGGTGTAGTTGATGTTAACGATAATTTTTCCCTCAGAAACATAGGGTCTTAGGAAAAAAAACATGAAATCTAACATTTATCTTACTTTTATAATACTCTCAATCCTTACGAGAATCTTATTTTATTAGAATTGAAAGACACATAAACTAATATAAAAAAAGGAGCAAGGTAAAAACCTAGCAAGAGGCTAATAATTTGACTCCAACATTTACCTACTTACTAAGTTTTTACCATTCGCGCCGAAACTTTTCTCGATAATATTTGTGTGCTATGGTGAATTCGGATTTTTTACATGGTTCGAGTCCCGGTTCGGATAAGCTTTTTTGAGAATTCTGTGAATGCAGTTATGTTTCTTTGTAATAATGAAGGAATGTTTCCTTTCAGTAAATTGAGTTATTTAAAAGATTTAAGGTATTTTCTCTCCAGGGCCCACTCTTTCTTTCCACACTGTATAATATTAAAATGCAGTATTTGTTTCTATAACTGGCTTATGTTAAAGTAACACATTATTATGGGTATTATGTATGAATGTAATGATGTTGAAACATTGGTTTGGAAATAAATAAATTAACTAATATAAATTACTAACGCAGTAACAAAAACTCTGCGCAAGCTCTGATTGTATGTTACTATACCCATTTTAGGGTTGTATGTACTTAAGTAAATTAATGTTAGTATGAATTGAAATCGTATGTCAAGGCGATTTAAAAAAAAAACAATTTTTAATATTGCAACACAAAACTGGTCACGTGATGATTTTAGTCTGGTTTTGCAAACGGTGAGTGGAGTGCCTTGTCATCAGTCCTTTGAGTTTTTGGATGATTTTCTTTGGAATTTTTATTCAAAGTGAGTACTTTAATGAAGAATAATATTTTTAATGGCATGTACTTGTTTTTTGGGTGTTTTTATGTGGATCAGTGATGTGCTTCTCAATGACGAAATTTGTACCCTGTTTCGTGACTAGTGATATGACGCCATTTTCTTCGTGAATGCCAATTACAGAATTCTTCAACATTTTCTTTGTTTCTACTGAACAACTGGAAAATAGAGAGTAAATGGATTGAATTCAAGACTTACATGCATGTTTCCAAGTTGAAAATTACATGTATGTAGGATTTCATCTGTTTTTGTATACGATTTAATGTAGGTATTATTATTCAATACGCATGTTTTGTATGACACCACCTTAAATGCGTATCATAATTTCTCCCATTTAAACAATAAGCCCCACATAGTAAATCTGCGTTTATTCCTTGCGTACTGTAGTAAACCTTTAGATTGCAATAAAACTTACTAGAAGTGTTTTGTATGGGAAGATAATGTGCTTCCTGTATGTATTATAACCCAGCCAATCTGGTGCACACTGTCACATGCATATTTTCAAATTATTCATTGCATGCATAATAACATTTACCAGTATAGTTTTTGGTTATTGTTTTGTTTGTTGCAACTAATAGTATTGTACTTATGAAATGTAATGGACTGATTAAATGTACCTAATGGTTGAAATTAATTTGAATTCCACTTCTGTTAGTTGTACTAGTTTGTTTGCATATTGTGCTTCTACTGAGTCTCCTACTTGTATTAAGTATTCCATATGAACATAAAAATGTGAATCGTCCACTAACAAGTTATTTGATCACATTTTTATTTTGTATGCAAAACTAATATTGTACAAATGTATCATAATGTGTGCATGCAATAACAATAACTAATAAATTCCACCCTCGGTACAACAAAGACAACATTGTCACATGTATTAACGCTTTTATAGTTTTGCTTACTTGTGTATTTGTTTTATTAAGTGTGCATGTAATATTCACTCCATAAAATATAATTGTTTGTAATCTTGTAAATAGTTCTGGTGCAAATTGGTTAAAGTAAAAACATAATTAACCGAAAACATAATTTTTATAATTTACAAAGGATACACCTAGTTGTTTCCCATAAGTTTTGTTCTTTTAGATTATTACATTGTTTCATTAATAATATAACACTCATAATATGATAAACAACTATTTCAATTAACTAGAAAAAGCATAAAACATGTTTTATTATAATAAATACAATATTTCCATAGAATTGATTACTTTTAATATAAATGTATTGTTATTTATTTGACAACTAAATCAGAAAAGGTTTCCTTTTTGAAAATTTGAATTTATAGGCTATATTATTAATTATGCCTTACTGCTGCACTCAGAGAAGTCAAATTACGATAATGAGTACTTAATGTCAAAAAATTACAATTCAAAACTAGTCACTATTTTAGCCTGGTCAATGGTCTATATTTAAGAGATTTTTTGACATAAAGTTCTCATTAAAGTTATTTGAGATCTCTGAGTGCAGCAGTTAGTTTTGAACCATGAAATATATCTTAATAGGTATCAAAATTTTTCTCTGGGGACTGACGTAACTCTCAATAAAGTGTTAAGAGTTAGAGTTAAGAGTTAGAGGCACTTGGATTTTACTTCTCAATTGTATAATGAAAATATGTTTTGTCTACAGGTAGTGTTACCATTCATTGTGATGCCGGTGGATGCTGACCTCAACTGCACAGACGTGGTGTCGCATGGTTGTGAACTGAAGGGCCTGCGCACTTGGAAAGATATTTGTCTGGTACGGAACTCACTTTTCCAACATCAGGTCAGTTCTTGATTGTATGTAGAGTGACAAAAACTTATAACTAAGTTTAGTTCTGAGATGAGGGAATATTAGAATATTATTTAACAAAGTAAGATAAGTAAATTTAATTTTATATTAACCAATCTTTAAGATCATATAAATAAAGAAATTTTGTAGAGTACTCCAATTAAAGTAATAATATTATTTTCTTGATGGTTATCTGGGTTTCTAAATACACACTGCTAGGGCAAAATATAATTATAAATGCAGAATTAAATCACATCTATATTAAGTATCATTTAAAAGTGTTAATTATTATGATTCACTAAATATAAAAGTATATTGTATATTGAAATTTTCTGGATATTACCTATCCTGTCATTAAGAAACCTTAATTATAGTCAATGGGATCATTATTTTCTGCATTCCAATACTATCTTATTCCTTCTGTAAAATAGCCCTAATCATAAATGTGCAGTGTAGTTGCACAAAATTTAAAAGATATTAGGAATAACAAAGAATCCTTTGTTCATCTACTCTTACTTCCTCTTTCTTGAACCTTAAATTGTGTGTATGCACCTATCAAGGTTTGATTAGTCACAGTGAAGTTTAAATAAAGAGGTGTTAAATAAAGAGAGTTCATTGTTGAGGGAATCGTGCTCGTTAGTGCGTAGATGCAAGGGTGAGGTGAGGAATATGAGCCGGGAGCACACAGCATGACGCGACGGCCGGCGGGCGGCGCGAGAGGTCAGCGCCCCAGCACAGGACTAATTTGGGGGAGAGCATCGACTCCCGCGGCTTTGTCTGCCTTGTTATCTATCACCTTCATGGTCGAAATCTTTATTCACTATACCAATAAACTTATAAATAACGTTTCGTAGTAAATATTACGTTCATTGGACTTGAGGACTATGCACGCGTGGTTGTTTACTCGCGTCTAAAGTTGAACGCCCTCTGATATTCGAATATTGACCTGAGTTTTCACTTTCATCCCCAAGTGAATTATGATATGAAAAAGGATTTTTACATCTATTGAATTGGGGTATACAAATTTATTTTCAATGCTTCTATTCACAAATAATGAGGAATACTACATTTGAATTATATACTGTGTGTGTATACATATTATTTAATATAAAGCATGTAGTAGGTACCAATATCTATCAATTACAAAGAGATTATGTGATGGTGTTATAATTTATAAATACTGTGTTTTTTAATGGAAAGGAAGCTTGAATTTATTATGACTCACTGCTAAAATTTGGACCATGAATCATCAGTATAGAAGAATAATATCGCATCTGTTTTCATACATTTCCATTGACGATTATGTTTCTGCGCAAAATAAGTAGGTATTTCCAAGCAGTTCAAAGATAATGGTGTTAATGGGCAGTGTGTAAATGTGCGCGATATGAGACTAGCAGCGCTCTGTTGTGTGATGTCGAGATGGCTGGCCGAGTCGGCCATGTGTTTATCAGGGCGAGAGCATCGAGTGGTTTGTTTGTATTGGTGACTGCGTGCGCGTGTGGAACAGAATGACGCGAATAGTTGCAAGCGGGCGGCGCGACCGCTGTTGCTCGCCGTTCGCTTTTGGTCTTGGTCGACTCGGCCAGTTGTCGACAGCTCGCCGTGCGCGTAGGAGCTCGCGACGCAACCGCCGCGAGGCCAAATACGCGATTACGATATTAGCAATAGCAATCCTCACAACGTTAACGCCAGGTGCGACTACGACTAATGCACCTTATCTAACCGGATAATAGTGCGAATTAGTGCGTCATTACTTTTTAATTGTTTTCATACACCTGTGATATTATTAGTGCTGTGAAGTGTGTGGTGCTTTAAGCGCAGTTTCTACGTGGCCATGGGCTCGCGCTACAACAGGAAGGTAATATTCATTGGAGTTTTTTTGTGTGCGTTCATGTCTTAAGAGATGTGTCGCACCGATGAGCCCGTAGACCAGCTAGACTAGGCTGTTTGAAGGCCGCCGGCCCGACCTTGGTGCTAGAAGGTCAACGTCCCCTCACGTGTTCAGAGCTTTCATGCGTTCACTAGTCAGTAGGTACTTATCTAATTAAAATAAAAACAACAGTGTGGTTTTTTGCCTAATTTCACCAAAGATATTTAATAAGTAAGTAATGAGAATTCTTCAGACTCAATCTTAAAAGCCCAAAACAACTGCTTTCATTATCAGCTGGATGGGTTCCACTTAGACAATGTTCAGTATTTAGACACACACAAAAGAATAAATAATTATACATGTATTTTAAAAATTTTTGCCTTTGTTTTGTGCCTATTTCCTCAAATTCTTAACAAAAGAATTGATAAGACTCCGGTAAATTCCTTGAGTTAGTAATGTAACTTTATATAAGTTTTCCATTATTCTCTGAATTATTTACTATTTATTTAGGTTTACTTCAAACTTGTTCACTGAGACAACATTATTACTACCTACTTTACATGATTATTTTGAGAATTCTTATTCCGCATTTTAGCTGTCATCATAAAATTATAGTAAAGTTTAATAGGTATGTATATGTATTTTCCTATTTATTCAATGTTAGTAAAACATTTGCACTGAAAATGTAATGTCTCCACTTCAGATATGGATTTATTCTATGCATAGGAAATTTTAACCCACAGTTGGTTGTGTTGTTTGTTATTGCAAACTTAATCCGCCTTCTGAAGAACAGAATATCCGAGTACATATTTAATTTTTACGAAATTATTTGTCTACTCTTTAAATGCAATTATGTTATTTCAATCAAGCTTGCTGACACTGGTTGACGACTGCCGTCTTGCACTTTCAGATTTGTTCATACATACATTACATACCTACATAAATCACGCCTATATCCGTATAGCCAGAGGTGAATTAACACCCACATTTGCCATTTCCAAGGTTAAGTCCCATGTAATAGATGGCGAACCTATTGCAATCTAATGGGCATGGAAATTGCGGTACATTGCTATGTGGCATAAGAGGAACGCTGTTGCCTATTACTCATTGCTGTCTTAACCCTTAGTCGCCTTGTACGACATCTACGGGAGAGATGGGGGTGGTGACAATTGTATTTTTTCAGATCTCAGATTTGTGACATGTGAAAATATTAAATAAAATATTATGCTATGTTGTACCTGTAAGTATTTCTTGTTTAGCTATAAATAATATGCCTATCCGCTTGGCACAAAAGTTAAGTTTTTTAGTCACCTAGGTACTAAGAAATTTTGCTCATGGGCATACTCTCTCAGTCGCAGTGTACTCTCAACAATAAAAGTTGTTGCTGGAACCGTGACAATATAGAATCATAATCAAACAATGACTGGGCGTCCTTTGTGCTACTGCAAACGAAAGAGAGAGCTATATGTGCCGAGCGGTACAAAGCTGACAGCTGCCGCTGCGTGTGCGCGATCAGCTGACGCTACGGCGGGCGGCCATCTTGGTATGCGTGTTCAATTGTCGCCGCGTCATTGTTCACGTCTGTGACGTGACGCAAACTCTTCCTTCAAATGCTAATGTCATTGTCCTTCCCGTACGGGTTATTTTATATTCAAACAAGCTGTATTTTTAAATAACTACCGGTGCTAACCATTTCGTTGTTAAATGAACACGGAAGTGCTATTTATTCACGGCTTATCTTATTTTTGGTACATGTCTGTAGCTTGCAGCAAGACACGAGTGTAATATTCCTTTCCTTGTCAAGTTTATTGTAGATTGACCATCGCGATTTTGGTTGAATATTTTGCTAAGTAACTGTTTAAGTGTTTACCCTTTATTAGAATTATAAATTTATGTCCAGGTGCAGACTTGCATATTAACATCGAATCCTTAAATAATATTAATGTTCTTTCATCATTAAAATTCTCTGCAAGTCGGAAAATGGAAAAACATTACAACGTGCCAGTAGCTTGGTGTAGGTTCCTTTTTTTATTTTTCTTCGCACGACTTTTGTGCTTCGTACCGTTACCTTTACCGTTGATCGAGTGGTCAAACTTGAATTTTAACCTGGACTAAAAATGGACCTTCCATTCTGTTTCAGATATCCAGATAAAATTCGATTTAATGAGATCTCTATTATATATTGCCCTTGTACCAACAATGCTTTACTTTATAAGGTCCTCTAACTGCCGCACTCAGAGACGTCAAATAACGTTAATGAGTACTTTAAGTCAAAAATGACAGTTCAAAACTAATCGCTATTCTTGCCGGGTCTATGGTCCAGATTTCAATGAAATTTTTTGACATTAAATACTCATTAAAGTTAATTGACGTCTCGGAGTGCGGCAGTAAGACACTTTATTTCCTACATAGTCGGTTTTAAAGTAATTTGTAAATTTTTAGTAAGTAAGAAAATTGTTTTATTCACGTTTCGTTAAATAGTGACATTATAATTTTACCAAGGGTCCCTAAAGATAATAGATGTTAGTACAAACAGGCAATTTATTTGTCTCGACCTAAATTTTGACCGTGGGTGTCTGGTCTGACCTACATATCAGTCAATATATTTTAAAATGTTCATGACACTAATAGATCTGGGCTGGGTAGTCTTATTAGGCATATTGAATAATAGCGATTGGTGTTACTTTATGTGGAGATTACTAACAAGCTTAGATTATGCTTAATATTATTATATTCTCAGGCAGACTTGCATGTTGTATGACTTCTTATTTTGGCATTAAAATATATTTTATAACAGTAAAGTTTGCCGAGATTACAGAATAAATTTTTATGATAACATATCCTCCGTGCATCATGCACGGAGTATATGTACCTATTCTTAGATTTGTCTGTAGGGGGGATCGGTAAGCTAAGCTCCGCTGTTTAAAAACTATGTTTGTAGTTGGGTTGTGAGACACGTGTGCCGTGAAGGGTGCAATGGTTGGCACATGTGTTTGGCATGTTGGTGTGAGTTAGTGCAGCGGCGAAGCGGGTCGCGTTCGAATTGCGTAGCGAACACTCGGCAAGTGGGTCAGGAGGGCACGGCGCATACACGACGCCGACCGCCGACTGTACTCACGCACACCAATACAATAACTATATCATAGAACTTATCATTTCCTAACCTATTGGTTAGAATTTTGGTCGTACCTATGCATTTTTGGTTTTGCTTTGGTAATATTGGTATAATTTTTAAATGAAGTAGGGTAACTATTATTTTATATACATATGTAATTTAAAATCGGGTTAGTCTAGGCTGCTTATGTGACCTGAGGCCACTACCAACATGACTTATCTTGGCGCTATTAAAATGTTATAATGACATTATAATATTTAAATGTTGCCAAATATTTGGCTTGCATTACTTCTACCCTGGAAAGAAGGTTTGGATGCGCCCTTATTCTAGTGTTTTCATTGAACTGATCATTAGGAGTTTCGACTGAATTTGTTTGAGAGCCTTGAAAAGTTGATATAGGGCGTTACTTACATTAATTTCACTGATTTAATTCATACTACTAGGTGCTGCTAATATTTACATATGAGATATTCATTTAAATTTTATGACTTGTAATGTCACAATAAGTAGGTATCACACTAGTAAACCGTGCCGTGCCGCGTGGTGACGGCAGAGTAGAATACAATTATCACCACCCCAAATCTATCCCGTGGGTATCGTACAAGGCGACTAAGGATAAATCAGTGATGAGGAATGGACTGCAGCGTTCCTCTTATACCATCTAGCAATAGTACTGCGACTTTTGTGCCTGATAAATGGCAATAAGCTCGCCACTTATCATGGGGCCCAACATAATTGCCGAAACGTGGGTGCTAGTTCACCTCTGCCTACCCCTTCGGGGATATAGGCGTGTTTTATGTATGTTTGTATGTTCACTAGTAAAAATATTGTTATTATAAGTAATTCTTTGATCTTTTTTATTAAAAAGTTTACATCATGCTTTTCTGTACTGTAATTCCTGAAGATAAAAGAATTTTATCATCAACTTTAATTTCACTACTATCACGTAATTGCATGTGAGTATTTTTTTGTGAAATGCAATAAATATAACGTGCGTGCACGTGAATAGCACGTGAACATTGTCATTAGACATCGTAAGACACGTAAAATGTTAAGTTATCAAAGTAGTTGTAATACATAGTATACAGTTGACGTCTCAATAATAGTGGCCTACCATAATTTACCCCTGTACGCCGTATTCTAAAAATCGTAGGTATGTGTTTGTTATCGTTAGGCTTAAATCAGTGTAAATTGATGTACGAGAATGCCGGCAGACGTGTACCTTTTAGTATACCATGTTGGGTTTGAACCGTAAAAGAATAACCTTAACGCTACAGAGATAGCAATAAGGTGTCGTTGCGCGGACGCGGGCGGCTGCCGCCACCCCTGCGTGTTGCCCGGTCGATGACTCTCCCAAGTCCGAGATCAGTGCTAATGACCCCAAACGATGCATGCTCCCCACTCCCAACATTCATAATTGCAATCATTGGAACACATTCCATGGTTGATAAGTAAACTGACATTGGAATATCACTTTGATCGTGTTCTCACATCTAATCTTAAGTTTTCACATCTAATCTCCAGTTCCACTAAGATTATTTATATATTTTTTTATGCACAAGAAATGAATAGTCAAATACAATAAAGACTTCTAGCAATTTTTATTACGAGTACAAAAAAAAACGTTTTGCCCAAAAAGGAACTTTGTTTCTGAACTATGAACTATAAAATTTCAATACTAATATTAAAATAAACTAGGGTAACTATTAATTTAATATCTATGTAAGTATTTATAATCAGGTTAGTCTGCAAATCACTATCTGCTGTTTGCACCACTTATAGGAGAGTTTTGCACCCAAAATCAAAATTATTATTATTTCTACTGAGGTCGTTGTTGATTAGTTGAGAAATAATAATCGCTGCTAGTTGAGAAATAATCTCTTCGGTTTTTAAGGTCGCATAAAGTTTGAGCGTCTGTGTGCAGTGTTTGGTGTCCGGTGACCTTGGGTCGGGGCGTCGGTGCGGGTGCCCTGTTTCGCGGGCGCGTTCCACTTTTGCAGTAGCTCTCTCTTGTTACGCAAACCTGTCGTTATGCATATTATGTTTAGCCTCTACGAAATCGTATTCCACGCCTAGAATCCACTTTCTATCGGAATAATCGCGTGCAAACGTGTGTATCAATCTAAGTTTTAACAGAGAAATCCTCTTGAATCAAAATAGTGTGTTGTAAGTTGGGAACAAAAATAACATAAGGTACATTTATATGATTTTAAAGATTTCGTCTTATTACCACTTTGTAGAAAATATAAAAACAACAAAAACATTAGCAAATCGAATCTTTTTAACAGCTCGTTGAATTATACTGAGTTATTCGTCACCTGAGATTTTGATAACATTGACTAATTATACTCTGTCTATTGTTCAAGGGCCCTCAGTTTCCTCAGCGATCCTGACACAGACGTCGTTGGACTACACTGGCAAGGGAAGCCACTAGCCGCGATTGCAGCGAGCCAGACATAAATCACGTTTAAATTAAATCCTTCAAGAACTTTGTATAGTGATTATTGTGGACTGTGTTACTTACGACAATCGAGTGCAATATCCATTTAGTGCAATCGAACTTTTGACCACGAGTGAAGTGTGTTACTGTTGTATTAAAGTGATATTATTATTGAACAATGGAGCGTGAATCGAATCCTATGGAGGCTTTATGCCGTTCCGGGTGTGGATTTTATGGGAACCCTTCAACAGACGGACTATGTTCAGTATGCTTCAAGGTATGTTTATCGATCTTGATTAACACACATTTTATCTCACTTTTATTACTAGAAAGTGTACACTACAGTGTCGCCCTAATGAGAGCAGAGCTTTGCATTGCAGAAGCAAATAGACGACATCATCATAATCATCACCAGCCCTTTTAATGTCCCCACTGCTGGGGCACGGTCCTTCCCTAAGGATGGAAGAATATAGGGAGATTGGGCCATAACCCACCGCGCTGGCCCAGTGCGGGTTGGTCGGTACTAACGACTGCAGATGCAGCCGGGACCAACGGCTTAACATGCCTTCCGAAGCACGGAGGAACTCGAGATAATAAATTTTTGGTCACTCATCCAATGACCGGCCTTAGCGAAATTACTAAGTTTACGCAATCGCAGGCCAAGAGCTCTGTGCCATGCGCTAGCGAGCTCCTCAAGACTATAGACGACAGCTAACTGCGAAACATGAAAATAGAAGGACATAATATGTATATTGACATACGTTTGTAATTATTATGTTTGTAATTATATGTAATTGCCGCGTGGTGACCGCAGAGTAGAATACAATTGTCACCTGCCCAAATCTCTCCCGTGGGTGTCGTACAAGGCGACTAAGGATAAATCAGTGATGAGGAATGGGCAGCAGCGTTCCTCTTACCTACTTATTACTCTTACCTAGCAATATACTGCGACTTTTGTGCCCAATAAATAGCAATAGGCTCGCCACCTATTACATGGGACCTAACATAATTGGCGAAACGTGGGTGCTAGTTCACCTCTGCCTACCCCTTCGGGGATATAGGCGTATTATGTATGTATTATGTTATTTAAGAACTGATATTATACAATAGAACCCCTAATGAAAAATTTAATGACTCTCCAGGCAGTCATTAAAAATTCTGACATCCAACTGTCAAAATAAAAGTCCTTTAGCGCCCATTTGGTGTTAATGTCGTTTTGTGCAACGCAAAATACTAGCTAATGTGCAAGAATGACACTTCATTAGATAAATTTAAAAGAGCTTTAAAATCGTCGCTAATTTGAGTTTTGTGCAACAAGTTGACGTTTCATTAAAGTTTAAAGAAAACATTATAATTTAAAATCTGTTTGTGCCACCGGCTGTTAGCCAGTCTGTCTCCTCGCATACGAAACTATTGCTGTGTTAGCCGTAATCAACATTATCAAAACTCGCAGCTCAGATATTTATTGGTATTCCTATGTTATATGCACAATATAGAAAGCGGCCAAATGCGTATTGGGTTATGCGTAGTAGGTATTTGGTACGCGTAATCTAAAATTCTAAATTAGCTGTAACTTCTTCCTGCCCTGTTCCTTGGGTCGGCGCAGTATGTTTCTTCTTCCATTGATATCGGCCAACCGTCACCAACCCATCCACTCTCTTTTGTTTCATATCATCCATCATTCTAGAAAATTTGCCTTTCCATGCTGGCATGGGAGCGAAAAAATAACGTATTCTACGTGCGAGCCCCGACTCATCCCATCGTCTCGTAAAATCGTGGCGCAAAAGTCGACTAAGGGCGACAGCCCGGGGTAGACTAATAAGCACCTTGGGGCACCTGAATGGTGGAGGGTAAACCACCAACAACAGCATAGCCAAATTGGCTTTGAGCAGTATGGATTGGTATGTTGTCATTCCAATCACTCTCTTCGTTGGTCAGTCTGTCTGCCCTTTCCATCTCTTTTCTATAATATTTATTCTTCACTTGTAACTTTCCGGTATGATGGATGATACGAATTTAAAGGGAGTGGAATGGCTTGATGACGACTGACCGATATGAATGGAAGAGGAAACATAGGTACTGCGTCGAACCCAGATCAACTGGGAAGGAACAATACAGAAAGAAGAAGAATTAAGTACATTATATTAAGAAAATCATTATTTTTATTGGCTGTCTTGTTTATACCAATCGTTTAACTAGAACGTTAGGTAAATTGCCATAATTTCTTTATCCGAATTCTTCACGTTATTTACTTATATTACATAACTTCTGTCGTGCAATCATGATTTTTATTTGGTAATCATTTTCATCTGCAGCATAATCCTGCAAATCCGTAAAAGTAGTTTAGTCGACATTAATAATTTACATTTACTACTTTTAGGGCCCACGCAAACGACAGTGGACTATTTGTTTGAACGAGACTGCGTCGCACAAAATGTCTGCGTAGTGCGCAAAATGTTTTTGGCGAATATTTCGAAGGCTCAAACGGCGTACATCGTCGGATCTTTTATCATTTAACCCAAGACGTGGAAGTATAGAGATCGTGGCGTGGCGTTCTATTTGCGCATATTTTGCACGCGGTCCGCTGAAATATAAAAAATAAACATGTTTATATTGCAATCATACAATACATTCGAACACACGCATTGTTGGAACTACCTAGTAAGCATAACAATTATACACTTGTGGCAGGCAGCTCTGCTCCTTCTCTGAAATCTTATACAGTATTTAATATTTTATTTTTCACTAATACGAAAGGCCATTCTACTGTGATAGCCTGGGAGCAAACAAATAACGTAGAATAGGCCAGCCCCGACTCATCCCATGGGTGTTGTAAAAGTCGACTAACTGCCGCACTCAGAGACGTTAAATAACGTTAATGAGTACTTAACGTCAAAAAATGGCAATTCAAAACTAGTAGCTATTCTTGCCGGGTCTTGATTTGAATGAAAATTTTTGACATTAAATACTCATTAAAGTTAATTAACGTCTCTGAGTGCGGCAGTAAGAGACATTGCCCGGTGTAGACCAATAAGCGCATTGGGGCACACGAATGATGGAGGAAAAATCACCAACAACAGTATACCTAAAGAGGGTTGGTGTGAGGCAGGCGGCTGGATGTAAACCTCAGTCAAAACCTTGAAGCAGTATGGACTGGAATGTTGTCATTCCAATCACTCTCCGTTCATCGTTCTCTCGACATGGTCCGTTCCGTCTCTTTTCTATACATTCATTAATCTACCACTAGCACCTTTACGGTGTGATGGAACGTGTACGGTGTGATCATACGAAAGCCCATACCGACAACCGGCAGGCTTAGTGCAATAGTTAATCATACTAGATATAAGTTAACACATTCAAAAAATGTTCCTTAACACGAATTATGAATATGAAACATGCAGTCAAGTTCACTCAAAAGCTTAATTACGTGAACCAGCTGAAAATATCGGTGTGCATAAATCTACTGCACATGAAGGTCGGAGGTTAAGGCCCTAGGAAAAAAAAATAAGGGATTTTCAAATGCATTTATCTCGTAATCTATTTTAAGCATGTATTTGATACTCAGAATTGTGTAAATTAGGCATATATGAAAGGGCGTGGAACAGTCCGTTACGCGATTTAAAAACATTTCCTCGATAGAATAAAAATTCAAAGTAACCTCTGATTATTAAAATTTTTCAATATTAGAGTTAAACGGCTATACATTGAAAGGTGAGACTTGTATCAAAGTGTATATAATTTCCTAGGAATTGCTCGGCGATAATTTGAATAAAAACTGTTAATATAGTCACAGTTAATTGAAGTTTGATTTGGCGCTTACGTCAAATTTATTGAGCAGGGTACGCTGAGCTCTAACTCGCTTTCGAGACCGTGCGGCACAATACAGCTATCTCAATCAACTTCGTGCCAAAGCGCCGCCACTTTGATACAAATATTTTTTTCCGTAGGGCCTTAAATAGTGAAAATAGTTGTAGATTTAGTAAATGATACCAATTCCTTATACAATTTAAATTATTATTAACAATATGGAGCACAGTGACTGAGCGGTCTTTTGAAACTTTTTTTCGGCCGTTGGCTGGGCACATAATTATCGTATATTATATGGCCACCAAGTTCGCCCGATATGACGTCAATGGATTTTTTCATTATGGGATTTACCATAAGTGCCGAGCTTATGACTCTCAAAACAATATTGTACAAGTTCTCATACAAGAAATGATCCATACAGAAAACTCAGTCAATCGAATCATTTTTTTCGCTTTAACTAATATTTTTGGACAAACTCACGCTTTACAAATGAAATTATTATGCCACTATTATTTACAGAATCTGCGGTCTATCAGTTGTCTCCTATGATCCCATTAAAAAAAACACGAATTTATTTTTGTCTGTTACTTATCTAGTTTCCACGAACAAGCGCATGCAAATGCTTACCATCGGCCAGGAGAGATGTGCAAATGTAAAAAATATTTATTATTGTTAGTTACCAAATCAAACTTTGTTTGGCGATATCAAAAGCCATAATGTAATAAATTCTCCGTAACATCTACACTGTGTCTATTCGGAATGTTTCTATGGCGAGTTCATTATAATTTATGTTATTTTCTATGAAAACAGTTACGCATAATTATGAGGTAGTAATTATCACGTAATCGGACAAGAGGGAATTATTTTCCCACTTACAATTCGACAATATGACTCAGTGAATTTGGCATTAATAATTATTCAATACTTTATTAGTGGTAGACATACATAATTATGTATTTTCAGTAATAAGTATTATTTTTAGCCTTTTATACAGGGTGGACCTAAAGTCCGGTAACATTTCAAATGGTTATAAAAAATACAAAAAGAGATATGAGAGAAAAATTGTTTATTTGTTATAAAAGTACAAAAATCAGGGTTTTATTTTTTTAAAATAACGTCGTCTAAATGTGTCCCTTGTTTAGTTTGGCACTCCTGTAACCTAGAGCGGAAATTTTCCATCACCACCCGACAAGTGTTTGGAGAAATGTTCTGAATTTCCTCGCGTATATTTTCTTTTAATTCTTCAATAGACTGAGGGTTGTTATTAAAAACTTTACTTTTGAGGTATCCCCAAAGGAAAAAGTCCATTGGTGACAAATCCGGGCTGCGGGGTGGCCAGTTAATGTCACCTCTTTTGGATATGACTTTTTGCCCAAAAATTTCACGAACCGCTGCTATTGAGTCGTTGGAGGTGTGACATGTGGCCCCATCTTGTTGAAACCATGTTCGTTGATTAAAACCAGAGTAGTCCTGTAATGCTGCAGCAAAAAAGTTCTGTAGCATGGCAATGTATCGCTGTGTGTTGACGGTAACACGGGACGGCTTCTCTGAGTCTCATAAAAATACGGACCAATAATTCCACTGGCTGATAAAGCTGCCCATACAGTAACTTTGGGTGGGTGTAAGGGCTTTTGGTGCTTTAATTGCGGGTTAGCATCACTCCAGTATCTGCAATTTTGCCTTTTCACATGACCAGTTAGGTGAAAATGTGCCTCGTCTGAGAAAAAGATGTTATTGAAACTCGTAAACCTCGCAAGCATTTCGTTGGCAAACTGCAGTCTCTGAGTTGGCTTTGTTTGCTGTATAATTTGAATTTTATACGGATGTAAATGTAAATCCTTGTGAAGAATACGATTTAAAGATGTCCTAGACACATTTAAAACACTAGACCGTTTTCGAGTAGAGAGGCCAGGTTGTTCTCTAACAGATGCTCGAACGCGCTCTATGTTTACGGGCTCTCTCGACGTCCTAGGTCGGCCGGATCGTGGTTGATTTAATGTTGAACCCGTCTTCTCGAACTTCTGTACCCAATTTTTAATAGCACGAGTTGATTGAGCTTGATTTTTATTACGTATGTTGTACTGTGTACAAAATTTTCGTTGCGCTTCAGTCGCAGAATCGTTGTTGCGATAATACTCGCGTACGCAAAACGCACGTTGTGCTCCGCTGAACGACGCCATGGCACTGAATTCCAACTAGCCACTCTCGCGTTTAGTAACGTCCCGCTCCCCCCTATCCCCGCAATTGGAAGCAGCGCTCGATTTAAATGTTACCGGACTTTTGGTCCACCCTGTATATTAATATATAAAATCAGTAAACGAAATCATGCATGCATAAATACATATGTCGCGCCTTTCTCCCACAAGGGTAGGCAGAGATCACTTCCTTCCACTTGCTACGATCCTTACATAGTTCTTTCGCTTCATCCAATCTTATTAATCTCATGCATGCTCGTCGGTTTCGGGTACTCTTGACCTGGCCTTTTTTTTAATAGACTTTCAATTTGATTATGAATGATCCGCCTAGGCCTTTCCCTTCCCGTTTCTCCATTCACTTCCGCCATATAAATCCTTTTTGTCATTCTCCTTTGATTCATTTTTCGACGTGACCAAACCATGCGAGCATCCCTTTTTTAATCCTTGTCATAACATCTTCTTTCAAACCACACCTTTCTATTCTAAACGAATTCCTGTTATATAAAATCAAATAATAATAATAATATATTTAGGTACGTATATAGGTACTGCTAAAGACAAGGTAGGTTTTACAATGTCACTCGTGCAAAAGCTGTTTGATTAAGGGTTAAAGTGGAGTGGCAGCTTCATATTCTTAATACGACTATAGAAAGTACTCGTAGGTGAATGCTTACATTTAGTGACGTCATCCGTCTTGTTGTCGGTTACAAAGATAATAATAGGTAGTTTAATCTTAGACTGTTCGTAAGGAAAGTCACAACGTTCCTGTAAAGATAACCATTGGTTATTGAAAAACATTTCTTATGCTCTCTATTGTAAGTTGGTGTCGGAATCACATTTTTATTTGTTCAAACGCTATTAAAACAATTCTGAGTAATAAACCTTCCATACTTACGTATGAGACGCGTGGTGGCGACAGAGAAATCTTTTCTGAAAAGGTTACCGTTAAAAAACTAATTTATTTATTATTAGGCGTCGTTATTTTTGTCAAACTTAAATAATGTGTCTATACCTAATAGATTAAACGCTGGCTGTCTTTGTGCTTATTATTTACTATTATTATGAGTGGGACGACAAACTGCACAGCACTATTTGTTGAAACAAAACAACTATTCAGCTTAGATTGTCTTATGCCACCTAAATAATAACCCAGGTACCTTAAATAATTTAAATTGCGATAAATAAATGACTAAAGTTACAATTATAAATAACAAAGCAATTAAACTATCATTAGATAAAAAGAATATAGGTATTCAATAGTGCTCTCAAAGTGCTATTGTTTTTTATATGTTTTCAACAAACAGGAGTGCATTGTGCGCGTGACTCAGGCATTAGCAATTAGCTCGAACTGTTGGATCACATTATTTTCTCCTACGGTATATTATAATAACATGTACTACGCGAATCTTCGTAAAATGACGTGAGGATGAGTGAGTGATGACTGTATCGTAACAATTTTTAACGATATTACCAATCATTATTATCGACGTCAAGATACATCATTATCATCAGATAGGCTTATAAATAGAATAAGAACACTAACATGGGTTTTTAAAAAGCTTGGACATATCACAAGTAAGGAACTTATTAGTTATCAGTATATTTATTAGTTAATTAATAGTTAACTAATCAATATACTGATAATAATAATGATGATATAATAATATTTTGGCATAACGTAAAATATTAACAAAACACAATTACACACCCACGCACACACACACACACACACACACACACAAACAAACAAACAAACTAATAACATAATTAAAAGAAAAAAAAACTTTACCTTATTACAAAGGTTTTGGTGGTTAGAAACTTTACCTTATGTTAACTATCACTGTCTGAAAGGGCGGTGAAAACCTAATACAGGTATTTTTTACTTAATAGTTGTGACACCAAAATATTGTAACTCACGAGGTTTTTTAAATGAAATAAATATTTTGAATTTTTTTGAATCATCAGCGCTTTAATGTTCCCACTGCTGGGGCACAGGCCTTCTCTATGGTTGGAGGAATATATCGGTTCAATATAGAAATCAACTATAATATATGTATCAATATGTATAATATAATTAAGTGTAGTGTAAGTATATAAACGGTTCAGTCGGCAGAATCTCGGGATTTGGATTCTAGCAATAATAAGTCGCGAGCACGCGTTTAGACGTTTTATCTCTCACCAACTCGCTTGGTGGTTACAGACGTTATATCCTGCAATGTGTCCCTTTCACAAGCTATTGATATAAAAGGGACAGCATCAGATTCTTCGTATCGTGACGGCAGCAAACGACGTCCGCCCAAAACTCAGCAACGTCGGCCCCAGCGTCAGTAGCTCGCATCAAATCCCCGCAAGCAGGTGTACGGACAGCATCAGATTTTAACACTTCTTAAACAAAACACGTCTTAAATCCTTTTTTATAAAAATATTATTTAAAGATTATGTTTAAACCTAAACGGCCCACCAACAGTGTTAAATGTGTCCTCCCAAACCTAAACGTTTATATTGGTATTTCCAGGAAGCGCTGAAGAAGAAGCAGCAGCCCCCGGCGACAACGCCGTCCCCCGTGTCGACGCCGTTCATGCCCGCGACGCCGGCGCCGACGCCGCTCGCAGCCGCCGCGCCCACGGTGCCTTCCCTCCCTGCACAGTCACAAGTGCACACAGATGTGAGGCCACTCTTTCTCTTGTCTTATTCCACTATATACACGTGTTGATCCCTGAACGATTCGATACTGAATGTGTTCGATATAAATCAAACGAATACGCCGTCTTATTTTAAGATTGTTGCTTAAAATTATTTGTAATACTCCAAGACAACTCTACTACTTCTGACTAACTAATCTGGGTTAGTTAAAGGACGTCCTGTAGTAATATAATAATGCTTGTTCATGGAGGGAAATACCCGTGTCCAGAATTAGTATAATTGTGTTTATTATTTATGTCTAGGTATGTTTTTGGTTCTTGGTTTTACTGTTTGTTTGATTCTTGCTATCATGCAACCGCATTAAACTAGAATACAGCAGCTGTATTGAAAAATAGACGTAAATAATTCCATCCAGATTAGTGCTTGCTTTCCAGCGAGCACTACGCTTCCTCATATGGTTAGCTCTTGTGCAACGTAAGACGCGTGTGGGTAACTGAGTTTCCTTGAGTAATTTGCCAAGTACGTGATTAAAACTAGCAATGAAATTAATATTATAGATACAATGATACAATGATACGGGGGATACTTGTGGTGTCGTCGTATACTGCAGTCACGTACGCGCCTTCCGACGTAGACTTTATAAATGATGTACCACGTATTATATTCTAAATGCAGTTCATTTATGATATATAAAAATTATTCTTACTATAAGTGTTAATAAGGTCATAGCATAATTTACACGGCTTTAGTAAACGTACGTATTTAATTGTACGCCCAGCTGTTGCAAAATATAATATTGAAAGCAACCGTAGTGTAACGACTGCCAACTTGATTGCCTCACTGCATTAGATTAAGCGGGCAGTTGAAGCGAGGCGCACAGCTGAAGTTTTAATAAGGTAACTTCCGACGCACCTATTGAGACTCACTACCGCGTTCGCTATGGACAACGGAAGGTCATTTTATAATACACACATACATCTCGTACAAGGACTTTTTTGTTGTTTCCGTATTTACTTAAAATAAGTAAATATAATTGTACTGGAAATAAAATTATGCCAAGTTAAGAATCAAAATTTCGATTATCATCGAATAAATATTTTTTGTCAAAAAGTATTCTAGTGCACAATGAATTTTAATATTTCAATAAGGAATGGAGTAATAATTGTACCTTTCTACGTAGTATTGAATGTGTAAATGCAACAGATGGCAATGATTCTAAATAGCTCGTGGCTCGCGCAGTAAGACTCCACGTGAAACCGACGTGCAAAGGTTATTCATCGCGCGCACAATTGACGACATTGGCTCAGCCTTTCGGCGCCGACGAACGCTTTTATTGTGCCTTTGTGTGCGTGTAGGTAATATCTACTCATACAAGTGATTAATGATTTGGTAGTTATGTTGAGCAACATAAAACAACTGTTTTAAACCAATTAGACTTAATTATATAATATTCGATTTAGATTTCTTTCAAGTCTCATCAATAGTCTTTGACCTAAGGATTCGATTATATTGTCTCATTTTCTTTCACATTTACAAAGATTATCTTCATAATGCTTTCAAAGTTCTGAAAGACGCGGGGAAGGTCAGTGTATTTATCTATGTATTTACATTATGGAAATACACAACAAGAGCGCAGACTAGGCGGACACAACGAACGATAACAACTAATAACTTTATCAGAAAGGAACATTTCTTTTGTATTTTTCTTGTTTTCATATAAATGTTACTAGAAAATTTTATACTGGTGAATTGTAATGGTCTTTATGCTTCTATAGGGAAACTTTAATTATTTGCATCGATATTTTTATATCAAGCAAGAAATATTTAGTTTTGTTGTTGTTACGTAGAAGCACCTTACACTTGAATCAACATATTACCGACCTACTAATATGGACGTTACTGCAGTAACACGAATGTGAAAGAGTCGATATTTCGGCGTAGTCCTGCGAACTCGAATAATACCATAAAAACTATACAACCTTGTAACGAAGAGATTATTAGAAACTATTAAGACAATTCCCACGTGCCACTTGTCTACATTGAATATAAGCTTTATTTGACTGACAAGCAAGCTGGAAATTAATCCATAATTAAGGAATATGTAACAACTGAGAGGCGATTGTGGCCTCGTGGTAGTGAGAGTACAAAATATGGATGTACGTACATGCTCAAAAAATCTACCTATCATAATTTGTTTTTGATCAACAGTGAAAGACAGCACTTTGCTAATTACGCTGTTTTTTTATAATGTTAATGTACTTCAGAAAGCGTTGAGTTCTTTAAAAAGTGCGAATGAGTTAAAATTGTAGTTTAATATTTTAGCTTGCTTCAATCATTTTGATCGTCTACAGCGCTCGCTTGAAGCACGAGTCAAATTTATGAGCTTTTTACGCGCTTGATGTGATTTTAAATGTATGTATACCTAGTCTATAGTCAGCCTTTTGACAGGCGTTTCAATCACACTGTTTAGCAAGCACAACAGAAAATCTACGTGTTTGACGCGAAGCCGCTTGACCGTCTTGGAGGCGCATAATGTGAAATAAAATACGTACGTCAATGTTATAAAGTGACATCTTCCTTCCGACGGTAGGCCAGGTTGTTGTGTTGCAATATAAGCCTAAACTTAAGTATAACAAGCCAAAAAACAGAGCTTAAAAAAAGGAATTTAACACTTAAGAACTGTTTATAAATTATTGCCTAAATTTTGAATAACTGTACAAATATATGGGCCAGACTCCATACATTTTGGAACATCTCCTTTATTGTAAAGTTGGATAATTATAATAAATCCATAATGATGTTGAATAATTTAAACTATTAAAAATATTACCATCATAGGCGCCAACTCATAAAATTAATGTTTTTATTTTAATAAATAAATAAACATAATAAATATATTGACATAAATATTGTACCTACCGTTTTGGTGTCGCTCTGGCCATAAAACATTTACTTTATGACAGCCTATAAATGCCATGTTGACAGTTTCAATACAAAAGTCAACGAAAGCTACCAAAAAATATTTTCGAATTATTTATTTGCATCTAGTACATATTGAAATCATGTTTCTTTTTAAAATGTAATACTGTTGCTCCCTTTTATCTCAAAGTCAATGCTTCGAGATGAAGGGCTATGCTTGATTAACCAACTTCTTTATTTTCAACAATTGCCTATAGTGGACAGAGATTGGTACCTAACGGAAGAAACACCCGAGAACCAGCTTAATTCAATATGACCTCTATGAATACACTCTGACCAAGATTTTAATAATGGAAAATGATCCGAATAAAAAAGATTTTAAAGGAAAACGCATACTCAAGAAAGCTATACGGCGCAACAGCAAGTCCTCAAATAACAGCCAAAGCTCCGCTATGGACCAAACTGTGGGTATGTCCGTGGAGTTAAATGATAGTACGCTTCTGCCCAAACCTGATGAATCGAAAATAACAGGCGAGCGTGACTCTGCACAGAAACCAATATTGGATAAACCGTTTTCGAATCAGCAGCGGTCAGCCGACGAGGTAAAATTGAGGAAGGTTGTAGAAATACACGAAAACAACATCCAAACTTGTAGAGAGACAACCAGCGTGTCAAAATGCAGCAGCAAATCCAAGTACTCTTCGAAACTGGAGAAAACTAATGATAGCATTGCGAATCTTGACTCAAACAAAAAGAGTTTAAAGAGGGTTGGTGGTTTATGCATTTGATATTGACATACACAATTAATCGACACTTATCACGAATGTAGTTTATTGTTGTCATGACCTAAATAGAGAGCGCTGGAAATGAAGATACGGAGGTGTAACGTTTTGTTGGTATAAAATCAGTTTCTGTTCTACTTTTAAATTAATCTATTACGTCGCAAAACTTTCGGGTTTAAAGAAACACAAAAATATTTTTGTCTAGTTCGTTTTTTATTAACGTGTATGTTAAACTTTAATGAGGACTCTTTTATGAGGACTCTTTTTAGAAGGACTTGTCTGATTATTTTAATGTAATTTTTTCAGAAATTGGAAGAGGAAAGCGGTGCAGGCACAAGCGGCACGAGCACGGGTACCTCGGATACAGACGCAGACGACAAGGATCCTAGCAAGGACAAAAAGAAAAAGAATAGATGTGCAGTATGCCGCAAGAAGGTTGGACTCACAGGTGAGACACTGCACGCTCTTTTTCGGCTTGAGAAATATTTCTATTTTACTTCACTTCTTCCTAAAAATTAAACATTGCATACTTAATAATTATAACTTCCTTCTTAAAGCAAAACTTTAGGCACACCTCGGACACATTGATTATAGGTAATCACTTTTGCTTTCACGTTTACGTTTTAGTACCTATTTCTGTTGTGAAAACTAGAATTGGGCTTGATTATCTAAAACATTATATCAAATCAATCCTATAACAATATCATTATAAATTTTTGTGTGGTTTGTCACAATCTCTACAGTGGTATTTTACCGTAGCTACGCTACTAAAGTACTTTGTGCCAAAAGCATTGAAAGTATTTTTTTAGATTAGATAAAGTCTTAGATTACCTACCTTATTATAACATAACGTTTAATGTGTATGTATTTGAAATTTATCGTGGCTTATTATTGCTGTAAATTGTTCTTATCGTTTTCTTAAGGGTAGGTACTGTAGGTTAGTTATTTTGGATATATCATAATTTCAAAATACGCGGATATGTTAGCATCATCTGATTTACACGTTCTATATTATCGTACATTTAACACAGACTCCGCACACGGAGTTATCTGATTATTGTTTGGTTTATGGATCGCGTTAGATAGTGATGTTATTTTAAAGATTAAATTCATATTTATAATTAACTTATATAACATATTCATTTATAAGCAGTTCAATGAATACTTTGAATGTATAATTCTCTTAATTATTCATTACATTGTAATTATAATTTACTAATGGTCATGATTTTTTAATCGTCCATAGTAGTTACAGACTGTAACTTACACTACATGATTTTGTAATTTTTATATCGACAACAAATTAATATCTGCATCGTTCAATACAGATTGACCTTAGAATTCATATTTTGGTTATATCACGCTGTGTTAATATTTTAAGTATTTCTTTATAACCTATCGTTACTATACTGGCAGGATTTATAACAATAACCAAAGATGTTGCGTTCGACCTTGGCATGTAACTGTTGCAATAATTTTAAATATTTTGTCTAGGTCGTATCCATATTCTGATAAGTATTAGTTTCAGCGTGTCAAGGAGACGTTTTACGCGTAGATCGTGTTCCGTTGCACACACAAACAATATTGCCAGATTTGCCAGTATAATTTGTTTTATGTCCAGATTAAAAGACTTATGTTATAATGTCCAAAGGTAGTTTTTCTATCTATACATTCAGTCTATAGGTATACGTCCACTGCTGAACATATGCCTCACCTCCCTATTGCTTTTTAAAAGTGATACATTCATAATTTGATTCAAATTACGTAATATATTGTACATACATTCATATGTCACGCCTTTTTCCGACAGGGGTAGGCAGAGATAACTTCTTTCAACTTGCTACGATCCATACTTCTTTCGCTTCATCCAAGCTCATTAATTTCTTCATAATAATAGACTTCCAATTCGATTATGAAAGATCCGCCTAGGCCTTCCCCTTCCCATTGCTCCATTAATTTCCGCCATATAAATCCCTTTTGTCATTCTCCTTTCATTCATTCTTTCGACGTCACCAAACCGTACAATCTTTCAAACCACACCTTTCTCTTATCACATTGTTGTACAATCGATCGCTCAGCCTTACCCCAGCCATGCTCCTTCAACGCTTGTCATTTCTACTCCATTTATTCTACTTTCATGCTTCTCCCATACCCAACTTTCATTTCCATACATTAATGTCGGAATCAGCAGGACAGTAATATATTGTAAACGAGAGTATTCAATTCAAGATCTTCTTCCTGTCCTGTTCCCAGTTTATCTGGGGTCGGCGCAGTATGTTTCCTCTTCCATTAATAAAGGTCAGATGTCATCAAGACTCCCACTCCCTTTTGTAACATCTATCACACTGGAAAGCTGATAACTAGTGATGAAATAATGTATAGAAAAGAGACAGAAAGGACCATGTCGATAAACGGAGAGAGTGATTGAGGATGACAACATTATAGTCCATACTGCTCAAGGTTTTTGCTTAGGTTTTACTGTCGGCTGCCTGCCTGACACAAACCCTCTTTGGGTATGCTGTTGTTGGTGGTTTTGCTCTTGTCATTGCGTCTTCTTTCAAACCACACCTTTAGTGCGATTTGTGCACATATCATTTTATCATATAATGATAAAAAACCTTGCCTATTTTACAACCTAAAACATATTAATTTGATTGAAAGTAATATTTTTTTTAAAGTATATAGGTATAGCATTTCAAATGTAAATACAAATATATATTTGAACGTTATACGTACGAATGTTAGCAACATTTTTAAACAATCATGTCCAGACAGGACAATTTTTGTAATAATTTGTAAACTGATAAGAAGTCGTTAAATTTATAAGTAAATCTTTGTGTAATTTTCAACATTGGAAATCGTTTCTCTAGCCGCCAGCGCCATTGATCACTCCACCAATATAGTAGATTATATACCAAGGGCTATAAAACAAAGAATTACTAAAACTTTCTTTTTATCGCCCGAGATAAGATCATAGTTTTATGTCACCTCTTAGCAGTAGCGAGCGGAAAAGTCCATTTTATAGTCAGTCAGGTGTGACATAAAATAATGTGTGTGCTTGCATTATTACTAGTTGGTTCCCTCTGAGACAGCAGTACTAAGTGAGTAGTGTGTGCAGGGTTCGAGTGCCGCTGCGGAGGGCTCTTCTGTGCGGTGCATCGGTACAGCGACAAGCACGAGTGCTCGTTCGACTACCGGGAGTTGGGCGCGCAAGAGATTCGCCGCAACAACCCCGTCGTCGTCTCGCAGAAGATACACAAGATATGAGCCCGCCCCCCCGCCACTCCTTCCCCGGCCCCCACGCACGCATACCCTCTACATATACATATTATTAATTTGTTTAAATAAATATTGGATCGAGTTTGTGTCTCTCATTTTAGATTATCTTTTGACCGATGACACCGCGTGTCGTCTCGCTTGGCCGCGAGAAGCAACGCGGCCTTCCTGCACCCCGAGAGACTGTTCGCCAACCGCGAACTTTAAATAACGCGAAATACGACACGCAAACTCGATCCGTGCCCTGTTTAGATTTATTTGTGGCGAATTTACTTTTAAATTTTTATTAAAAGTTTGTAGATAATATTCGTTTCGGGTAGGAATTTCAGAGTTAATTTACGAGGTTCTAAGTAGAGTTTTGAATATTGTCCATTCACCTCCATTGTAAATATTAGATGTAATTAATTATAGAAACAAATCCAATATATTGTATAAAATTAAACTCCAAAAAGCTACATTGTTACGATTTCGAGCATAGCGCGCTTAACATAAGGGAAATAACAATTGTAAGCTGAGCTCAAGGACCGCGTCTCGTGTCGTCGCCTAGTTGTTGCAAACCGTACACAGGTGCCGCCGCCCACTCTGCTCGCGTTTCGGGACATTAGTGATACGCATCGGGACTAGTACCGTGCTGGACAACGAGCGGCCGAGTGGCGCGGCGCGCCCGCAACCACCAATTAACATCTGCAAATTGTTAGTACTGTAATATTGGTTTGGGAAGTCGTCGCTTCTTATTTGTCTAACATTCGGCTAAGTGACCTAGTGTTTAGCGAGATTGTGGTGTGTATCGGCATAAGGCGAGCGTGCCGAGGCGCGCCCGCCTGCCGCGTCGCGGTTGCGCGCGGCGGGCGCCCGCGTCTCGCGCTCCGCTCTTTGTGTGAAAATTAAAGATAGTTATACATATTATAAGTAGTCGACACTTTATATTATTACACATTATATAAGTAGGAAAGAATTATTTAGCTTTTTCTTTTAATCACAATATTATTCAAAATTGTAAGTTGTATTATGTAACTAGTTCATTTTAACGGTCGAGTTGAGACAGTAATACTATGTATTGGTTCGATCGTTGTGGCAGTTAACTAACTGATTGGTTAGACTTAATTATTTAATGACTTTTGTTGTATATTTTGTTAGGTCATTGATTAATTTTGGTCATTTGCTTGAACATAATCCCATAAAATATGATGTTAATAATGAATGATTTTTCTTCTATCTTGCTGTTTTAATTTAGTTATTCTTCTATTAAAGTCATTAAATTTTCAGGAACATAAAAGCTGTTTTTGTTTAACTTACTTCACATCCCACGTAATCTCCACCTTTGCCATGTTTCATGATATTATTAAGAGTCTATTATAAAAATGCTATCAAACTTTGGATTTAATTTTGCTATTTTTAGACATTTGACATTTAGACGTGTGTTAAATATATTTATTTTATGTATCGTACTTACCTACTAACTAGTTGGACGAAGCATAGAACAAAGTTGGACGAAGTTATGGACATAGCGAACCTGAGACTTGATAGGGAGTTCTGGAGAAGGTTATTATGATAAATTTGTAGCTGATGTAAGTTGTACGCTACAACTCGCGTACAAATTTGTAGCATTAAAGTAAATTTTGAGCACTTGAGAACTGAAGGCCCATCATCTGATTGGATTTTATTTATTTGCAGTAACGAGGCAGAGCTCTTATTTTCGTATGTTGTCCTACAATTTACCACTCAGGAAAATCATCTTATTTGGTCAGATTCCGTAATTTTGTATTTGACACAGTTCATCTGAGGGACCACATTCGGCGAGTTGTAGCGTACAACTTACAACAGCTACAAATTTATCATTCTGGTTACAATTGTTTTAGAGGTTCTGCTAAATCTTTATGTATTACGAAATCTTCGTTTTCCACAGCGGCCTCTCGAAGGGCACGCACATGATGTAGGAAACATACATCCAACAAGTAAGGCTGTGACTAAATTCATTTACTTTACGAGACACTGTGAGACACAAACGTACTTAGCCTATTCGGAGACAAGCTCAACCATCCTAGGACGAACTTTGAATCTTGTCTTTAGCTCTGTCGCGAACGGCGCCATCTTTGATTTGGCGCATAGCAGCCGTACCTTTATGTTCCCGGGTCCACACAGAGCGAGCAGCCTCGCGAGGCATTTGCCGAGGCAAGCGATCGAGCGCCTGAGCCATCGAGTGTCGGCTTTTTGATTTGCTCAAAGGCGCCTCAGTCTTGTGCATATACGAATTATGAATGAAGATCAGTGTTTGAAATTTATATCTCTATGGTGTAAACACCTGGCTATGGAATGCAAGTGATCTTAATTATAGATACTAATAGAGTACTGAGGGAAGACGCCTGGTTAAATATTAGCCGCGAGGTGCATGTACCGGTTTCGGTATTTCCCAACTAAATGAACGAACAAAATTGGCTCGGGCTTGCCGCGCGCCGCAGCCCCGCGATGACTCCGAGGCTGCCGCGCTCTGTGTAGACGCGCCTAATCACTGATCTCTATTATAAATGCATTTCAAATATTAGTTCCGTGGACGTTCACCTTTGTACACCAGTGAGCCATAAGCCAAAGCTCGTGAAAATTTGCGATATTTATTTTATTGATTATTTCATGAACTGTCATAATTAAAAATTGTAGTGACTTAAGTTACGTCTTCTTACGAAGGATAGACTCGTTAAGTAAAAAAAGGTTAAATTATAATAAAATATTGTGTCCGTTTCGATTGCTCGGCCACGACGGATAATAAGATAAGCGACTTCATCATGATTTAGTGCAAAATTGTGAAATTCTAATGGTCGAGCGCAAAAAAATGTGCTTGTGACTGTTCGGAAGTTACACGGGTTCGAACGTGGCCGCGCAGTTGAAACGCGGAGAACGGCGCGGCCACGCAGTTCTCCTAAACTAAACCTCGTAGAAGGCTAATTCTTTTTGTGAATAACAGGTTTTATTTTGTGAAAAAATGTGGAGGTAATAAAAACACCAAAGGCTTCATATTTTAGGAAATATTGAACATCAAAGTCGTGGCCGCGCCGTTAAAACTGCGGAGATCCATTACTACTAAACTAAGCCTCCTAGAAGGCTAATTGTTTTTGCGAATTACAGGTTTTATTTTGTGCAAAAATGTGGAGGTACAAAAAACATTTAAGGCTTCATATTTTAGAAAATAATGAACTTCAAAGTCGTGGCCGCGCCGTTGAAACGCGGAGGACGGCGCGGCTATGCATTTCTCATAGACGCAAGCTCCTAGAAGGCTAATTCTTTTTGTGAATTACAGGTTTTATTTTGTGCAAAAATGTGGAGGTAATAAAAACATCAAAGACTTAATATTTTAGGAAATGTAAAATACTTTTCTTGGTTAAAAATCATTCATTGGGGTGACCATGATTCGTGTCTGAAAGGAAACTTATTTTTTCCTAAAGTGGTTCTTTGGTAATTAATGACTACACAGAGTGATATTTTGTGTTCCTAAATTTAGACGTGAAGTGATATTTTGTGTTCCTAAATTTTTTTGACAACCTTATGCATCCTGGATTTGTTCCTCGCACTTATGACGACTTATGCTAGTGATTTTGGACTTTATGGATAGTGACAATTAGAATTAAGTGGTGTGGTGTAATAGAATCTAGTGGACATAATTTTATTTTTTTTGATTTTTGAGATTTATGATTATTAAAACATTATTTGGGTGCTAATTCACCTCTGCATACCCTTTCGGGGATATAGGCGTGATTTATGTATGTATGTAAAAACATTATTTTGATAATAAGACTTCTTGGTTTTATTTCAAAAACCTTATGGATGTTTAATCTAAAATACCTACGTATGTGTCCCAGTTGCCTCCGTGTAGTCATTAATTACCAAGGAACCACTAGGGAAAAATATGTTTCCTTTTAAACACGTATTATGGTCACCCCAATGTATGATTTTTAAGTAAGAAAAGTCTAGTCTATAGTCTAGTATAGTAGTATAATCTACAGTTTCGTTGAAAAAAAATAACTTTACCTTTTTGGTTCACTCCACATTTTTTACGAAATAAAACTTATCATTTACAATAATAATTAGACTTACAAGGTTAACCGGATCTCCGCGTATCAACGGCGCGGCCACGACTTTGAAGTTCAATATTTTCTTAAATATTAAGCCTTTGATGTTTTTTGTATCTCCACATTTTTGCACAAAATAAAACCTCTAATTCACAAAAAGAATTAGCCTTCTAGGAGCTTTATTTTATGAGAAATGCATGGCCGCGCCGTCCTCCGCGTTTCAACGGCGCGGCCACGACTTTGAAGTTCATTATTTCCTAAAATATTAAGCCTTTGATGTTTTTATTACCTCCACATTTTTTCACAAAATAAAACCAGTTATTCACAAAAAGAATTAGCCTTCTACGAGGTTTAGTTTAGGAGAACTGGCCGCACCGTTCTCCGCGTTTCAACTGCGCGGCCACGTTCGATCCCGTGTAACTTCCGAACAGTCACAAGCACATTTTTTTGCTCTCGTCCATTAGAATTTCACAATTTTGCACTAAATCATGATGAAGTCGCTTTTCTTATTCTCAAGCAATCGAAACGGACATAAAATATTATATTTATTATAATTAACAATAATTTTGTTCATCTAACATGTCTACATTTGACATTTCCTGACTGTTGTCAGTCGTTAAATCGTTTTAAGTGCTATTTATTTACAGTTTTAAAACTAAAATAAATATATTTAATTTATTTATCAACAGCTCTGCAGTCTCGAAAATGATTTTTTTCTACGCAATTTATCTCGCCTAAAAATTTTACGTGAAACATCACACAATTAATCAATCGATCAGCAATTTTGCATTCCAAAGTCCAAACGACAAAAATAAGAGTCACGGAGCTTGTACGCAAAACTGCGTTTTGACGGGATAACTACGACGTAAATGATGCGTTTTGGTACGGCAAAACGGCAAAACAAAGAATAGTAGATAGATTTAGGTAGAGAAACTATTTAAGAATAATTTATCAAGACCAAAAAAAAATCTTAATTCTTATTAAAATTCGAGATATTTGGACAAAATCATCCATCTCACAGACTCGACATGGCGAAATGGACGATATCGTCCCGCGCACAGACAAGGTATGTTGTGACGGGCGGCCAGCAGTGGCCAAAATCGTCCAGCGCACAGACCAGAGGTTAAATATGTAGTCCTACGAGGTTGCTGGTGTTTTAACTCTGTCTACATTTTATTGAGAAATACATAGAAAGTACCAAGCCGGATGGTCCACGCTATTTGCCGACTAGTCGCCGACTATTCGCCGACTACAAAAGTGGTCGATTAGTCGGCAGTACCGACTAGTCGGTGACTAGTCGGAACATCTCTAATATTTTCCTATCAAGTGGCGGAGAAAGATTTTATCGGGAACTATATTTTTTGTCACCAGAATTTATATTTGTCATCAAATTGTATCACCAAATAAATAGATCTATCACCAAGAAATATTTTTGTTATCAGACAAACAAAAAGTGTTACCAGGTATGAATTATCAAATTAATGTTAATATATGTCCAAATTAAGAGATGGGTTACCAATAAAATATTAGAACATTTCATGAATATTATTAACTTCGCTCTTATAATAATAGTTTAATTACATAAATAATAGCTTTGTCCTCAGAATAGTAGATCTGTCACCAATAGTAGATTACCTATTTACCTACTGTTACCTATTTAATAAATCAATATCCAATTTTAATGAAAATATGCTCAAAGAGGCGAAGCCAAATTGGTCAAAATTGGAACTAAAATTCCGCCTACTATTTTGTTTGTCTAGCGCCCGAATACAGAAACGCTTCTTAAGTTTGAGTCCTGCTTAACATTTAAGTATTGTCAAAATTAACGTTTTTCAATACCTACAAATCCTGACAGGTGTAGTCCACTTAACCCCCGAATACAGAAACGCTACTCAAATTTTGAGTTCTACTTAACATTTAAGTATTGTCAAAATTGACGTTTTACAATACCTAAAAATTCTGACAGGTGTTGTCCATTTAATCACCGAATACAGAAACGCTACTCAATTTTTAAGTCCTACTTAACATTTAAGTATCGTCATAATTGATGTTTTTCCTGTATCCACTTAACTTTATAAGCAATGCTCAAAATTTTAGTAGCGTTTCTGTATTGACGGGTGAGTAGCTCTCTTTTGGTTGGGACGATGATGACGACAAACCTAAATTATTTTAAACTTTATGTCTGGTGACATAATATTGATTTATTGGCGATCTATTTAAATTTGTTTGGTTCTATACTTATTAGGGCAAACCTATTATAATACATACAAAAACATTTATTTGGTACTAAACCCCATATCTCGATCATTTTATGTGATTTATTGTGGAATTGATTTTATATTGTTTGGTAACTACAATTTGGTGACAGATCTACTATTTTGGGGACAAACCCTATTATTTAGGCAACACAAAACTATATATATTGGTGATAACTTTAATCATACCCGATTTTATCACGTCCCGTGCTAGGCCTACTGAAGTAGCGTTGTGGACTTACAGATTTGAAGTAGGTACCTACATTAGCTTGGATTAGATATAGCACCAATATAAAATTACAGTTACGATGGGGCTAACTAGGTCCACATGTACCTACATGTATAAAAGCCCCTTTAAACAATACCTAATTAGAGAAAAAGAAGAGTAAACAAGGATAGTAATCGATATGAAA
The DNA here is from genome assembly GCA_963931975.1 of Cataclysta lemnata. Classification (NCBI taxonomy): domain Eukaryota; kingdom Metazoa; phylum Arthropoda; class Insecta; order Lepidoptera; family Crambidae; genus Cataclysta; species Cataclysta lemnata. The sequence continues at coordinate 3,125,526 of OZ008339.1, forward strand.
TGGTGAATTTGGATAAAACAGATGGAAATGTAGTAGTAGGTGTGTAGTAGTAGTAGGTATGTATTGACCATAACTATTGTCACCACTACCAACAACGCAACACCAGGGGGCCTACCGCCTAACTCGATTGCTAAAGCAAAAGCTATAGTTTATGACGTCATGCTCTCATTTCGCATCAAATGTACCTAAACTATTAGCGATAGCTTTGAACGAATGATCACCAAATGATTTTGTATGAATTTGGCACAAAATCCGTGCCGCCTAAAGATTCAGGATGGCTGCTATAGCCGTAAGCAGTGCATTGCAATATAGCTATCATCAGCAATCGAGTTAGGCGGTAGGGCCCCTGATGGCTTCGTTAAAGTATAGAAAACAAGAAATACGCACAGTGATCAACTTCTCCCTACCCTGTTCCCAGTCTATCTAGGGTAGGCGCAGTATGTTTGCTCTTCTATTCACATCGGTCAGACGTCGTCAAGCCATCCACTCCCTTTTGATTCATCATCCATCACACTGTAAAGGTGCTAGTGATAAATGAATGTATAGAAAAGAGGAACGGATGTCGAGAGATCGATGAACGGAGAGAGTGAAACATTCCAATCCATATTACTCCAAAGCTCTTTGGGTATGTTGTTGTTGATGGTTTGACCTCCACCATTCAGGTGCCCCAAGGTGCTTATTGATCTACACCGGGCAATTTCCCTTAATCGACATTTACGACACCCATGGGTTGAGTGCTAGAAGCGTGGGTGCTACTTTACCTCTGCCTACCCCTTCGGGGATATAGGCATGGTTTATGTATGTATGGGATGAGTCGGGGCTGGCCTATTCTACATTATGTATTTGTTCGCTCCCAGGCCAGCATAAAAGTGCAGAGTGATCTAACAGTAGGTAATGGAAGTTAAACCTAAAAAGTGGTCGTAGTTGCTACACAAAAAGTACCTAAAAACGGCCAAGGACACAAAGGTTACTTAGTTAGCTAATTACCTAACGGGGACATGGGCACTCGTATTATTGGATATGGAGATAACAGGAATAAAATAGTCACTGCAATTGTCAAACAGTTTATTGCATAAGGTAAAAAACGATATCTTTATTTGATCAGGGGTTTTAACATTAAATATTTTTTTGTAATTTACTTTAGTCCGCTTACGCTATAAATCACATTTGCCTCATGTATAGTAAGAACAACCAAATTGACCTCAAAAAGGTAATATTTACATAGAGTCGATATGGATTTAGAAGTAGTTTGTATTCCTAATAAAAAGTTTTACAATAAAGAGTTTAACGTTCTTTCATTATGATTGGAGTCCATATTTTAAAGAGACCTTAAATCTAATGTTCCTAAAACATGGTGGTTAGTTTAAAAAAATAATAAATTAATAAGTATTCAACTTTGGTTTTTAAAAGTGAAGATTGCATCGTAACCACGGATGCAGTTAGAAACATAAGAAAAATTATTCGTAGAGACATAAACTTAAGAGAGTTTATAAAACGAGGTCAATAGTTAACAAAATTATAAAAATATATTGGAAATTCGAATTATTCTACTATTTTGTTCACCTGTGGGTGACATAAACCTATATTTAATCGTAGCGATTTGTAAGGTTTACCTAATGGTTGTCTTATTTTAATTAACTATGAGATTACTCAATCACTTTGTAGTAATTAAGAACTTGGAATTTCCAAGTTATTACAATGATGATAATTAGGTATAATTCAGTTATTCATGGTTAAATAAAAGTATTATTTTTGTTTTAATTTGATTTCAAACATCTCTTTCAATATTTTTTTTCAAATCAAACGCTTTTACGGTTCGGGCAGAGAGAACCAAGAAATATTTTAGACTATCGTGAAATACTATAGTAAAAGATAGAGGGAGCATAACAGAAGGCAAGAGATAAAAAAGTAAAATAATCTATCTTAAACATCAATTTGCGATAAAATCGCTCGGAGCACTATGACTTAGATGTTTATAACAATAAGATTGTCCCAAATAATGTCTAAACCCCAGTGACTTGTCGGATCCATTCGCGCACGCGCCCCACCCTAGAGAAAACTACAATGTTGCCGTTGCGGCATTCAAAGGCGTCGTTCTGCACCCACGACGCTATGCCCATGAGTCGCCCGTTGCCCACTAAGCCGCTGCCACTGTCTCCCTGCAAAGATAACAAATAAATAATATTAGATTAATACCAAGGGCAACAAAGAATGTCTCAGATCACATGTATTATTGACGTATTTTTATCGCCCATGATTAGAATAAAGGTCTAATGAATCCACATGTTATTGATGGAGAAAATCAATGAGTATTAGCATTTTTTTCTTATAAACTCCAGTAAATTGTTCTTCATTATTTTTATAACACGATAATTTTCCTCTCGTATTGTCTAAATATACAGTTGTTAAATATTCACTTTTTACAGGGGATTTCGTATTAATATCTCCAATGGCGTCACATATTCCGACCCTGGTAAAGGTTCTGGAATTAACTGGACCGGAAGTGTGTCGTAAAAAATAAATTTAGTAGATCTTTCGTTTAAGACTTGCTTAAGGTAAGTAGTATGTTAATGAAATCACATTTCGCTTTATTTCGATTTATTTTTACTTGTGGTGCGAAATTAATCTGGTTTTATTTTGTGCGCTTAGTGACCGTGTTGTGGAATACACATACATACATAAATCACGTCTATATCCCCAAAGGGGTAGGCAGAGGTGAACTAGCGACCCACGTTTCGCCAACTATGTCAAGTCCCATGTAATAGGTGGCGAGCTTTTTGCCATTTATTGGGCACAAAAGTCGCAGTAGGTACATTGCTAGGTGGTATAAGAGGAACGCTGCTGCCCATTCCTCATCACTGATTTATCCTTAGTCGCCTTGTACGACACCTACAGGAGAGATTTGGAGAGATGGCAATTGTGGAATAATAATAATAATAATAAATAGGTTCAAGAATTCATGAACTGCCTGCACACCTGCCGACCTCTCCACAGTACAGATATGTAGATGTCATAAAATGTTAAACCTATCATAAGCATAAAATATTAGACACCACCGATATTTTTAATGTTATTAGAGAAATATCTATATACCGAAGACTTAGCTAAATTGAACGGCATGTGTAAAAGGCACTGTGGCTCACTTAGCTATAAAATTAAAAATAAATACTTATAAATTTAATCAGAATCATGTAGGTACTAACATTGCACGCGGCGTCAAAGTCGGGAGCGTAGCCTCGGGCGCACAACATGTCCTCACTGTTATATTGCTCCAATGCTCCACTACACAACTGATTTGACTGTATCTGAAGATTCATCGCGTGCATTTCCGAACGCATCGTTCCCTGTCGAATAGAAAAATGTACATTAGCGACAATAATAATTACTGTTCTTGTTGGTCATAATAATAATATATCCTTTGACAGAAACAAGAGAGAAATCCCGCATAATTTAGCTTCACATAATAAAGATGTGTTCTTTATAAAATGAAATGAATTCCACGGGAATAAAATTGCGATATGCGGGGGATCCCCAGAGATCCACGGAGATTCGAGCGTAACAAAAAAAAGAGCTTCACAATTAGGTAGTAAGCGGAGGTCCACGAAAATTTATTTGGTCTCGATGTGAAGAACTTTGACAATGTTGGCTTGACTTCACCTATCAATGTAAGCAGTTAATATTGAAGCTCAGTGACTTTAACTTGTAAAAACTTGAAATGACTGCAACTTTTAGGAATAAGGTAGAAAATAGAAATGTATCTGCAGACGGTTCCATCGGAACCACCAAAATGATGAAAGTAGTATTTGCAAATAAAAATTGGGAACCTCTAAGTTATGGATAAAAAAATCCTCTATGAGGAAAAGAACTGATTTCTGATCGACACCATTCTGCGTGTTAGATACATACTAGTGATGGTACCCAGGAGTCTTATTTGGCAGTAGGTATTGAGTATAACGAGTTATTATAGCTTGCTTAATAGAAAAATGGTGCGCGAGAGACCCGGGTGCGATAAGCACAGGTTCACAAAACACCCTTGTTTTCTATCCGACTGAAAATGTTTTATACATACCGCGACTCGGGTGGGATTATGTGGGAATCTCCCAGCTAAAAAATCGGTAAAATGTCCCTACTTACCTCAACTAAAAACTCTATACATAGGTAGTTTAGTTACCTAATCCCACGGAACCGATTCCTAGGGCAAAACTAAACTATTTGTCGTGTATTCATTTACGGACCGGTTTAAGGTTTCTAGAGTTTCTATTGTACTGCTCTGTTGATCGGGATTGGATATGGATACAGAACAATTTGCATGCTGTGCAAAGTTGCCAAGTCACAATGGTAATACTGTATTTGTATTCAGAGTGCACTATCACTTGTTTATTCACTAAAGTTAGATCAGTTCAATATTTATGTTACTGTTTCCTTATTACTGTGGGTAATATTAATGACTTTAAAATCGCTTTGTTATTTCCTGATAAATTTGTGTTTTGAATATGAATAATGAACAACGGAGACACACCACAGGCTATGATGTGTCACTCCAATTAAGAAACTACAAATGAAATGTCTGCAGTGATAAAATTACCCATTGTCTTATTTCGGCGCCCTTACATGACACACAATTCACTGTACACCGAAGTGGTATTATTTGAAACGGTAATATTTTTATGGTATATATTTATTGAATAGCACAAATCGTTTAGGTATAATGCGCTTTGTTTTCCTCAGCGATACTTTGAAGAAATTAAGACTTATGTTATGAAATCAATCCTTAAACCATAATGTAACAACGACTACAAGACCTCAGTGTTTTGTTTTGCTTTTCTTGCAGACATAATTTATCATAAACCTATTATTTTTCCCGAAATATAGGAAAGAATTCGCGGTTTATTTAGGTCCTTAATTTTCAATGGGAGACGAGGTGTTTGACTAAATTATTAGTACATGTGGCATACCCCGTGGTGATCAGTTCCATAACCAGCGTAGCCGACGAAGGTGTTAGGTGCCGCATCCAGTTGGTCATCCAGTTCGACCTTTGCAATGTTAACTCCATCCAGTTCTAGTGGTTCGGAGAGTTCTGCTAGCAGGTAGTCCCATCGGGCTGCTACCTGAAATCCAAAATGTTTTATGAAGTCACCATCATCATCATTTCAGAAGAGAGACGCCCACTGTCGAACATAAGCTTCCCAAGTATCTCCAAACTAAAACGTCCTGCGCGGCTAGCATCCAGCTGCTTCCCGCGACCTTTACCAGATCTTCGGTCCACCTTCTGCGGTTGAGGCTCCCAGACCACTATTCGATTCGAGGACCTTGCCGCCCAAAAGTCCGTCTGGTAAGTAGTTAATGAAAAATTCAATGTGTTAAAAACTGAACTAAGACAAGTTAGATGTATGATGGCAAAATTAGATCTTAACTTGATCACTTTGCGATTTCACAACTGTGTGCAGAAGTTATAAAAAATTTTTTTTATTGTTTTGATACTGACACAATAATTTGCAATTCAGATAAAACTAATAGAAAAATTATATTCTTATTTTGTTTCATAATAGATAGGTGTTATTACGTCAATTCACCGCAAATAAGAAAAGTTTCCTATTAAACATTGTAGGATTCTTATTATACGTTTATGTAGAAAAAAGGACCGTGTGGGACTTTGTTAATTCATTATTTTTTTTAACAGAATCTGTTTTATATACAATTACATTCTTTAACCAGCGTTCCAATTAACCAGAAAACTGAGATCAGTCTCGTTATTATCCCAATCTGTTCGTGTTCGGCCAACAAAATTTTGTCGGCGACTCTTCTTGTAACTTAACCTAATTTAGTGTCATTGATTTGTTTCTTTCTCGCTTTCTCCTTCCAGTTGGTATGGTCTGTTGCTTGTGTCGGTCACGTCGAGGGAGCCCAGTGGTAAACTAATTGCGTGCGACAGGTACCTGTTTGATGTTGTACCGGTCCGCGTCGAGCCAGTACGGGCCGACGGTGAACAACGGGTGTATGTGCAGTTTTTTCACTCGCCTCTTCACCCCGGAGCCGTCGTCCGAGGTGTTGGTGCCGGCCAACACGTAATGCCCTCCAGTGAACAGCGTGCTGAAACGTTATGACATTAATTACTTAATGAGACTATCCATTTAACACTATTCCACCGCGATCGGGCTTAGATCACTTAGATGTAACGATATGGAATATCATCATCATCATCACAAGCCCTTTAATGTCCCCACTGCTGGGGCACGGGCCTTCCCTTTGGATGGAAGAATATAGGGAGATTGGGCCATAACCCACCACGCTGGCCCAGTGCGGGTTGGTGGGTACTAACGACTGCAGATGCAGCTGGGACGTGCCTTCCGAAGCACGAATGAACTCGAGATAATAAAGTTTTGGTCAAATATGGAATATGTATTATATCAATACAAGAATATATAAATGATTAGCTGGTGCGAAAAACGTTATTTTGCCTTTATCGCCTAGGGGTATAAAAAAATACCCTACGACTTATTCTCAGACCTACTAAATAAATACAAAAAAATCATAAAAATCAGACAAACCGTATCGGAGGAGTCCACAAATACCTACCTACACGAGATTTTTTTATATTAGATACACTTTGATGTCAATACATAAAGTTAGTAATAAACATACAGGATTATAAAAAGACAAATAAATAAGTACGAAAGAGTTAATTAAAGATTCTTTTTAGATCTTATACATTGCGGAATAAATCAATATGAATATTGATAAATAATAATCTAATTTTTTCTACTCATACCATAATAATATGATGGGGAAAATCATAAAATTGTTACACAAATATTGAAGTTATTGAATTAGTCCATAATTTATGGGTAAACCGTATTGTGCAGAAGATCGTAATCACAATATGTATTATAATTACTTTTAAGCAAACTAGAAAAAAACCTATAGGTACAACCGAAACATTACACTTATTTCATTTACATGCAATAGGTAGGACATCATAGTACTTGTGACATTTAAATAACCAATATAGAAAAATACCAGGATATCCAATACCTACGACCTATATGCTTTCTAGTACTAAACAGTTTATTGCATTTATTTTTATTAATAAAAATTTATTCAATTCTGTTCTGGCACGAGTTGTTAATTGAGTCAGATTAACAATTTTCTGGAAATGATTTATGAGAGAATTCTAGGCACCCAGTTACATTGCGTTGATGTCTTTCTTATACACTTCAAAAGGCATAATGTAATTAGATTGGTTTTTTTTTGTAAAATCAAACATATACATTTCGAAAAGTTTGATTAATATGTATATTCTTATTTGCTATATTGTTTTTTCACGTAAAGTGTAAGAAGTTTTTCCTTATTACACTTGGACCTGGATTAAGGTGTGGGTGTACCTAAAGGTGTAGGCCCTTCTTTTATATAAACTTTCTATTCATGATATCGTAAATATTGATATAATGTTCGTGTTCAACGTAAAGTAGTGAAGATATTTTATCAAATTAAAGTAATAATTGTCCTTCTTGATAACCTAATGTAAGATAACCCCAAATGGATTGTGTAAAGGAAATTATTTAACATAGATCAAATAGTCGTTTTGTGATGTTAGCCATTAGGCTCGTGGAAAATATTCATGAGTTATCTCGACAGTCAGAATTGAAAGACAAAAAAACACAATATTGTTAATAAATAGAAAGCAATCCGTAGCTCAGTGTCTAGTCGAGGATATTGACGAATTGTTGACGAAACTATCTCGAGACTTGATTCTTTAGATAGGTACCTACTAATAATAGACTTTAAGCTTCCTTTTCATAAAAAAAAAACTTTAAAAAACTTTGAACTGGGAAAAAAGCAGTAAGATAAATAGTATATTTTTAAGTTTAAAATGTAATAAGAATGTGATTGTGTGTTTTATAAATATGTCAATTATGTACTTTCGTTTCTTAGATAGTATCCGATAGGTCTTTGCCGAAGTTAAATTTAATCGACGCTTACGATGGTTTTTTTTAATGGTTACTTAGGTTAAATATAAATTATGGATATTCCATGTTTTTTGACATCACAGTTAGTTGTATTGTTTTTAATTTTTGACCAGTGTCTTTTCTTTGCAGTCTAGTCTAAGCATACTTTTATTGCAATGCCTAGTCAAGCTTCAATAATGCTGTGCCCATATTGACGAATGACAACAACGCCCACCATTAGTTCACGATTGTTGCCAAATTGGATTCGGAGAATTTCCAATTTGTTACCGCTGAATGGCTTACCGGGGTATTTCGCGATCACAATTATTGACCCAGTTCGATCGGAGGTGTACAGAAGAACAATGTACTCGGTGCTATTGCACTACGGTGTGCACGGAAAACGCTACGGTATTCTTCATTTAGCAGGAGCCTACACAAGTGGCCAATCTATTCAAACGAATAAAATACAATTTTTATTTTTTTACAACTTTTTTTAACACGTCCGTCGCCATGTCGTTCTCTGTAATACGTGTCAGACATCATACATTTGTTTTCACCTCCTCCCTCCTATTTATGGTTCTCGTGAACAATGATTTTGTGTTAATGAACGTTCATGCTTATTCATCAATCAGACTTCCCTATGTATAGAAGAATATAGGGAGAATGGGTCATAACGCTTTTATGTTTACGTTTAAAATATTAAGATTGCGTTATCCTATGTGCAAAAAGTACCCACCAATCCGCACTGGAGCAGGGTTATGTACCCATTCTCCCTATATTCTTCTATACATAGGGATGTCTGATTGATGCGCAGAAAGTGTACATACAATAAATATTTTGTTGGGTGTCTTTTATAAATATAAAACTGCAATCTATTTGTAATGGTGGGGATTATGGTGCACCAGTACTGATAGTCGGATTGGTAAATTAAGGTTGTTCATGAAAAGCCATTTAAATTACTACGGAATAATAATTATGTATAAATTACTTGATTTTGTTTTCGGAGGTTATCACTCGTCGCGAATGTCACGATACACGATTACGCATTCCTTGAAATGTTAAATTTAAACACGTTTTTAAATAAAATTGATCGCACTTACAAATAATTGTCAACAGGGTGTAATTTGATTATAAAGTAAATAAGACGTTATTAAACTGGTTAATTTAATAGATTGTTCAGATATATTCCATAGGAAGATTAAGAGGTACAGTAGTACCCTTTATATATGGCCCATTTTATCTGGTCAACTTTTTAACAACTATAAAAAAATCCTAATTTGATTAATTGTAATCCTAAAAGCTTCAAATTTGTTTGTTTTTTTCAGGAAAATAATGAAGATGATTTACCAACGACAAATATAAAAAAAATACTGTGAGACAGTGTGATGAATTTGGTTTATATTAATATTTTTTCATTCGTAGATAAATTATAATTAATAGGAATAAAATGTTACACTCAATTGTTTGTTCTTTAAATAGTTTAAAGTCAGGGGCCAGCACTGTAGCGCTAAAGTAAATGCTTATCTTGAGCAGCCACTTTTCATTCTGATCCAATTCGGTATGCAGCCGCTTTTTGCTTTGACGGTTTAGTTTTTATTCTAAGCAATTAATTGTAGGACTTGTTTCCTTAATTACTTATTTTGGTAGTTAAAATAAATTGGTTGCTCAGATTGTAATGTTATAAATAGTGGATAGATATAAGATGAGTTACATTTTCTTGCTTTTGCTCGGTGAAATAAGTGTAGTCTTCCTGTCGGGTCTTGTTACGTTCGACGTTTGATAAAAGTTAGATCAAAATATTTTTACTACTACTCGCTCTATCTGTATCTACAGGCTCTTTGAACTTGAAATATACATATTCGTTGCATGAAAATAAAGATACCTACATAACATTTAAACAATACATCGTAGAGATCGTAATTTGAAGAAATATGATGTCGTATGTGATGTGAAATATGTCGTAAAACCAGTTGTGCAGTCCATTCTTGTAACAAGGAAAACTCAGAATGAACCATGTTCCTTATTAATAATAATACAATAAAGTCTGAGAATCATGCTGCTCTTGAATGTTATTAATATAATAATGTTATTAAAATAATATGTGTGTGTATTATAGTTTTATGTGGAACTTTTTTGTGGAACTTTCTGCGGTATTTTATTCTTAGATACGGAATAATCCTATTGCCATCTAAATCTGAATCGCAGTATTTATCTAGGTTGTGTAATTGGAACGCTGCTGCCCATTCCTCGTCACTGTTTTTAACCCTTAGTCGCCTTGTACGACTCCCGCGGGAGAGATTTGGGGTAGTGACAAAAGTATTCTCCGTGATTCTTGCTCTGCCGCCACCACATGGCCGTCACTCTAAAATAAATGTTGTGGGTAAAAAACGCACAGCACGCGCCTGTATTGTTGTTCGTTTCGTTTGCCGTTGTGAAATTAGTCACAAGCAAGTAAATGTAGAGCTCATTACCACAAGTACAGAGAACAGCACGACAGGATCTACCACAGGTCGTTGTCTTTTTGCCGTAATGTGGTTTACGTAAAGTGCAAAATCGAGTAAGTAAATTTGACACTGAGGTAACATGATGTGCTATTGACTGTACATACGCACACAAATCGCCGCTACAGGTACGATGTTAAAGTGAGAGTGACGGCTGGTTTGTTATATAGCGAACTCCATCCGACTGGTATGTATTTCGTCCATTTAAGTAATGTGAACCCGACACGTAATGATTTGTTTGTTATGCCAATACCTAAGTATTTTCTTGCCAGATTAAGCTTTGTTTTAAGGTTTGGTACCCACGGGACCTAACCTTGGGACGGGATTGGTCCTTACCTACACAAAAGTACTTATTCGACCATCTATCTAAAACATTATTTGTTCCCACTGTATCTTCAAAATTACACATTGCCTACACGATTCGACCTCCTATCAACAACATAGGAATATCGGTAAATAATAAACAATAAATAATATTTTTACACTCACACCTAAATATTTAGTAAAAGTAAGTAGCATAAGCACTAATTTTCAAAATTGTCCTCAATAGTCTTTGTAATAATTTTTAATTTTTCTAACTTTCATATACTATGATACGAAAACACTTAGCATTCCATGGATTCACCGTATGGGCACCGACTCCATAATGCGTCAGTGGCAGCGCTTGGGTCTTGTGACCCAAGTGTAGGTTTACGGAATCCAATCCAATATAACATAACAAGTAAAAATGTGGTTTAGTCAACAAATTCAGCAGACGTACCAGTGTCCGGCTGTGAGAATCCACTTGGGACTAATGATGGAGCCGCCACAGGTGCCCCCGAAGAGCACCGCGTGCGGAAACCGCTGGTTAACAGCCTTCGACACATCCTGGAAAAGCACTGCGGACTGGGCAGCTGGAACTTTTGGAAGTACTGGGACTATTGGCACTTCTGGGACTTTAGGGACTATTGGCACTGCGTTACTTTGCGGTACCACATTGTTCTCATCCGAAGAGCCGCCAGTTACAGAGTTGCCTTCTAGCTGGGATGTGCTTGCTGGCGTTACTACATCATGTGTTACGGTTTTTGTGAAGAATTGACCTGGAGAAGAATTGTGTAAAATTAAAGAGGAGTCGTACAATACAATAACTTCTTACCGTATGAAAGGTCTTAGCGTATTTTTTATTTATAATATAGTACTTATGCGAAGTTGTTAATAATGAAGATATCATCATCATTTTATTCGGCAGTTGTATCTTCAGCCTTTTTTGAAGAAAATAAAATCATCCAATCCGTCAAGTACACAATCTTTATATGAGTAGATTAAACACTCATATAAGTTCTCAGAATTATATTGCATTTTTCTTATCTGATAATTCTTTGATGTACCAAGTATAATATGGCCTATTATTTAATGTATTGCTTAATTAATTACATTATAATTAGTCACATTTGGTGAATATTAGTTTATATTTATAATGCTATAGGTAGTAATAAGTAATAATGTAACAGTTTCAAAATGATTGGACATTCAGTCTCGGTACTCAGTTGTCAACATATCAACGACAGTACTTTGTGACTTATTAAAATGTCAATTGTTTCAATTCGATGTTAGAAAATCGATTGAAACAATTCTCAGTTTGTGCTACACTGACGTCGAATTGATAGTACACAATAAGATTATCGATATTAACTTGTTTAGCGTAAAGCACCAAATCGATTAAGGAAATTTTACATTTTGTGGTAACTTGACGTGCTGCTGACAGTGCGTAAAAAATTGAATACAATTATAAAGTAACAATGAAGATTATGTGTCATTGTAACAATTAACTAGTAACAATTGTCATAAACTTAGTTGAAGTACTTTAGTTACTCAAGTAGTTTATGGTTTTTCAAGTTGCATGAAGATTACCCTCTCAGTTTTACAAGACAGTCAATTTCTTGCTTAGTTGTATAAGAAACATTAAAACAAGTGCACAATGGGTTAAGTTTACACCTTGCTGACTACATCTACCATGCATTGGTAACGTCTATTGTATGTGTTCAAAAGTAAGAACCTAGGGTAATTACTCACGCGATACATCTTAGTCCTCAAGGTTGGTAATTGCGTACACTAGGGAAAGATTCTTAAGAAAATATTTATTTTCTGATTGAACCTTTAGCATCGATTCTGAATTGGTGACAACTATGTCTATAAGCCTAGTTGCTTTTCTGTATTGATGTTATTCCTGATCGATCACGTATGTGTGTGATGTTACGAGCAAGTACTTGCTTACATACATTTTAGTAACACAGGAAAATACCGGAATTCGATATTAATGTGACACTAATCTATGAAAAACCCTGATATTCGTTTTCTAAATTTCCTCTATTTGCTAGATAATAATGACTCAATTATCAAAACGATTTATATAAAATGCTGATAAAAAATCACAAAATGACAGTAAGTAAACGTAAACGTGTGTTGGACAATCGCTTTGTTTGCTACCTGCATCGATTAAGGCCATTATGTCAGAGATAAATTGTTTATAATCATATAAACGTTGTGCACTTTAGTCGGAAAAAATATTCAGGTGCACTTAAATAGTTGCAATTTCTCTTATATTATTGTATACAGTCGTTACTATAACTCATTAATGTATATAACCATCATACTTTCATATACTAAACACAAGTAGATAAACTACCCTTTCAAATACTCACTGACAAATTAAAAAATGCCTACAAATCCACTCACACTTTCCGTTGCTAAATTGAAATTAGTTATCCGTTCCTTTTTTACAAGAATAATTGTTGCTGGCAATATATTTATTCGATAAAGAAAACAGTCGCAATAATCAATAATTCTTGAATGTACTGTGTGCATACCTACTGCTACTGTTTAAGGATGTTAATGTTGCTTATCATATTATTATTATCAACAATTTTACTCACTAGGCTTAGACGGAACATTTAAATCGGGTCTAGCTGCTGCGCACGCGACGAGCGCGCAGACCGCGAGCGAACACAACTGGCTGCGTGCGAGCATGGTGCGATTACTCGCCGCGCCGGCCGCGGCCGCTACTATATAACGAGCACATGCCCCCGCGCACACACACCCTGGCCTTTGTATGTATCTGTCGATGTGACGTCATTTCTAACGTCAATTTTTATAGCAACTTTTTTTAAGGAAACTAAGGGACTGAATTGGCACTTAAAGAAAAGTTTGGAGTAGATGTCACTCGCCTAAGTATACTTTAGCAGGTAAGGTAATTCTTTTAGTGTGTTTGCACTGCTGCAATACAAGCACCCTCATCTAGATTCTGTCTTTTACTTCGGCCACTCTATAACAGAATAAACGCCAAAGGGCTATGAAGATAGGGAGGCGGCTCTTAATAGCAGGAAGAAGAAAAAAAGACCGAGCGATAGAAGAAATAGTGTCATGTGCACTAAGAGGTAATTAATGCAGCAATTTGTTTAAACGTCTGCGATAAGACCGCTGAACTGCATTATAATTTTCCGCTTACATTTCAGTAATTATTCTGTTGTTTCGGTGGACATTATCGGAGCATAAGATTGGTTTTCCCGGGCCTTGCTTAGAGGTCGTGTCTCGTTACACCATAAAATTACTTATGTTATTTATGATTCACCGAAACAACAATAAAAGGGGATTACAAAATGTGGTAAGTAATTATAATTCTTAAGCTCATGTGTGCGTCAGCGCCCGCATGGTGACTATGGAGATTTTTCTATTTTTAGTTTTTTATTACAGGTTTTTAATACGGAATCTGCATGTTAGATGAGGGTATGTATGTATGTATGATTTCGTGTTGGTAGCGGCTGCTTTTACAGGATTTCTATTATTTTGATATTAGAGGTTCTAGATATCAAGCTACTGAACCCCAAAATGTCCAATATTTAATCGTGTGTGGACACACTGGTATACACTGATATTTCCAAACGCGAGGCCAGTAAACTCGGGCGTACATAAGGCTGGCGATTTCAGTCTTCTTTTATACTTCTCAGATCAAATACTGTGTTGTTTTACACTGCTATCGTAATGGTATCTAGAAAATATGAAGCATTTGTTAAGACCACAAATTCTAAACCTCAAATCAGGATTTAGTTTAAGCATATATAGTTCATTATGTTCAATTTTCCGTGACGTTTTCATGAAGTGTGTTTTTATAAATGTTTTACGTTTTTGTATTACTTATTATGTGTCTAATATTTGAAAATTGAATAAATTATGTATAGAAAAAATTTAACGAGAACCGAATAAAGTCATAACTTTTCAGATTTTTTCTCACCTAATTTTCATTGTTATTATTTCATTCTGATATCGTAGTACTATACAATACAACGTTTTATTCCATTTTCGTTCGCTAATAATCACACTTTACATATCATCTTAACGTACCTACTTAATTACTTATGATACATTTCAATATTCGGTATAGATAGTAGTAAAATTATTGTATTAGCTGCCTGCCTGAATGTAATGAGTGGATTTTCCCAGATTCGACATGCTCGCGAGCAGGCAGCGCTGACAGCAAAGGATAGTGTGCTCATGACTCCGTGACTGGTCATGAGGTTATTCAGTTTACTAGGCTCTGTATGCAATTTCGTCCCACCAAATACCACATACATAGGTACATAAATCACTCATATATCCCCCGAAAGGAATAGGCAGAGGGGAATTGGCACCTACTATCGGCAATTAAGTTTGGTCCCATGTAAAAAGGCGAAATGTAAAATAAAAAACAGATCACCAGGGGGCCTACCGCCTTACTCGATTGCTAAAGCAAAAGCTATAGTTTATGACGTCATGCTGTCATTTCGCACCAAATGTACCTAAACTATTAGCGATAGCTTTGAACGAATGATCACCGAATGATTTTGTATGAATTTGGCACAAAATCCGTACCGCCTAAAAATTCAGGATGGCTGCTATAGCCGTAAGCAGTCCATTGCTATATAGCTATCATCAGCAATCGAGTTAGGCGGTAGGCCCCCTGGTAGCACACACTGCTAACGGAGTGACCATAATATATTAACTAGGTACTATAATAATGTAACCACATTATTACAAAGAAAATAAAGTCAAAGAAATTTGGAAAAAATTATTGTCCTGATGCGGGAATAGAACCCGCGTCTTCTGCAATCCGGGCAGATTTCTATACGACTCAGCCAGCCGGGCGTTAGTTCCCGAATTTTTTCTAACTATTCAACTTCACGTGCTAATCCAACGGCTACCAATAAAAAATCAATGCTTACCACGAAATTTAAAAATAATATTCAGTTTAAGCAGCTAGATGAAAGGTCATTGAACATTGCAATTGACGTAGCCTTCGTTCGCTCCTGTTCGCTGTCACCTTCTCATTCACTTCATCCACATTCATTCTTCTGAGGTTTTGCTCTTCGTCTCCATCCCTCAACATTCATGGGTGTCTAGTCAAGTGGTCAATCAATTGCGTCGAACGTTTAAATGGAACTGACATATTACTGTGAAATCATCATGGCGACCGTCGAGTAGTTGTCAAAATTGACATTCGTTCGATAGAATTAGAAACGTTGAATCGTGTGCCACATAATTGCCTTGGCTAGGCAACCTGTTTATCACTCTAAATTATCAAAAAATGGTAACAGCAGGTATGTAGGTAAATAAAACAGTGTTATATTTAAATTAAACTTTAATACTCTCATCAACACCTACAGATTGCATTACAGACCGGGTGAACTGAGGGCCAAATCTGATAAATGATTCGTCAATATCACAACAGTAAAACTGTTATTTGGTGTCAATTGCGTAATAAGCTTACAATAATAAAGCACTCTCCCCAGCACGTCAGACTATACAAAACTGTCAAATATCTGTAATCGAATGTCAACCTTAGCTTGTTTGAGATCAAGCACAAAGTCCATTGAGAAAAATGACTTGTTGTGGTTGTGTGACGTGCTGTTGACTGTAAATATTTAATAACAGCAATTGACGAAAGATAATTTAGTAACAACGATCAAAAGTACGTTAATTTGGTATATGTAGGGTCTGGGTATAAAAGGGAATAATGGTGAAATGGGTATAAACCAAGCCATAGCCACAAATCAAACAGTTTCTGTATTTATAAACAACAGAATAAACTTTTTTTATTAAAAGAAAAATTCACCGTTTTATTAGTAGGGGAAGAGAGGGCAAGAAGGACATAGTAGAACGTATACTTTACGTACTAATAATAAAACACAGCAACCTACGAGTTACTTTCAGTACCAATGCCGGATTGTGTTTAGTGTTGCCAAGATGCCAAGTAGTAGTACCTACTTTATTATTATTCTAGTAAGGGATTCGTCTTGCTTGTATCCATCTTGCCCGCCCTTCCCCTATTGGGGGAAAATGGGTTCATATAAATACGGCGACAACAATAGCTTACTTCGCTCATGGGAAACCCTTTCATTAACAACACCCAAATCCAAACATTTGTACTGGAGTATATTTTTGAAGATTTGATTAATTATTTATGTTAATAATTGTATATTCCGGCACGGTTGCAATAGCCATCAAAAACAATCTCGATTCGACTCTTATCCATGGAATTAGGTAGTGCGCAAACGCAAATATTTCAGCCAGAAATTTGGTTGCAACATTGCTTCTGAATGACTAGTGTATTTTTAATGTTTTTATATTATCTAACATTTGTTTTCACTACTCTGGAAATATGCCACTTATCGTAGCATTTCGTAGTTGAGCAAACGATTGAGATCAACTAACCAAGCAACTCACAAATGATTGTTAGTCAATGATTTTTTTTTAGCCTGGAGTGTCTCACTGGTTGGCAAAGGTCTCTAGACAGGGGGTCCTCTTCTCTAAAGAGAATTCTTGAATAGTATTAAATATTCACAACGCGTGTGCGGGTATAAATTTGTATAAGTTAACTAAATATTTTTTGTAGTCTCAACATAAATAAGAATATGAATGTGCGTATGTAACTAACTACGGTTAAAAATGTTAAATAACAACACACAAGTGATACCCAAACGCTATCTTTAATAAACTTGCTTGAATGAATTAGTCAGCAATTTATAATAAAAATATAGGTCTGTTTAATAAATATACTTTAAATTAGCATATTATTAAATTAAGAAACAATCTCTAACAATAATATGTGATTAGGTTTTAAAGCCCGGAGCAATTACACCCAATGTCAATCATAGTTTTCTTGGCGGAAATTTCCTACGTTTGCGCATAGCCTAAATTAACACTAAAACTTTTACATACACAAAAAGTATTGCATTGAATATCACTACATGTTTATATTGCTTGGCAGCAAAAAACGTTGAAGTCAAATTGTTACGAATTACACATTTCAGCTGAAATTATTCAGTAATTATTACATATTTCAAAAGTGCCCAATTTTCAGTAACAACTGTTACAACTGAAATTGAATGAAAACTACAGTGCCCTTTTGTATCAACTGGGTAGAGAGTGAACAGTGAAGGAAATAGTTTTAAGAAAATATTAATAATTAGTACTTCATCAACAAACTAATCTGATCGCTACGATAAAACAATTGTACAGTATTCATTCGAAATATTCTAGAATATCTATTAGGTAAATTGTTTTGCTATTATCTGTTGGTTGAATGCTCAGAGAAAAATAAAGTCTATGCGTACGGTATTGCAGTTTTCTGTACCCCGGTGAAAACGTTCAAAAAATATATAAAGCAGGCTGCAAAACATCACTTTGATGGCACGGGGCACTGCAGTGGCCCCGCTGTGCCACTCTCAAGTCAACTAGTATAAAACTTCAAGAACACTCTCACATCATACTGAAAGATACTTAATAAGTAATTAAAACAATAGAACTTTGACAACAGTAGGAGTTAAGGCAATCAAAAAGACGCATCAATAACATTTCAACAACTTTATGGAGCGTTTATGTGCCTACTTTTGTCAAACTTCTTAACAATTGTTGTCTATTTATTGCTTGTTATCTACCTAACTACTCACGCTACAGTTAGTTCTATTATTAAATAATACGATCTATCGAGAAACTAACAGGAGAGACGTTACTGTTTGTCGAGGCTTAATTCTATTAAAACTAGCTACGTAATTAAGTTTATTTGTCAAGCCACTACGCGAACGGGGAGGAGTCATGAAGCGCACTACTCTAATAAATATAAAAATATACCACACATTGGTCATCGATGACGTAATAGTAAATTATACAAAACGGTATAAAATCTTCTCAATTGATCCTACGCAAACACAAGGAGTTGGATTAACCGCAACTTCTAACGGTAGATCGCAAATGCGAGGAAGATTTTACATCTAGGATATTACGGCTTTTGACGATTGAAATAGTATTAAAGTAGTACAAACATTTCCACAATGTTGCCATTAGGAAAAACAATACATACTTATAAAGCATTGGAATGGCCGTACTTCACAAAATAACAACGAATGTAACTACACATAATAATTTATTACCTACATATTTTATCTGGTGCTGCAAGTAGATATTTGAAACGAAATGGTCTACTATGGCACCCGTATGTTCTTAACAATACAGAACTTCCGGTTCAGACCTTGATATATTTGCTTTTGATAAAAGTACTACCTAAGTAATCAAGGCAATTAAACTTTGCAGTCGAAAGTGAAAATGCGAGTTTCATTTGGACATAAATCATATCGTATGTCCTTAGTCCCATTCAGCAATATATTATTATCCCCTACATACTTTACTACAACATCAAACCTCATTAAAATAAACTGAACATATAAATTTTAATTCATATCTTACACATTATTCTCGTAGCATTTACAAAAGCATGATTAAAGCTAAGATCACGATTGATAAGTTTTGCAAAAGTTTTTAACAGTGAACCTGCTTTTAAATGTATTAATAAAACGTGTAGGTAAAATAATAGTAGATTATATTAGACAAGAGCGATAAAACAAAAAATATCTCGATGTAATAGATCGTAAGTATTTGATTCGATAAATATGCGATCTGAGGCTTTCTTTTTTATCGCCCGAGGTAACATCATAGTTTTATGTACATACATACCTAACCAGGAAGTGAATTTCCGTACGCGTAGCGGGCGGAAAAGTTATGGTCAGGTGTGTGTGACATAAAAGAAGTTTGTTAGGATGGATTAGGCGAAAGAATCTTCTATGTTACACCTGACCATATAGTAGACTTTTTCGCCCGCTAAGCGTACGAAAAATCCCACTTCCTGGTCAGCGGGTGACATAAAACTATGATTTTACCTCGGCCTATAAAAAGGAGGCCTCAGATCGCATTTTTCAGATCGATTTGAGACATTCTTTGTTTTATCGCCCTTGGTATATAATGTACTATTGTAGTTTGCTCGCGTAGTTGCAACAATAAGTGACTTTAGATATAATATATTGTTTTACACCAGCGATTGCTCGAAATCCCAAAAGATATCGCCCGATAATTGCTCCACTAAGTAATGCCTGTTTTTACCACCGAATTTTAACTTTAAGGATCCCTTAGTGACAATATGTATATGAGTATATAAACCGTTAAAGTGGTTAAAATTAGTTTTTTTTTTATAGAAACAGGCATAAGAGTCAGACACACTGTTGAAAAATATAACTATGAGAAAAAATCTTTAACTATTATTAGAAGAAAAAATTAACTACATTTTTTAAAAATTATCCCGAAACTGATTCAGTAGTCGATTCCCAACAAACTACGTTTGCTATTATGTAACATGTTATTAAACAATTGGTAATAATGTGAAAAGCTACATAGAAAATCGAAACTAACATTGTCCTATTCAGGAGTGTAGTTTTTCCTACGCGTCTTGGCTACCACATCGTGCCCTACTCTGATAGCCAAAAGAGCCTTGTCGCATTATGTTATTCGGTGCCTTGTTATCTTCGATCTTATTCACTTTTCAACTAATTCTTCATCATTATGGCAAAGAATAAATACAACAATGTTGTAAAGTCCTGTGGCAAATGATCTCTCAATATTTGCACATTGGCACTATGAATCAATAGATTCAAAGGTAAAATCTGATTTAATGTTTTAAAACAACAATGCATTAGGAATGTATGCAGTAGACATATTATTATCACAGTATTCATTCAAAATACCTATAAACTCTACTCGCAAGGCATGGCGGGTCGGTGGCATGTGGGGGCTAACCCCGAAATAAGTTTATGCCAAGGACATAATTGGAAGTGGAAAGATAGTAATTAATTTGAAGGAATAATTTGAAATGTTCCTATAAACTACACTACAAGGACAGACTCAGCAGGACGATGTAATGAGAATAGTAATAATTAAAACTCTATATCTAAAATTGAAGCCTACTTTCACAAGATCTCTTTAGAAAAGGTATGCGTAATTGTACTCGATTCTTTATTATTAATTTATTAAGCCTAGATTTAATAAATTTGTCTGTCATATCAACCTAGTTATTGTTATTTTTTCTGGATTATTACCTACACAATGTTACATTTTTAATATTTGCTGCGTTTAAAGAATGCATTCAATTCAAAATCGACCAAAAGATGGAAAGGGATTTTTGATAATATAACGAGACTCATACTTATTTAATAACGTTAGATAGTGTGGACCAGTGATTAACATGATAATTATGTGCCTTATCATCCTCTTTATTTAATGTTCGCACTATTGGACACAGGACTGTGGATGGAAGAAATATGCAGAATGGGCCATAAGCCCATCACCCAGGTTCTTGGTGAATATTAACTGCAGATTCAGTTATCAACGTCATACCTTGCCTTTTGAAGCACGGATTAGTAGAGAGTAACTTGGATAATATATTTTTGGTCACCCATACAATGATATAAACCGATAAAACTCAATTATATAAATCTACGATAACGTAAACTGATCAATGTTTGTAAAGGCACGAACATTGATCAGTTTACGCCATCGCAGAAAGAGATCTATCGAGCTCCTGTGCCTAGCCCAAATTACTAGGCTACTATTGTTGGGTGGATTATTCACATGAGGCGCACAATTATCCAGTAAAATAATATATGGACAGTTATGGCACAAGCTACTCTATTTAACGTCTACATATAGGCCGTGGTATTGTCTACTAAGACAATTGATTCTCATGACATTCCGCCGTTAAGGAACAAATAACCATCTAGCTCTTTTTTACGACTTATTTATTCAGAATTTGTTCATAATTCATTCAGTTTACTCAACTTCTTGCTATGAACGAGTGCCTAAGCCTAAGTCTTATAAGTAGACGCTAAAGAAATATATTTGCGTAGATAAGTACTTAAAGGCTACAAACCTATGCTATGAAGTTCGAAGATTTTTCAATATAATATCAATATTTTAATAAAGCAGTAAAAAAGATACAAAATATAGGTATCAATTTACAGAGAAACAGAAATCAAAATACTTAATAATTAACAAAAATAAGTTACAAAAGTAAAAATAGAAAGAATAGCATTGGACACAAAGAGTCCAAAGTTTTCCCGTGTTGTAAATCTTGATCAGCGAATGTCATCCCTTCACTTTTCTATAACTAACTCCGTGTGCTAATTTAGCTTGCTGAATTCATAGATTTCGGTATTACTGTATTAATTTTAACCTATCAATTTCGAAGCATTTATATAATAGAATAACATCTTCAATGTCACCCATATTAAACAAAACAGATAAAAATTATTAAACAGAGAGATAATGACTTGCGTATGGTCTAATTGGATAGCGGAACTTAATTACTGTCAAATTAGTTTAAAACTACACAGATTCACAGAAACTTGGTTTTCGATATCGTGGTAGATATTCTTCTAGGGTAGAAGATACAGCCGATTATATAGTTCCTCACCAGCGGAGTGTTATAACGATAAATTACTTAAATATATCTTTACATTGTGTGCAGCTAGTAATGCTGCAGGTTTATTTATTTCTAAACCACTAGAGTTCTTTTAATACTATAAATAATTAGAAATGTACATTTTAAATGTACGATTTTTTTACACTCTACTTTTGTTAAGTTATACATTCGTGTTCGTCGATTCAAGCTGATGGCGCTACAAAATAATTTTGTGATATTTTAATATCAATTTATTTAGTAATGAAGTTTAATAACGGAGGCCTTGCTCGCTGTCTCTAGACTTTGATAATAAAATAATCATCAAACCGTATGCTATTTATTCGGAGATAATTTGTCATCTTAAAGTACGATATTCGAAAGAGACAAATTCATCGTCGAATTAAACGTTATTATTGTAATGTATTATAGATTTGTCAATATTTAGCGTTTTTTCATCGTATTTGAATGGGAGTATCTATAAGTGGCAACAAAAGATATATCTAATAATAAATACATACATTTAAAAACATGTATTGTAGCCTTGATTTACTCTAGTTTCTCGAAGTGTTATCGAGTGTTATATTAATTCATTTAACTTGCTATCTCATTCGTTTATTACTTGCTACTTAGTTGAAACCTATTTATTACCTACACAATTATTGCTATAAAATTGATTGTCATCCCGAAATGGACAGCAAATTAAACGATTAGTAGTTTGAACTGTCTTGGAGAAATAGGAGTAGTTATGAAATGCTTAAACGAATCTGTACCTTATAAGCCTTATGTTGTAAACATTATTTATCATAATCACATGACGCCGACACGCGTTCTTAAGACTTGACCAGTAGTGGCATTCACTTAAAATTTTTGTTAACTAATTAATGTTGGTTTAAACCTTAATGATAAGTAGGTACGTAACGCTCAACCGTAGGTGCGTTATGTGAATGGCACTGCTCAGGTCATATGCATGTTAAACTAATTGATAATTATACTTTGTAAGCCTAGAGTCCAAATCTGACTTCCCACTTGACAATATTAACACCAAATATTGCTAAAGTATTATTTCTTCACAGCCTACTTTGACAATAGAGGGCTTAGACAAGTGTTCAATCTTTTCGGATTAACGCTAAACGAATATAATATAAATATATGAAACTGACATTACCCAACGATACTTATTTGTGTCTTCGCATTTGGCGGGGTCAGTCACACCGACATCTACCGTAACAAGATTATACATACTCTGTGCTCTAGTGTTAAGTTCGAAACCATCGACTATATTTATATTTTTATCGTAAGATGGAATATATTATATTAACATTTAGAGTTAGCGTATTCACTAATAGAAACGCTTCGGAGAGTTTGCCACTTGTCTAAGCACTCAGAGGGGCTAGCCAAAGTGGCTAGCCAAAGTGGCTTTTCTATTCGAACGCATAGAAATCAAAAGTAAGAAACTGACGTTTTGTTTTCTCTATAATACGTCAGTTTCATACATTTGTTTTTTTATGCATTCGTATAGATTGGTCACTTGGCTAGGGCCAAGATAACATAGCCACTATAGTCTACGCTAAGTCGAATACGAAACGTTGCGTCTTGGACTTAGAAAATAGTATGTGCGCGGAATGCAGTGGCGGAAGTCAGAGTGTGGCGATGGCTAGAGCCACACGTGGGAGGTGGCCCAGAGTTGTTGGAGTGCGGCGACCAGCGCGGGGCTGTAGCGAGTGGGGGCGACGGGTGGTGCGGGGAGGCCGGGCGGCCGTCAGAGCTGGCGCAGCGGCGCCCGGCAGTCCACTCGGGACATCCACGCTATATCCCTCGTTGTCACCTGGAATGAGACAGGAGTTCATAAGTTTAAGACCAAAGTAAAAGTCAATTGATTACCTACGCGTTGAACGACAATGCAGTAAAATTAATTTATTAGTAGCAGAACATTATGTTATTATTATATAATTTACTTATGCTCATGAAAGTTGACGACTACGTTGTCCTCTATCGGTCGGAAATCATTCGTCACTTTCATTCACCTTCATTCTTAGCAATCTCACTTCTTCTTTTGACGTGATCATACCTCTCTCTGGAATTCTTCCTTTATATCCATTACCCAGCAGAATATTTAGAAGACAATCCTGATTGTTTTGTATATTTACCATGATAAGGTGCGGAGAAATAGTTACCTGGTGCATAGAATACACGGCTAGCACGACGAGCACGTGCATAATGTTGTGTGAGTTGAGGCAGCGGTCCACCGCGCCCGGGAACCACTTTTCCGGAATGTGCAACGCGCCTATCACGCCGCCTCCTAGTGATACCGCGTCCTGAAATAGTGGAGGTATGTTGTTATTTCAGTTTAGATAGTTAAGGGTCATATCATAATCACTAAGATAGGGTTTGATTGCTTGTGAGCAGTATGTTTTGCGTCGTGGGTGGGTTTTGAAGACCCATCATTACCGACTGAGGCATTCTGTCCACTCCTCATTATTACAGCCGGCCGCCTGCCTGACACCAACCCTTTTTGGATATGCTGTTGTTGGTTGCACCATTCTGGTGCCCTAAGGTGCTTATTGGTTTACACCAGGCAATCTCCCTTAGTCGACTTTTACGACACGCTCATGAGATGAGTCGGGGCTGGCACATTTTAAATTATTAAAGGCCAGGCCAGCGCATGGAAATCACACTCCTATAACTAAAATACCGGAAACAAAGAATGTCAAGTTATTGAAATGGCATTGTGTTCAGTAGATAAATAAATATTCCTAAAGTCACAGAATGAATTCATTGTCTATTAAACAATATTCATTCCGCTAAGCGAGCATTCATAACGATCGGGTACTTTCATTCATCTTCCATTCATATCGGTTAGAAGTTATCGAGCTATCATATCTGAGAGGTGCTTGTGATGAATGAATGTATTAGAAAAGTGCTGTAAGTGATGTCGAGAGACCGACTGGGAGAGTGATTGGGATGGCTATCGATGCTTAGGTTTAAAAACTAACTGCCTGCTTGACACAATGATTGCCGTGATTGAGGTGTTTGTTGGTGATGAACACCAATTAACATAGTTTTTTCCTGTCATCACTGTTAATTATACAAGCCCTGACAGTGGAAATTATCAATGTTTTCCGCATACGTACCCACTGAAACTTACAAACGAATAAATTATGCGATAACAGCTCTAAATTTATAATGTATCTTACTGTCTGGAATTTTAAAAAGCTTCTATATTGTTACCTAATATTTCAATTATAATGTTCTCTTATCCTTTTCACGATATAAATATAAAGACGTTAATAAAATTCATCTTATATTATGTATGGAATTGTCTGATGTATACATACCATTATATAAATAGCTGTCCACTGCAATAGTAAACTCATTACTGTTTATTATATCACGTATCACGCATTGCAGGGATCGCTAATTGCACGTGAGGTGGGGGTCGCCGAAGCCCTATATCTATCGGAGCTCTGACGTCAGTCGGCTTGATCCATTTAACGCATATTGTATTAGTGGCAGTGCCTTTTGTTTGCCTCGATGCTCTATAATGTAGGTAAGTTTTCAATACCCACAAAAGGATAAGTACCGTGTGTAATTTTGAGTGATTGTCGGCTTTCCATGCTATCAATTAAATTAAAGGTGCCTCTGAAATTGTTTCGGTGTATAAGGTATATAGAGGTAAGACTTTTTCCAATGTATTTGTTCCTTCAATTAACTGATTTACGAAGAATATTTTTCCCAATAAGCTGTATTTAAATTGTTTTTTTTACACACAATAACTGCAATGCTGTTTGCTGCAATTAGCATGTCATTTAAATACTGTAAATTTTTAATCTAAACATTACCCAGTGAGGTACCATTCGCTTCTGAAATTGTATGAATGGTAAGAAACGGCCAAAATTTTATGTTTCAGGGCTATATTTAATTATAATTTGGTCTGTTTATATAAACCAGGAATTGAAAATGAGAAAGTACGGCATGGTCTGAAATAAATTGATTTTATTTATTTTTATTACAGCTCGTTCGCCTTCTATGGCGATATTGAGTAACCATTTAAACGAATTGTTAGATAATATTATATTAGTAGGACAAAAATAGGTCGGCAGTAATTCTTGATTCTCCGGGTGCCGTTTGCTCCACTTGTGCCCGACAATGCCGCAATAACTTAGTGAGTTTAATTAAAGCGTTCGATTGGACATTGTATGGCAAGTAGACGTGTAACAGTGTAACGTGTAACAGAAATAGCACACAACCTGAATACTACCCAAGCTAGTTTAGGCACATAAAGACTATGCTGATATAAAAAATTCAAATCTTTAAAAATTAGTTTCTAATTTACATACATTTTGCTTTACTGGCCGAACAATTTGTATGGGGTAAGTTAAAAAGGAAAATAATTAGATTTTTTAAAAACACCAATGCATTTATACATCATGTTACCATGGGCAGTGTTCAGTCAGGGTGTGCGTTATTTCTGTTAAATTATGTATGCATAGATAGATCAAATGATAAATTGTGCAAGTTCTCTTAGGAAGCATGTCCTATAATAATATTTGTAGGTCACGGTATGTTCCTTCGGGCCTGTCCCCAGTTGGCGAGCTTCCAATCGACCGATCCATGTCCTGGGATATTAACTCCAGCCAGAGCCCGCCAGCGAACGGTAAATTACGATCGTTTGTTAGCGAATTAATGTAGCTTTGATAACTTATTAATACTGTTAACGGCAGAGTTGTGCACTTAGCGGACGGAATAGTTGGTTTCGAATTTTTCCTGCGATTTCCTCCGTAATGACTGTTTGTGTTCATCGTAAGTGGGGAGTCAATGATGGATACAGCTGGTAAGACGGTTATTCTAATAAAAAATATCCACAAAACTGAATCGCTGCTAAATTTACAATCTTAGCGGTTAGGTATAGTAGCAATTTTGCGTTAAAATAATAGTAGGTATATTTGGTATCCGTCTGCTAGCATGTTGGCCTGCTGGGAGCATAAAAATAAGGTAGAACGTGCCAGTCCAGATCCATCCCAAGGGTGTCGCTAAATCGACTAAGGTAGAACGATGTAAACCAATAAGACCATCTTAGGCCGAATGGTGGAGGGCAAACCACCAACAACAGCATAGCCAAAGAGGGTTGGTGACATGGCTTTAAATATAATAATAATAAATAAAATAAAAAGCTTTTTATTTCAGCGAATATTTTAGAATTAACTTTCTGGGGATTTCCAGAAACTACTTATATGTTGTACACTAGTTATACAGAAACCATATTATATGATACTTGTGTTGAAAAGCCTTGCTCTTTTTACTCATAACAATTTAAATATATATCACGATCATAGATAACTTGGAAACGGGGAATGAGATGATGATGCAATACGATCTACAAGAACTTACTATTTAGGTATTTACTTGAAACTTTGTGATAAACATAAAACAATGATAAATATAAAAAACAGGTGATGTGGTTACCTGAAGGAAGACGTGGAGAATGGCATGCGGATCGCCCCCGCCGAGGCGAGCTGCGCGCGCGCCTGCCAACATCAGCCGCATGCAGAACGGCGCGGCGAAACACAGCCGCCGCTCCCACGGCGACCACGCGCGCATCGCCTGTGCATCACAAAAAAAAAATTTGAAGAAATTATGTATTTGAGGAATCACTAACTCCCAAGATACACATGGACATGTCTTAGTTTAGGAGTTGGGGATCAGCTTATTAAAACTTTGTTTTTATTTGTACTAATGTTCTTTGTTACTGTTTTGTAGTGTTAATGTTTTTTGGTTTGATTAAAATTTTATTTATGTATTTAAAAAAATATATTAATTATTTATTTATTTATCACCAACACCATTACCAACTTTAGTTCCTGCTTCCTATAGCTATAAATATATTTGTTGTTGTATAATATAGGTACAGTCATTCCAATCACTCTCTCCGTTCATCGGTCTCTCGACATGGTCCGTTCCGTCTCTTTTCTTTAAACATTCATTCATCACTAGCAGTTTTACGGTGTGATGGATGATGTATATTATGGATCAGAAGGGATGGGATGGCTTGATGACGTCTGACCGATATGAATGGAAGAGGAAACATGCTGCGCCGATCCCAGATAGACAGGGCATAACAGGGCAGGGAGAAGAAGAAGATTTGGAAAACATACAGTAGAATTTAACAAATAAACAACCAACACAATTACTACTTAAACACAATAAAAATTACAATACACGATTTATGGGGGCACGGCTGTACTCCCAAGTCGAGCAAAACAAAGAGGCATATCCGTATTATCCTTTTCTCAATACCATCCAAATCCAATTCAGTCAAGGTAATTTTAACACGACGCTGATAGTGCTGTGTTTGGACTTTGTACTTAGAGTTCACAATGTAATATAGTTCATGTGTGAGTGTGAGTTTTTATTCCGTGTCTGTATCATGGAACTTTACTACAAATTCACATGCTATGCTCACATGAATGACCATGACCAATATTATATAAAATATTTTTACCAGCAGGCCTATTCCCTAACTTTTTTGACACTTGAACTATTTATTGATCCATTACTTTACTATAACGCTATTGTGACACTTGTCCTGTGAAAACAGTAATGGATAAGTAAATAGTTCGGTGATCATCACTTTTAACTGTCAAAAAAAGTTAGCGAATCGTATAATACGTATTTACCCTACACATGACACATACATATTCTTCTTTCTACATGGTTAACTATTAAAATTATTTAAATAATATAGGTGATTCATTGTTCCTCATTGTATGCCCATTTCAAGAAACTGGTGAAGTTCTTTGCAAATTCCTGCATCCACTAACATACAATGAATCTTTGTGTCACAATTTTACCTGCACTCTCAAATCGAATATATAGAAGATCATTTTATTTATCCCTGAAGAGCAAAAGAGTCTCGCAAGGTACCGTGTTACGAATCAGAGCGGGAAAACTTACGGAAGAAGCTTCTCTAGACAAGTGGCGAATCTGTTCGAACGAATAGTATATGTATTTAGTTACACGATGGTGGCAAGTGAAAATACTAGATAAATTTAGAAAACTATGTATTCGATGTTAACTATCGGCCGGTCTTACAAAAAGTGAATCACTGAAAAATGACAGATGACATTCAAGTAAAACAAACTACTGGGAGGCACGCAAGGAACGCCTACGGATGATTGACTAGCAATTTTCCGCTCCCGCACGATTGCTGGATAAAGTTGCATGTAAGATGATCAGACTGAGCGTAAACAGTATACAAATGTATAAAACTGACGTATTACAGTTTTGCCACTTGGCTAGGCCCCAAGTTGTTAGTACCTTATATAGGCCGAGAAGACTTCCCAGGCTGTAGACGGCGAGCGCGGTGTACCGTAGCGGCGCAGGCGCACAGTACACCGTCGCCGTCACCATAGGGATTGCACCTGTGCGGAAAAAAAATGCAATAATAGCTATCAATATGTTGTGAATGACACGCCTTTTCATATTAGTTTTAAGTTCGGATAAGTCATTATATTAATAAAACAGTAATATATCATAATTATATCGAACAGACAAATTCGTCGCCGGCACTACACATTGCGTCGATCCTGCCAGGATATAGTTTTGTAACAAAATTTTGCACTGACATCAACGATCTTTATTTTTATTAGCTTCCACTGCTGGGCAAAGGCGTTTCCTGCAACCTGCCATCTCGAGAGATGCTGAGCCAATTTCTTTCCATGCTTTGCAGTATGCCTCCAGGTCGTCTCTCCAAAAACTATGCCTATTCAGAAATCACGGCTTTCTCCCCTAAGGGAGAAAGCAAAGGTGTTTTAATACCCGCGTTTCGCAAACTTTTTTAGGTGCCATGTAATAGGTCCCGACCCCATTTTCCGGAAGCTATAATCGCAGTAATTTGCTAGATGGTGCTCCAGGAGACACTGCTGCCCATTCCCACTCTTAGTTGCCTTGTACGACACCTAGAAGAGAAGCTGGGGTGGTGGCAATTGTATTCTTCTTCGCCATCACCGCACGGCTGATTTCAAGATGACAGGCTAAATATAGATAGTGCTACTTAGGACTGATTAATTAGTATTATGATGAAAGTAAAGTGATTAATGTGTCTCATAAGTAATATTATGACCATTAATCATTAAAATTGATGATGTTCCGATGTTGGATAGTTACCTACTGAAGCAGAAGTTTGGCAGGGCTCGAGATAAGCGTTGTATTAGGGCCGCTACCTGGCGCTGACTACGTAAGTACCTATATGTAGTTTCATGTGATGAATAGATTTTTAATGATTTCAGACTGAGGTGAGTCCTTACATAAGCAGATTGGATATAATATATCTCAGTTATTTTTCAGTTTGTGCAGCACAGTTACATTGCATAGTTCGATCTATCATCGATGTATGTCTGTATGTTATGAAATTTGATATTTCATAACATACAGACATTTATTTTTTTTTTCATTACATCTCTTATACAAAAATTACAATACCTTTACTTTAGAATATTTTTTTCCTTTAGAATAACAATTCGTTTCAAACAATAGCCCATTTTGTAGATTTCTGTTGCCACAATCACAGGGGAAGAAAGTTTTAGAAGAGAAATTTTATAGGAAGTGTGCTTACAATAATTGCGCTCCGACACTTTAGATTGTATCGTGACCATTGTGCTTTCTGTCAAGTTAGGATATTACACCTCGGATTCCCTTTCTCAACTTTACAACTTAACAAATGTCAATATTTATAAAAATATGTATTGTATGAACCATTCAAACTTTGTACGCATGTGTTTATATAAAACATTACAAAAGTGGAACTAGCCCTGTGTAGGTGCCGCAGTACACTATCTGACAAGCCACAATAAATCAGGCTATACGCACTATTACCTTCAATGTTCTACAGTTATCAAGATCGAATCCGCTGTTTGGAAATATGGGTGCGTCTAAATGTTCATCTAATAAATGACTTGGCAGTTCAACATATTGGCAAGATACCAAATGCACATTTATAAACCATGCCTTTTATATACGAAGGGGTAGGTGGTAGAAGTGAAGTAACACCCATCCATGTTACGTTCCGCCCAGGTCCAGGTACCATGTAGTAGGTGGCGAGCCTATTGCAATGTATCACGCACGCAAATCGCAGCATACTTATTACTCTAATAAGATGAGAGGAACGCTGCTTATCGCTGTCTTTTCCCTTTGTCGCCTTGTACGCCACCCGCGAGAGAGGTGGGGGATAGTATTCTGCTCTGCTGTTACCACTAGTCCAAACCATGATAACGCCTGCATATTATATATTATTGACACTACGGCTATCTCCTTAGGATAATTGCTAATAAAGTATTTTTAGGCGCTTAGTGGTTTACGTTAATTGTATTTTTTTTACTGTTTATTCAATTTATAAATATTTACATATCTCTTTTATTTCTAGGGAATATAAGAATTGACTGGGGAGTTCAAGAAATAGATCAAATTATGATACAATTTAATAATATTTCTGTATTGGGTGTATGTAGATATGTAAAAGCGGTATGTAAACACATGGTAAATTTAGTAACACTTCACACCTAAGATAACCATAATTTTCTTAATAGCCATGTTATCGACTAGTGTATTTTCAGCATTGATGTTTGAGGCTCCCGACGTTGTAACTAAGTTTAAACTTGGAAAGATTCTACAGAGGCGAAGATTGACTGGAGGCCATCGGAACTATTTCTATATCGCAAAGGTATACCGCTACGGGGTTTAAGTGAAGATCCTTAAGGTATTTTGTGAATAATTATCAATGCCCATGTCTCGATTTAAAAAATGTGGAACTTGTTGAAAGTAATTCAACTAATTTCTTAGATTGAAATAAGTATCATATATGTATTATATTCTAATAAGTACAAATTATATTTTTTGTCCCACCAGCTCAAAAATAAGTAACCTCAACTTAAAGTTAGTCATTCTAGGCCTGTACAAAACAGGGATATATTATAATGTTGCACTGAATTTCATTATTCCGATGGAAATAAAGTAATTTGAATTTGGAACACCAACATAACACAAATATTCATTGAAACCTGTCTTAAATTGTTAAGAGAAAAAAAATAATGATTTTGAATCGACAACATATATGTTCAAAATCCGTGGAGTCACTAAAATGTAACAAAAAAATTAGAGCCGCCATCCGCCATGTTGTTTTTTTACAGCAAAGAGTATATAATTTCAGTTTCAGGGGTTTTTAATTTAAGTGGAAAAATATGGAATCAAGCCCATTCACCCAAGTTCATGTTGTAACTTTTTTCAAAATAGAAAGTTTCGTGAATATAATATTTATTATGAAGATAAGAAGTTAATTTTTTTGATTACTTTTTAAATATCATGTAAGAATAAATATTGAGTCACGAAAATTTAAAATATCAATTACAATACTAAGACGTGGCTGTATGTATGTACTAAGCAATTTTAAATGTTCCTAAAAAGAAATCCTCTTTCTTTGCAATAATTTTACTAACATTTATAATAATATAATAAAAAAATAATATAAAAAAAATGTTAAAATAAAAATGCCGTGTGGTGACGGCACAGAGCAGAATACATTTGTCATATCTCGTAAAAATAGTGATGCGGAATGGGCACCAGCGTTCCTTTTATACCACCTAGCAATCTACTGTGACTTTCGTGCCCGATAAATGGCAATAGGCTCGCCACTTATTACATGGGACCCAACATACTGGCGAAACGTGGGTGTTAATTCACTTCTGCCTACCCCTTCGGGGTATAGCGTGGCTTATGTATGTATGTCTGTAAAATAAAAATGGTATAACTGCGCCGACCCCGATAGACTGGGAACAGGGCAGGGATAAAAAGAAAAATGGAAGAATAATTTAATTTTGAATTCAAAATATCGGTGTCATATTCCTTCTTTTCGCAAAGAACTCCGAGGTCATGCCACTCCGGCTTGTCTCCGGCCGTCACGAGAGCTCCGGATTTACGGCCTCTGAGATTCGCGCTTGAACGCCTTTTGTGTTGCCATATCTCTTTATTGTCTTCAGAGATTTATTTGGACACAACGGTAATTGTGCAGTAGCGAACACGTTCTTATGACGTTCCTATTTATAGTCATGGGATGAGTGACCAAAAACCTTTTATCTCGAGTTCCTCCAATGTATGGATCTGAAGAAAGAATTAAAGGTGTATTATTCTGCCGTCCTAATGAAGATGAATACTAATGATAATTAGGAATATTTAACGTTTAATAAACTTCCAACAATTAGCTGTAGCACCGCAGACAAATTAATCAAATGTTACCATACAATACTACAAGTAAACTATATGCATAGGCATAATTATATAGACACGGTAAAAATATATGGGTCAAAATAGTTCAAGGCAACCTATCATTATAGCCCCTTTGTAACTATTAATAACTATACTATAAGCGTGCTCACCCTCAATGAAAAAAAAGAAAAAAAGAAAAATATTTATTGTTCCCAAAAATATTATTTACAATTTGTTGGGGGAATTCTCTCTTTAAGTTTATAATAAACCTGTACTGAGAGGTTTCCGCTCTTCAATCGGTGTGCAATAATTAATATTTATATGGGTGCAAGCGAGCAACAACCAAAAATCCCATGAAAAATGTGACAACATAAAAAGTCAACTGTATGTCACGATAGTATACAATACAATTTACCACTTAGATTGTGTTCACGTACAGAATCATCATTAGCTTAAACTATTTTGCCACAAGAAACAACACAAACCACAAAACAATGCAAAAATATAACTAAATAATAATTTGAAAACTAACTATATCACAACGATTATCTTTACTTTTTAGCATGTTGCGTCAAGCAACGGGAACAACACAATACAATATTAAGTGCATAAAAATTGATGCTTACACGAGATAGTTGCATTTTTTTTTACGTTACATAAGTCTACGGCGGATTATAATCAAGTTATCTTAGAAATTTTAAATCCCACAAATAATTACATTATTTTTAATATATCAATGAACAAAAAAACTCCGATATCAACACTACCCGGTGACACAATTAACAATACGTTTGCGGGTTTCCAAGAAGTGCAATCACGTTTGCGAATGAATCAATTGAACAATGAAACAAAATTAACAATATCAAAAGACTTATTTATACAATAATCATGTCCAACCACTTGTTTGGTTAGAGCACTGAAACTGGAGACTTAACACATTTAAATTTACAATATATGAAATTAATTTGTTAGTTACTATGTAATAATGATTTCATATTCCTATGGTATCAGTCATATAGAGCTAAAATTACACCAATTTAATTATGTATAATTTATCAAGATTATTTAACACCTACGTAATATAAACATAAGATGGAGCATAACATGATCATACGTTGTTTCTTACTATTAACTAAGAAAATCTAACTACTGAATCTAAAATGGAGGGTTTAAAT
This sequence comes from Cataclysta lemnata, assembly GCA_963931975.1. Taxonomy (NCBI): domain Eukaryota; kingdom Metazoa; phylum Arthropoda; class Insecta; order Lepidoptera; family Crambidae; genus Cataclysta; species Cataclysta lemnata. The sequence continues at coordinate 3,160,195 of OZ008339.1, forward strand.
TTTGTCAGTTTATTTATATGTGTGTATGTTTTATTTGCATAGTGTAGTTATATTCCTCCATGAACTATTCATCCAATTTAGATGAAGAAAGGTGCCCATCGATTCGATATTATTGCCCGGAAAACAAAGACTGCGTTTTAACCGTCTTTATCAATAGGTGGAGACGATTTTTGTAAGTAAATTACTATTTTAACCGATATATAACTTTTTTTTTCCCGCGAGTTTTTACTTACTTATCCTATCATAAGTCGGTTTACAGTTTTTAATTCTTTATGTTACTTGTTTATTTGTTATACTTCTCTATTCATTATTATCTTTTCTATTTTGTCATAATCCTGATTTTTAATCCATGCAGTTAAAACTTCTTTACATTCTTTATAACTCATTGTGTATATTTTCAGTATTCTATTTAAGGTATTATATAGATGCACAGATTGAGACTTATATTGTCTTTTCGAAAAAGTAGTCCTGACTCTTTTTATTCTGATTACTGCAAATGGGTTCCTTTTGTTGATTATTACCTGATTTGGACGAGTTTTTTTATGAAGTAATAAAATGCTCTTTACAATGTATAACTTTCTTACGGTTAGGACATTTGTAACATCATAAATAAGTTTAGTGCTGTAAGTTTTTTTCTTAAACATCATAACTTTTAATATAGCTCGTTGAGCTCTTTCAATACTAATAAATTTTGTCTTATCCGCTCCACCCCATATTGGCAAACAGTACAGCATGACTGATTCAACTAAAGTTTTATATATATAGATCAGAAGGTTTTTATCTGCAATATGTCGAAGATTTTTGAAGATCCATATCATTTTTCTGGCTCTAGAAGTAACTGTTTCAAGTTGTTCGTGCCATGACAATAGCTGATCAATATGTACACCCAAGTACTTTGTAGTTGAAGCTTTTGTTACTTTAGGACAGGTACAACAAGTTTTTGAAGAACAATTATGAGCTACCAAATTGAAATTTTCATCCGGTTGTGTAGCTTTTTTGATAGAAAAAGGAACATAATTAGTTTTATTGATATTTAAAGTCATGAGATTAAGTTGCATCCAGTTAATCACAGTTTGCAGTCCAACCTCAGCCCTAGTATAACATTCCTTCCAGCTATTACCGGAAAACAACAAAGCGGTATCATCTGCATATGAGATAACCCTACCGTCAGCAAGTACAAGATCAGTTAAATCGTCAATATATATCAAGAAGAGGGTAGGTCCGAGAACACTACCTTGTGGCACTCCGTATTGTGATATCGATCTATCAGTACTAATCGTAGAACTGTCCAATTTCACTCGCTGTGTTCTGTCCCTTAAATAGTCCGTTAGTAGCTCAAGAAAAAGGCCTCTTATACCTTTATTTTCTAATTTACGTAAAAGAATGGGAATAGAGATGGTATCAAAGGCTTTTTTCAAATCCAAAAATATGCCAAGAGGTTTCTTTTTGTTGTCAAGATCATTTACTATGTTACTTGTAAGTTCCAAGATCGCATCTTCGGTACTCCTAGATTTTCGGAAACCATATTGTGAATTTGATAGGAGATCATATTTATCTAGAAAGTCCAAGAGCCTCTTGTTTATTAGCTTTTCCAGGATTTTAGATATTGCTGGGAGGACTGAAATAGGCCTATAATTGTTTATATCGTGTCTGTTTCCACTCTTATAGATTGGATGAACAATTGACCGTTTTAAAGAGCGGGGGAAGACGCCTTGTTCAAAGCAAAGCTTAAATAAATGTTCAAAAATTGGAATTAATTCATGTCGCGCATGTTTTATGAAATTTGCTGGGATCTCATCCCAGCCAGAGGCCGAGGAAGACTTTAAACTCATTATTATTGAGTCGATCTCGCTTGTGTCGGGTTGAAATAAAGCAATGCTGTTTACTGTTGTAGGAAGGGAGCATAAGTAATCGTTGGTAGATTCTTTACTCGGATTTTTTAAGATTTCCTCTGCAAGTAATTTTCCAACATTCAAAAAATGGTTATTAACTAAGTTTGCAGATTCTATGTGTGAGCTGGAAATGCTTAGTAATTCAATATTTTTATTTTTTTCTTTTTCCGTATTTGTTAAATTTTTAATAGTTTTCCATAACAACTTGTTATTACCCTTAGCTTTATCCAATTGACCACGTTCATATTGTCGCTTAAGTTTTTTTATTAGATTATTACAATAATTACGATATCGTCTGTAAGTTATTTTAAGTGTCTCATTATTTTGATCTTTCTTAAGCTTCTTTTGTAAGTTATTTCTATTTGTGATACATTTTAGTATACCTGGTGTTATCCAGGGTTTTAATATTTTGGATTTACTCTGTATTTTTGAAACTTTTGTATTTAATTTTAATGAATTTGTTATATGCTTTAAAAGTTGGTCGGTGAGTATATTAGGATCCGTAATGCTTAGAAGATCACGAAGATCGGATTTCCGGAGAGTTTCTAAAGCATCTTCATAATTAGTAATTGTCCTCATTAGAGATTTTTTTATAGGTTTTGAATTGGAATATATACTAACGACCACAAGACTATGGTCAGTTATTGTAGTTTCTAAAACAGCGATGATTACAGAGTAGTTAACGGGGTTCAGGTTCAGTAAGACATGATCTAGACAACTATTAATTCTAGTAGCAAGTCTATGCCCAGGTAGTATACCGTGTTCAGCAAGAGTGTCTAAGTAGTTATTTGTAGCGTTTGTTGTAACACCTTCTATTATATTTATATTTATGTCACCTATTAAAACAGTGTTTTGATTTGACAGTTTGTTATTTACAATGTATGTATTCAACGAAGAAATAAAGTTAAGTGTACTAGAATTTGATGGTGATCTATATATACATAAAATACAGATATCAGGCAGAACTAATTCGAGACAAGATGCATCATTTAAGTCTACTTCTTTCACTTTATGAGGTATTGAATCCCGAATATATACCACAACACCATCGTTTTGTGTCACTTTTTTGGATGTATTATATGTAATGTAATTAGTTTTGAGGGGTAGTGGCTTATCAGGATCAATCCAAGATTCCGTTAGAATAATAATGTCAGTACTATTTGGTATTGTGTCAGCATTAATCTCAAAATTGTCAAAGTTTTTATATATGCTTCGGATATTCTGTGTAATAACTGTGTAAAAGGGGCGTTCGTTTGATAAATATTTCGAAAGATCTTGAGGTGCACATTTAAAACTGTTAACATTGCTAGTTTTATCTAATTCCTCAAAAATATATTTTTGTGTATTATCCATGAATACATTTTCCGTCATAGAGATGTTGCGACTTAAGATAGTAATGAGACGTTATGATCATGCTATTTTTAATAATTGAAAGTAAATTTGTTATGAATTGACAGGTATTTGCATTTAACAGGTAATTAATCCTTAGTATACTAATACATAACATATTTATTTCTTTTGACAAGTTAGTTTGAATGCTGGTATTTGACTTTATAAGATATGAATCAAAATTGGTTTGGTTGGTCATTATAGCTAAAAATAAGATTTTTAATACAAATTTAGAACTAGAAATTAAATATTTACCTAAATACGAAGTCGAAAAGATACATTTAGATCCTGCTGTTGAGATTACAAATAGTCACATATTCATTAGGTTTTGAACTTGATAATCGGTTTTGATCCATATGACTGGCGATTCATCTTCTTTTTTCACGTAAACTCGGCCGAATGACGTCCAGCAATATTTGTAGTTCTTTGATTTTTTTAAGTCTCTTGCTAGGAAATAAAGCCTATTTGCTTTTGGTGTTAACGATTCAACAATATAAATTGGAACGTCCGGAAAGTTATTTAACCCAAGGTGCTTGCCACTGAGTTTATTATTTTTGTTTCTTATATTATAAGACTTCGCTTTTTTCAGTAATTCTTGTTTCATGAGAGTGGAATTAAACTCAACGATTACTGTCTTACGTTCAGTCTTAGATTTTGTTTTGTAGATATCTGCTATGTCATTTTTCAGGATGTTTATACCAAGAGTATCAGATAGTTTTGGGATTATCAGATTAACAAGTTCCTCATTTGTTACCTTACTATCAATAGGAACATTTTTAATTTCAATAGTTTTGCTTAAGTTTGTTCTACTAATATCTTCGACGCGGTCTTCTAGAAGCAAAATATATTCGTCTTTCTTTCTCATTTCGGTTTCCAGAAGGGTGACTTTGTTTTTTAATTCCTGGTTTTGTTCAGTAAGGAATGATACACACTGCTCGATTTTTGAATTAGCATTTTGTATTTCCTTTAGAATTGGAAATAGCTTTTTTATTTGCTCATCTTGTTTCTGGGAGGCCGATAGCAGCAGTTCCTTCATTTCAGTCCGAAGTTCAAAAATCTCTTCACTCTCCGCTTTGTTAAGACGCTTCCTCTTGCCCTTAGCAGAGATTAGATTGGGTGTATTATTGTCTTCCAGTTCAGGTAGGTTAGGTTCAGAGTCTGATCTTTTAGACATCGTATTAGAGTTATCCATATCTTGAGTATAGTAACGTTAAGGTAGAGGTTCTGAGTTACCGTGGTCGCACTCTGGATTCAGGTATCACAATAAGCAAAGTAATTGTTGTTGCAATATATAATTTTCTATTTATTGGTTCTTTAAACACTACGATTTCGTGTAATATTAATAAGTTATCAGTAGATCGATAATAAAGAATATTTAGGTTGATTTCCGCTTGCACGTATTAAAATATTTCCAGTAACATGTGACACGTCCGTACACTACAACAACACCGAACAAAGAGGATGCTTAATGCTTATGATACAGTGTAGTATTTCTCAAGTAAACACCGGTGCGTTTAATTATGAAGAAGTCATTATTAAAAGAGGTAGATTCAGAGAAATATTTTAGGGTTCCCTCAATGAATCACTCTGAGAAATATTTAAGAATTCCCTTAAATATTTCACTGAGTGTGTTGCTCTCCCCTCGCTCCCCAATGCGACCGACCCCCCAAGAAAGATCGGCTCGTACAATTCGCGCACATGGTACTAGCTCCTAAGAGTTAGCGAAATGCTGCTTCCGATCCCTATAGGAGCCAGGGTATGGTACCTTAAGGTGGTTTTTAGTCGCTAAGAGTCCGACATTCCTCCAGGCCGGCCTGTAGGTATGCATGATGCATTTCCCACCTCTTTCCCTGCATACCGGAGGCTTGGGCAACCATCACCGTCCGTGAGTGGGTACTCACCATAATAACTCTGGCATAACAATAACTTAGTTTGACTATGTTGTAAAAAGAGGATAAGTAAAGCCAAATGTGTGGATAGAAACATAGGAGAAGCTGAGGCAAAACAAAGATGGATGATGAATGGATCGAACAGTGGCAAACAAAACAGAGAAGTATGGAATATAAACAAAAAAAATAATTATTCCCAATTCTTTTGACGAACAAAACAGGACATTGATGACTGTTTATTTGCAGTATTTGTCAACACACAATTTAACAGCAAATATTACCACAAATTAATTGCTAGGTTTCGTGTTTGGTGTGGTAATGACTCAATTTGAGTAAAGACTTAATCCACCCTCACGTTACCAATTACTGTAAATACGGTGGTGTATTTAAAAGCTTTAAATTAATCATTTTCATTAATTTCTGGGTAATGAATGAAACAGTGGGCGGTGGAAAACTACATGAAACATTTGGTACTTTAGTTTTAAAATAATTTTTCACTATGCTGGTTAAGCTCAACGCACACAAGTAAATAAGACTGTACCTACTTTTTATCTATTCTAATCAACTTGCTGCCGCACTCAGAGACGTCAATTAACTTTAATGAGTATTTAATGTCAAAAAATTTCATTCAAATCTAGACCATAGACCCGGCAAGAATAGTTTTAATAGTTTTGAATTGTCATTTTTTGGCGTTAAGTACTTATTAACGTTATTTGACGTCTCTGAGTGCGGCAGTTAAGCTATTATCTATTGATGATTTGCAAAAAGCCTTGATCATTGGTTTAATAAATGAAAATATGTTTTTCTGGAACTATTAGAATTTTTTGCTTATAATATAATAGCCCTGGAAAGATTCTAACATCGGATATTAGATGACAGGAATACATCATTGCGTTACCTTATCGTGGCACAGGAAACCAACCTACCATTAGAATACGCCGAGAACAGGGCGACACAATCTTGAGACATTTACAAACGCAGAGAGGCTTCTCGAGCGGAGAGGTGGGCCGAGGAACCAGTGAGTGGCCTCGATGGGCCACAACGAGAGCGGTTGGCACTCTCGCAGGCACTTCCAATCACTAGCCTTACCCCAAAGCCATTAAATCAAGAATAACATAAAAGGGAAAGATGTTATTTTTCAGTTAAAAGCCTTTATTCAGACGGTATTTGAATAGAGCAGAAAGTAGGTCGCCCTCCTTTGAATCCGCAAGGTGGAAGGTTTGTGAAGGTATTGCGGCGGGGATAATTTGGAAATGGGATACTGGCGGGGCTTCTCAAACACATAATGTGCTGTGACCCTACGCGAGGTGTATAGCATTGTTGAGTGGCGTTGTTGTTTAACTTCTTAGGCTCAATTTGCTTTGTGCTGGAATGGAATGGAAAGGAATTTTGCAATGAATTATTGTACGATATGGAGTTTTATATACCAAAGGCGTACAGACGCTGGCAGTGTCTGCAGAAATCTTGCATATGTGCGAGGTTTCACGTTTCTGTTTATATCTTGTGTAATTAATAATAATAATTAATTAATTGGATAATAGTTATTTGTTATACGTGAGTGCAAAGTTGCTTTTTAAACGCGTGCTCAATTTTGATGACCGAGCTAGCGAAGGAGTAAAAATTAGAATCCAAGCGTTAGCAAGGAAATGGCAAAATGCAAAAAAAAATACAATCACATTATTAACATTTTCAGGTCAACTCTGTTTTCACAAAGACACCTCCACAACACAAACACAACATACACCCAGATACACCCACAACATCCACCCAGATACACCAACAACACCCACCCATCCACTCACACACCCTCACAACACTCACACATCCACACCCATAACACACACCCATCCACACCCATAACATACACCCTTTCACCCAGACATATTAAAACCTAATAAATCCGAGACGGTCAATCAGCTTGAGTCAAACACGTTGATTTTCTGTGTTTTTATTCCGTTATTACGCCAGCTCTTTAATGCTTGACTCAAGCATCAAGCAAGCGTTGTAGACAAACAAAATGATTGAAGCAAGCTCAAATCTACGTGATTGACCCCAAGCTGATTGACCGTCTCGGAACCCCAAAGGTTTTGACAATATGACGTGAAAAGAAAATGGCGCGCGCAAAGCAAATTACAAAAAAAAGTGGGTGCTTGGCGGGCTTTCAATGGCGTCAGTCAAATTTTTATTTTAATCATTCAAAAATTGTTTCAGAGTGGACTTTGTGTAGTAAAAGTGGTGTTATGCATGAGGATCCGTGTTGATGTTTAATTATCATTAAAATAAAAGTGTTGTGCCGTGTTTGTCGTTGAGAATTTTATAGTGGTTTTCACCACCTCATCGGTCACCGTCATGAACTCTGTTACCATTTGACTCGCGCCAAGCACTCCCTAGATGCGTTAAAATATGTGACACCCATATTTTAACGTAAATTCATTTCATTCATACATTTTACCCTCTCATTATTTCATAAGACTACAGATAAAATATACACTAAAGACATGGCTGTGAAAATATAGGGAAAATTAAAAAAAAAAAACAAAAAAAATACACCAAGAAGGTTCCGAGTCTGAGTTTTTAAAAAATTAAAAAAGGTTGCATGATAAATTTGGCACCATGGAGGTAGAATCTAGTACTAGTAGATTTTTCAACAAGTGAACAAAACGAATCATCCTCGCCTTCGGCTCGGGCTGCTAGAGTCTCGGATAGTAATGTAGGGCTGATAGTAATGTCGATGATAAAAATGGTTTTGTGGACGAGTTATAAACTCTGCTTCTCACTTCGATTGCGAGGAAATAAAACAGTAGTATATCTTAATATTTCTTAAAATTAGTACAGTTTTAAATACTGAAGGAATTTTTTTTCCCATGGATTACAATGAGCACCAAATTCGATTTTGTGCAGCCTATATCCAGCACAAATAAGCACTTTCAGAGCATGAGAAGTTGATTAAGTCATGATGGGACTAGAGTATTAATTCGTTTATATAGATTTATTCACACCAGTTACAATTATTTCAAACCAATTTTCATTTTACCAAATCAATATTTTTTTTCAAGTTGCTTCATGTTTGCCTGCTGTGTGAAGATAATTAATATTTTACATACATACATACATAAATCACGCCCATATCCCCGAAGGGGTAGGCAGAGGTGAAATCTCATCCGCGTTTCTCCAATTATGTTAAGTCCCATGTAATAGGTGGCGAGCCTATTGCCATTTATCGGGCACAAAAGTCGCAGTACATTGTCAGGACGGTAGTATAAGTGGAACGCTGCTGCCCATTCCTCATCACTGATTTATCCTTAGTCGCCTTGTACGACACCCACGGGAGAGATTTGGGATGGTGACAATTATATTCTACTCTGCCGTCACCACACGGCTAATTAATATTTTAGAGTTTACATATACCTACATACATACATAAATCACACCTATACCCCCGAAGGGGTACGCAGATGTGAAATAGCACCCAAGTTTCGCCAATTATGTCAGGTCCCATGTAATAGGTGGCGAGCCTATTGCCATTTATCGGGCACAAAAGTCGCAGTAGATTCATAGGTGGCTGCTTCCCATTCCTTAACGCTGTTTTATCCTTAGTCGCCTAGTACGACAACCACAGGAGAGTTTTAGAGTGATGACAATTGTATTCTACTGTGCCGTCACCACATGGCAGAGTAGAATTTAAATTACTTTAATTGAGTATTCTCTTTTTATAAATCCGAAAACACAAATCTACCGTCAAACTATATTTGCAGTAACGTAAACCCACATTAACTTTTTAGTAGTATTTCAATTAATTTTCACAAGCTGTTAAGTAGAAAATCATTAGTCAAGTCTACAACGCATAGTTAAAAAACTGTAAGTAAAATAAGGTTTTTAGTAATTGTAAACTATTTTCTGATATTATGTGTTTTTGGTGACTGGCCTTAAATAAATAACATCATAAATAAAATCCATAACATCTATAAGCAATGATTAATTACGCTAAGAACTCAAACATTTTATGTACAAAGAGAATAAAATGGTATGAATATTTTATATCACAATCGTCTTAATTAGAGCGATAAGCTAAACAGATTTCAGTAATTAGGTACAACCATGTTTTTGCCAGCGGTGGAGGAAATTAAGTCTGCATAATTTTAAAGTAATTAGTGCCATGAACTAACTGCCGCTCTCAGAGACCTCAATTAACGATAATGACTACTGAATGTCAAAAAATGACAATTTAAAACTAGTCCCTATTCTTGTCTGGTCGTTGGTCTAAATATAAATGAAATTTTTTGACATTAAGTACTCATTAAAGTTATTTGTCGTCTCTGAGTGCGGCAGTTAGAATTAATTATTTTCATTACTTGCCCCCAGTAACATCTACATAACTGAAGTTTCTGTAAGATTAAGTAGACTTTCTTAACCATACTTATATATTTACAAGTGGATTCCGAATACGAAATCATATAGCTACAAAAGTCTGAGCGGAAAACTCGATATTGGCGGAATCATTAAGGAAACGCCATAGAAAAAAGAAGAAGAAGATACTTAAATATTTCACAACTGGCACATGCTGAGAATTTAACTTCAAACTTTTTTTACCTATTTTTCTTTCACCACAAAAAATGTTCAAAATAAAATATAATGAAGCATATTTTTTCCTTTTAAATATTATATATAATAACTCGCACTTGGTACAAATTACCACTTTCAGTAGGCTAGGCTAAGAGGTCATTGTACCGAATTCCCCCTGTTTAGTGGTCTTGCTTTAGTATACGAAGTTACTTGACAAGATTTATAATCAAAAACAAAAACTCCTACAAGAAAGAAGATTAATGCCCGAATACTAAAATGCTACTCAAATTTTGAGCACTGCTTATAAAGTTAAGTGAACAATACCGGTCAGAGTTTATATAGACAAAAGTCAATTTTGACAATAGTTACATTTTAAATTTGAGTAATCGGGGGTATGTATTTCATTCCAAAAATACAAACCTTAGAGATGAAATACCTAGACGTGAACGATGAAAATAGAGCTTGAAATGGCGACAGAGGTAGTGGACATAAAAGGCTCACGCCAGCACGTATTCCACAATGCAAGTCCCCAATTTGAACTAATTCGGGCATTCAAGATGGAAAATGTTTCAAAACCGAGAACAATGTAACAGTAATGGGAGGACCCGTGGAAACTTGGTGATTTACGACGGAGGAGCCGCAGGGCCGGTATACCCTGCTTTATCATGCTTCAGAGGGATTTATTTGTATTGCCGACTGAATGATAGTTTTCCAAGAATATTGTTTTTAGATGGTGATTCCATTGCCAGTTATGATATGATAACTATTTTTTATTTACATTTAGATATAACATAATAAGTGACCCAACAATGTCACTAAAGTTAAAAGGAAAAATCTATAAGTCTGCTATGAGACCTGTCTACATGTATTGATCGGAATGGTTATTGGATTGTGAAAAAGACGAACGAAAGAAAATTGCATGCGACAGCGATGGGAATATTGAGACGGACGCCGAGTAACAAAAATGGATAAGATGGAATGAATAAACAAGTGGGAGTCTGAAAGTGACACAGTGACATAAAGGCGATTAGCTTGGCATGGACGGATATGTGACTAATAAGGTATGAATATGAATGTTGATGGATCCACTGAAAATATGGATGGATTGGGTGAAATATTATATGAAAGTGATGGGATTACGAGATGATAAGTGACAGAAGAGAGTGGAGAAAAGGGACTTACCACGCCGACCTCAAATAGGATGAGAATCTGGATAATTAACTGCCGCACTCAGAGACGTCAATTAACTTTAATGAGTATTTAATGCTAAAAATTTTCATTCAAATCTAGACCATAGACCCGGCAAGAATAGCGACTAGTTTTGAATTGTCATTTTTTTACGTTAAGTACTCATTAAAGTTATTTGACGTCTCTGAGTGCGGCAGTAAGACTCTAAAGGGAGATAAACTAGGCAGTAATAATCATAAATGAGATAGACATTGTCTAATAACTAAATAAAAAGTGTCTGGTGATAATTTAAATACAATCAGCATAAAATATTTACGGATATTGACAAAAAAGGCATTTGGACTGGCTTTGAAAATGATCCTACTAAATTGTTATTTAACAAAGTGATTGGATTCTCTAAAGAGTTATCAATACCATTTTGGAGATTTATTATTATTTTCGATGCGAAAGCGATGAGATGAGAAGTGTGTGCATGTATTTATAAGCTGGTGTGTCTGTCAGTGTTCCTGATTCAAGTATCGGGGCAGGCGGCGGGCGGCGCGGCAAGAAATGCTAGTGGGGCTCCGAAGTGGGTCGCTTTATGGCGTCACCAGCCTTTGTAGTCTCGCGATAGCTAATTAAACTTCAGACAACTTTACTGAGATACCTCTGAGACAAACTCCAGTCGTTGCTTTTAAATTTTAAGTGTCCATATTCCAAGCGAATTTTATAATAAATAGGCCAGAAAACTTACCCATTTGGCGAAGTAATTTTGTTTTCTTTTTATGAATTTAACTAACATTTTCATAATTGGGAAAGCATTGTGATGTAAATACTTTATATAATACTAAATAATACGTGTGGTGACGGCAGAGTAGAATACAATTGTCACCTCCCCAAATATCTCCCGTGGGTGTCGTACAAGGCGACTAAGGATAAATCAGCGATGAGGAATGGGCAGCAGCGTTCCTCTTATACCACCTAGCAATAGCAATGTACTGCGACTTTTGTGCCCGATAAATGGCAATAGGCTCGCCACCTATTACATGGGACCTAACATAATTGGCGAAACGTGGGTGCTAGTTCACCTCTGCCTACCCCTTCTGGGATATAGGTATGTATGTATGTAAATAATACTACATACATCACAATGCTTTCACCATCGAAGAAAGACTGAAGGATCTCCGCGCTGAGAGCGAAAGTGTTGACTATCAAAGATTACGATATTCCCGTGCAAAAAAAAGAAGAATGCTTAGAACAATCCGGAAAAATATTGAGTCTTTCGGAAACGGTCGGGTTCATTATAAATCATTATATTTTCACAGAACGTGTTTCAAATCTACCTGCCGTGTTCTCAGGTTATCTGGGGTTCGACTACCATTATTAATATCCCATTGAGATACCGTACGATTTATTCAATCTTTTAGGGATTCAATAGTCATCTTGGCGCCATAATTCGAAAGCAATTAAGCCACAATGGCGTGAGCTAAAACAATGTGCCCACAATTACAATAGGAATGGCACGCACCATAAATATGGCATTTAGGAAAAATGTGCTGTTAAACAATAAAATATTACCGTTTTCGGCGAACCCCTTGTTTTTTATTTAGCATCATTGAACCCAGCAAACAAATCCAAGTAATAAATTAATTAACTTATTCTGTTGCGTTTGTCATCGTTGTAACGTTCACTCATGCCATCAGTCATCGTACGAAAATAAACTACTAAACTACTTTCTGCTACTAGCTACTAAATATTCAATATTTGTGTGAATTAATATAGATCATGTCTTCTTCCATTAGCGGTAGGCAGAGTATGTTAACACAGTACATTTGGCCAGCTCATATAGCTTCCTTGCATATAATTTACTAGGAACTATGCTGTTGCTATGGGAATACTGCTTTCCATTCCTCGTTCTGCTATAACAAGCTAAAAGAAGAATTACTTACATCCAAAATTCTCGATCATTATACAAATCTAAAACTGAATAGTTTATTTTACGAATAAAATAATGCTGAAGAGACTTGAAGGAGCCAGAAAAAACCGTAATACGATCGAGGGATTTTTGTTTCTGAACCTGAAATCCAAAATGCGATTTTTATATCCAGATTTATGGGTGTGAAATCACGTCCCTTATTAAGCTATTCACACAATATTTTCGTGACTAGAGAATTCGATCTAACGTATTTATGCCATAAGCATTCAAGTATACGCTTATATGTTTCGAGCTCCACATAATAATATTATTCTCTACACATTCTATGGGGTTCGTGTTCGTATAATGGTATTGATGGTTAGGTTGTATTTATGCGAAGACTGTACAAACAAAGACCACCGACGCCTGTTTCGTAACAAAAGCTTTCCCAGTTCGTGCCAAAAAATGGAAATGCTGCAATATTATAAATTATTCTTATACAACTTTTACAACTTTTATAGGTTTATTGTGTATGTAGTTCAAAACGATATCTTTCTATGTGTAGTATAAAATACATGTAAAATTATGTTTGTGTGTTATAAAAATTATTATAGTGTCTGTAATTAAATTAATAGCGAATAAAATTTAATTTTTTATATAAACGGGGTGTCCAATGTGTTAAAAATAAATAAATTGGTGAAATGGGTCTATGGACTGTGTACCTACTCGAGATTATAATTCAATGAACTTTCAGTTACTTCATCCGACATCCAAAGGGTTCGTGACCCAAAGATTTTTTGTATTTGCGAGATGATATGTGTAAATGTAAGAAATATTGTAATATTATACTGGTACATCGAAGACCTAGATGGCCTAGCTAGTGTAGCAAGCAAGCACATTCGCAACGGTTGCGTAAGCAAGTCTATATTGGATGGGCGGCGAGAAATATATCATCTCGTAATCTTCGGCAGAAACATTGGGATCTTTTTCATGACTGATTTTTTTCCTACCAAGCTGATTGTATAAGTCAAACGCGAAAATTACTAACTCGTGAAAACCTAAGGGTAAACATATGGGACTTTTGTTTGTTTCGTTGTAAAAAAAATATAGTTACAGTTTAACTGTAGTTATAGTAGTTACCTTTTTCTCTACTTATTACAAAAAAAAATAGCAAAGTTTATTGAAATTATAATTTTTTTAACATTTATACCTTATTCAAATAATAGAACAATTATTACATAGATATATTTGCCGTGTCTGGTGCACATAAAACACGATTATGATAGATGAGATTATCAATCTCTATTGCGTTCAAAAATGTTCCAGAAAATTATTCTGTGCCATTTGCCAGTACAAGATTAAATAGAACATTTTGCGATAGCCGAACATGAGGAGTCGTACTAGCGATAAATTTTCATCATTTCCTGTGGCAAGAGACCGGACGCGGTGCAGCCCGTTATACGTGCCGTCGTACTGGTTAGTTTACTTAATTTAAATAAAGTTCGCCTATAGTCTAATTCTTTTCAGCCCCGTGTATGAGCGTAAGAGCCTTTTGTCAAGAAACAGGCACGTTTGTCCGTTTGTTTTTTGTTATTACGTAATAAAGCATTCAATTTTCAACTCGGATATACATAGTTTGTTAAATGCGAGAAAAGGCGATACCGTTTCCTTGAAAATTCACTGAAAGTTCAAAAGCTATAAAGCTATATAGAAGTTATTCGCATGTTTTTCTTATAAAATAATAAAGTAAGTGATGTGGGTAATATGAGAAAAAATAAGAAAAAGGGTTACGTCTAATGTACCCCGTGCGTTTAGAGGGATAAATCATCATTAGGCCGCCTCAATTTTCTACGACTACAAAGGACCTAAGTGCCTACAATTGACTTTGGGTCAATATGAGACGGTTTTCTTCAAAAATGAGCTTTAATATATGGAAATAAGATCCATAAAAGGCCAGAGGAAAAGCAAATAATCTGATACTTTATTGTTTTAGCTGTATAAATGTTCCTATTTAAAACAATAACTGAGAGTGGGAAGAGTAAGTGGAAGAATCCATAGATAGAATTGGTGAGAATTGTTTAAAAATGAGAATGTTTTAGCGCCTTCGTAACAGGAACATGTACTAAAGACAAGTTCATTGTTAAAAGTACATACCCTATATATCGTGTAAGCATTTTACATAAGTACCCTTGTGGAGGGCAAACCACCAACAACGGGATATCCAGGAGGGTTGGTGTCAGGCAGGCGGCCGACTGTAAAATCTAAAGCAAAACCTTAAGCGGAATGGATTGGAAATTTTTTCATCCCAATCACTCTCTCCGCGTTCATCGGTCTCTCGACATGGTCCTTTCCGTATTTTTTCTGTACATGGACTACTACATAGTTCGATTGTTTGAATCAAAAGGGAGTGGGTGGCTTGATGACGTCCGACCGATATTAATGCAAGAGGAAACATACTGCGCCGACCTCAAATAAACTGGGAACAGGACAGAAAGAAGAAGATTTTATACTGGGTGTAACAGAGAGGTGTAGTCATATTTAAAGGGGCTATTCGGGCCATCAAACTGAACAACTTGCGCTAAGGGACCAAAATCGAAATCTCAGAAAAAAAATCATTTCTTCATACTAAACCGAGAACCAGCTGACATCCACGTAAAACGTGACTTTTAAGTTATTTTAGACAATTCTCACTGGTTTGCTAGTTCAAGGTAATTTAGTAAGCCGTCCGAGTTAGTCTGAAGAACAAGTGGATAGATTGTGTGGATGCAGACATGGGTGGAGTGGAATATGCGATGACAAAAAATTTAATTGGTTATAGCCGAAGAGCTAGTTTAAACCTTTTGGCACTAAATTTTTTACACTCTACGGTAAATACATTTTTCATCCCACCATCTCGGAAAAAGCGTTTTTGCTCTTCGATATCTGAGTGCAAAAGCCGTTCTTATCCTCTAGAGGTTAAAGTAAATTTGAATTTAGAACATCGTGTGCAATGAGTTTGTGAATTCATGCAACCTATTTTAATTTGTTAAGAACTCAGACTCGGAACCTTCTTGGTGTACTTTTTTTGTAATTTGCTTTGCGCGCGCTATTTTCTTTTCACGTCATAAATTTGTTAAAACCTAGGAGTTCCGTGACGGTCAATCAGCTTGGCGTCAATCTTGCTTTAAACATTTTGATTGTCGACAACGCTTGCTTGATGCTTGAGTCAAGCATTTAAAAGCTTTTTAGGTCTGTTTGATTTGTTTACGCTAGCAACGGAACAAAAACATACAGAAAATCAACGTGCTTGACTCAAGCTGATTGACCGTCTCGGAGTAATTTTTATTAGGTACTTACAGGTGTGTCTGGATGAATGTTGCGGGTGTGGCTGGGTGGTTGGGTGGCTGTTGGAGGTGTGTCTAGGTGAATGGGTGTTTTGTGGGCGTGTCTGGGTGAATGGGTTTTTGTGGGTGTGTCTGAATGTATGGGTGAGAATTGTAGGTGTTTCTGGGTGAATGGGTTGTTTTTTGGGTGTTTCTGGGTTAATCGGTGTTTTGTGGGTGTTTCTCGGTGAATGGGTGTTTTGTGGGTGTTTCTGGGTGAATGATTGTTTTGTGGGTGTTTCTGAGTGAATGGGTGTTTCTGGGTGAATGGATGTTTTGTGTGTGTTTCTGGGAGAATGGGTGTTTTTTGGGTGTTTCTGAGTAAATGGGTGTTTTATGGGTGTTTCTGGGTGAATGGGTGTTTTGTGGGTTTTTCTGGGTGAATGGGTGTTTTGTGGGTGTTTCTGGGTGAATGGGTGTTTTTTGGGTGTGTCTGAGTGGATGGGTGTGTATTGCGGGTGTGAATGTTGTGGGTGTTTCTGGGTGGGTGTTGAGAGTGTGTTTGGGTTATTGGGAGGGTGTTGTGGAAGTTTCTGGGTGAAAACAGAAACTGCTGTGATTGTATTTTTTTTTGTATTTTGCAATTTCCTCGTTGGGGGGGATGAAAAGTTACGTGTTGCACTCGAGTGCAAAGATTTTTCACCTTGTGCTCTTTTGATTCCCTCGCTATCGCTCAGGATTCTAATTTTTGAATCACTCGCTACGCTCGTGATTCAATTTTAGAATCCTTCGCTAGCTCGGTCATCAAAATTGAGCACGCGGTTAAAAAACAACTTTGCACTCACGTACAACAAATAACTATAGTAGTATAAATATTCCGAGCTTAAAGCGACAAGTTTTTTATTAACAATTGTCACAAATGCCCAAATATCAGAATGTCTTGGCACTAAAGAATCACGCTATTTGACTTGCGTAGGCAATAAATATTTACCCAACACTAGTCACTTATTGTGCTTGCAGTAACACGGTAAAATTCAGACGTAAGCACGTTCGGCATGTAAGAACAGTCAGCAACAAAATTAATATTTACTTATCTTTTTAGACACTTATTGATTATTAAAATTTTTCGTATTCAAATAAATAATACGGTGTTAATATTTCTTACTCTCAAACTTATCATTTGGCTCAAAAATGATGATGATATTTAAAAAATATTGCAAATATACTGAATTCTTTATAATACATAAGCAAATTAACAACCATGACTCGATAACAAATATGACAAACATTTTCTCCTTCCAGGATTCAAACCTGGAACATCCGGACTGATAGCTTATCTAACCATTGGACTAAGTCAGCCGTCTATTTTTCCACTAATATGTTTCTATACGTAAAACGAGTATAGTGACATTCTTACAATTTTTCAGTGTTGACCGTACCTAGTACGTACATCATTTATGTCCGTAGCGGGCTAGCTACGGACACGTATTGTCACGTCAGCTCGTTACTTACGTGATACGCCATTATTATTGTTGTTCAATAGTCTGGCTCGGGCTTAGTGAAACCTCATTTTATAATTTAACTAGCTGACCAGGCAAAAGTTGTTTTGCCCTTATCGCCTAAGACTATGATACCTATACTCAGACCTACACAAAAAAATTCATAACAATCGGTCAAGCATTTCGGAGGATGAATTCCTCCGAAACACGAGAATTCGTGACACGAGATTTTTATATTAATACCATTTGTAAATTATACCTATTAAAATTCTTATTTTTCAGATATATTATCAATTTATGGCCAAATGTTAAAAAGAATTACACAGTAAGTAAAAACCTTCATTGTTTTTAGATTTTTTTTAAAGAATATATAAAATATCATTGATCCACAACACTAGGTAATATCCGCGGAAGCTCTTCCCTTAATTAAAGTCGTGCCCTACTATGTGTGGGTATATGTTACGAGGTTCTATTATCTTGGTAGGTAATAATAATACTAGTATTCTAGTAGGATTTTAAATAATAAATATCATAAATAGGTTCAAAATTAACGCTGTTCATGTTAACACAAAAGAAAAAAAGAACAAATTAAAAAGCATGTTCAAGGCTGAACTGAAATTGGAAAAATATGTCCGTTTTGTAAAAGCCGTTGTGCCCTTGATTGTGCCTAAATTGAACCGGCTTCGGCAGAAGCTTAATAGAAGTTTATTTGACTACTTTCTTGCTATAGGTATTTATTTACGTTTGAAACACGTCCTTTAATCTTTATCCGTTCGATACGAAAATAAAAGGTCAATAAAATAGGGCCAAAAAATTATGTTAAAATAGTTAATTCATGACAATTCAATTTAGTTCAAATCAATTTAATTAAATTATAATCATAATAGTTACTATTATTTTGATTTTTATTTGAACATTTAAAAAGTGGTACGATTACCGCATCAAGACTTTAACTTTTCTAACTTTTTCTAACTAATTTTTCTGTCCTGAATTGACATTACCTTTCCTAATTTTTGTGACAGATTAATATTTGTGACAAACTTTAGTCGTGTGGTGAAGGCAGAGCAGAATACCTACTCATCATTCACCATCCCCTATCTCTCCCGCGGGTTGGTGTACAAGGCGACTAAGGGTTGATAGCGATGAGTAATAATGAGTAATAATGAGTAATAATGAGTAAATAATGAGGGTAGCGTTTCATCATCATCATCATCCGGGTCATCCGTCTGGTGGCGGGCTGCGGACATCGAGCGGTAGCTCATGGCCCGGGCATGAACTCAGGAGACATCAGTCCCCCGGTGGTCTGGACCGCCGTTATAAACGGCGGGGCTTCCGCGTTTCTCTTATACCATCTAGCCTAGCAGTATACTGCAATTGCCCGACCTATACTCAAGTAGGGGTGATTATATGAGTATTTTTCTAAGTCCATTATTATACATATTCATTTTTACAAATTATTCTAGACATACCTAATTGGAGACTGGCCTGTCAAAGAACGTTATTTTATTTTATCCTGTATGTAGACGCAGGAACCCTTAAAAGAGTTCGAATCTTCACGTTATTTATCGCGACGGGCTGTCGCTGGGGCGCGTCTTCTGTGCACTTTGAAACATTTTAAATAAGATGAAAAAGAAGACCTTGTGCTTGTTATAATTAAGATTATTGGTCTTTAAGAATGACGCACTTAAAATTTTTCTTTCATTAATTTTTTTGTTCCAACTTGCTTGCCAAAGATATAAAGTACTCTTTGTCCACATTTTTTAATTTTCACAAATAATTTCCAGCAAAGAAACTAAAACACATGGTCAAGTGAATTGAAAATGCATGGCATAATTTAATGTCCTTATTACGTAATTCCTTACCTAAAGTATTCGATTTTAATTTTAACATTATATAAATGTTAGAAAAATTAGTAAAAAGATTTTGGGGTTAGAAAAAGAATTTCGAAAAATTATGATCTTGAGGCGGGAATCGAACCCGCGTCCGCTGCTATCCGGGCAGGTGCCTGACCGCTTGGCCACCCAAGACACTAATTAACTTGCCGAAATTCTTCTAACCTTTACACTTCACGTTGTAATTCCCGCCTCAAGATCATAATTTTTCGAAATTCTTTTTCTAACCCCAAAATCTTTGTACTAATTTTTCTAACATTTATATAATGTTAAAATTAAAATCGAATAGTTTATAAAGCAAACCCAAGCTTAACCGAACGCACGGTGTTTGTAAAAATATCTGCTTTGGAATGTTTGAAATTTATTTCTACATTGCGAGGGTACCCGTTAGCTTACAACGTGAAGTGTAAAGGTTAGAAGAATTTCGGCAAGTTAATTAGTGTCTTGGGTGGCCGAGCGGTCAGGCACCTGCCCGGATAGCAGCGGACGCGGGTTCGATTCCCGCCTCAAGATCATAATTTTTCGAAATTCTTTTTCTAACCCCAAAATCTTTGTCGTTACCTAAAGTTCAAATTGCTTATTTGCTGTTAAGTGGAATACACCACAAAAAATATCAAAGAAAAAGCGTGGTTTTTTGATGTCGAAAACTACCCTGATGCGACGTGGCGTGGCGTACACAATAGAACTCTATTGTTCGCGTGAAATCGATGACTAGAGTACAAAACAAGAATTATTGAATTTCGATATATAGAAGCAATTTTAAAAAGCCCTGTTATTGTTTCGTGATTCAACTGCCTAACCGGATTTTTTATGTAAAGTCGTAAAAGTAAATTAGTACTGTTCATGTGTTTAAGGTATTTCCTTGTTGGAGGCTTATGTAAATTATATAGCACATATTACAGTCGTATAATTCTATGTAAATTAAAAGGAGCGGGTCTCCTAACTCAAGTTATTGGTTAAAAGGGGACCCCAACCACTAATTATGTTAGGTACTAAAGTTAAAAGATGCCGAATAAATATTTTATTATTTTCATAAACAAATTAAACTAAAAATAGTCTAGAGTTTGTATCTGTAACATTCTCAACAACAGCCATGTCATAATACTAATCACTATCCGTCTGATGACTAGGGCATTCTATTAATTAAAAAAAAATGAATTTTACAAAGATAAAGAGTAGATTTCAAGTTCCGCTCGAGTCAAGCATCCCCAAGTACCCCACCATCCGCTCTCTCCTCTTCAGCCATGCACCCCATCGGTAAGCCACCCTTAGATACACCTGCCGGTATAACCAGGTAATGTATTTATATTAATCAGTGTCGTAAATAAACACTCGGGTTCAAATTAAACGATATTTGTGACACCGTGACCTGTCGCGCGAATAATTAAACGTTTCATCAAATTAATAATGATATACTTAAATCGGTTCCAAATTGCTGTTGTTGCCACTGGGCCAGTTGAAATCCAATTTGTAACGCTTGGCAATTGACATAAAATGTTGTACAGTTAATTATAATTAATATGACGGATTTCTTTATTATAATTTGAACTGCTTATCTGACGTATTTGACGACCGCCTTGAACGAATGGTTAGATTATATTAATTTGTAGGCACTATTTGGTGGCCTTTGCGACTATTTTATCTTTTTATACTGTTTCGTTTTATCGCCTTGATAGAGCATAGGGGAGTGCGCAGAATGGCTCAATCTATAATTATAGGTCTCCAAAACCGCCCCGGTCCGACAACGAAGCGCTGACCCCGACGCATTCAATACCAAATTTGAGACTTTAAAAAAGATGATACTTAACGCGTCACAGCCCTACGCCTCTGCGCTAGCAAAACGGCACGCCAGTAAGCAGTAGAGAAACCCATCATTGTCAACGAGTTATGACATATAACGTAGGTGTTGTCATATTTCTTAAAGGGTCCAATTCCCACCCGGTAAACATTGTCTGTCATACCTTTAAACCAGCGGGAAGCTAGCAAGTTGTTATATTTACCACAACTTCAGCGTGCATTTATTTCTCTTGGGAACAAAATACTTTATAGTTAGAGGCAAAAGTTAACAACTTTCATCGCTTCAAAGCGTAAGAAAGTGTGCTTCCCGATTATAGTAGTAAGTTAATATTTGTTGCAGAGTTTTTCGATTCTTTATCGGGATTTAACTGTCTGTTTCAGTAGATATATTTACTACAACAGATCAATGGCAGAACTACACAGATATATGACTTTTGTTATTTAACTAACTGTAACAGGGTTTGTCTTTTAACTAAACCCTGGTAGCCAGTATCCCCATCTCTGGCTGTAAGACAATCCTGCCACAAGAGAGTGTTAACTGACTTCGAAAAGTGTAACACTAGTAACCACTGATATTTTAAGTCATCGTCGTCACCAGCCCGGCACAGGCCTTCCCTTTGGATGGAAGAATATATGGTGCTCGTCCAGTGCCAATTATTCGGTTTTAGTATCTAATTCACGTTCTTAGTATTTTTGTACAAAAATATAGATAGAAAATTGAAATCCACCATTATTTTTTTACTCGTGGTAACAGTAGTACTCATAACAATATCTAGTATTTGCAATAACAATTAGGGAAACGAATTGTGTTACCCACTAAGTGTGAATTAGCAATGCCTTGACGCAAAATAGAATTCTGCAGCGGTTATCGAACCTATTTTTTATATCAATTTAACAGGTTTCAGTAAAATTGTTAGAATCTAGTCTTTTTAGATTTATTTTTAAACAAAAGTTGATGTACAATTATATCCTTGTTACTTATTATGTTTATTATCATATTTTATATAGTATTTAATAATAGTTAGTCTCAAATTTAATTACCCAAAGTAATAGATATCACTCGTTTGACGGCCAGCTTGCTCGAATGGTTAGATCGCTGGCCATTGGCCAAGAAGTCCCGAGTTAGAATCCTCATCGGGAAAAATCGTAGAATTCGAATATCATCTCCAGAAACGTGACTCAACCGGTAAAACTTATTTTATTAAAAATGTTCATAAATATAAACACCTGACGGAGACCGTTTACTTTGTACGTCATATTCTGTGACTCACCCCGTACCTAAGCACTAAGGGATACAGAACCATAAATACTATGCAGTTTTAATTACACAAATTTATGCCGTTGCGTGCTCACACGGTCACATTTCAACCCTTTCTACATTATTTTTAAATGCGAACCCTTCCTTACTTTTAATGAAGTCTAGCGTTGCTTAAAGTGTTTGGTAGCAATTAAAATCTTTTAGGATATCCGGCAAAATTTTGCCCCAGTCTCACATTTCTTACACTAATAAATTATGTAAACATGTTTGTATAAAGGTTTATCATTCATATGATACGAGGCGAGCTTGGCAATGTCCAACGCTTTAAATTATAATTGAAGCGACTGGTATAATAGGCAGATGGTTTTTTCTAAATGTAAATTATTTATTAGTTTTAAAAGGTATTGCAATTAGTCTTAGGTAAAATAAAATATTAGTAACCGATAGCTCCTGTAATTGAAAAACACTTTACAAAGAAAAGACAGTTTTAAATTTTTTGGCACTTGATTAATTGGTCGTTAACTGAGAGAAAAAGTCCAAACTCAAGGTTCGTCAAAGAGCAATGAAGCGCAACATAGAAGGCGTTCAAACCGAGATGCTTAAATGGGATGGGCCGTACATGTATGCTGTAATCAGATCGCTGGACAAAGGTCGCCACAGAGTGGACACCTCAGGACGGTCAAAGGCGTCGAGGACGATCTGGTGGCATACTGTAAATCATGGACGGAATTGGCTCGGGATTGCTCGAGATGGAGGGCTGCGAGAGGATTTTGCCCAGCAAAAACCTTGAAAAACCCTGGAAAATTGGACTTTGTTTATTCACAATTATTGTTCCTTAAAACGAGTCAATTCTACGCAACTCACCAATACTTTGGCTGACCCATATCCCCAGCATGTCGAGCTGCAACAGCCTGTGGTACAGGGCCTCGCCGCGCGCATGGTTCATGAACAGGTGGTAGAGAAACGAGCCGCACCAGGGAGCCAGCGCGCCCAGCAAGTGGCACAGCGACAAGAACCACGCACCTCCCCCACCCCACGGGAGCAGTCCAGGCAATACCGCCAATATATACACTAGGGACACACCTGGAACAAACAACGGACAATTATTAAAAACAATAAAGAATAATTTTATTATTATTTTCGGTATCCATTTATACTCAGCGGTAAAACTACATTTATGGAGATAACCGCACTTATTTCAGTTGTGGTGTGTGTTGTGAGTAGTGATTTTTTTGGTATGGGGATTAATTCACTGTCATTAATTTGCATGAACTTGCGGACTACTCTAAAGGTATTTAGTATTCCTGCTTTTTGTAAATTATTATTATTAAATATATAGTCAAGTTATTATTCGCCGTGTGGTGACGGGAGCAGTATAATAAACTAGTGGTCGCCCGCGGCTTCGCTCGCGTTAATGTCGGTTGTTATATAGCCTTCCTCAATAAATTGACTATCCAACACAAAAATAATTTTTCAATTTGAACCATTAGTTTCTGAGATTAGCGCGCTTAACCAACCAACCAACCATACAAACAAACAAACTCTTCACTTTTATAATATTAGTATAGATGTCACCACCCCTATCTCTCCCGCGGTTGTACAGAGCGACTAGAGTAAAGAGCGATGATTAATGGACAGCAGCGTCACAGGTAGCGTTCTTCTTATACCACCTAGCAATATACTGCGATTTACTAGTAAAAATGTCAAAATATTACTGTCCTAATGCTGGAATCAAACCCGCGTCCGTGCAATACGGGCGGCTCACTTATTTTATTGAAAATTTTCATAATGTGTAGTAACAATCGTATATTTATAAAACCGTAATTTTAGTCGCTAATCTTGACGGGTTTATGGTCTAGTTTTTATTGACATTTTTTGCAGTATGTTCTCATTAAAGTTAATTGACGTGTCTTAGTGCGGCAGTTAGTCATTTAAAAATAAATATACATACATACATAATTCACGCCAATATCCCCGAAGGGGTAGGCAGAGGTGAACTAGCACCCACGCTTCGCCAATTAGGCTAGGTCCCATGTAATAGGTGGCGAGCCTATTGCCATTTATCGGGCACAAAAGTCGCAGTACTTTGCTAGTTGGTAGGTATAAGAGGAATGCTGCTGCCCATTCCTCATCACTGATTTATCCTTAGTCGCCTTCTACGACACCCACGGGAGAGGTTTGGGGTGGTGACAATTGTATTCTACTCTGCCGTCACCACACGGCCAACATAAATATCTTTGCCCGTATCGTACTTGTGTTTTGTAGAACAGCGTTAATTAATTAAGTGCATGTTAATGCATTTACGGGAGAAGTTTCTTACTTCTTAAAATATGAGGTGGCAATATAAAGCTTGTGAACGTTGAAAATTTGCTTTTCTTTCTTTCAGCTTGTTTCCGTTTTTTTATATTGTTATCTATTCATAATGCTACTATTACTATAAAATATAGTATACCTATGTATAGTAGTATCATAAACCTGAAAGTTTGTGTTTATGTTCAGATAACTTGTATATTCAATTATTGTCTTCATAAAATATCTGACTCGAATTTTTAGAATATAAAAACACATTCGCATGAATGCGTTCGCCTTTTATCTTCTAAGGGAGAGGCCCATCGCCATTTTGTTTATTGCTATTGTTGTCAGAACATAAAACGTTACGATATTTTATGCATTATGCGTGCACCTTTTTACATAATTTAAGTTTTCTGGGCTTGGAATTGACACACATCCAAAGTCCTTTGTCGATATTGTACTATTGATAATGTATGTTTATGAATTAAGTGCTATGCCTTATGTTTGCATAAATTATAAAAGATTCATAATTATTAAAACGGATTTAATAATTTATAAACGTTTAAAGAAACAATAACTATTTGTTGTACGTGAGTGCAAAGTTGTTTTTTAACCGCGTGCTCAATTTTGATGACCGAGCTAGCGAAGGGAATCAAAAGAGCACAAGGTGAAAAATCTTTGCACTCGAGTGCAACACGTAACTTTTCATCCCCCCCAACGAGGAAATAGCAAAATACAAAAAAAAATACAATCACAACAGTTTCTGTATTCACCCAGAAACTTTCACAACACCCTCCCATCAACCCAAACACACTCTCAACACCCACCCAGACACACCCACAGCATACACCCAGACACAACCACAACACCCACCCATCCACCCAGAAACACCCACAACATTCACACCCGCTATACGCACCCATCCACTCACACACACCCAAAAAACACCCATTCCCCCAGAAACACCCACAAAACACCCATTCACCCAGAAACACCCACAAAATACCTATTCACCCAGACACACCCACAACATCCACCTAGTCACACCCACAATACTCACCCATCCAGTCAGACACACCCACAAAACACCCATTCACCCAGACACTTACACAAAACACTCATTCACCCAGACACACACACAAAACACCCATTCTCCTAGACACACTCACAAAACACCTATTCACTCAGACACACCTCCAACACCCACCCATCCACCCATCCACCCAGCCACACCCGCAACATTCATCCAGACACACCTGTAAGTACCTAATAAAAATTACCGTCCCTAATGGAGTTCCGAGACGGTCAATCAGCTTGAGTCAAGCCCGTTGATTTTCTGTATGTTTTTGTTCCGTTGCTAGCGTAAACAAATCAAACAGACCTAAAAAGCTTTTAGCTTGACTCAAGCATCAAGCAAGCGTTGTAGACGATCAAAATTTTTATAACAAGATTGACGCCAAGCTGATTGACCGTCACGGAACTCCTAGGTTTTAACAAATTTATGACGTGAAAAGAAAATGGCGCGCGCAAAGCAAATTACAAAAAAATTACACCAAGAAGGTTCCGAGTCTGAGTTTTTAACAATTTAAAATAGGTTGCATGATAATTTCGGCACCATGGAGGTAGTATAATGATGTTTTGAATTCACAAACTCATTGCACACGATGTTCTAAATTCAAATTTACTTTATCCTCTAGAGGATAAAAATGGCTTTTGCACTCAGATATCGAAGAGCAAAAACGCTTTTTCCAAGATGGTGGGATGAAAAAATTATTATTAAAATTTTGCATAAACTTATGTTTGTATTTGTTAGATTTTTCTATTCAAACCGCAGAAGAAACCGCGGACAGTACCTATCTAGTGTTACGTAAGGTAACTTTGGTTTTGTCCTAAATATCCAGACACATAAGAACAGATATAAACCCAACAGCAAGTTAACGCTGGGAAACGGGTACAATCCGGGTGAATCCAGACAGATAAGAGCGACATATTGTAGCCAAGTCTCGCAAGTGACTTTGACAAATACTTTTGCCCGTACACTGTGAGACGTCAACGTCTCAGCTGTTAGAAGATGTTTAGGAAATTTACGATGTGCTTTCCTGAAGTTTTATTCTGGAAATATGCCTTATGGAATTAATACATATACAATTACATACGTACATAAATCACGCCTTTATCTCCGAAGGCATAGGCAGTGGTGAATTAACACCCACGTTTCGCCAATTATGTTAGGTCCCATGTAATAAGGTGGCGAGCCTATTGCCATTTATCGGGCACGAAAGTCGCAGTATATTGCTAGGTGTTACTTATAAAAGGAACGCTGCTGCCCATTCCTCATTACTGTTTTGACCCTTAGTTTTAATTATACCTATTATATCCATCTAGGAACATTGAGGGCAGCGGCACTTGAAACTTATGCCTACCAGCCGACACAACGTTTCCTTTATTACGTCGGCAGGCAGATACATTAGTGAGTTTCTTGCTGACCTAGTTTTCTGTGTAATATAAACCCCATTATACACTATTCGATTTTAATTTTAACATTATATAAATGTTAGAAAAATTAGTATTTATTTTCTACATTGCGAGGGTACAGCTTTACAACGTGAAGTGTAAAGCTTAGAAGAATTTCGGCAAGGTTGGCCGAGCGGTCAGGCACCTGCCCGGATAGCAGCGGACGTGGGTTCGATTCCCGCATCAAGACCATAATTTGTGTAGTTAATTGTTTCAGTTATCTGTAAGCTAGATATTCCAAACGCAGCACCAAATGTGTGATTATACTGTAGGTACGGTATTGAACAGTTTAACGATTTCGTGTTTCTTAGATGGCAATCATATTTTTCAACATAATTGTCTTATTACAGCAGGATATCCTGATTTTATTAACAATAGGAACCTAAACAGTATAGTTTTAGAAGTTGATGGGTTTGTTGTCATATTTGTTTAAGTTTCCTGATAGTTTTGTCATATTTGATTTAGCTTGATATTTTTGCAGTCATAAAATGTTTTTACAACATCTGCTTGCTTCAACTTGGACTAAAATTTTATTGATATAATTTCCAACGGAATAGCGAGCTCGTTCCGTTGGAGGCATTGAGTTTAATTTAGACGCGCCGCAGTTGGAATGCAGCCGTTGCATAACGGCTCGAACGTGTGCAATGGAAGGCTTGTCAAACTTATTGTAATTTCACTGTGAACTAAGTAGGTATTCAACATTAATTAATTGTTAGCATTCTGTGTACACTTAATTGAAGTTACTGTGTTGAATTGTTTACGGTATACTTAATACACACTTCTTCTTCCTGCCCTGTTCCCAGTTTATCTCTGGTCGGCGCGGTATGTTTCCTCTTCTATTTGTAAATGTCAATGTAGTCCATCTGATACGCCATCAAGCCATCCACTCCCTTTTGATTCATATTATTTATCACACCGGAAAGGTGCTAGTGATGAATGAATGTATAGAAAAGAGACGGAAAGGACCATGTCGAGAGACCGATTTACGGAGAGAGTAATTGGGATAACAACATTTCAATCCATACCACTCAAGGTTTTAGCTTAGGTTTTACAGCCGGCCTGACACCAATCCTCTTTGGGTATGCTGTTGTTGGTGGTTTACCCTCCACCATTCGGGTGCCCCGAGGTGTACACCAGATAATTTCAATGACATAAATATACAAGTAAGTTTCTACAAAATGACGAACACGCAAAAGTAATCTAAAACAAACCAGTGTCTAACTATCAGTACAAAGAAATATTTTCAGTAATATCAAAGAATAATAATTGTTCCGCTGTGATTACTGTTGTACGAAGTATCGGTGCGGCGCGACGGACGGCTCAATGGAGTGAGCCAGGGGCGTCGCGGAGCAGGAAAGGGGCGAGGACTAGGGGTGGCCGTCCTCAAATATTGTTATTTGATCAAAACTTACTATGAAATATTATCTGCCAGCTTTTACTCGCATCTTGCGTCCGTCCCTGTCGTATCTACATTTATAATTGTGTCATTCGCATTTTTTATCTAATATTAACCGATAAGTTCCTGATTAATTTTCTCGGGCAACTTTTAAGAAACTTATAGGTTTATCGTCGTGTCGGAAAAACATTCTGTAGCTGAAAAAGCTTGTCGTCGAAAGTGACGTAGATGAAAAGTTCTGTCGGTGAAATGTCCATAGGTGAAAAGGTCTGTCTGGCAAACGGAAATAAGTGAACAGTCCATTGATGAATCGACCGTCGGAGAACCGTAGCGGAATGCACAACTTACAGTTAAAAAATTTAGGAAAATTTTGTATGATAAAAATGTATTAGAAACCATTTTTTAACTGAGACTCTTAATATTGGGCTATCATACACAGAAAACTATCCACCGACCGTTTATTAGAAGCGTTTAAGTTTAAAGCAAAATACCTTTGTGTTAAGAACGTTTACTATTCTAATGGAATACTCAAATATTTACGATATGGGGCGATAAGAGTGTTAAAAACAGATAATATTTGAAGGAAGACATTGATTGGTTCCTTATTTTAATAGCCAAGCTTATTATATATTTAGTTAATATAACTCATTCGACTGTAAAAAAATTAAAATAAAAAAAAACAGAATTGAGTGGCCGTATGAATGAAACAATTAATCAACACGTGATGGAAATTTAAAACTGATACAAAGTGATACACAGAACAAACAATTAATCAACAAGAGATGGAAATTTAAAACTGATACAATGTGCTACACATATCACATCACTAGGCCGGGCTTTCCAAGGGTGACGCAAATTATAGCCCCGCACGCGAACCGCGGCAAACAGTTACTAAGCAGGCTCTGTGTAAAATGTTAATGCCGGAGCTAATGCTTACTACGGCACAGTGGGGAAATACCGGGCTGTTTAATAAAAGACGCCTGCCTGTGATAGTTTATTGACTATTGGTGAAAGGGTTTGTGGAACACAAACAATTGCTTCAGCAAATAATTGTACATATCTATTCTTTTTTAGGTTAAAATTGAAACACAAATATCAGAAATATTTTTTTTTTATTATGTAATTTAAATGTTTAAAGGTGTAAGAATTTTATAAATTTACTGATAAACATATTGTTAATAAGGAAAAAAAGATCCTAAAGTGAAACAATATCGCGGAACAAGTGTCAAAGTTTGGGTTGGTGTCATGTCTTCAACAATCAAACCACCATTATCTTGACAAACTTTTAAACCACTGTTTCATCAAATCGAGTATGTACGGAGATTTACTTTCTCGACACTTATATTAGTAGAATAAACATTTTTATAAAGCATGCCCTCAAAACTCAAATTTATTGCGATAACCCAAATGTTGAATTTTTCATTAGTACCTAATATGCATCTACTCACCTACACACTGTTCGCCCAGCCTAGACACCGTTGCAGAGTGTGTGGATAAAATGCGTCACTTTTCATATGGCATAATAATATAACATACATACATAAATCACGCCTATATCCCCGAAGGGGTAGGCATAGGTGAACTAGCACCCACGGTTCGTCAATTATGTTAGGTCCCATGTAATAGGTGGCGAGCCTATTGCCATTTATCGGGCATAAAAGTCGCAGTACAAGGTGGTATAAGAGGAACGCTGCTGCCCATTCCTCGTCACTGATTTATCCTTAGTCGCCTTGTACGGCACCCACAGGAGAGATTTGGGGTGGTGACAATTGTATTCTACACGGCATAATAATATAATAGATCAATATACACCTACCAGAAATATACTTGTATAAATCGCTACAACTTTTTGGTCTCACGATCATTAATCTGCCATCGATCACAGACTTGGCGCAAAAACATTCGTGATTTATGATCAACACAGCTTTATGTGGCTGTTCCAATATTAATCATACTGAAATTTATTGTTAGATGACTTAATTACTTGACAAGTAACTTAATTTGTAACTATTTTAGATATATACACATATATATGCGTATGTATAAAAATAATACAGTTTAATAGAACACAGTTTAGAAGAATACAGTTCAACTAGAGAACTTTTAATTTTTACCTTTTTGGCATATTTTTTTATAAAGTAGACCACCGGACGTATTGTAAAAAAATATTGTTAGTTCGCCTTCTCAAAAACTGCAGCAGAAAACCATTAGGCCAATTTTATATTAAGCCTTTTGGCCGTTTGTTGAATGCTTCTCGTGCCCAAAGAGTTGGCCTATTTTCTGATCAGAGGAGGCTTATTGCCATTCAACGTGGCAATGCTGCCAGCTTATTTCGCATGCACTCCTGTGACAATGGTGAAGAACGCCAAGCGTGGGACGCACTGAATAATAAGCCATATTTTATTATAAGTATTTATATATTACTAACTGCCGCACTCAGAGTCGTCAATTAACTATAACGAGTATATAATGTCAAAAATTTTCATTCAAATCTGGACCATAGACCCGACAAGAATAGCGACTAGTTTTGAATTGTCATTTTTTGACGTTAAGTACTCATTAACGTTATTTGACGTCTCTGAGTGCGGCAGTAAATGACACAACTTCTTTAAGTTATTTATTTAAAGTTAAACGATATTTAATTTGGGTTTATCGAAAAAATTGCCCCACGCTGCTAATAAATTACTAAATTATATCAAGCATTGTCAAAAGAAATGCCAATTTCAGACACCTAACGGTCTAATTACATTCTTCTCGGCATTCGCGGTAAAGAAATTTAAATATTTTTCCATATTATTATTTTCCGTTTGGTCTGTATCGTGGGGCTCCGAATTTCTCGTGGCACGGTCAATTTTGCAAGCAATTTGCCGCCATAATTCGTAGCTGGCAATTAATTGGAACATACAGCGAGCTAATAACGAGGAAATTGGAGAATCGTGCGCCTCGCTGACCGGGGGCTGGGGCCGTGGATGAGTTTCAACTTTGTAACCGTTTAATTAGGTTTCTTAGTGCTGTAATGTTGCTGGTGTAATGTTGATAGGTAATCTGCCACTTTTCTATGAACTGTGATTATCTACCGAAAGACGAATAACAAAGAATAGAGTACAGCCGGATGATGTTTTAAATAATGAAGTATAATTACTTTCAATGAAGGTGGAGAGACAATCTGGAGGCATACTGCAAAACATGGACTGAGTTGGCTCGGGATTGCTCGAAATGGAGGGTTGCGGGAGAGGCCTTTGCCCAGCAGTAGAATCTATCAGGCTATTAAAAAAAATACTCTCATTAATAAAGTATAAACTTTCAAAAAGAGTTGATGTCAGGCAGGCGGACGGCTGTTAAACCTAAGGCAAAACCTTGAGTAGTATGAATTGGCATGGCTCTTTCCATCAATCATTCTATAGAATCACTCTGAAAGTCGTTGATACAAAACGGAAATAATTTCATTTAAAAAGTTTTTTTTAACCAATTTGATAAGATTCTATTCAATCCGGGACTTGGCACACGAATCGTAGTGAGCGTATCGTAGCTTCATAGGTGTACTAGCGTGCTACGCGTGCGTAGCATAATATAGTGGCGTAAGAAGGCACGTCTTTATATAATTTTCGCCAGTAAACTAGGTACGCAAAGAAAGCGCGGTAAACCGTTATTTTTCGAAATATTCATGATATTAGCTTTGATATGTTGCTTTGTTGATGATCTGCTGTTATTGTATCAGAACATAAGATATATTTTTATTTAGAATAATATGAAAAATTATAAAATAAGCAATGTTCTCAAAGCCTGGTCTACGGATTTTCGGCAACCCGAAATGCCAAAGTGAAATATTTCCCTTATTTAATACAAACGTAGGTATTGGTAAGTGTATTTTCTTGCAATCAGATCTCGTAACTGTTCTAGAGTACCCGTTGCATGTGATGCGATTACGTAACTACAGGGTCTCGTGCATAAAATTATGGTCCTCTGCACTTAGCCAGAGCTCTTCTGGCAACGTCGGTTCGTTTCTTCAGATGGCTACCAGCCAAAACATAAATTTAAATCAAATGACAATTTCACAGAGACAGATCGGACCTAAATATATTTTCATTTCGCTGCATTTGCAATATGCACGAATCGTTTGCATAATCAGTTAACACGTTTTGGTGTTATGGTGAATCCGATTGTAAAATTTGTATTCAGTATTCGGAACTAGCCAATTTGCAACGTATCGAATAAGCGCTTACACAATGCAACCAAATATTTTAGACCTATGTACGCCATACAACGTCAATATACCTAGTGACTTTTGTTTGTAATCAAGTCTGCTTATCTCGAAGGGGTAGGCAGAGGTGCATTAACACCTACACTAACTGCCGCACTCAGAGACGTCAATTAACTTTAATGAGTATTTAATGTCAAAAATTTCAAATCAAGACCCGGCAAGAATAGAGAATAGTTTTGAATTGTAATTGTTTGACGTTAAGTACCCATTAACGTTACTTGACGTCTCTGAGTGCAGCAGTTAGACTAACTGCCGCACTCAGAGACGTCAAATAACTTTAATGAGTACTTAATGTCAAAAAACCTCATTTAAATCTAGACCATAGGCCCGTCAAAAATAGCTACTAGTTTTGAATTGTCATTTTTTGACATTAAGTACTCATTAACGTTATTTGACGTCTCTGAGTGCGGCAGTTAGCCAGTTACTTTAGCTCAATGTAATATTTATAGTCAATGTGACCTGATGGCAGAGAAGAATACAATATTTTATATAATAATAATTGTAACCACCGCCTATCTCTCCTGCGGGTGTCGTACAAGGCGACTCAGTCAGAATAAGGTCACTATAATAATATCTTCTTCATCACGGCATGTAATATAATTTAGTTTTGCCCCAATACAGCACCGATGCACAAAATAAAATAGAAAATGTCCACCGTTCGTTTCGTTCCAAATATAGTTAAGAGACCTATTACAAATCTCACTCTTCTCATACTTAGACGGCCGGTGCATCGCATTTCGTAGTAATTTTTCAGTTATTTTTATCGTGTTTATTGAGATAGGATGATAAATTCTTTCTTTAAAATTATAAAATCTTTATTCCTGATAAAGTAACAATTGTTCTAGGTATAAATTTTGCTCAAAAATATTATTGTATAAAGGAGATATTCACAGTTAACTTAAAGCTATTTTAGAAGTTTTTTTTTTGTTTAGAATAAGATACGCTCCGAACTTTTCAACTATATTATAGGATGAAATTCTATTTTTTTTCTTTAATTTTTTAATTGCGTAGAATAATAGTTCTATCCAGGAGCTCACAAAAGGGCCTTCGCGCATTTTATAAAATTCTTTCTCTACAATTTTGGGTTTAAATAAAAAGTTAAGCAATATTTACAGAAACCGAGGCCGCTACGCCAATATCTATTCTACACTATTCACTAAGTCAAAATTGTCAATGTTTTTTTTGTTTCTAGAGCCGTGTGGTGACGGCAGAGTAGAATACAATTGTCACCACCCCAAATCTCTCCCGTGGGTGTCGTACAAGGCGACTAAGGATAAAGCAATGATGAGGAATGGGCAGCAGCGTTCCTCTTATACCACCTAGCAATAGCAATTTACTGCGACTTTTGTGCCCGATAAATGGCAATAGGCTCGCCACCTATTACATGGGACCTAACATAATTGGCGAAACGTGGGTGCTAGTTCACCTCTGCCTACCCCTTCGGGGATATAGGCGTGATTTATGTGTGTATTTTTGTTTCTGAGATCAAAAAAATTGGCCATTTTACGCAAATATCACAGTCAAAATGTAATAGGGCTCTTAAGTATAAATTATATTTGCGACAACAAATAGTATATTAAATCTAACAAAAAACAGAACAATGCCCGTCTCCGCCCTTTCCTGGTCGAGGCGACAGAGGAAAAAATACGAAAAAGAAACCAGCTTACTGCTAACCTTCATTATGCCATTCTCGCTCGTAATAAAACTACGACGAGATCAATGTCACCGATGGGTGAGTAAAAATGTATTTTCTCGAACTTTTCTTACTTCAGAGAGCACATAAAGTTGCTTCAAAGAAAGACTAAAGTTACTATACCGGGCATCCCGGTATAGTAACTTTACTCTGTCTGAGGAGCGATGACGCGATTACGAGCAGCATGCGATTGCGTACACTAAGCATTGTTCCCAAAGACCGTTCTTTGATTAGAATGGGTAATCACAAAGTCACTATTTTTAAAAAGTTCCTTCGCCTATTGAGAGGCTGGATGTTAAAATGTTTGTTCTAGCTGCATCTGTAGTCGTTACGACCCACATCCGCACTAGCCTTTAACTAAGTTGAGTATTGGCCTCATGGCGTAAGAATTGAAGCTCAGATTTTAGTGGTTAGAAAAATAATTTCGAAAAATTATGATCTTGAGGCGGGAATCGAACCCGCGTCCGCTGCTATCCGGTGTCTTGGGTGGCCGAGCGGTCAGGCACCTGCCCGGATAGCAGCGGACGCAGGTTCGATTCCCGCCTCAAGATCATAATTTTTCGAAATTCTTTTTCTAACCACTAAAATCTTTGTACTAATTTTTCTAACATTTATATAATGTTAAAATTATAAATCGAATAATTGAAGCTGAGTTGTAACTGGCGATTTTTAACGTCCGCGCTCTTAAAATTTTACATACATAAATAAATCATTTTTAGATTTTTTTCAATTATCTTACGTCCCATGTATCGCCCTGTATTGAGTAAGTTTTCGAAGTATGTAGGTATATTGCTAGGTGGTACAAGAGTAACACTGCTGCCCATTAATCATCGCTGTCTTAACCCTTATTCGCCTTTTACGGCACCCGTGGGAGAGATTGGGGGTGATGACAATTGTATTCAGCTCAGCCGTCACCACACGGCATTTTGTAAAAAAAAGTCAAAAGAACAGCAATAAATATTAATTACCTGTTGATACAATGCCTTTTTTTACCGTAATATCCCATACTGCTGTGGACGCACCGTCATGTTGTTTAACATTCTGTCTGTCTATTTTATTGTGTACAAAGACAAATTTCCGATGAATCCGCCCGTGATATGATTGAACAACAGAAGTCACTTAATCAGTACTGCCAACGAAATCTATTAATAGTAGTCCATTTGTGATTATTTGCTTTATGCTCTATCGAAATTATATTTTGACTGAGATATTCAATTTGATAATCGATGCTGCTTATTAAAAAAGCTTCCCTGGACTGTCGTGCTGTATTCAAAGCTGTTTAATTATTTACGTACGGTTTAAAATTGATTGAGATTTTAAAGTTTCTGGTAGCCTGTCGTATCGTACCTACCGGTAAATAGAATCGGTAAAGTAGATTAGGATCCAGCTTTACCTGTTTTGAAGGCGTTGAATATTATTTCAATCAGTTAATCGTTTATCAGACAATGTTAAAATAAAACTGAAAGAAAGTAGTAGCCCCGTAGTGATACAAACTATACCACTATGGTACGATATGAACTAGAAATACTAATAGTTTGAGTCGTTTTCCTCGTCATACAGTAGCTAACCGGAACGATAGTCATTCCTATTCAAACGTCTCATAAAACATTAAGTACCTAGTGGATTTACCGGCAAGCCAATATAGCCGTAAAGTCTACATGATA
Organism: Cataclysta lemnata; assembly: GCA_963931975.1. Classification (NCBI taxonomy): domain Eukaryota; kingdom Metazoa; phylum Arthropoda; class Insecta; order Lepidoptera; family Crambidae; genus Cataclysta; species Cataclysta lemnata. The sequence goes on from OZ008339.1 coordinate 3,196,578, forward strand.
AACCCCATTATAGAGTACACAAAGTGGACCTTTCATGGATAGTATTATGGGAAACTGCTCATGTTTTGTTTATGAAAGGGACAAATGCCCAGTAATAAGACATCACAGACATAATGGCAGACACGCTAAGTCGCACGTACTTGAAATGTTGCAATAAAAAAATAATAAAGTCAACAACTACCAGGCACGTAATTACAGGTTTGCATTCGTTGTATTTTGATGCAGATAAAAATCTTAACTACACACATGGTTTTTTCTATCGTTAACTGAAAATATCTCCCTTTACAGTCATTACCGTAGACATTACGACCTTTTGTTAGTCCACTCGAATCCAAAATCTTCAAACAAAAATTTTTTAACCCAGTATTTCGATTTATTGCATTCAGGATTTATTTTGAAGTCTAATAATTATAATTTGTCATTATTGCATTATTTGCATGTAGGCACTGGGCAATATTTTCAAATCAAAATTTATAAAACCAATGATCTCTACATTGTTTTGTGTAACCTACATAAGTATTAGTAGATATCTTTAATTCATTCTTTAACTGTTATTGAAACATCAATATAAACTGGTGGTAATCATGGTGTAATTGAATTGCCTACTAAGCAATGTTCGCTAAGGCCGATCATTGGGTGGGTGACCAAAAATTTATTTTCTGGAGTTCCGCCCTGCTTCGGAAGGCACGTTAAACTGTTGGTCCCGGCTGCACCTGCAGTCGTTAATACCCACCAATCCACACTGGGTCTGCGTAATGGGTTATGGCCCATTCTCCCTATATTTTTCCAATCGTAGAGAAGGCCTGTGCCCAGCATTGGAAACATTAAATTGGGCTGCTGGTTATGATCATATCACATAGTAACTTCCAGCTTAGTGAAAAGCGATAAACTTCTTTTCCCTATATCAAAAGTTTTCTTTCCGGCGGGAGCAATGGGGTCAAAGCAGTTATAAAATTTTATTGAACCTACGTCTAGATGATTTATTCATCGATGGGTAGTAAAAGAAATAACCTATGAATATTTGTGTTCGCTCGTAATTTTGTGAACTTGAAAAAATATTTTGAAAGTGAATATTACTGGATACCTTACAGAAATAAATATTAATAAAACACAATCCAACGAGAAGTAAGAGTAGGTAATTCCAATATGCGATAAGAATAACGGTTGCCCGTTTTTCAGAGTCTGCTCTATTGCACCATAGGGTTTGATATTAAATTTAATATTTTAATTTAGCAGTCAACAAGGGCCTGTTTCACAATCGACGGGTAAGTTCTGAAGAGCTTACTTGGCAGTTCAATTGATATATATTTCATATTACAACTGTCAAATGATCTGCCAAGTAAGCTATTCAAAACTTACTCGTCGATAGTGAAACAGGCGCTTGAATACTCTATAAATATAACAAGGAATGTAATAGTACGATTAACTTGCCCAGTAGATGGCAATAGATGGGCGAGCCTATTGCCATATACCGGACAAGTTACATTATATGGGACCTAAAGTAGCGAATAAAACGTGGGTGCTAATACCTCTAGGGATAAGCGGGCGTGGTTTATGTATGCATAAATAATACCCTGCCATATAAAAATCATGAAGTTTACTAAAAGCATACTTACTGACTATTTTCTATAGTTTGAAAAGATGGTACTTTATCGATCCGTTAACGTAGGTACATTATAAATATAAACCTTAAGCATATAAAAATCATTAAATGTGGTCTTTGTCGTCGTATTGTGTCATAATAATATTTCAATATCAACTTTTCTGTTTATTGATCCGTGAACGATGTGCATTTCCTTACATTTTTCACACGATGTGGCACACGGGCATTAAGTAATTATTTTCGTAGCAATTGCTACTACAATGGACATCTCAGGCTGTAGTTTCTCAATCAAATGAATACGTCAACTATACACAACTTCCTAACAATCATAATGAAGAGAACACGTTCTAAAGAAAAAGAAAATCATTAAAATTCGATACGAGAACTATACCTTAGTGAGCAATTTATATTCAAGCCCAATCTTCACTGAATTTTCCCTGAACTCAGCAGGTTTCCTGTGAAAGTTTTGAGTTCAAGAGAGTTGGAGCAGGGATTGTTATGCGATACTGCATCAAGCTACTTTAAAATATCATTATCGCGCAAATATGAAGCTTGTTCTTGAAAGTTTAATGTAGAAACTTTATATCGATTAAGCTCTCGCATAAATTACCTATCGCGACAAATATCGCACTGTTAATATTAAAAACGAACTAATCCGAAATTTTGCCAAACTGAGTTAGAGTAATTTATCGACCTAAAAGATAAAGCTCTTCAACTTTGGTAAGAAAAAAGCATGCTTTTTGCTTACGGAATAAGGTTAAAAAATAATTTGAGTCTATATTCTTCTCCCTGTGCGCGCGAGGTAACTTGGTAAAAAATAGGTTTTCGTCAATTCCCAAAAATTTGTGATTTTGGATTCGGTCGTTGTTATATTAAGAGTGCGATATATACGACCGGTCTGTCTGTAAAATATAAATAAATCAAATTAATCACTCCGGTCGATAAAAAAACCATTAGTATTTTTAATTACGTGGGCTTTCTATAAATCTTGTACAATTTTATTATTATAGAATTTGAAATTGTTTCTTTGGACTTGATAAAATAGCTGGTAGTGTTTGAAATGTTTACCATTTTTACCTTTAACAGTTTGAATAATAATCCTGCTCTGCTTTTAATAAATGAGGTGTCCAAACACAGCGTCCGTAAGAATATATTTTTTAAGTCTATTGAACCGTAGTGAATCGAAGGATACATTAAAAAATAAAAAGATTATTCCATTGACATATCATCCATGTAATAATGTTGGTGCTACCAGTACCAACAGCCTTGCACACAAAGAGATGGGCTATAATTGACCACGCTGGCCCAGGGTGGATTGTGGGTGTTGACATCTGCACGTGTAATTCAACAAACTCTACTAACTAAAATATAGTTTTAATAAATCCACTATTTTTGAGAATCATGTATTGTCAAATATTGTACTAGATTGATGACAGAAGATTCTTAAATAATGCACTTTGATGTCTCCTCCTGAAACAGAGCTTTCAATATTTGAGTAATGGATCATATCCTATCACTTCTTCCAATTGCCCTGTTTCCAGATTACCTGGCGTCAGCGCAGTATGTTTTCTCTTCCGTTCATATCGGTCAGACGTCATCAAGCCATCCACTCCCTTTCGATTTATATCATCCATCACACCGTAAAGGTGCTAGTGATGATGATGATGAATGTATAGAAAATAGACTGAACAGACCATGTTGAGAGACCGATGAACGGAGAGAGTGATTGGTATGACAACATTACTTACTGTTTTGGTTTTGGCTTGCTTTTAATAGCCGACCGCCTGCCTGACACCAACCCTTATTGGGTATGAATATCCTACCAGACGGGCCTAAATACATAGCAGTATGTCCATCATACATAATCACAAATATAATAACTAATTTTAGGAAAAGTTTCCACCTACCTATTTCTCTTTGAAACCAAGACTTTATAATTTGTGAAGTGGAAGAAAAAGTTAAATCTGTTGTCCTTTGTTACCTACTAACCTGTAATTGTGCCGTTAATCGCTAATGCCGGTATAAAGTGATTAGTTCAAATGATACCCTTTCTTCGGTGCGCGCAAGCACGATACCTCCACAAATTACGCACCAAGCCCCGTGATTAGACGAGGGCGTGGTTATTTCGTTCAACTTCAAAAGCTACTTCATTATGGATACCGTAGACACTACACGCGCCAAGTGTACATGAATCGTTTTAATTTTGATAGTGTCGTTTACTAAACTCAAGTCACCATTCGTTTTTGTGATGATTGATTGATTTATTTTTAAATTGATTCCATCGAGTAAAAACATCAACATCTGGCAATAAATAATTTCATCGTATATTATTTTGAATCAATGTTCACAAATTGGTATGAGAAACTTTCAATGTTCAAGGTTCTGTGGAATAAGTCATTTGTATTGTGAGAAATTTAGTCAAAAACCACCACGATTCCCATAATACTATGATAAACTAAGAAATTGTATTAACGGCTTTGAAATATTATACTTAAAGATTTTCCACCATCAAACTAGGCATGGCTTTTGTTTCAAGATTATAAACACTGCACCATACTTATCTGTCCCAAAGAGTTTCCTTACCGTAGGATAATTCTGGATATATGAGAGGCCGCGCCGTAAAGAAACTGTCTTATGAAGAGCCACTTTTTTTTGGAATATCAAAAGCGAATTAGATTTTTACCGTATCTACCTTTTTGAGAAATATAAGGATCTGGCTTATATTCTCCTCTATATACCAGTTGTGGGGTGAAAATGGTTTATTATTTTAATGAGCTGTGGACGTAAACAGTAGGCATAACACATACATATATAAATAACGCCTATTTATCCCCGAAGGGGTATGCAGCGGTGTTTAACATCCACGTTTCTGAAATAGGGGTTGGAAGAAAGATTTTGGTGGTTAGAAAAAGTAGCCTCAAGACCATAATTTTTCGAAATTCTTTTTCTAACCACCAAAATCTTTCTACTAATTTTTCTAACATTTATATAATGTTAAAATAAAAATCGAATAGGGGTTGGAAATCAGAAAAAGGATTGGATTCCCGTGCCGGCTTCGGTAGTAAAGTGTTTGTAAGATGTACATGAGACGAAACACACACTCATATGACTTATAGGAGCGCGCTCAAGTGCTGCTCCTATGACCCAAGTGTAGATTTACGCCACCCCGCCTTCTCTCTGCCTAGTCATATTTGTTTCGATTATGTGAGAGCCACCTTAGACACACGTTCCAACACAACTTACAAAAGTTCTAGACAAGATCTTTTAGGGATTTAGATGGTATACTCCTAGCTTCCACCTCAACAGCATACCAACAATGCTATTTTGATTATCGGTTTGTTAAGTCAAAGTGCTTCTTAATATTTATAGCGTGGTCTTTGGAGATGCTTGTTTCCCATGGTACAGTCAGTTCGATTAGCAGCAGTACTACACGATTATTATATAATCATCATATAAAAAGCGTAGAGACGTTTCATGCAAACAAAAATTTCAAGTAGAAAACACTCGGATCGTACGATATTGGTGCCCAGGTCTCTTGTATTGCAGAACAATGAATTATGCAGCCGAACCGAGACCCTCACAGGTCACGCCCTCTGACCCGCGTTCATAAGCAATGTTTATTTACTGCTGTATGTAAGGGTATATCGACGGCTACTGTGTGAACCGAACTTTTTTGTTAGAATAATTGACATCGTATATTCTGCAGCGAAAAAAGTATGTATACGTTTCGTAGCAGGTGGAAAGAAGCGATCTCTGCCTGCCCCTGTGGGCGAAAGATGTTAAAGTTTCATATGCGGGACCTGAAATAAGTAGGCGAAATGTGAGTGTTAATGCTAATCTGCCTACCCCTTAAGGGAAAAAGATGATTTATGTAGGCATGTATTTATAAGTTAAGTTGTAGAATATGGAAAGTTTCACAAATTTAAATTGCAATTCACCCTGTTTAAAATGGTCTGATGGCACTTGAATTATGAATTGTTAACCAGCTTAATCTGTATGAAACACATTTTAGCGTTTTGTAAACAATACAAAACGTTAAAAACATTTTAGCGTTTTGTATATAGTATAGTATAAAGTCACTTTGAAAAAACAATGAATGTCTCAAAAGCTCACCATGTACAATGCGTTCCGTTCATCTCTTTAACCACTAAAATATTGAAGATGCCATTCCAATTCGCAAATATATTTGAACCCCTACAATTTCGCATTAAATAAGAACACAAAATAAGAGAACTTTAACAGAAACAAACGGACCTGGTGACGTGAGGCACTCCCCAAATGGCTCATTCTGACTTTGATATCGTAATTTTATATTAAAGTTCGTTTTCATTTAGCACCATGCAGAAATTCGCTGACAAATTGCCTATAAAACACAAGAGCAGCTCTCACACCGACAGGATCCATTAAAGTTAGAAGCAGAATTTAATTGACTTGACGAGAATAAACCTCGCTTATGCAGGGCCTGAATTATAGAGGCTGACCGCATAAGCGACGGGGCTCCGGCGACCGACGTTCGACCGTAGCAGTGAAAAATTAATTACCATTTCGTAGTTATACCTAGACCTATCCGCGCCAAAATGAGCTTGGTTAGTAATTCAGCTTGAACACAATATATTCTACTTGGACTTCAGATTGGACACAATATATTCTACTCTACCGTCACCACAGCCGTGTGGTGACGGCAGAGTAGAATATAATTGTCACCACCCCAAATCTCTGATGAGTCGTACAAGACGACTAAGGATAAATCAGTGATGAGGAATGAGCAGCAGCGTTCCTCTTATACCATCTAGCTATGTACCTACTGCGACTTTTGTGCCCGATAAATGGCAATAGGCTCGCCACCTATTACATGGGACCTAACATAACTGGTGAAACGTGGGTGCTAGTTCACCTCCGCTACCCCTTCGGGGATATAGGCGTGATTTATGTATGTATGTACACAATATATACCCAGAACAATTAGACAGTTTTCAGATAGTAACTACGTTTCATAGCTAGCTGCTATTCTTGCTGGGTCTATTGTCTAGATTCAAATGAAATGTTTTGACATTAATTACTCATTAAACATAATTGATGTCTCTGAGCGCGGCAGTAAGAAACCAAACCACAGGTAAATTAAATAAGTTCTACATGGGTACATTTCGGTACGTACGTCTAGTGCATTCATAATGTAATTACAGCTTCTACAGACACTTTATGACTGTCTGGCTTCCAATAATTAGCTCTTAACATTTTAATGCTTTAATATTACATACTTTGCCACCAGAATTTCAAACACTACCAAAAAAACGGTACGGTAGAGTCCAAAGCTATCGGCTTGGTTTCTTATAAATGGCAGATTTTGTCGAATGGTCAGATCTTTCGGGCTTTCTGTCTTTCGGCCAGGAGGTCCCGGATTTGAATCCTGTTAGAGGCATTGTTTGTGATGAACACAGAGATTTGTTCTGGAGTCATGGCTGTTTCTGTAGTATATTACAAATATATAAGAATAATTATTATAACATTCCCATAGCACAAGTGCTTATGCTACTTACTTTGGGCTAGATGATAGGTGTTAGTGTAAGAAATGTTTATTTATATTTGAATTTATTTACTTGAATCCTATCAATCAATAGATTAAGATAAAAACAAATAATTTAAAGAGTGACTATTTTAAGTGTCTTAATAAATAATCTGAATTAAGTCTGCTTGATTTTTTTCGACATTGCGTGCTTATTTAGCGAGTCATGTAACTTACATTTTTTTTTAATTTAACATCTGTCCAACTACCATTTTTCATGTGAACAAACGACAACTGTAATCAAATCAGAAGTGACACTCTAATCAGTGCTTTGCAGCGTCGTTACGATAAGAAATACTGCCAGGCCGCATCATTAGACATTCAAACCACATTACGTAATTGAAGTTCTTGGCTTAGCAAACAAATTTTATGGGCGAGTCGCATGTTACTGTCATGGCTCTCATTGCTGTTCGGATGTTGACACGAACTTGGCTATTCTGTGGACTGAACAATATAGGTTGCGTGGAAAATTGTCTCACCGAAGCGACTTGACATATCACGTAACTCGGCTCCCGCCGGCCATGCCATGTTTAAAAGATTACTTAGAACAGTGCCTAAGGGCTTGCACACAAAACTGCGATGCGAACTGAATCAGATGCTGTCATGTCACACTTTATTGATAATAATGTGACACAAACACTTTTTTTACGATGCGACGTCGCATCGCAATTTTGTTTATGTACTAGCACTACCTATAACCTAAGTGGAAAACGATACCAAAGAGTATATTATATAATACATTATGTTTAAACGATACAACGTTTCTATCGAATGAATGTCAATTTTTGACAACTACTGTTCCATTGGACGGCGCGGCGGTCGGCATAGTGTAGAGCACAGATATATGTAGAGCAATAAGCACCTTAGGGCAAACCGCTAACAACAACATACCGAAAGAGGCCAAAACCTTGGCTAGTATGGATTGGAATGTAGTCATCCCAATCACTCTTCGACCTCTCGGTATGGTCCTTTCCGTCTCTTTCCTAAACATTAATTCATCACTAGCACTTTTTTTAGCGGTGATGTGAATTAAAGAGGAGTGGCTATTAATAGATTTAATTATAGACTGGGAGCAGGGAGGCCAGGAAGAAGAAGGTCGCAATGATTTTTTCTCAGTAACACGTCCATTTCATACATTTTTATTCAATTCGTTCAAATAGATTGGGTCCAGGCTCCCAGTTCTCGAATATTCTACAGCTGCGTAGCTTTTAGCTCGGCATTTCGGCAAACAACTTTGAGGATACAAAGTCAAGCGAGACGCCAATTGGGGGGTCGAGCCTGCAGAACGGTTCGTTATTAAAAGCTGTTTCCATTACACTTTTCAGCCGCGTTCCGCTGAAAGGGTTACTTAAGTAAAGGAAAATTACGCGGTTTTCTCATCGGGAATATGTGGATTAAATTAAACGTTAACCAACATTTTGGGGAAAGTGTAGCCTCGCTTGACTTGCTTACATGTATTAATTTACATTTCACGACACCGGCGCTGTTGGAGATCTTGAAACGTCAACTTATTAGCGCCCGCCATGTTGAGAATTTGATAACATTAGATATATTTTGTCGAATTGTAATTATGCCGTGTGGTGACGGCAGAGTAGAATACAATTGTCACCACCCCAAATCTCTCCCGTGGGTGTCGTACAAGGCGACTAAGGATAAATCAATGACGAGGAATGGGCAGCAGCGTTCCTCTTGTATGTACCACCTAGCAATAGCAATGTACTGCGACTTTTGTGCCCGATTAATGGCAATAGGCTCGCCACCTATTACATGGGACCTAACACAATTGGCGAAATGTGGGTGCTAGTTCACCTCTGCCTGCCCCTTCGGGGATATAGGCGTGATTTATGTATGTATGTATGTATAATTATTCCAAGTTGATGTTGTACTCTATAATTTTAATCAACAGCAAGATTACGGTAAATATTGTTTTTATTCTATAAATATACTCTCCTTAATTCTCTTCGCCCTTAAAACAAACACAAACAATAAATTTATTAGATTCCTCATTCCTTCATTCATAAATTAACTAAACTTCCAACGGGCCTTGCACGGGGACGTAGACAAGTCTCTCTCCACCTCTTGACAGTGTTTTGTCTCGGGAGTTAGTTGGAGATAGAACGAGAGGAACAGATTTTCATTCCCCCGATGAGGATGAGGAGATGTGTCCACGTCCCGGGCTACAAGGGCAGGGTAAGGAAATTTTTAATAAAAAATCCATTAATTTCTTTTGTTTTATTCAATTAATGATTCAAATAACGATATAATGATGTTTCGTATAGGTTCGTTATGTAGTAGGCTTACGTAATACATGTTCCACGCTTAAAATAAACCGACTAGGTAAAACTAATGCAGCTCCTGTGGTGTTTGTGCATTGAATAAACTATTAGCCTACATTTCAAAGTGAGGGGTTCAGTGAAAACTCAATTTTTAATGGGACTGAAACGGTGCTTACGTAAGACTTTCAGGTGACCGACAGTAATAAATTGAAGAAGCAGGAAAAGCGATTGGCGAAATGCCAAGAATTACACAATCAAGCTTTTTGGGTGAAGGCTGTAGTCATGGTTCACGCCCCAGTAAAAGTGAAATAAAAACATTATGGAAGCCTGGGCACAGTTTAACCGGCGCTGTGCGAGCTGCTTCCATTGTACGATTTCTTCGCAACCGGCCTTTGTAATTCTACCCTCTATGTGTGTTTTTATCTTTAAAAAGCTTTTCATGAATGTGAGGAAGTGGGAATTGAATTACTTTTGCGAATAACTGAAAGCATTAGTTTTCTCAAGGAAACATTTCTTATGCTCACACATATCTATCTAGCCCAAAGTAAGTAGCTTAAGTATTTGTGTTATGGCTACTAGATGGCGGACATATTTTGAATTTGATTGATACTATTATTAATTAATAATTGTTTTGTAATTGTAATAAACATATACATATGTAACTATAACTCCAGAATCCGAACAAATATCTGTGTTCATCACAAAAATTTGCCTATAGGGGATTCGAACCCGGGAGCTCTTGGCCGACAGCCAGCGATCTGACCATTCGATCAAACCGGCCGTCGGAAAATGGTGGATCTAAATAAATCAATACCTACTATATAATAGAGTTTGTTTAGTTGAACGCGCTAATCTCAGGAACTAATGATTAAAATTGAAAAATTATTTTCGTGTCGATAGTCCATATATCGAAGAAGGCTATAAAAAACCGACAATAACGCGAACGAAGCCGCAGGCGACCACTAGTATTAAATATACAGCCAGTCTTTCATTATTCACCCAAGTTTGCCATAGATTATAGAGCACCGTGTCTGTAATACATCGCTGCATCGTTATAAGCTTTAGCTATCGGTCACTGTCGTGCCACTTGCCGCCCATTTGTTTGCCAATCCTCGACTCCATTATTGTGTACTCTTTGTCGGGCAGTTTGCTGAAATTACTTTTATAAGAAACACAATAATCGATAAACTCTGCCTTTGTTTAATGGTTTTGTTTCATAAAATCATTGATAAGAACGCCGTGGGCACACATGAAAGATTTTGGCCAGTTTCCACCAAATACTTTCGGGACTTATGAAATAAATTTAGGTTATCCAATAAACTTATGTAAAATTTTGGCAACAGCAAGTGCGGAAATGTGGTGATGGCAGAGCAAACACTTCTGTCTACCCCTTAAGGGATAAGTAGGCGTGATTTATGTATGTAGAGTCAAACACCTGAGTTTTAGGGAGTCCTGCCAAGAAACGTTCCTAGGAGTTATCGTAGTAGTTAGTCATAGTTAGTAGTTTGACACAGACACACTACACCAAGCCCAGCTTAAATTTAGGAAAACAGCTGTTGAAACACATCATCGTCCTTTATACGCTCAGGCATATATTGTACAATGCAATTTTTTTTAGAATCCGGCAAAAATTTTGATTTTCCTTATCACTTAGGGTTCTTAAAAAATAACCTACGACGTATTTTCAGACCTACCAAATATACACAAAATAAATTTAACATAAAAGCCTTGGAGGAGTTCGATAGCAAAAACTGTGAACTGAGATTTTTATATATTAGTTGATCTTGGATACCTATTGATTTGGTGAATGTATTTTATTATGATCGCAGATATTGATTTGGTGAATGTATTGTAATTTGATGATTAAATATGTTATTTAGGGCCTGTTTCACAATCGACTAGTAAGTTCGAAGTAGCTTACTTTGCAGTTCAATTGACATATATTTCATATTACAACTGTCAAATGATCTGCGAAGTAAGCTACTTAGGACTTACTTATCGATTGTGAAACAGGCCCTTAATGTCACTATGTGGGTTGTTATCGCCTAAGCTAAATGTATTTTATTTTATTATAATTGAAGGCTGAAAAAAGGCCCTATTAAGGATTATCATATTTACTTTATTTTAATTTTAACATTATATAAATGTTAGAAAAATTAGTACAAAGATTTTAGTGGTTAATTTTAGTAGTTAATTTCGAAAAATTATGATCTTGAGGCGGGAATCGAACCCGCGTCCGCTGCTATCCGGGCAGGAGCCTGACCGCTCGGCCACCCAAGATACTAATTAACTTGCCGAAATTCTTCTAACCTTTACACTTCACGTTGTAAGCCAACGGGTACCCTCGCCATGTAGAAATAAATTTCAAACATTCCAAAGCAGATATTTTTACAAACACCGTGCGTTCGGTTAAGCTTGGGTTTGCTTTATAAACTATTTGATTTTAATTTTAACATTATATAAATGTTAAAATTAAAATCAATGTTAGAAAAATTAGTACAAAGATTTTAGTGGTTAGAAAAAGATCATAATTTTTCGAAATTCTTTTTCTAACCACTAAAATCTTTGTATTATAATATTTGAGAAAAAATATGAGACTAGTTTATAAATAGTTTTATTAAAATACCAACAGTGATATTACCTAAATGTACGAAATGGCGAAAGTAGGTCGGTAAATTGCACTGAAAGCATATCTGCCATAATATTGATGGAGTGGTTAATGGACGATGCTGAGAAGCGTCGTTACCCTACCACAGGTTGAAAGAAAATGCATTACTTGGGAAAGCTTATAGTCAACTTCTCTAAAACAAGTACCTAACAGTTTCTTATTTCATCCTAGGCTTATGTGTTATTATTTTAATCCACTCGAAATTGTTCCCTATTGTAAATTGTTCCCTATTGTACTTACTTACTTTATATTGAAAATTTGTAACCTTTCCATATATCTTCATATTTTTAAGTACGTGTACTCTGGTTTCTTTTATATTTTTTGAGTATTTAATTGTAATTATAGTTATGTAACTTGCATTGCAGATGACGTTATAAAATAAGAAAATTATATATTATCTAATCCCTAAAACTAAACATTCCTTGTTTGATGGTCATTCCTGAATGATAGCTTTATATTTGACATATATGCATTAGGTGCTTATTATGAAATACCTACAGCAAGTACAAGTACAATACAATACAGTACACGAATATCTGTTATGTCACAGCTATTACATAAAAAGCATTAAGTTCATTCCATAGCCATCCAAAACTATTATATCTAAGTTCTGGTATAAAAATAGTATCGCATAAAATAAATTCAAGTTAACTTCCATTGGCATGACGTGACGAGGGTGCAATTTAAAATGAGGGGCGTTTATTGTATAGGACTTCGCGCTACGCTCTACGAACGATCGTAGCCACTCGACAATGCTACGAATGCAATGCATTCTCGATCTGGAATGCTCTGCAATAATCCTACTCATCACTGTTCATTCCGTGAATGATCTAATGGTTAAATGTTAAATTCTAGATGGGTGAGGTTTCTGTTAAGATCTGTATTACTATAAGAATTAAAATAAAAAAATATTTTATTGGAACTTTACTATTCAAAGTCGGTACAAAATTTTTGATATCATCCCGTTTCATTTCATATTGAATTTTATTTTCTACAACGAAACCTAAATGTCATTTGACATATTTCCCTACATAACTTTAAATTTCGGACGATTTTTTATTCACCAAACTTAATATGAAGCAAATATCGTCCCAGCATTAGAAAAATCACCGGCCTTCTCTCTTAACGAAGAACGTAAAAATTACTTAATATTTACTCAATTATTTTCATAACTCTTTGTTCTCCTTACGTAACTGGTACCTACATACATATTAACCAGTTATTTGCAGCATTTTTCAATATTTTATTAAAACTTAACCTATATTTTACTTGTCAGTTCAGAGACTCGCGTGATCAAGGAGATATAATGTATCCTATTAAGACGAACCAATATAATTATGGATGTTGAAAGTAAGCTTAAATATTTTTAAAGGATATTTTTTGAATCAAATACAGTTTGAATTTAATAATTCAATCATAAAATTTCATCTTAAAACTTACATAATCGTAGCTGTATGATAGAATTTATCGTAACAGTTAGGTACCTACGAGATCTTTTTGTTTTATATACCAAACCTGCAATTAGAAGAAACTTCGTAGTTACAATATAATTGCTCAACTATCAGGCGAAGAAGTGTTTGATAATTACCATGTGTGAGTATGTTAATGGTCTCGTTGTGGAAGTAGAAGAGGCTCCGCACGCAGTCGGCCCAGCCCTGCAGCGGCCGGTAGCCGGTGAGCACGTACGGGTTGAACTGCAGGTGCTGCGGCATGTCCCGCCAGTGCAGCAGCCGCACTCCGCCCGCCTCCTCCTGCCCTCCATTATCACAGATATGCTCCAAGGACTTTTTCCTCTTCCGCGGCCCCTTGCCGTTCACCTCTTGAATTGACATGTCGAACATCTTGGTGCATGTATCGGGCAGGCTCGCGTCACTCATGACCGTCGGCGCGGTGTCATGGCCGGCGCGAGAGCGCGGCGGCGTGGACCGCAGGGGCGTAGGGCGCAGGGCGCGCGGCCGCGGTCGCGCGACTGCCGGCCCGGCGTCGCCCCGCCGCCTCACTACCCGGCCACCCCGCACATTTGCGCACTGCGCACCGATCAGCTGATTCCCGCCAGAAGGTCGAACCCCAACCGCACTTTCACTCGGCGCGCATCCCCTGCCCGACCTAAGTCTCTTTCGATTTCGCACACGTTCAAAATCATTCTTAATTAAAACTTTATGTCGCGTTATCTTCGCCTGTCGCGAGTCATGTGCTGTGCATGTTATGAATTGTATGAATTGTTTGGCCTTATTTGTGTTTTATTTAAGTATACAACCATATATTTAAACACCCTATGGTGCTTAAATATATGGTTGTATACTAAAATGTTTTGAACCACGAGAACTGCTCAAATTAACAACTGATTATGGTGGACAGCCCCGATCTTCTATCAAAAATTAAATTCAAATTTCCTCATAGATAACAAGAAAAAAACAAACTTATGACAGTCTCAATACTACCAATTTTTTGCACTTACATTGATTCTAATAATCGTATATAAACCTAGCTTAAGGTACTACGAATTAAATTGTATAGTAGTTCTAATATCAGTCTGATACTAACTCAATGCTGTCAATCACAGTAGTCTTACCGAAACTATTTTAAGCCACCACAGGCTTATATCGCTTTTACGTAAGTATCTTAGTGAGCCTACATAGGCCTATTTTGGCCCAAAGTTAGAATCTTGGGAGCCTCAACAAGCTTATTTTGATTTTTTGTAAGATCACACAATTTGAAACACTCCGTCGAATGAAAGTGCAAAACATAAATTAATTATGTATAGCAAAAAAATAAAAACATTCTGAGAAACTCAAGTCACAATCGGCATTGCTGATGTTGACTCTATACCACTCTAATATCTTTCTTAGCCCATAATTGATCTTATTATAGCCTTCAATAAGATTAGAAAGAACATAATTATCAATGCTCTTATGCTATTCTGGGAATTAGCCTAATATATATTTTTACATTAGTAGGTATTTAACAAGTCCAATAGTAGTATACTGTATACCGAGAGCGAGAAAACAAATAATTCAGATCGTTCACTGAATATTCGATCTAAGGCTTTCTTTTTTATCTCCTGAGGTAAGAACATAGTTTTATGTCACCCCATGACCAGGAAGTGGGATTTTCCGTACGTGTGACATAAAACTTTCATTAAGTTTTCACAAATATACAAACATAATAATATAGCTACATTGACACCGGCCGACATATACGAAGTAGCCGTGTGGGTCAGAAAAATCCCCCTATTTCATTCTCCACTATGGATCAATCTTATTGGTGTGTTTTTTACTAGCGCACTGCTTAGCTACTACGCTTAACTCCGATAAAAACCAGGCTTAATTCTAATAATACATTAGTCCCGCCTTTATATAATATGGTACCTCAAAATAGTAGCCAGGAGTGTGTTTACATTCACATTACGCCAGTTTATGTTTATAATAATATAGGGAATAAGCCTAAAATACCGTTTCCCGTATATCGTATACCTAACCATCTAGCGACGTGTTTCGGATCATTGGTAAACTTTTGCAAAGTTTCGTTGGCAAAGGTTCACTAAATATCCGAAAATACCTTTTCTTATTTTACTATTACGGTAATTGAGTTTTAGCTTAATTCAAAAATCTACAAATGCCTAAAATACAATTGGATTGGGTTTACGATAAACGAGATGGATTTAGGTTAGGTTTTTAACATAATTATTATAATATCGATGCCGTGTGGTGACGGCAGAGTAGAATACGATTGTCACCACCCCAAATCTCCCCCGTGGGTGTCGTACAAGGCGACTAAGGATAAATCTGATGAGGAATGGACAGCAGCGTTCCTCTTATACCATCTAGCTATGTACCTACTGCGACTTTTGTGCCCGATAAATGGCAATAGGCTCGCCACCTATTACATGGGACCTAACATAACTGGCGAAACGTGGGTGCTAGTTCACCTCTGCCTACCCCTTAGGGGATATAGGCGTGATTTATGTATGTATGTATGTATTATAATATCCTGGGTTTCATTTTATAGCGTGATGAAATATCCTAGAATTTCCATTCCAACGGTTGGTTATACAAAAGAGCGGAAAGGCGGTTCTCATTGGCCGTACTGCTGGCCGATGACTTTCCTTTAAATATTTTATACTACACTCACTAAATAGGTCACACAATTTTTCTAATAGAGTAAAACCTCACCCAGTATTAGGTATCTAATGTTGAAATAATTATGTGGAATTGAAGTCACGGAAAGTACCTATCTATTGCGAAATTAAAAATGCCAATAGGCTCGCCACCTTTACGGTACATGGGACCTAACATAATTGCCCAAAAGTCGGTGTTAATTCACCTCGCCTACATATATAGGCGTGATTTATGGACCTATGTCTGTATGGACCTATGTCAGCCGCGTGGTGACGGCAGAGTAGAATACAATTGTCACCACGCCAAATCTTTTCCGTGGGTGTCGTACAAGGCGACTAAGGATAAATCTGAATATGATTAGGAATGGGCAGCAGCGTTCCTCTTATACCACCTAGGCTAGCAATATACTGCGACTTTTGTGCCCGATAAATGGCAATAGGTTCGCCACCTATTACATGGGACTTGACATATTTGGCGAAAAGTGGGTACCTCTTCCTATGATATGGGCGTGATTTATGTATGTATGTATGTCTGTAAATTATTTTCCATCATAACTGGACAGTTTAGGCCCTAGCCAAGTGGCCAATACATAGTATGAAACTGACGTTTTATTTTTTCTGTAATACGTCAGTTTCATACTTTTTTTTTTCTATCCTCAGACACCATAATAATAAATAATAAATAAATATTTTTACACTCACGCCTATCATCTAGCCCAAAGTAAGTAGCCACACTTGTGTTATGGATACTAGACGACATACATATTTTTAATTTATTTACGTATATAAATGTTGAAAATATACTACATAAACATATACACAACCATGACTTGGAAACAAACATTTGTGGTCGTCACAAAGTTTGCCCCTACCAGGATTCGAACCCGGGACCTCTTGGCCAGTACCCAGCAATCTGAGCATTCGACCAAGGCGGCCGTCATATAATAAAACATATTTATTCTACTCCAGTGAATGATAAATACTTCCTTTCAGCACATGCTACTCTACTACAGAGTTCATTAAACACATCATCATCATCACCAGCCCTTTAATGTCCCCACTGCTGGGACGCAGGCCTTCCCTATGGCCATAGGCTCACCACGTTGGCCCAGTGCGGATTGTTGGGTATTAACGAACGCAGCCGGGACCAATTGCTTAACGTGCCCCCCGAAGCACGGCGGAACTCGAGACAATAATTTATTGATATATGACTGGCCTTAGCGAATATTGCATAGTTGGCTCAATCGCAGGTAGATCGCGCTAAGCCAATACGCTATCGAACACCCTAATGAAACACAATACATTTCTAATTACTTTTTAAAACCCAAAACAAATTTCTTATCACTACATCACTAGTATGTGCAATAATGTTTAAAGTTTTATTAATTATCAGCTTCAGTTTGCAGAGTTAAGGATGAAAATAGCTCGGTACATGAACTAGATTTGATGCGTTTTATTGTTATCTGAAAACAGGTTTTTTTTAAGCAAACACGCTTAACCGTGTTCATTCAGTTTACACAGTTCATTGCGGATTTAGGCGCTATGAAATACTCACGTTTCTATCGAGAAGACGATAACGTGAAACAATTTTACCAAACAACATTGAATTGGAACTGGATTGATGAATCGCTCTCAAGGTAGGCAGCTGTTGGACTATTTCTTTATTAACTTTATTTAACTAGTAACTAACTACTACAATGACAGAATAAAATAAACATGTGCTCTATATGAATTATTATAATTAAAAACAAAGCCCGTTAGGTAAGTTAATTTCAAATAGGTAGATACAGTCAACAGCACGACAAGCCACCAAAAAATGTCAAGTTTTCCCAATCAACTTTGTGCTTTAGGTACTGCCAACACGGTTATGGTTGACAACACTGACCTTAAAGAAAGACAGTATTGTTGAGGACCAAAGCATAGTGTCTTCAGATATTCAATATTGACAAAAGTGACAATCTGACACATACACAATTTTACATACATACACATATATATAAAAAAATAAGATGAATTATCATCTACGTTTCGCCAATCATGTTAGATACCATGTAATAGGGGAAGATCTTTAAAACCTAACTTAACTAATAATAAGTTAGGTTTTAAAGGCAATCAGATATACAAATCTTATTCTTGTTGTCAACTATTTACCAACATTTTATTTTTAACATACTTTTAATTTGATGATAAATGAAATTAGACCTAAAATGAAGACATCAAGACACCCATATTTTAATTTATTTTTAATTCCGTCGTTTTCATATAAAAATCATGATTTAGATTCCGGTAATTCTAAACAGACGTAAGCGCCAAGCCGCGGAAGAAAGGTGAATTTACTTTTGCCTCGGTCTATCGCGAAAATTATAAAGATTACTTGTCCAATCTGGCGTTTCCGGTGTCAAAAATAAAAAGATTTTATTGGAATTGTTTTGAAATCAATTTTCAAGTAAAATACGTTATTAAATTCTCAGATGGATTTCAAATGTATTGTTGATTTTTTATTGTTATTTTCGACGGTGTCAACATTGGGGTGGGGGGGGGTTGGTTCAATTCTCCCCTACATTTTAGGGAAGGCAAAGGGTGTAGCCCATACTGCCAAGTCTTTAGTGTATATTTTATCTGTAGTCGTATGAAATTATGAGTGGGTGAAATGTATGATTGAAATGAATTTATGTTTTAATATGGGTGTCACATATTTTAACGCATCTAGGGAGTGCTTGGCGCTAGTCAAATGGTAACAGAGTTCATGACGGTGACCGATGAGGTGGTGAAAACCACTATAAAATTCTCATCGTCAAACACGGCACAACACTTTTATTTCAATGATTCTTCGTAATTGAACATCAACACGGATCCTTATGCATTAAAATAACACCACTTTTACTACACAAAATCCACTCTGAAACAATTTTTAAATGATTGAAATAATAATTTTACTGACGCCATTGAAAGCCCGCCAAGCCCTCTGTCAAAATTGGATTTGATTTATCAATGACAGACGTGTGACTGACAGACATGATAACTTTTTTTTGTCCAAAGTAGAAAGTCAAACGTATTACTGTATACCTCCGGGGCTGTGACGTCATGTTTTTTACATTTTTTCTCTGTAATTAAGTAATCCAAAAATGTAAAAAAAAAATTTTCGAAATCAGGATTGGAAAATAAATAAATAAATAGATTTTTTTGTGGTTACAATACTTATAATTTTTGAAATGTTCTCAATTAAATTCATAGGTAATTTACAAAAAAATACAACAATATACATAATACAAAACAACAACATCATACAAAAATATGATGTAAAAGTTAATGTATCCGAACACTACGAACCTACTACTACTGTACATTTTACTTCACATGCTTATTAATAGATGTCGCTACAGAAAATTATTTCCGGCAAAAAGATACTTATTAAATATTGTAAATAAAATTCACTGGTTTAATAAAAACATACATTCTCTAAAAATATAATATTTATAATTATATAATATTTTACTAGTAATAATTCCTATTAAAAATATAGTATTCGAAATAATAGTAAATATTTTGACAGGCAAGACGTTTGGCTGCTCGATTTTACGCCATCGCAATTCAACCAACCAACCAGCAAGCGGATTGGATTGGTTTGGAATAGGATCGATGTTCGGGCCTTTATTGCGGACAAGCATACTTCAAGGCTCTGCATCACGGACTTGGAATTGCCTTACTAATTTAACTCAAGTACTTTGGTGTAAATTGAAATATTTACGTGAATTGAGGGTAAGTGTAACTGCTTGGTTTGTAATTTATAAACGCGGGTGTGTTTAGGGCTCCTGTGATCCATAGAAACCAACATGGCGTCAGCGTGTGAAATGTAAATAACTCTTGACATTTTACCCCATACCAGTAATATCAAAATTGAATGTTTTTCCAAAAAGTACCAATCAAGCGTAGTATAATAAGTCTCAGTAGATAAATGTGTCCCTGTATATAATGTCATAATAGGTATGTCCTTCTCTAAATAACACCCAGTATTTAAAAAAAAAACATTTTTCTACCTACTAGGTCCGTGTTATACACAGCTGGCACTTGGTTTTACCAACAAAATTACCAAGAGCGTTTTACAAAAATTTACATGTACGAAACACATCTGACTGGAATTAATTAATCATAAACTGTTTAGGAAATATGACATTGCTATGCGTGCCAAATAAAAATAGGATCGCAGATGCGTAAAACTGGACACCACAGAGCTCAGAGTCGGATGTACAATTGAATATCCAATAACCACTGGTTAGTGAATTTCTTTGCTAGCACAAACTTTGGTAGAGATTATAAAATATTCTAACTCTGATTTGATTTACATGAATCTGTTCTTGTCTTTAGTTTCTAAAATATTTACTTGTTCATTATAATTTTTGCAATAGGAATCCCAAAAACCATAAACAAAAATTAAGATATCTTGAATTCTCTTTTGTAACACCTCAATAACTTATCTAAACTTAAATCAGAGAAGTATTAAAAAGAGCATTTATACTTAGGTATTTCAGTTATACACATCTTTATATAATCTCTCTTGTGGGATATGTTTCCTTGAGAGACGTAGAAACTTTTTGAATCACCCTATGAATGTTATAACCTTTTATTAAAAAAATTCTTTCTAAAAGGCACTTTACAATTTATGGAAATATAATCACAATAGTGATTTGATTTGTATCAAAGTTGTTAGCAGTAGTAGTTAAATTACACCTATATTCCCGAAGGGTAGGCAGAGGTGAATTAGCACCAACATTTCACCAATTATGTTAGGTCCCATGTAATAGGTGGCAAGCCTATTGCCATTTATTGGGCACAAAAATCCCAGTACTTTGCTTGGTGGTATAAGAGGAACGCTGCAGCCCATTCCTTATCACTGTTTTATCCTCAGTCGCCTTGTACGACACCCACGGGAGAGATTTATGATGGTGGCAATTGTACTCTGCTCTGCTGTCACCACATGGCTCATACAGTAGACAAGACAGTAGTAGTACTATAAAGAAAATATCTGTACAGTAGACAGTAACAGTAGTAGTAGTAGACAGTAGTTATATTGATTGTAGTTATGCTTAATTAGTGGATGTTATTGGCTAAGCATTATTGTATTTAATGTCCCCCACTTAATAAAAGCATATTATTTGAATTCCAATGATAAGTGCATGCTGGTTGTATCCAGGATATGAATCCATATGCGTCCTAAGAAGGACTAAAAAATTTATGTTTTTCAGCATTTACTGCTTTGGATACGAGTTTTGGTATCCTTCTAATGGTAAGTGGAAGTACCTGAGTACTTTCCTGATTGCATGTAAACTTGTCAAAAATTAATATAATTATTAAAATAAAATATTGAAATGTTAATTTTATAATAAGAACCTAAATTAGTTCTTGTTGCAATTATAAATGAGGTGTATTATTGCCAAGTAAACTTACTTGTTGATTGTGAAACAGGCCTTTACTGCCGCACTCGGAGACGTTAACGATAATGAGTACTTAATGTCAAAAAATGGCAATTCAAAACTAGTCTGTCTCTATTCTTGCCGGGTCTATGGTCTAGATTTAATTGAAATTATTTTGACATTAGGTACGCATTAAAGTTATTTGACGTCTCTGAGTGCGGCAGTTAGTGTCATAAAATAGGTGTTTTAAAATACATACAATGGTATGTAATGATACAAATTTTTCTTGTTAGAATTATAACATTTTTATGTAAATGGTATGTTAGTAGACTTGGTTATAAATTTACCATAATTTTAATAAGGACCATGTCATAATAGTTAAACTAATGTTTAATGTGGTTGAATCTTTTGACTAAAAATTTACTGAGTAAGATTTAACTAACAATCATAACTTACTGCTGCACTCAGAGACGTCAAATAACGTTAATGAGTACTTATCGTCAAAAAATGACAATTCAAAACTTACTATTTTTGCCAGGTCTATGGTTTAAATGAGATTTTTTGACATTAAGTACTCATTAAAGTTATTGGACGTCTTTGAGTGCGGCAGTTACTCAGTTAAATTCAGAAAATTAAGTTCTTAATTTTTGACAGGAGTGCTTTTTTGGTATAGTGAGGAAAGGCTACATACTAAAAATAATATTATTTTAAAATTACTACTCTTAAATGTCCATGGTTGTCATTTGTTTTACTAATAGTCTTGCTTTATTATATTGTTTACATACTGTATATGCATTTTGAGTGTGCTTAAATGCTTACAATAACTTTTCCAGATATTTTCTTTACAGTAACAAACAACAGCACATAAAACTACAAAATCGTTTACTATTTCTAATCAATTTATTTAACATAAAGCACAAGTTATTTAAGAAAATTTAACAAATTGTGCTAATCTAACATGCTGTCGGCTGTACCTGCAAAATTTTGAGAGACTAAATTTAGAAGATTCAGGGCCTGTTTCACTATCGACAAGTAAGTTCGGAGTAGCTTACTTTGCAGTCCAATTGACATAATTATATTTCATATTCCAACTGTCAAATGGTCTGCGAAGTAAGCTACATAGAACTTACTTGTCGATTGTGAAACAGACCCTAAGAATATTTTATATAATAACTATCACATACAACTGACTATTCAAACATTTAACATAAATTCAACAATAATTAAAATGGTAACTGTTTCTATCTCTAAAATCATCATCATGATCTTTCCTACCTGGGTCTCAATTTGTCTGGAGTTGGTGCAATAGGTTGCTCTTCCATTCATATAGGTCAGAAGTCATCAAGCTTTTATAATTCTATTCTATCTCTAAAATGTAATGCATACTCAATCACACATTGATTATTATTATATTAATCACCATATTATATCCATTGATATGGTACAGTATATCCAGCTAAAGAAATCCAAAGAATTGAATAGAAATACAGTTTCATAATTTTTTAATGGAACTGTGTTCACGTTTTTCTCTTTGGTTTGCTTGTTAAATGATAGGTTGATTTATAATAATTGTGGTTTTCAGATGCCGCGTACTCGTAGAAAGCACTATCCTTCTCATTCGAGATCGAGGTCTCGCTCCTACGAGGCTAAACGACGGCGTCTTGACGACGGAACTAGAGAGGGTTCCTACAGAAAAAGAAGTAGAAGCAGAGAGCGGGACAGGTAAGATATTTCCTTCTCATATTTCATTATCCTTCTTATAAACAATACTTATTGCTCAAATATGTTACACAATATCAGCAATTTTTATAATTTTTATCCGGGTTATTTTCTTAATACTATTATAAAATAGTCTTTATAACCTAAGTCATTATCTTAACACATTATAATACTTTTAAGTGTCCATTGTTTTCTCAACTAAGATTTGGAAATTTTGTCAGTAACAGAAGTGCATGTCATGTTTTTGCATTTAAAAATTTACCAGTATAGCCCTATATAAAATTATAATTGTTTAATGAATTGTTGGGTTTATTCATATTGTTTTGCTGACATCATAGACATGCCTGGGCAGAATCAAATGTAATATTCTCTTCATATATCTATAAGTTTTATCTGCAGAAATAATTTGTGATAAATCATAACCATTAGTCAACATTTTAAAAACAGGAAGAATCTATAGTTGTAATTACCATATTGAATAATTTGTAATTATTTTTTACTAATTGCAGATATGAGGTAGATCCAACCATGAGAACTCTAGAACAAGCTCATTTTACTCCCATAAATTTTGTCACATTGTCACCAATGTTATCTTAGAAAATATTTAATTTATTCTACCATCAGGAGTCATTCAGATACTCAATCCCCATCATCAATTCCCTATTGGAATATGAATAAAATGTTTATGTCCTTGATTCTGGCAAATGTGATCCAATTGACCTGATTTATTTGTAATTTTATTGAATGTTGATAATTATGATAAGATAATAATTGTCCATGTATTTTTTATATTACGTACGTAGGTACCACCATAACAAAACTAGAAAGTCAACTTTTCGTTTCGGTCGATCGTTGTTTCGTGTCAGTACTAAGTGATAGTAACTAGCGCCATCTATGAAAATGACCACACTACTTGTTCAAAGGTGTCGTGCTTTTACAAGCACGAAACCTTTGAACAAGTAGTGTGGTATTATTCTAGGGAACCTCTAGATGGCTCCGACTGTGTTGGTTGGAGTTTGTACTAGTATTCCAACGGATGTCGCCACTGAACACGAACCAAAGAACCAAGTTTAGTGTAACTTGTAGTGCCTCCACATATCCACCCAGCTACATTTAATATCTCTTTCGGTTTAGTTGCTTTAATTAATTTTGCTTTTGTCCCCCTGCTGGGACACGGGTCTTCCCTATGGATGGCAGAATATAGGGAGATTGGGCCATAACCCATCACGCTGGCCCAGCGCGTGTTGGTCGGTATTAACGACTGCAGGTGCAGCCGGAACCAACGGCATAACGTGCCTTCCGAAGCACGGAGGAACTTGAGATAATAAATTTTTGGTCACCCATCGAATGACCGGCCTTAGCAAACATTACTTTGTTTACGCAATCGCAGGTCAAGGGCGCTACGCCACTGTGCTAGCGAGCTCCTCTTACCTGACATGATTAGCGAAATTTACCTCTGTCTACCCCTTCGGGGATAAATAGGCGTGATGTAGGTATGTATCTATGCAAGTTTTTGTGTGGTGCCTTAACCTGCCAGATATCTCGCGACGTACATAGCATACGAAATTGTTTGCCCCACGTATTCGTTACACCTCTCATAGTATTTTTCAATTTAATTTTAATTTTTCATACAAATGATACTTATATAGAAAATCTGTAGATAACCAGAAGAGATAACGTGTTAAGGAATGCAACAACGGTAAATCAGTTGTTACACGACCTGCGGTGGACCTGCTCCTAGGCGCCTAGGGGTCAGTCAGCCAGTAGGAAGCTATAAGTGCACTCCGTAACCTCTCATTCTCCGAACACTTATGTTGTGAATAGTAGTAATAAAACCTATCCGATGTCTAAGCGGAAAAGTTGCTAAGTACATCTCGTTATGCTACCAGTCGCGTGCAAACTCAAAATTTCAACGTTTTGGCAATGGGCTCATTCTGAACTCATTGCACGAAAATTATGAAACCTTTTTATAGTTTATATTTTGTGAACTTCATTCATATTGCATGCACTGAGCAGAATACACTTGTCACCACATATACATACATATCTATATATAGATATGTGTATATATATATATATGTATCTCCCGCGGGTTAGCGCAAGCGGTTAAGGATTAAAACTGTAATGTGGGTGAGCAGCAGCGTTCGTGTTATACTTCCTAGCAATGATTGCTATTCATGTGCCCGATAAATGGTAATATGCTCTCCCCCTATTATATGGGATCAAACAAACCTGCGAAACGTAGGTGTTAGTTAACTCTACCTACCCCTTCAGGGATAAATAGGTGTGATATATATGTATGTATGAACGCCATTTTATTTAATTTTTTATTACGCCTTCGCCGTCCCGCACTCGCAAAACCTTATTTTGGAACCGTAGTCTTAAAACCATGTCCTGGTTTGGTAAATATATTATACTCGTTTATTAAAGTGCTTTGTAAATGATTTCATTTCTCGAAGACAATATTGACAAAGGCATGAAAATTACTTTATAAAATAATAAAAAAATCACTCTCACTTGATATTACAATGTAAACAAAATGTCAATTACGTTATTATGCATGCATGTAATAAATTGTAAAATATCTGACTCGACGGCGATGCTGCCGTGAAATATGTGTTCTGTAAAGTGATAAATAAGTAATTTTACAATGTTGAGTTATGCTCGTCGCTCGTCGGTTCCTGCCTGGTGTTTGTCTTGTTTTGCACTTATTGCATTGAAAGAAATTACATACATACATACATAAATCACGCCCATATCCCCGAAGGGGTAGGCAGAGGTGAATTCTCACCCGCGTTTCGCCAATTATGTTAAGTCCCATGTAATAGGTGGCGAGCCTATTGCCATTTATCGGGCACAAAAGTCGCTTACATTATCAGCTACATTGTCAGGACGGTAGTATAAGAGGAACGCTGCTGCCCATTCCTCATCACTGATTTATCCTTAGTCGCCTTGTACGACACCCACGGGAGAGATTTGGGATGGTGACAATTGTATTCTACTCTGCCGTCACCACACGGCTATGATGAAAGAAATTGCCTATTGGAAACTGATCTCTCACAAATACTACATTGTCTTCGCTTTTCTACTTTGTAAAACATTTCGAGATTTACATGGTGAAAGTCATGCAAATCGCGAAATTTTTCACTAAGTAATTATTTACTAAAACGAGGTACGTTTTAGTTCACACAATTTCCAATATCAAACATTTACTAAACAGTTTAACGACAGTGTTCAATTATGAATATTATTTGTCACACCAAGATCTAAAACAGTGATGCTTGAACAATTCTTTAGCATCTGGGCGATAAAAGAGTGAAAATTCATAATAGGTACTATATGATATATATGAACTAGTATAGTTCACAACTATAAAATTTTGACAAGAACGAATTATTCAGATTATTGATCAGTCGTGCAAGAGACCGCCGTCGCTGTTGTCCATATTGGGCAGATCAGTGATTAATTAGTCTTAAAGTTATTAATCTATTTCGCAACTTTGGATATCGTTGGCACTTTTACAAAAAAAAATAGTATTTAATTTATTAATTTGAAAATATCATTCGTAATAGGTATTCAGTAGTAAAATTTTCAGTAGTAAAAAGCAATCAAGGATTAATGTTAAAGACAGCGATGAGTAATGGGCAGCAGCATTCCTCTTATACCATCTAGCAATATAGTATAGATACACAAATGGCAATAGGCTCGTTACCTATTAAATGAGACCTAACACAATTGGCTAAACGTGGGTATTAATTCGCCCGTGTTGCCCCCTTTCGGTGATAAATAGGCGTGATTTATGTATATATTACACTTAACTGCTAACTGCCGCACTCAGAGACGTCAAATAACGTTAATGAGTACTTAACGTCAGAAAATGACAATTCAAAACTAGTCGCTATTCTTGCCGGGTCTATGGTCTAGATTTGAATGAGATTTTTTGACATTGAGTCCTCATTAAAGTTATTTGACGTCTCTGAGTGCGGCAGTAAATGTATTCACACAAAGGGTCAGCGACAGTAATTGGTGGTTGCCTGTAAATTGCGGACGTACGTGTTGTAAAAATGATTTCTGTAATCTTACGAACCTACCACGAATTAGTGATTCAAGGATTTGGCTAACGGCAAACTATAATTTATAACATTCTACACCGGGGTAAAGGTGTAAGAGTATAAATCGTTGATGACCACGTACCTTGGCCCGAAACCGCCCAATATTTTTTTCCCAAATTGTCACACCGACAAATGCGCGTCCGTTGTTTTCATTTTCTTGGGTTTCGCAACAGTTTTGTGCCAAGGGTATCCGAAATGTCAATTATACTAAAACGGTAATCTTTATGTTATCTTTTTGGTAAATCGTGTGTAATTTTGGTTTTCACCTACCAGTGGGTCACGTCGTCTTGTAATTTTTTTTGCAAGATCTGCCTATTATTTATCCATGCTTTTCACGCCTGTCGACGGATCGTCGCTCCGTCACGCCAACACTGTTTCAACATTTGTGTGAAGCATTGTTTCCAAATATTGTTCTCGGCTGTCCGTCGATTGTGGAAAGTTGGCAAGTCTTTGTTTGATGAAGTGCACGATGCTAGAACTGATATGTTGGAATGGTTTATATGTAATAGGCATCATATTGCTTACCTACTTTGATTTTACAAGTTAGGCTGTCTATTTCGAGGTTCGTGCATTGAGTGACAAATGGTGACGTGAGCGGAGCGGGGGGTGGGGGCGAGAGGAGTTGTTCTTGACACAGTAAAACTAGAAGTGCAGTAGGTGCAGCCACGTCCCACGCCGAGCTTTTTGCAAGAGCATATTACGGGCAGTAACCAGTCTGGGCTTTAATGACTTGCACGCCTTTGTTACTGTTCGCCAGACGATCGCCTTCTGAACCAGCCAAAGCAGCGAGAAAGAAGCTAGGTACTACGGATTCATTTTGTTCTATAATTGAAAATGAAAATTAAACACTATATACTACTATCTACACTAATACATAGAATATAAGCCGCACCAGATGAGAACGGCAAGCTAAAGTGCATGTAACAACGTCGAGGCCTATTATGATGATAATGCCGCATTATTTTTGATTTCACCGCGTTCTCTGGCGGTGTGGCATGCGCAAGATTTATCTGGCGTGATCTGCGTAGATCGCGGCCAGAAACGCTTTCCATGTCGCGAGGCGGAACGCCGTTCGTTCGACGCAAACTTATGCGCCGTATCGCTAGCTCTGATACGATCCAATCCACGATTTATGCACTCGCCCGTCGTCCGTCCGTTCGTTAGCTTGCACAAACGCTGCATAAGGTGGCCTGTGTTGCTATGCTGTACAGTCCGTTGCCTTTTGTAACACTAAATAACGGCTATAAAACTATATCTCACACGTCGCAATCTGGATTTCATCTAATAACAGAATAAAAATAACCATAGCGATGTACCTATACGTATGATTTTTGACTCGTATAATTTTTAAGCTCTTGAAAATCTACTCGCTGCCTGGTTGCGGAAGCTGCTTTATTATATATTAAGCAATAATAGTTTTTTAAACGACTAACTCTTAAAACCCATCACGAAATGCTCATAAAGCGATTTGTTTTAATGAAAAAAAAATCCGTTGTGCCCTCTCAAATATGTCACTGTACAATTTTGACAATTGCTCAAGGTGATGAAATTATTTCCTTCTCCTGTGCCTAAGGTTTTGGATTACGATGATGCGAGGTCGCGGTTCATCATAATATCCTGTTATTTTAACAATGGCCCATCAATCGGCCTTGTTGTCGTCTTGAGTCGGCGCGTCGTACGAGGGTCTCAGCATAGTCTTTATCTCGCGAGGATTCTCCACCTCTGCGCACACCTCTGCGCTCATTAAGCTCACGATCGACTTGAATATGAAGCTTTGTTACGTTAATTATTACTGTACTCTGAGAACGTAGCAAATTGGTACTTCGAATTCCAATATTCTTTATTTTAAACGTATCGAATTGAAAATAACCATATAAAATCAGTTCACCGGGATATGCGTGAGTATTACATAATTTGTGGGAACATTAAAAACAGTTGATATACTCATGCCAAATATTTTGCTTATCTGTAGGTATTGCTGTGATCTATTGGGAATTTTGACCAGTTTGGTTATTTTAGAATGATTTGTTGGTTGTTGTTTATTACACCCTTATAGCGTATTTAAATCTACTACGCAATATTAAGCTAGCCACTTGTAGATTTGCTATTATTGGATTAAAATGTGTGCCAAATAACATGTCAATTGTTGTTCTTCTTAACACAAGAAACATTGTACTGAGAAAACGAGCATGTATACTAATTATGTATACTTTAATTTTTTTCTATTGAATTTGATAACGTCGTCTTTAAAAGATCTCTTATTAGGTTAGTACTGTCCGTTACGTAGGCTATACTTAGTGGTATTCATTTTGTTCTGAAACGGCGGACAAGAGACACTTTCCAGATGTTGTAGTGGCACAAGTTTCAAACAATAGTCCCATTGTCACGTTCGCGGAATACGTCCAGTGCGATTGACGCGAACTTTTATTCTCGATCGAGTTGATTTATAGAGAACAGTAGAGTAGGGAACGTAATTTCGACATATTGTTTTACTTGTCGGTATTTGCAAATATGCCATTTTGCAATTGACCTATTATAGGTGTGGTGTGATAGACAGTCTAAGCAGCATCTTTGCTAACGCAACATTATGCTAATTAGGTACTCTGTGGGAGCGGTTTCAGAACGTGTTATATTTTAATAACTGGTTAGCAATGTAATGCAGAAAGTGCAGCACCGAGCCGCAATATCTGGTGTGGTGGGTTGCGGAGAAGCCGTTAGTTGATGTTTAGGTGCGGACAGGAGTCGGTGCGGGATCGATTAGTGAACCGGTCCCCGCAGTACGTTGACTCCCGGGGCCGCTGCCTGCCTGCGCCTACGGACACAAATTGTGCACCTCTCGCAATTGCACTTTATCTCTTTCTTCCCGCACGCCCAGTTAGTTGCCATACCGCTCGGTCTCGAGTTGGGCTAGGCGTTATTTCTGCTTGCGTTCTGGTGAATATTTTAGTATGTCCAATAGTCGCGTATATTATAATCAAGTTATCCGGCCTGAAATATTCATATTCAGGTACATTGTTCTATCGCCTTTCCATCAACAGCTACAGTGAAAATTTGACTTATTTCGGTTATGCAATAATAACCTATTAACGTTCACTGCGACTTTTAAATAGCTAGATTTAATCTGGTTTTAGGCAATAATAATTGAAAAAAAAAGGATGATGAAATAAAGCATTTTGCCTGCATATCAAACTCACCTAACCCAAAATGCTTTAGCCTGGAGTGCGAGAATGTTTACCAGCTTATTAAAAACTGTAAAGCACACCTAGTTTCACTCTGCCTTTGACGGGTTGTTCAAGTGTCTTGTTTAATGCACACGTCCGCTCATGTGTAATTGGTAGCAGGTGCGCACAGGCTGCTCCGCTTGTTGTGACAATTATAGGAAAACTCGTGGTTTTTTTCAACTCAATACCGGTCTTGCTTCGCCAACGACAGCTTGGAGACATCAATGTGAAACCAAGGAAACGTGTTCTCTTATCACTTGTACAATCAATTGACTTTCTGCGTCTTTATTATAGTTATTAAGCTATTACTTAATTACTTTGTATTGGGTGCATTAAATTATCTTAATAACAAAATTTAAATCTTTTAATTGAATAACTGCCGCACTCAGAGACGTCAAATAACGTTAATGAGTACTTAACGTCAAAAAAAGGCAATTCAAAACCAGTCGCTATTCTTGCCGGGTCTATGGTCTAGACTTGAATGAAAATTTTTGACATTAAATACTCATTAAAGTTAATTGATGTCTCTGAGTGCGGCAGTAAGACGTGTTAGTAAATTTGTTTCTGACTAGCCATTTGCCCCTTCAGCTTGCTGTAATTTCTTTATGTCTGCAGGCCACGCAATCAGACATTTATATATAATTTTTAACACTCACACCTTGATATTTATATATAACAGCTGTATGTATGGAATGTAGCATTCTAAATTAATATAGTTTCTGGGTAATTAGCTCATCTCGTATTATATAGAAATCGTGTTGAAGTTTTATTATGACGTACTGTATTATCAATGTACAGGCATAATTAGAAGAAGAGTGGACTTAGTAAACTAGTAAACAAGAGGCCAACTGTGTTGATTAAACATGATAAAGACATTCTGGTATTGTCCTGTCGGTAGTGGTGCAGTAGGAGCACGCCGGGATAAGAGGAGCGCGGGACGAGGCGGGCGTCGAACCCGCGTGGGTCGGGGGTCACTGGCGCGACACGCGTTCATTAGCGCACTTATGCATGTGTTCCGACCACTTGGCCCTACAATATATACAGGATGTTAACGTACAAGCCAATGATGCATCGAAATGCACATATTCAAAATAAGCTACACAAACGAAACGACGAGGTGAGCGATCACCAAAAGTATATCATTTCTTTTATTAGACAATGTGACCGACCCAGCCAATATCTTACCCCAAGGGCGTTCGGCCAATGTCGGTCGAAGGCCCCCATCACGGAAGATTTAAAATTTGTTTTCCGTCATGTCCATTTTCTCACATTAATAAAAGTGCTTTACAAGCCGCGTGCTAAATGAAATGTCTTTGGTTATGTACCTATATTCGTTCAATATTGATTTCCTGGCGTTCAAGATTAATTTCCTTTGTTTGGTTTGCCAATATTTTTACACAATACTTACGATACCTGTTTTTTCACAAGTACTGGAAATATGTGTGTCGACGAAAGTGATACTTGTCATCAAGACGAATTCGAGACTGGTATCATAATCTCGACCGGTATCATTAATCTAATTCCAATCTTGAGACATATGCAATGAATCAGTGTGAGTCAATCGAGAAAGTAAACCAGTAAGCATTGTTCCGAGTGGATGCGCGGTGTACCGAGTGCGTGGGCGCAGCCAGCGCTCGGCGCGAATTAAAGCAGCTCTCTATTCATTACTCATCGTTATTGCTATCGCCATTTTGGGAGACGAAAGCGAGTGTAGGCTTATTAGCCCACGTTTTGTTAGCAGTGCTTAATTGTTATTTTCGAGATAAAAGAGGATTATTTTTGCACTTTCCCCTTCGCGGGCATCACACACGAGTGACCTTTGCCGCTAGGTGATGAATTCACGCACATTGGATACTTATTTGAGCGTGCTGTGCATAACGCAATTAAAAAAAGAAATAGAATACATACTGAACGGAGTTTACATTTAATAGCACAGTATAAAAACGACGATAATGTTGAACAGCTGAGACAAGACTGTTTATTTCTAATATACAAAAAATGTGATTGTTCATTGTGAAACGTGTAGCCGTGTAGTAAACGTGTAGAGATATAGAAAGTACCTATATAATCCAGCAGATAGATGTGTATAATTACATTTAGTTGCTACATTGCTGTATTGTTCTATTTTGCTTGTCATTATGCTCGAAAGATTTACCACTAGAGTCAGCTAGGATTAATATTTTTACCAATTAAAAAGCTTATAATGTAAACTATTTCTATTTACTTGAGTTTCTAACCTCTTCTCGTTATTCAATTATTACACGAGTTCCACGAAAAAGTAAGATAATTGATTATTCTTTAATTACACTAATTGTTTATTAGAGAGCTTTAACATCACTACACTAATATTGCCCAACAATGTATTACCTAGTATTATCGTTATTTAATTCTAAAGCACTATAAAACCGGGCCGCTCACAATAACATAATTATACTATATTATGCCATGGAAATTACTAAACAGTTTTAATTCTTGACGCATATCCCAAATTACTTTCTCCGGTCAAAATTATAATCCGTGACGCGTTTCCACTTTCACTATTGCTGTGTCAATCAAATCGTGGAGCACAATTAGTGGAGACTAATTAGCTTAAATTTAAGAAATCAGTAGGTGTTACGAGACGTTCGTTTTCTTGTTTATGCGACCAGTCGTCGGAGGCCGGGTCAGGCTAAACCGCGCGGTGGGCGGAGACCCCTAGTGAAAGCAACACTATGCACGACTTGTTTATACATGTTTATTAGCACCTTAATTCATTATTCATTTCGATGGAATTACCACGGACTTATTGATGAGTATGTTTTATAATAACATACATTTTTATGCAAATCTATACCTACCACCTAGTGGCATAATTTTTAATTATATTAATCATTATTACAATACGGATCCACTGGTTACTCAAGTGTTTAGTTAACGGTTGTGCCTGATTTTGTTTTGAATATGTGTCGAAAGAGTATCGCATAATGGATCTTCATTGTATTCATATGAGAACTTATTGAATACATTAACTTAAACTTACACAAATACTTTGTTGAATAGTAACTCTGTTAGTCTTTTTTGGCTGAAAGTATTTTGGGACTTAAGCTCTATTGTTTATAAGAGGTGAGTGGGAAGAATGGGTTTTTATGTACCTACAATCGAATTTGGGTTACATACTTAACACGTCTCATTGTTAAACGCTCTTAATTTTATCAAGTTGTTATTTTAGTGCTCCTTTTCTGCAAAAAGTTCTTTTATCAATTATCATTTAAGTAAATATTACAAAAAGTGTCTATTGTAGGTAAACTAACTTATAAAAATGATTTTACGACCGACTTTTCGGAACAACAAAGGTGCTTAGGTACCCAATTTTTTTATCGACTGCATCATTACGGACGAATACCAGCTTTATTTGCTTACACGATGACAATTATTATACTTTGACGGTGCCCTCATTTTTCGGCAGTATGTCGCATTGCTCGAAATTACTTTCGAATGTGACCGACACTGAGTGGGCCAAAGTGGTTGAACAAAAGCGACATTGAAAAGACTGCCGTAATGAGTGTACATTTTGAAGTATTGAGCGTAATGCGATATGAAAAGATGTAGGGTATTAGGGCACGTAAGCGATTAGTGTTCAGTTTAATTAGCGAAGTCAAGTTTTCAGCACTGGACGGTAATTTCGAATAGTAATCGATTTTCATTCATATTTAATAGGTACCCACTTTAATTTTACCATACACAGTGTTGTTGCAAATTATCAAGCGCATAGCTAGTAAGTTAATCCTAAATGCACCTAACCCCACTGTTCTATCTTATTTTGTATTGGGGAATTTATATTAAAGATTGCATAGTAGCAATATAGCTACAAGCCATCAAGCCAACAATTTACTCGACCCAGGCAAGCAAAACTATGTACAGTTAGTCCGATCCTGACTCATCGGTACTCATCACCAACAAATGATCGCGTTAACCCGAATTGTCGACAGCACATTACTACACTCGAGACAATTATTTTGGATTGCTTTATTTACTTTTATAACAACATACGCACGCCCGACTTTCGTTTTTTTTTAATATTTTTAAAGGGCTCATCTTTGTTTTTAAGAATTGTCTTTAATCTCACATGATTATAATAATGAAAACGTGAGTAAGCCGAGTTGATTGCAAGTGTTATAAGGCTATGGCGACTTAAGAATAAACAAATTTCTGATCGCACGTGCCAATAATCGTGTTACTGGAGAGCTTGCGGGCTTGCACAAGTTTTTTAACTCATGCGTAATAATCCCTTTTGTTTTTAAAGTGTGTCGATGTGTAGCACTGACATTGACCATCACATTCCGCTGTATACGGCATACATTAGTATAGGAAATGTGAAAACATGTGGCCGTAATTGTTAGAACATTTTTACTAGCATCTAAATATGCCATTTTATGGGTATATTATGCAGTTACATACATGTGAGCTTCTAGGCAGACTGGAAACTTTATATAACAAAGACGACATTCAAGCGCATAGTGACTATTTTAGTTATGCAAATAGAAGTGTTTATTTCCGTTTTGGTTCGTATTTAAAAATATATTATATTGTTCGTGATGCGCTCGTGAGTCTGTCTGTATGGATCGTGCTGAGGCTGGCGCGGGTCACGATTACGGAAATTCAGTCACCTGTTGGAGTCGCGAAGGACGGCCTGATTGGAAGATTGTACATCTTATTAAATTGGATGTTGAAACCTTGCGATGCACCGATATCGCCAATCCTAAAGGGAAGACAAGTAGGTAAACAAGGTTTCCGTTTAAGGATCGGCAATGCATCGGCCGCCCACGTATTGTTCAGATATCGACGGAGGCGTCGCACTAAAGCACTACAAACGATCTTTCGGTAATTTGTTCGTTCACGGAAGTATTTAACCGGCACTGGTCAGGCGTAAATCGATTTATTTTAACTCATAATTTACACTTTATGGTTGCCTGCTGCATAGTTGGTAAGTTTTTAATAAATGTAGGCCATTCCTGAATTATGTTTAATTGGTCGTGTACAATAAATTGTGGGTATTGTTTCTTATTAACTCACGTAGGTATTTATCATCCCAAAATATAGTTTTCTGTGCAGTTTTAAGGGTTATTTATTATACCAGGAGACTTTGGTCACTGCAAAAATTTTTGTAATTCGTTCAGACCATCAAACTAAACGAGAGAAATTTGTTCAGTTTGATGGTCTGAACGAATTCCAAACATTTTTGCAGTGACCAAAGTCTCCTGGTAGTGTATTCAACATAGACCGTGAATAGTAAATAATATAAGCCACCTTCTGCATTTTGTTCATTTTGTACTATTTAGGAAATCTTTTGTGGATCATCTGTCCTGTTATCAGGTTATCAGAAATTGGCGCAGTATGTTTCCTCATCGATAAATAACGGGCAGACATCATCGAGCTTTCTAATCCATATCGCACATCACGCCGGAAAGTTACTATGAATACGGAAAGAAAAAAAGTATTTTTTGTAATGAGACCGATCATAATTTTTGGGATGATAACATTCCAATCCATATTGCTTCAGGTTTTTTCTTGGGTTTCTGTGCTGTTGTGGGTGTTTGCCCTCTACCATTCTGGTGTCTCAAGGTGTTTATTAGCATACGCCGAGAAATCTCAGTCTGCTTTTACGAAACCCATGCGGTGAGTAAAGGCTGGCAATTTAATTTTACGCTATTATTTCTCCTAGGCCATCATGGAACCATACAAAACAATTTTGTCAACTCGTTATATAAAGTTTGTCTTTTGTCTGGTCAATTTCGTTATATTAAGTTTGAAGATTGACGGCGGAGCAGAATACAATTACATTGTCAGCAACCACTGTATGTCCCGCGGATGTGATCAAGGCGGCTTTAAATTTAACAAGGATTCGCAGTATCATTTCTGGTACTATCCTACTTGGAGAAATATGGGTATTTGTTCACCTCTGCCTACCTCTTCGGGGTTAGATAATGAATTATCTATTATTATTTTCGTGTTATCTATAATTAAGTTCATGCAACACTTTCTTTTCTATTGAAAATATGTTCTACACTTGTAGAACAGTTCTCAGCCGAAAATCACCACCCACATGAGGATAATTTTGACGTTGAAACACAATTGCCATCTCCTTTCTAATCGCACATCATAAGTGTGACGCCGACCCCGAATACAAATTATGGGAACGAGCAATTTCATGTATGAAGGATGGTGAGTGGCGACTCCTACGCGCCTGTTCGACGAATTAAACTGTTTGCGACAGTTTTGACAGCTTTATGCCCTAATTAACTAATAAAGAGTCAAGACGAGGCAGCAAGACATTCGGTATTTGGACAACCGTAAATAGATTTAATATTTAACAGAATCATTAGTAATCTCATAAACGTTTTTGATTAATCAAAAATTATGAGTAATAAAGACTGTTTCAATTTAAGCCATAATATACCTCTTTACTACATTTTCTTCAATCAGGCCCCATATAGAATATTTTCTTTCATAATCGTAATAATTATTTCTAACTCCATTGCTAGATAGCACTAACAAGAAAACACGCTATGTTTATCTCCAACCGAGTGTCTCAAATACCTTGTAGTCCTTTTGTTGTTCGTCTGTCTGGAGGAAGGCTCTATAAGAGACATGAGTCACAAACACGTACAGGATCTTTGTTGTGCTTCTGAGAACCGCAACGGGCACGTCTTTGTGGGAAAGGTATTTTTAATGCAGGTCGACGGACTGATTTCTCCTGTCGTGTTATAAAACTGAAAAAATAATAATTAAAAGGTGACCCACTATAACTGTTTGCGTATTTTTTGTGTAGCAGCTTAGAAGGGAAAGATGTTCTTTCTGAACTGATATTTTGGTTATATTAAGATAATCAATACAATGTCCATGAGTACCTATAAACCTATAAAACCAATAACTTAACGAACACAAGTCATGTTTATCTTTGAAGCATAAAGGTCATTAGATATCCGGCACCAGCTAAGCACCGCTTTGTTGCTCGGCGTCCACTTATTGTCGACTGGTGCTCCACGGGTGGACACAGCTATATCAACAGTTTAATGTCGCCTGGTTAGCGAGCGAACGTTGCATTGGCCACGAAATAATGTTGACATATCGACGCGACGTAGCACGTCTCCTGCTGCTGTAACTAAACACGTACATAAATAAATAAAAGACGCCTATTTATCCCACAAGGTAGGCAGAGGTGTATTAACATTCACGTTTCGCCAATTATGTTAGGTCCAATAGATGGCGAGTCTATTGTCATCTATCGGGCATGTAACTTGCAGTAAATTACTAACTAGGTCTTATAAGAGGAACGCTGCTGCCCATTACTCATGTCTATTTTTACCTTTAGTCGCCTTGAATGACACCCGCGGGAGAGATTGGGGGTGGTTACAATAATAATTGTATTCTGCTCTGCTGTCACCACATAGCTTATTAATGCTCATAATCAGTGCGTGGACACCTCATGAGCATACGATCCTGACTCCAGTGCTTTTATTTACATAAAGGTTATATCCATAAAATTCTATCTAAAGAATACTAACTGCTTGAGGCGATAGCGGTGCTAGTCGCGTGCCGAGTGGCTGTAGTGATCTAAATAACATTAAAGCGGGTTAAATTATCAGTAAAGAAGTCAATGGTGACGAACTAACAGGTACCAAGTAATGCTCGTCGTGTTTTATTAATTCTGTTTGACCCCGATGATGAATATATCCCGTTATTTTTGAGTCAATTTTATTTCGTTACATTTTGAAATATCATCATGACTTATCTAATGGAAAATACTAATTGCAATGTAATTATCCTATGCCCAAAAGGCAAACTCTAGTAGAATTAGAAATGCTTTTAGTAGGTACCTACTTCGTAGGATCTTGTATGTATGTCGGTTAGATTGCAAACAAATCAATAATACTATGATCCAGTTATTATATTCGGACAATATTTGTATCTAAAATATTTAACAGTCGCTAGGCTGGTTAGGAATCCCAGGGCTTCAGGAAGTCCATTTACGGCGACAATTTTGATAAATTGTTTAGATTGTGCGGGACTGGTATACCAGATCAGGTTTCTGTGGAAGTACCATTTAAGGCATAGGATTAATTCACTGGCCCCATTGGTTGATCGTGAATAATAACAGCGCTGATTTAGAGTTAATATGTACCATGTTACTTTTTTTCGAGACTCGCCTTAATTTAGAACGGCCATCTTCCGAGATCGTAATAAAATTAGCATTCATTGTATTTGATACCTGGACGTGACTTACGTGTACTCAACAACAAAATATGTTTGCGGAAATCAGTAATATTATTTACTACGAAATGTCTATTGCGCTGCGACCTTTTCCTGGAGCTCATGTGCTCAGTAAATCCGTAATAAATCAATTGACACTAATTGGCAATCGGGTATTTTCTCTGCGCGCCTGTTCTCTAAGTGCGGTGAGTTTAATGGCATGTGCTAGACAGTGACCGATTTTTCTTTCGTTAACCTAGGCGGCCTAGTAATGAACCATTTGGGTCATTGGACCTCACCGCCTCTGGTAACATTATTATTTTTTGCCGCCATTTACGTGCCGCCAATAGTCAGCGCGATCGCCTACAGCGTGCCTCTCGATCTTTGCAATTTTGCATGTTTTGCTTCGCATGTGTGGATAGTGTTTGACTTAATTTACGTGTGGGACGTCCAATCGTACTGTAACGGTTTGGTAGGGAGCTCTTTACATTTATACAACTTTCAAGTAATCCATATTAATTTTCGATGCACACGTAATGCCCACAAAATATAGAAACAAAAGTACCTATGTAAATTTAAATTTCACTAATTACGTTACATACCTGTTATCAACTAATCAACTTTAACCATATTTAATAAATGCAACATTATGAACATCAGCCATTTTTCTAAATAATGAAAACCCTTAGAATAGGGTAAGAGCTGTGTAGTTGTTTGTGAAAAAATATAAAAAAGTGTTGTGTAATAAAAAATTATATCATAAACCTGTCCTAATAAAGGCGTCAATACTTAGCTACTATCCTTACGTTTCATATTTAATTATACAGGGTGGAATTTTGTAATGCCACCTAATGGGAAAGTACTCTTAATACTGTAAGATAGAACATTTTACTCAAAGGAAACATTCCTTTTTTTTTAGAAAAGAAAGAAAACGGCATATAAAGATTTTTGAAAATTCGCTTGCCACACCCGTGAATCGAACCAACTAAACTCTGTAAATATTACATTCTGTACTTTTATTGCATCGATCGTTAGCGTCAATTATAAGGAAGATATCTCTCTAACAAACTTATAAATTAAATGAAAGGAAAGCCATGAAACCCTTTATTATTATATTAAATTTACCTTAAATCTTATGCTAATGTAAACGAGTTGTGGGTTGAAGTTCAGAATACGATTCATAATATTAACTACAACACGTTATTAAAGGTTACTAGAAATGAATTTTTTAGAAGAATAAATTTGTGTATTCAAGAGAATGGAGCCCATTTCGAGCAACTAATTAGTTACAAAGATTTTGGTGGTTAGAATCGAAAAACTAATTAGTTGGTTTACCATTTTTTGTAAATCAATAAAATAAATCTCTTCTCTTTCATGGTTTTCCTTTCATTTAATTTATCAAGTTTGTTAGAGAGATTTCATGCTTATAATTAATCCTAACGATCGACGCAATAAAAGTACAGGCTGTAATTTTTACAGATTTTAGTTGGTTCGATTTCCGGGTGTGGCAAGCGAAATTTCAAAAATGTTTGAATTTAGTTTTCTTTCTTTTCAAAAATAAAGGAATGTTTCCTTTGAGTAAAATTTTCTATCTACAGTATTAAGAGTACTTTCAGGTGGCATTATAAAATTCCACCCTGTATAGGCCACGTTAATGTTTGCGATAGCTTCATATTGTGATGATATAAAATCAAAGACGAGCATAATTAATTAGAGGCAGTGACAGCTTATATTACCTCTAATAAGCTTATTAGGCTTTAAAATAGTTTGATTGTTATGTTAAGAGATAAATAAGTCTACCGTAAATCTCCATTTTCACTAAAATATGATATTAAAGTAGCACCGCGAGATAGACTTTTATTATTATAGCATACCCAGTTAAAGTATAATTAATACAAGTCAGTATAATTATTATTTACAAAGATTTTAGTGGTTAGAAAAAGAATTTCGAAAAATTATGATCTTGAGGCGGGAATCGAACCCGCGTCCGCTGCTATCCGGACAGGTGCATGACCGCTCTTTTTCTAACCACTAAAATCTTTGTACTAATTTTTCTAACATTTATATAATGTTAAAATTAAAATCAAATAATTATTATTTATTAATTACCCTATGTAAATATGTATTTATGAATAAAACACCAATGCAACAATAAATAGGCAAATATAAGCTTACAACGCCTTAATTGTTGAGTCAATAATGAAAATTGACTCTATTGATAAGGCAGTGAATCAAAAAATTTGTAGAAAATATCCCGGAAGACATTAGAATTTTCCGTATGGGACTGTTTTGGTCAAAATATATCTTATCTTTTGGGTATGACTAGACAAGTCTTTCAATTGTATAATAATTACACTATGATTTTTAAATGGCCTTAATGATAGTACTCACCTACCTCTATTTAACTACACAACACAAAAAGTATAGTATTGACCTTAGCTTCATGTGTACTTGGTATGACTAGACGACTACCATCATCAACCTTGATTTTAAGCACAAATACAATATGTAATTATTATAATATAAAAATATTCTTTAAAAAATCCATACTTAGTTAGCTATTCTAATAATATATTTTTAACATGTTAAACAGATTTAGGGAAAATCATACCTAAACGTTTTTTTCTTAAAATGTAGACTTACATATTAATAATTGTTTGCGTTCATAATAAAATTCAATTATCTTAAGTAA
The DNA here is from genome assembly GCA_963931975.1 of Cataclysta lemnata. Lineage (NCBI taxonomy): Eukaryota > Metazoa > Arthropoda > Insecta > Lepidoptera > Crambidae > Cataclysta > Cataclysta lemnata. The sequence continues at coordinate 3,238,189 of OZ008339.1, forward strand.
GTACTATTAAAATCGTGCGTTGCTTTTGTCAGTACCCCAAATGCATATATTAAAATCTTCGGGTTACTTATTTCGAAACTAATGACCTTCAATAACCACGCTAGTGATTTTTTTATTTTAATAATTACCTTTGGATTTGTTGAACACACAGATGTTTAGACAGTTGACTTATTGAAAATTAGTAGTACACGTATGTGAGCTGATGTGCCTTAATAATAAAATTAATAAATAATTAGGACTTAATTTTTAAAAACAATATTTAGCCAAAATATTTTAACTGATTGATTCGGGACTAGATGCTAGTTAGCAGAGTGATTCAAGTAGCAGACAATAAAGACAGTGGTATTTAATGTTTAAATAAAAAGAAAATATTATAATAAATATAGGTTCTTGTTATTGTTTATCATCAAATAATTTTTAGTGAAAAATTTCATTGAATTGATCTGAATTTTACAATATTGCAACAATCAACTGAAAAGTCATGATCAGTTCAACTCATAGTAGGTAATTAATCAATGATCTCGGAATTAAAATTAAGTGTGATATTAAATTTTAATAATATCTTTTACGTAAAATTAAATATAAAATTGTGCACTGAATCTGCCAATAATTTCCCATTCAATTATAGAAATTCTATTGTAGCGCTAAGCTTGCACAATAGGAGCTATTGTGTTCATAAGAAATCCGAGATAATCCTAACCAGCCATGACTTGATTTATTTTAGATTATAATAAGAATTATTTTTTGTTTCAGGTAATCATATTTCCGTTTTATTTTCTGCAAAACATGTTAGAGGTGAGATCGCGAATGAGTGTCAGCTTTTATCATCTTTAGCATTATCCAAATTGAATGAATTATATAGGCATCTGAGGTGCGTTGTACGAGACGATTTAAATATTTTGCTATGACTTCAAATTGAATTTGTTTTATTAAAGTAAAATTAGATTGACAATCACCAATTGTACAAGCTCTGTTTTTTGTCGAGTGCCTTTAAATTTAAACTCGAACGAATAGTGCACTTGGGCCGATGCAGTTAAACGCTGGAACTAGCTCGTATGTCGACGACTTGGCGTGGTGTTAGCGAAGGTCAGCGCTCCTGCGATACCACCCGTAGTGCTCTCGTGTTAGAGTCCCAAGTGGTGAGTCGCAGGAGAGAGGCGGCGTTAGCGGTGGGGTCCTCGCAGCGGTGGCCGCGCGCTGGCTGCCTCCCTTCAGTCAGTATAGCCACGGCGGTGCACGCACACCGCACGCAGTTCTCGCGCGCGTTACGAGAAGGTATGCACGCAGTCGGCCGCTGCACCACAACATACGCACACTCGCTTCCGGTGACTGCTCTCCTTTGTCTATCCGCACTCGTCTTATCTGTTGTGCACACTAAAATGATAATTGTTTCTGTTATTAGTCTCTCAGTGTGAAACAACTATTGTTCGTGAGTCGGAGACACCGGCAAGTGAGTGTTGTTGTGATCGAAACAACAAAGTGACAGTTTTCCAATCAAGTGTTCGTCATTCGTGCTTAAATATGAAAATGTGTTGAACTAAATTTGGCAGTGATTTACTTTTAACCTTTAGATAAATAATGGCTACGCCAGTAAACAAGGACCGAGTTACCTTGTAAATAAATGATCTTAGTAATGATGCAGCCGAAACTCATTTGCTATTTTATCTTTACTGTACTCGATATACTTCCAAGTAAACTAAATCTCTTGAAAACGAAGTGCATTGGTTCACATAAAATATGTGTACAGTAATAAATGTTTGTGTCTGTGCATCTGGAGTGGAGGCTGGCGAGGATGTGTCGGCTACGGGCCATATGGCAGCGGGCTTACGGGCCATATTAGGGACACTACCAAGGCGACACTTGTTGCTCTTATACGGCGTAATTGCTCCACAAAACACGCTTGAATGACGTCTTCTCACTCTTCAGCTTAATAGACACATTTGTCCCCGGCCACTGGTCGCTGTTCATAAATATTGAAAGACCTGTCTGTCTGTATTATGTTTTATTTATTCGTAGTTTGTTTGCATTCATGATCGGTGTCGTAAGAGGCAACCGCTGGGGATTGTTGGTTAGTGCGTTATGCAAGTTGGTTGTGGAGTAGACGTCGGCCGGGGCGGTTCGTTGACCAGTGCGTCGCCCTGCCGCGCTGCGCCGCCCACCGCGAAGGTCGCGCGTGCAGCCCATCGGCACATCCGCGCAACTTATTACTAAATTCATTGACGATACTTACACATACACTTATTTCGACACAAGTTTAATTCAACACGTTTCCATTTGTTCATGTTTATAGGTAGAATCGATATGTGTTCAGTGTGCCCGGTGCAAATATAAATTAGCTGGTGAATATCCTATTGACTGATAGTGGAAATTTTGATCTCAAAATGGTGACTTCGAGAATACCGGCTTATTCTCTGAATTCGGAGTTCAACAGGGAGTTCAGAAGTTTCCGCATCACTAGAGCCACACCGCGGTCTACTTTGTACGCTCCTGCTATAGTTCCCATACACGAGTACCCCAGGGTGAGCGTGCATGAGCGGCGAGAGGCGCTGAAGGCGGCGCTTGCTAAGGCTTGGTCGTCTAAAAGTAGCGATAAGAAGAAACACGACACGTGGACCGTTCCTACTGAGCAGAATCGAGCTGGTATCACAGCTGCCGATTTCACGGCAAATAAACCTTATAAAAATGGAATCAGTGGTGACGTGTCTAGAGTAGCGCTAGTAAAACACGAATTTGAAAGCAAGGATTGCGAAAAGACAGATTCCATAGACAACAGAGGTCACAATGAACAACCCTCGAGCTTCAGCTATAGCCGTGTCAATGGAAATGGTATAGATATACAGGAGACACTGAAAAAAGGCTGTGATAAAGGGCTACATAAAGATTTAAGTTATAACGACTACCTAAACAATGTTCCTAAATGTAAAACTAGTTTCGAAAACAATTTCCTCAAACAAAGTCACGAGGAGCGCTACATTAAACGAAACGGGTACGACGCGATGCCCAAGCGCGTCGACAACCTCAACAACGTCGAGTACAGCAGCCTGAACGGCGACACGTATGATTCTTTGAAGTATTCGCGTACGGCGAACGGAACAGAATCAGTGCAGTATAAAAGTTACGGTAAGGCGGACACCGTTAAGAGCAAATTGCTCAGCACAGATGGTCCGAAAACCGTGACGCCTTGCAACGGGGAGAAATTGAACGGGTACAGTGGTCGGAGCAGTAAGGAGCAGGGGCGCGGGCTGACGAGCGGGCCGCGCGCGCTCGTCGAGCAACGGCTCGTGGAGCGGCTCGAGGTGAAGGTGGTCGAGCTGCCCGCGCTCTACCTCGGCGTCGAGTCTTGGACGCCCAAGTCGTCCGCCTTCCAGAAGAGCATGCGACAGCACGAGTGGAGCGTTTCGTATGTACTCTTAGCCGAAAAGAATCTTTACTAACTCAGCGCGGACAGAGTTTATGGCTTACGAGCGTTTGAGTAGGAGTCAAGTCGTTGAGTCGTTTCGTACATGCACGCTATTGTATAGGGTAATGTGTTGGAAGTTGTTGTTGCATATTTTTAAACAATGCTTTCTACTAATACATCTGTTCCCCAGTAGATGTAGGCAAAGCGCAAGCTCAATCTGGACCCGGACAATGTAGTTTGTCCGCTAAATTGCCTGCCAGATATTAAATTTATAATATTTTACACAGTGTGACAGTAGCGAGGGTTCGAGGACTGGTTGTGCAAACCATTGCACAACCCGTAGCCGTGACTCACCATTGCGCTTTATACATCCCGCTGCTGGCGGTTGCTTAACCTCGCTCATTATCGCCGTTAACATAAAATTTACTCGAATAATTGAAAAGTTTTTATAGCATTGCTCTCTTTAGTGTAGTACGAAACGTTGGTCGATTCCTTTACATAACAGTGTACTAGATGTTTTTAGACCGTACACTGTGATCGTGATTACGTTTGTATCATTAATGCAAACTGTAGTTTTTATTCAGTATCGATGTGCAGTTGTTTAGTATTGTAATATAATCAACGATAATGCAAATACACACACTAGGTAGTCGTGGGCGTCCCGGGTTCAGCCGAAACTAAAGATACTTCTTAAATGTGGTCGCGGTGAATGTTTCAAGGTCTCGCCCTGGTTTGAACACTCGCAAAGGATTTGTCAAGTTGGTAGGCGTTGTGACGTAATTTATTATCTGTTGGTAACTCCGTCCGTTCCATAAAATCACCAGCTTGTGGCTTTTATCAGATTCGAGAAAGCGTATTCGGAATCGGTTAGAATCTGTGGTTTCAAGCAACTCTCACTTGAAATTTATTGTTGTATACAAACCACTGATCAGTGCAAGATTTCTCAGTTATTTCTATTTAATTTTGATACTAATTGCTACAAATTATAAAAGTCAGTATATAATTACGACAGACCATTAAAAATATGTCTTTTAATAACGTAAAAGTTTTGTGCTTCGTTTATTTGGCATAGGTATATAATATTACGCAAATTGCGAAAGCTGTTTAACAAATGAAAGGAAATTAATTCACCGATATAAAGGATATCAACGTCGCTAATGGTATTATTGATAGTTAAGTCACGAGTCGTAAAATAAATGTCAAAAGCCCCGCAATACACGTATATGAACAACTTTCACTGGAACTGGTCGCGTCGGTGTCGCACATGGAGTACGTTTGGTTGGTATCTTCTCTCGCCACTAGACCGTTTTGTTACACCGTTATCAGTATAATTCGATTATGTAAAACCTTCCGTAACTGACTAAACTGAACAGAACAGGTTGAATAAAATAATTTAAAACGGGGAAACACAACAACAAGTCAACATATACGCATTGTGGTGAACAGGTTTCCCTTTGGGTGACTCATTGTAATTTGTATATTTATAGATGTAAAACTACTTACGTCGTACGTTAATTATTATAATAATTATTAGGTTTTTTTTTAAAGTAAAACTTTACCCAGTAAACATTAATTTCGACGAGACATTAAAGAAAAAAAAAAAATTTCAAACCTATGTAATTATTACCCATGTTTATGAATGAACAAATGAATTATGAATTATGAAAAAGTTTTTGTTGTCGTCAATGAAAACTTATGCGACCTAAAGTTTTTATAGGTTTATAAAAAAAACCATATGTAAGGTTTTTTAAACCTACAACAATATATCTATACATGTGCACGCACCTATAATATATTGCTTACATCATTTTAGCTCGAAATTTGTGTACACTCCTAATGACGAAAAGTACTGTAGAAGCACGTAACACCATGCCGATGACGAAGTGAATCTTTTAAGGCTACAAAAGTTGGTTAGCTCTGTGTTTGTCATTGACCCCGGGAGCGGCGCGGGCGTGCGATTAGTCGCGGCTGCATCGCTGACACGGTTCACAGTAATCGCTCATCCGGCGCGGCCTTGTCTCTTGTCTGTGCACCCGCAGACGGGCGGGCGGTCGCGGGCCTCCCTGTAACCGGATCGTCAACTCGTAAAAAATGACCCGATACGCCACCAAACTCAGGATGTTTAACCGACGAAGCGGAAAATAAATAACGCTTTTCATCTATTGTGCTGTTCTACACTGAATTGCTTTCACATTCTCAGGAAATTAGATTGTATAGATTTAACATTTCATTTCGAATATGCTAGGCGAGGTATTTAGTACTTGAATAGAGCAGTTGTTTAGGCAGCAGCACGTATTTGTAGTATACGCCGGTTGGCTTCCCGCATCAACATGTTTTTTTTTTGGAAAAAATTCTGACTTGTATTTCTTTACACAATTGACGTTAAATACTTTTAACGTCTCTGTGTTAACGTGTGTGTTATATATACATTCTCAAATGTAATAACATTTTGAGGGTGTATAAATAAAATAACACACAAATCACGCTTATATCCCTGAAGGCGTAGGCAGAGGTGAATTTACACCCACTTTTCACCAATTAGGTTAGGTCCTATGTAATAGGTAGTGAACCTATTGCCATCTATCAGGCAAATCGCAGTAGATTCCTAGGTGTTAGGTATAATAATAAAACGAATGCTGGTGCCCATTACCCGTCGATGTCTTTATCCTTAGTCGTCTTGTACGAACCCCGCGGGAGAGATGGGTTGGTGACAATTGTATTCTATTCTGTCGTCACCACACGGCACTGTATGATTAAAGTTTTTGAAAAAATATTAACTTATTATGACAGATAGCTCAGTAGGCCAAGACGGATTATACTAAAATAGCATAGTATCCCGAGTAATATAGTAGCAATATTCTACTGTGCTTAATGTACGCTCTTCCATAGATAGCGTTTATAAAACATGCACCAGCTTAGTTATCCAAAAGAAATATATCGTTTCTTAGTTTAATTTTCGAAGTTTTAAAAAGGTACGCACGCACCTATTTTATGGTATTTGTTTTATGGTCACGCTAGAATATCAATAAATTGTCCTAGACCAGAGTTTTCAAGAGATCCTTGACCGGAGTGGAGTTCGTGTCACGTCGCGAACTGACTTTCGATGTCGCAACTCGGCCACTATGCACCGGTCGACTGATCAATTATGGTTATTGTGCCTCAGGCATCGTTCCACTCTCCGATTTACATGCTTCCATTGTGACCTTAGTGACTATTTGATAAAGTGATATTTTTGAAAACTCTTATATAGGTTTTGTATTGGATATTTTTATGACCTACACCCAGATAACAAGTTACCTGACATCAACTTCTAATGCATTGGTGAAAAGCCATTAAAAAAAAAGAAAAATTGAAGACAATTTGTGTTATTTTACATAACGCACAATCAGGAAATTCCAGTTACTACCATTACTAAACGAGAAACGATGATTCAATCTAATACACGTGTTTAGTATTTCTAAATATAAAGAACCGTTTTGAGGATACCGTTGCAGTTGAACGTTGATGTTGACTGCGTTGTAATTTTTTCCCTTTGAATGGTTTGGAATGTTTTCATGGTTAATAATAATAAACGTTTGGAATATAGATAAATTGAAAATTATTCTGTAAATTATAATATATTTTTAACTTAAGAAGTTTATTTAAAATATTACAACAATCTTAAATGTAGAAATATGCCGTGTGGTGACTGCAGAGTAGAATACAATTTTCACCACCCCAAACGTCTTCCGTGGGTGTCGTACAAGGCGACTAAGGATAAATAAGTGATGAGGAATGGGCAGCAGCGTTCCTCTAATACCACGTAGCAAAGTACTGCGACTTTCGTGCCCGAGAAATGGCAATAGGCTCGACACCTATTACATGGGACCTAACAAAATTGGCGAATCGTGGGTGCTAGTTCACGTCTGCCTACCCCTTCGGGGATATAGGCGTGAATTATGTATGTATGTATGTTAAATATAGAATATAAATTAAATTAAATGCTGGCGGTCCTCAAACTTACCCAGCATTTGCTTTTTATCGATATTTACAAGAATTGTTATCGCAGGATACGCCGCCATTGGACAGTAAAATGGAAAGTGTGGGTTGTGACAACATACATATTATACGAAAGTGAAATACGCCTATTTTCGCTTTCACTTTTGACGGCTACGTAAAAATATTCTTTTAAAAACCTTGTCTCTGTGCAATTCTAACCAGCACCTATACTTAACAAATTTTCATACTCTAAATTTATATAGCCGATTAGATCCCACTGCTGTGCAAAGGCCTCCCCCGCAACCCTCCAGCTCAAGCGATCCCGAGCCAACAATAAAAAAATTATATAAATTAAATTATAATATTTTGATAACATTAGATACCTATCTATCAAAAAATTCACTTACTACTACTAAATAAATATGCTTTTTAAAATTACTTTTGTAACTGACTGTGTATTAACGACAGAGCAGTATATTCCTTTGTCATCACCACACAATCTCACCTACGGGTGTCGTACAGGTAGGTACAAGGCGACTGAGGGTTAAAAAAGGATGAGGAATGGGAACCAGCGTTCCTTCCTGTACATACTTTTATCTTCCCGACATATAGCAATATGCTCTCCCCTATTACATGGGACCTAACATTATTGACGTAATGTAGTTACCATCTCCTTCAGGGATAAATGGCGTGATTTATGTAGATATGTATTATAGACAAGAGGATTTTATTTCAAATCCTGTGCTACTGTACTGTGGCGCTTAACTATAAACGATTTTATAGTGACGGATGTCGTCTTCATTGAAAGTGAATGTTCCAATGTTAGTTATTCGTTACGTAGCTGTGCCAGAGACGTGCCATGTATTGTTGATTTATTGAGTGTTGACTATAATATGTAGATCACGGCTTATAACATTGTTAACATTACTATTGTCTGGTTATACGAGGAAGTAGTACTATAGTTCTACATTCTAACAAATATTATTACAAACTACAAACTTTCTGACGTAGTCTTTGGTATTGTTCATTAATTTATATATGTATATTATCTAGATATACTTATGTAAAAAAAACATGGCTTGTATTTTAGGGGCACAAAAAGGGGTACCTGTATTAAATAAAACCATTTTTCGATTTTAATTCAGAGCTATACCGGTTTTTATGGTTATTCTGATTTATATTTATTTCCTACTAGCGACACGGCAAACGTTATTTTGTCCTTATCTATCATACATATACATACATAAATCACGCTTACATCCCCGAAGGGGTAGGCAGAGGTGAATTAACACCCACTTTTCGCTAATTTTGTTCGGTCCCATGTAACAGGTGGCGAGCCTATTGCCATATATCTAGCACATAAATCGCAGTACAAATTTATATTGCTAGGTGGTATGAGAGAAATGCTGCTGCCCATTACTCATTGGTGTCTTTACCCTTAGTCGCCTTGTACGACACCCACGGGAGAGATGGGGGTGGTGACAATTGTATTCTGCTCTGCCGTCACCACACGGCCGATCTATCTATCTATCTATCACCTATGGGTATAAAAAATTGCCTACGACCTATTCTCAGACTTACCAATATACACAAAACATTCATAATAATCGGTCCAGCAGTTTCGGAGAAGTTTTTTGACAAATACTGTGTGTGACACGAGGTTTTTATAATATTATTAACACAAAACATTTCATAATAATCGGTCCAGCCGTTTCGGAGAAGTTTTTTAACAAACACTGTGACAAGAGATTTTTATTATATTAGATAATAAAAACAATGCTTATACTAGGAATGCATTGATAAAATATTGTGTTACAAAACACTATTTAAAAAAATTAAATAACAATAAAATTGTCGAAAATTTCAACTCTTGTCGGAATTAAATGCAATGAAATCTTTCTTAAACTAATCACAATATTTTTATTATAATGTTTCAAAATCAAAAGGAGATTACGTGATGTATGGTAGATGATCCTACTTTATCAAATTGTTGTAAATCTACTTAAAGATTTGGCTTCGATGCCTTCACTTTCATAAAGAACCATTTGTACTTTTACGACATCAGTTATCTAACTGATGGCGTAGAAGTAGGCGTCATTTTGAACATTTTGAATTTTACTCTCAATGTAACAAACCGGAAAACTTAGTTTCACCAAATTATAAACCCAGTTTTTAAAATGGTTAGGTTCTAGTAACGGCTAAACTGGGTTTTTCGATTTCATTGTATAGATTAAGGCTAGAGTTCACCAACACGTAAATAGTCGATTATTAATTAACCGTCAGTTTTTGACATTTTACTGTACGGAAGAACTCTCAAAAACTGACGGTTAATATTTTAATAGCTTGTTTTACGTGTTGGTGAACTCGGGTCTAACTGCCGCACTCAGAGTCGATTTAATGATCATTAAATGACATTTAAGTAAACATTAAATAAAATTCCCTCTCAGAGTCAGATAATGGGTCAATAGTGACGCTAATGAAACTTAAAATTTGAGTAACCGATGACCCTTACTTAGGTCTTATGTGACGTTTATTTGACATTTGAAAAGTAGGGTAATTTATATTTCAGTGCATTCATAGTGATATTTTCAATAATAATTTATAATAAATTACGTTGTGGATTTTGTGGAGCTTACAGATTACGTAGGAAAATTCAGACAAGCACAATCTATATTCTATTTACGCGACTATTCTGATACTTTCACTATGTGCTTGAATTTCATGCAAAGTACAGATTTACACTCCGGGCAGTAAAAAATACTTTACCCCCAAGTTTGGAACCTGATTTAAAAAGCACCGAAACAGGACAGGCTTGCCCCTGAAGTAATACTGTTAATAACATTGCGGTATTAAGCAACTGGAATTTTTCAGGTTAGTTGAATATTACTTTACATTCAATGAGCCGTAGAGAGAGAGGCAGAGTAGAATATAATTGTCACCACACCCATTTCTCCAGTGGGTGTCGTACAAGACAACTGAAGGTAAACAGCGATGAGTAATAATGGGCAGCAGCAATCCTCTACAACCTAGCAATATACTGCGATTCACGTGCCCGATAGATGGCAATAGGCTCGCCACGTATTACACGGGACCTAATTTATTGCCGAATAGTGGGTGTTTAATTCACCTTTGCCTACCCTTTTGGGATATACGCATGATTTATGTATGTATGCATGTACTTTCAATATCTGTCATTACTGTCTTTATATTTATTTCAGAAACTAAGTGGTAATGTGATGGAAGATGGATAAATATTATTAGGTCAACAAGTCAGTATCACAAATTGTCACCAAAGTGTCTATCCAAGCAAGAACAATGAAAGACTTTGTAAAATTCCCTTCTACAGATGAGGACACAAACAAAATAAAGCAAAATTTAATCAAGCAATGTCACAATTATTATTACTAATAATTTTAAAATTAAAATAATGTAATGAAATTCTTTTATAAGCCTAATCCCTTTATTTTTCTGCTAATTCATTTTCATTGCTTGGGGTTTATTTTGTTTTTTTGAATAAAACTAGTAGATATAAAAGAAATATTTTATTTTGAGTTCCAATTTATTTTTTGATTCCTTGAACTGTAATTTGAGATTTTCCAAAAGAGTTTTACTCCACTCTTCGTCTATTTCAGCAGCACATTTCTTTTTAACTTGATTCTCCGGGTAAAAAAATATTTGTGACTTGGTGTGTAATCGTCAGTCTTTAGATTTGATAATATGCCCCTCATCTAATTATTATATCCATATGATCTGAAAAAAGATAAGTATAATATCATTAATTTAAATCATTTTTCTAATTGCATGTTATTATTGAACTATATATACTAATAGCCAGTTGCACCAAGTTTTAAAATTTTCCTTAAAGTAACATAAAAACAACTTGATTCATATCAACAAGTCTTTAAACAATTGCTCATTTTATTTAAAATCTTATGAAATATAATAGGTACCCATAGCAAAGTCTAGGTCAAACTCATTGTTCATAATATTTTATACTGTTTTATTTTGATTATTGTCTATATGGACAGCACAAGACCATCATTATCAAATGGATTCTGCACTTCACATATAATTGAAGGTGCAGCCTGAATAATAATATTAAAGTTAATAAGGATAGGTTACAGATAATTTATATAAATTGTTACACTTTCATAACAGTTAATTAGTGGAAAATAAATGTTACCTCCTCTACTGCTTATGATAGCTCCTTGCTGTGGGGACAGTGGTGGATTTTATGGACCACTTCCAGTTTTTATTAAACTCCCTCGCTCTGTAGGTTTACAGGTCATGGCCTTAAGATTGTCCCATGGTCTTTTTAATGTTATTGTATCACGCTGCAAATTGCAAAGAAATATTAGTTACTTTTTAATAATGCACCTTGGAATACAGGATAATTCTATCCAAGCACAAAAAAATATAAGAAAATACGAATACTGTGCACATATGCATTACAATTAAATTCCTCAGTCATTCTACTCCCGGGACGATCGAACCCCATGCATGTAACAAAGAAATCATCAATACTTACCAAGACAATCATAGTACTAATCAATTATTTTAATGAAGATAGGGTTTGTGTGGCTTTTTCTTCTTTTTTATATGGCGTTTCCTATATGATTTCGCCAATATCGAGTGTGCCGCTCAGACTTTTTATGTTAATGATTTCCCAGGCTGACTCCACTTGCAGTGGTTTTTTCTATTTGATCACAAAATAAATAGATTTGATATTGATATGTTTTTGTTTGGTATTTCCATGGAATTATTTGGGGTATTTCTTGTTTGTTGACATTGACTTTTTGATTTTATTAGAATGACTTTTGGTCCGGTGTGGCCAAATTTAAAAAGTCATGGCATTTACAGTTCAAGTTTGATAAAATTAAATTATTATTGTATATTTTTACGTTAAAATTATATTAAATAGCTATTAGTAACAAATTCTAATGGAAAACAATATTTTTGTGTTCTAAAAACTAGTGTAACTAATAATAGCCATTGAAACAATTCAATGGCTTTTTGCATGTGGCAATTCCGCACTTACCGATAACACTGGATTTATAGATGCACTGCACTAACCTGACTTAAAATTGTCACATAACAAATCAATCAATTATTTTCGACTCTGAGAGGAACGGTCAATTAGATGTTTTAATGATAATTTGTAAAATACCCATTATGACTAATTTAATGAACGACTCTGAGTGCGGCAGTAAATATGTAATAATTAATCCAGAATGACCTTGCAGGTTAATTCGATACCTACATTTTTGAACGTTGCTCATGTATTGCAATGACAGGCTGAGCGCGCTGGCCACTAAATCATCGTGCTCATAATATAGTCAGTATACCAATTAAAACCTTCTGCCGATGGTTAGCTATTATAGTCAAGTAACTTGTTTCTGTTTTCAAGTTAAACTTCTGGCAATTTGCGTTGAACAATACCTATGACATTACCGCAGTCATAATAAAACAGAACGCCCGCACAGTCTTTGCTGATTACACTTATTCAAGGTAACGTTGGATACATATAGGTTATTTTATTTTAATAATTTTTTGTAATGTTCACAAGGCTAATGCCTGCTTTCACCAACAACTCTTTATTATAAAAAGTCCTACCCTAAGTCACTTTCCTATATAAATTACCTACATTACATAAATAACACCTATATCCCCGAAGAGGTAGGCAGTGGTGAACTAGCACCAAAGTTTCGCCAATTATGTTCTTCTTCTTCTTCATTTCGCTCTTGACAGAGCGGTCGTGGTCGTGATGAGGGAGGGCTGTGGGAGGTTGTCGCTCGCCTCATTATATTTCGCCATCGTGTCCGATTTGTAGCGCTTCTCGAGCATTCATGCAATGGACCGCCATCCATCGTCCAGGTCCATGGCATAGGTGATCTGCCTCTTAGTCTAGTACCGTCTACTCTTCCCTGAACTACCAATCGCTCAATCGGCTGGTCCAACTATGTTAGGTCCCATGTAATTGGTGGCGATCCTAGTGCCTTTATCGGGCACAAAAGTCGCACTACATTGCTAGGTAGTATAAGAGGAACGCTGCTGCCCATTCCTCATCACTGATTTATCCTCAGTCGCCTTGTACGACACCCACGGGAGAGATTTGGGGTTGTATTCTACTCTGCCGTCTAAATTAAATAAAAATAAACCTAGTATTGTGTTTTAAATTGTATATAAAAAGTAGGTTGTCGCTTATTTACACAAAAAATAATTTGGTGAGGAGTCTTTGGTAAAAACTGACCTCGAGGTATTTATAATAGACATTTTATAATTGCCGTATAGTATAAGTGCCGTGTGGTGACGGCAGAGTAGAATACAATTGTCACCGCCCCAAATCTCTCCCGTGGGTGTCGTACAAGGCGACTAAGGATAAATCAGTGATGAGGAATGGGCAGCAGCGTTCCTCTTATACCACCTAGCAATGTACTGAGACACTTTTGTGCCCGATATATGGCAATAGGCTCGCCACCTATTACATGGGACCTAACATAATTGGCGAAATGTGGGTGCTAGTTCACCTCTGCCTACCCCTTCGGGGATATAGGCGTGATTTATGTATGTATGTATGTATTTTATAATTATAATTTTTTTTTTTAAAGTTAATGATGCATTTGAGCTCAGTGAGCAGTATGATGATGGTATAAAAGAACGCTGCTCCCTCATCACTGTTTTAACCAGTCGTCTTGCATTACACCCGCGGCAGAGATTGGGGGTGGTGACAATTGTATATTCGTCACCACATGTCTCGCAACGGTTTCTTTTATTTGATAAACATGTCACCACCGCGCACTGGTTAGGTAAACCAATTAGCTATGCATACGTAGCTTTAATTCTATTAGACCTTACAGCGTCTACTACATTTGCATGTGAGGTTTCTTGTTAGTAACGAAAGTCAGTAGCTTTTGAATGGCATTATAATACACAACAGTTTTTCGCACACCTTATAATAAGTAATGTCGTTATTTATAAAAGATAGAAGTGAGAGTTTATTAAGTTTTATTGGAAGTATCACGGCAAGCCCCACAGGGTGGCGAATTTGTTGGTGAGTTGTTTCGAGAGAACGTTTCCGACGCAAGTAAACAACAATTATTACCACATAGTATGTATTTCGTGGTTCTATCGTTTCTGGAATAAACTATTAGATTGGTCTTGAGTATTATTATAAATACATAAATGAAACTAAATAATTGTAGCCATGTTTTGATCACTTGTGAACATAGTTTTGCTTAGGCGGAATCGTTAAAGATGTCATAGAGTTACTTTAGTTCTCAGTGTTAAGAATACACGATTTAATAACGAAAAAATAACCCACTTTTTTTAAATTTTAATTGTTTGGCGAAAACATAAATAAGATATTTATTTATGTTAATTATGATTATTATATTCATAAATACCCAGGAGATATTGTGTACATAATGCATAATGCACTTACCGGTCGACTAATTATTAGTTATAGTCTATCAGGGCGTAGTCGGTAAAGTTTGTTTTAAAATGTGTATTGGCTATATACGTCACTAGTAATTGTGCTAGAGGCGAATCGGCACAAGCAGTGTGTTCGCGCCCGTAGCCCGCGACAGTCCTCAACTAACATAGATTTGCGGAATGATTTTGCATTCATCATCGTGACCCTACTTTACGATACACTGTGTAAACTAATTTGTACATTGAATGAAAAATTTACGTTGTGCTCTTGGTTTTTTAGTTTATAAATAGGTTGATACATGGCAATATCGATGTTCCGCCGTAAGAACGGTCCTTAGCGCTTGCTGCTTGCCTTCAATTGCCATGCTCGTGGATTATCATTCAATTTAGGTTGAAAATTCAGTGACGTTTGTAAAAGTGATAACTCATTCGCTCTAAGCATACACTCTACGATTCACCTCAACATGTCTTGTCAGATTCTTTTTAGCATCTCTTAGCCACTAACCCTACAATCCTGTGATCTAAAACTTCACAGCTCGGAGCACTCGTGGCGGCGGAGAAATGAACGTTCGAAACGGTCACATCACAGGCGTTCACCAACATCCCACAGGCGCAGGAGACATCACCGCGATGAATCATCACCACGTTCACCCCCTGAACAGGTCAGTGTCATAATGTCCTCCTTTTTTAAGAGTTGAAAATGTGAAAGGTTGTTATGGTTATAAAATTATCCCATCACTCGGCATCCTAAGTGTCCACCCGAAAACCAGTCTTCAATTGCGTCAAGTCCTTAGGTAGAACTCGTATGCGAAGTGCGGAACCAGAATAAAGCATAAACATCAGCGTGCCTGTTTGGTATTACATACGGGACGGGTTTGGCTTACGCGTGCGCGTGCGCCTTCGCCCGTGAAGATGTGCGCGAGACGGCGACCTCCTCGCTCTTGCGCCCGTTCTATTTGTGTTCGACTTCGTCACACGGTACGCCTTCAGTCAGTCTCAATGCTCGGCCGGCCGCCCGGCGCGTCTTTACCGCCATATCGAAATCCAAGCCCGCCGCGCCGGACCGCTGGCGGGCAGCGCGCGAGCCATGGCTGCTCAGCCGCCGCGACAACCACCTAACAATCTATTGTTCTGCGGGCCCCCACCTGACTTACCGCACGTGGTCTTGTTGCCAAGTGATACTCGTGATATATGTAGTTTTGTCGATAATTCGGATACGATCCACGAACAAGCAAATGATGCGGATGGATTAAACGAAATAAACAATGTGGGAATACCTACACACGAAAATTGTTTCGAGATCCCGGTGGAGCAGCATACTTTTAATAAAGACTTTCTAATGTCAGATAACGTTATACCAACCGAACATTATCTGCGACGAACTCACAGTTTCGATATTGCTGATATATTCACAACATCGACAAATATTGACCCTAGCCTGTTACGAAATAGAAGATCTGAACCTGACTTGTCAAAGTATGGATTATTTGTTGAAGCAGAAGTAACTGTGGAACCTTATGGACCATTACAACCCCCTCCGCTTGTATTGAATAATCCCTTTTATGATGGTTCATATGCATTGGATCCAACACAATTTAACAATGCCATGGTGGTTCTGCCAGAAAACTATTTAGCATTTGAAGATTCATTCGTCCCCTCATTTGATTATAAGCCAGAAATACTAGCTGAAAATTTTAATCCTAATTTATACTACGATGGAATACCATTGATTCCACAAAATGACCCGTGGTCTGCATATGGAATAGATAATTCAGGTTTTCAATATTATCCTCCACCTTTTGAGACACCAATCGGAGATCACGAAGTCGTACATTATATGCCACTTACTGATTTAGATTATGTGATTCCCCAATATATGAACTTGCCAATAGTAGATACAACTGAACTCGAATCTGTTGTAAATAAAAACAACGATAAGGATAATATTATATCAGAACAAACAAATTCATGCATCGAAAACTGTATTGAAAATACTGAAAAATGTCTAAGTTTACCCAAAGAAGACTTTCCATCAACTGATTGTGTAGTTACGAACAATGCAGTGAGTGAAGACGATCAAGTATTAGACCCAGATTCCACTAATAGGGAAACATCAATACAAAGCGAGGAATCATTAAATGCAGATATCTCAGTTGACGTAACTTCTAGCTTAGCTTTTGTTCCTAGTAGTAAATATTCACCACAAAGACCACAGGGTATATGTGCCGACGACACAAGTAACGATACCTCTCCCTGCTCTACTGATTACCACGAGGCTTCTGCTTTAGACTTGATACAGAGCCTTGACGAATTATCCTGTTGTGACAGTGATTATTCTCAAAGTAAAGAAGATGCTTCGCCCGTTACACCAGAAATACCGAAAGTTATTTCAACAACTGTATCGCGTTCTAATAACGAAAATAGTGAAATTAGTGGGACACAATCGCAACCTTTGGATAAAACGGAATGCGTTTTGCCGCTTAGTAAATTGCCACCCATTCCCCTTCATGATACATTACCAATGAATCTACCGCCGATTCCAAACACATTACCTCATAATCAAACTACAATTGTAGACCAAAAGGATTCAATAACTATAAATTCAACGGAAATTATTGCATGCAATAGTAATAAAACATCAACTAATACAGCAGATAGCCAAAAAACGGACGAATTTAGTAGGGATGTTCAAATTGGAGATAGTGCTACGAAACCGCTTCGCCAACCGCCACATCCTCCTGCTGTTCCGCCTTCGTGGTTACCTCCTAAGAGATCATTTAATGAACAATTACAAAATGCAACTCAACCTACACCACAAATATGTGTTCAAAATACTGAAGAACAACCCATCGGCGCTGCGAAGCGGCCGAACTCCTCTCCAAAGACTACTGCTAACAACAACCAAAATCATGCTGAAGAACCTCAACCGTCATGCTCTTATACGTCGCCACGGGTGCAGGCGTCCACTTCTCAATTGAAGCCCGATAAACCACCCAAGGAAGTTGAGGTCAGCTGATCTGTATTATTTGTTAATTAGAATGAAAGTAATTCAAAACATCGAACCAAAATAAATATATGTATGGACGTTGTAATCAAAGTAACTGCGCAATGCTTTGCCAACAGGCGAATATTGAGAGCAATGCGCATCTATTTTAGAGTTATACTATTAGGTCAAGGATTTAATTCATCACCTTCACGCATGCAATGAATCTGCAAGAAAAAATTCAAAATAATAACAAAATATTTTATTTCTTTGACTATTCATAAAATTGTATTGAGTATATTCTATCGTTATGTTAAGTTTAGTTTCATTCCATAATAAACATACTTACGAAAACTTTAAAAAAGCATGTTAATTTTAACTATCGAAAGTCAATCAATTATTAACGGTTCTGTGAATGTAAATAACTCGCATTAACAACCCAAAATAGTTTTGAAGTAAAATAGTTACAGTTTGCTATGCGATTCTTGTTGGCCACCAGTAGATGGCGCCACGTGCTCTATGATATTGTAGACTACGCATGCGTACAGAAATAGTACCATGATCACCACCTTCACCTAGGCGAAAAGGAATGACGATATTATATTGAACTCTATAAGCTGCCGCTGTTAAACTTCCTATTTAACTGATTTTTTTATCCCGGAAGGGGGTCGAATTAGTGCATAGAATAAATCTGTAATATTATCTTTAAATATTACAAAATATACAAAAACAATAAAAACGGTGTAATTTAAGATTAAATATCATTTATAAAAAATTTACCGATCACCCACAGATAAAGTGTTGCATACACGTTTTACATACCTAAACATCTTGGTGTAAAAGATTTTCGTCAACAAGACGACGATTTTCATCCACTTCGATCCCAGGATTTCTGTAAACGAATTCTAATGTTTAGACGACACATCCGTTTACTTAAAGTAATAAATTTTAAATGATAAGTTTTAAATAGTCAGTTTTAGAGAGTGGTCGGCCAGGTTCGATACTTTTTAAATCCTCATAATTATAATAGGCTCTTTAACATTGGGAGATTGAGTCCCAACTCCCAATACACTTAAACAATGAACAGTCTTTAATTGCAGACCGTGCTTGATCTACTAGCTCCTCCAATCAGTCTTCAATATTAACCTTTATTATTTATTTTGGGCTACTTACAACTACTACTATTTACATGATGTGCCAGAGTGAGAAATGTATAATTATGCATGCTAATTTTATTGGTAATTTTTATTATAAATTTTCAGTCATTCATAATAATAATTTTTTTTACACAATTTTGTCTATATTATTAAATACTATTTACTACACTGCAAAATGCAACATTAGCACAGTCAACAGCATGTCTTACCACCATATTATGTCAAATTTTCTAATTCGACTTTGTACTTGATGTCAAATAAGTTTTGTGTAGTCTAACGGGCTGTTAACTGTACAAAATATTGTATATAGGGACGTCTATTATAAGGCTAATTTAGGTAATAGTAGCTATATTATGCCTGTACATACATTTTAACTAATAACTCTTTAAAAAATCTCCTTTAATTAAACGTGTACAGGCTAGTAGTATAATGCCCTATGGAAATACGTTCACTTGAACACTGTCGTTAATCGAAGTTCATCAAGAGGCGTGCGTCTCAATTGTTTTGAATTGCAGAACCAAATTTATAAATTGAAACTCGTTGTAGGCAGCTTCGTTTGGATTTCACCGAGAATTAACGTTTAACTTCGTGGTCTAGCAGCTAACTACCTAGTTATTGTAAATAAGTTTGTTTATCCGTATGTAAATTTATAAAAACTCCTTATTTAAATACATATCTGTGGCAAATAGAACCTCCTTCTTTTAAGAAGTCGGTTAATAATTAGAAATCAAACTGGACCCCAAAGTAGTATTTTAAGTGATGTATGATTTAATATTGTTTTAAATTGTTTCGTTCGATATGGCGTTAGTCACGTAACGTAACAGCGATTAAACGTTTGCTTTAACATGAGGCGTGTAAGGTCAAGACCACTTTAGTGAGGATAGCGTTCCTATCGCGTATCATTAATACTGTACCAGTGAGATACGGCCTGATAAATGTGGTACGCCCCGTGTTGTACCCACCTATCTATTTGGTAATGCCCAGTTCCTTCCGGTCGACCTTGCTTGGTGTCGAAGTCGCCGCCGCCGCCGCCGCCGCCATGCCGTTTTAGTGCAACGCAAGCTTAGATCGAAATAACGTTTGAACTAATTAGTGTAGTAACGATTGGACTTCGTTAAATATTTTTCGAAAATATAATTTTTAATACCAGAATTAAAACTACCTGATTGGTAGTAATAAAATTCCAGCGACATATGACTGTATAAAGTATTACAGGAATGCCGATAAAGTCTTAAGGTCACATGAGGCCTTTTAATATTGTTTGGATGGATTGGAATTTAATGATTTGTTTCAATAACTTCTAAGGAAGTTTGCATAATAAATATTAATGTAGATAAGTATTAGTATATATATAAAAATCAATATTTTTGTTTAACTAAATATTCTGTCCTATTCGTGCAATATTTGGGGAATTATTAAAATTATTTTAACTTTATCACTATTATTGTTTTACTTTTGGTTACTTCACAAAAGTTTACATAGTATAGTATATTAGGATTTTTGTTTAAACATTTGAACTCTTTTAGTTATATTTTTTGGAGTAATTTTAAAATACCACAAGATTAATTTCTTTATTAATAACAATAACCCCATAGTTATCCCATCCCGTCAATATTCTCCCGTCCATAAGGAGGACCCCCCAATTGTGGAGACATTAAAGGGCTGGTAATGAACCCCTCTATGTCAATGAAACATCATTACAACTGACAG
Source organism: Cataclysta lemnata (assembly GCA_963931975.1). Classification (NCBI taxonomy): domain Eukaryota; kingdom Metazoa; phylum Arthropoda; class Insecta; order Lepidoptera; family Crambidae; genus Cataclysta; species Cataclysta lemnata. The sequence continues at coordinate 3,258,848 of OZ008339.1, forward strand.
AATATTGGAAAATTCAGAAAATATACCCATTCCTGAATAACCCCAATGCAACTTAATTATAAATTGCTGTCAATTTAACGTAATAAATATTATTACTTATTAATTACCTTATTCTTGAAGCAGATTATTATTAATGTATAAAATCATAAAAGTATATAATTAATAAGTTCTAACTATTTTAATTTAAATGCCGATGACTAATATAAATGCCCAAGGCTCGCTCTGCCGCGGATCTATCCTGTTTCAACCGAAATCCATTTGCGTTGGACATTTTCAATTAAACCGCTGCAGCGCGAAGCTCAGTTGATTCTTAGACGTTGAGTGGAAACAGCGTTTCTTTTATCTAATACAAAGCATTTACAATGATTATGTAGTGAGATTTGTTGTTATTACTGTCATACCACTTGCCTGTGTTATGTGTCAAGATTGATGCAAAGCCTTGGTTGGGTGTCGGTATCGCACGCTACTGAACAGTTGTTAGCCAGCCGGCATTGTGCTAACCCGCCCTCATTGGCTCGAGCGCGGAGTGCTACATACTGTTGTGTTATCGTCCAACCAAGTGCATATACAATGGCTGCAATATCAATAAAACACGAGGATGTGAGAGTGCCCCTACGGCTAGCCTCCTTTTATGAGCTATACAAGCGTTTTCTCAAGGAGCACAAGTGCAAGTGGCATGATGTTGCGAAACTGCTCTCTGTAGTGGCGGAGATCCTTTTCGATGTAGACGCAGCGTGTAGTCGCCTCGTGGGCAAGGTCAGTTTACTTATAGTATAAACATAAATGCAAAATTAATAACTAATGCTCTAGTAAATAAAGTTACGCTGCACTATTTTAAAAATCGTCTCGATGATATGTCATTGCTTGTTGCTGTTAGATAAAATTGTGTCGTCACTTTTGTTGTTAAAAATTCCCCTTACCCGGTGCATTGAATCAGGGACCAATAGCGTCACAGCTCTTTTTACCTGCTTCTTCTTATTATTCGTTTATAAACATACTTTATGCATCGGGAACCGTTTTTATACTCTGGCTAGGCTGTTCATGAAATTCTTTGAACATTTGTAATAGATATTGACAATGAAGATCATAACTTGTTGTAGTTTGACCTCAGTTCAGAACAACATATCTTAGTAGTTTTATTGTTATACATGTGTGCCGTATATAATTAAATACATGCAATAAAATTTGAGCTTTAAAATTTTCGTATGCGTTAACACACATTGAGAACTAAAATTATAAAGTAGTATTGGAAAAAGCATTAAGCAAGGTACGTTTACCTCTGGGTTACATCTGAATCAACATATCTACTCATGCATGCATTCTGTTTACAATATGCTTTGAAAATGGTGATTAATTTAGGTAAGAGAATTTGATATCCACATTCTTGCGCTCAGTAAAATCAATCATCATGATCTCCAGCCCTTTAATTACCCCACTGCTGGAGCACGTGTCTTCCCTATGGATAGAACAATATAGGGAGAAGTATCATCAATCTTGATTTTGGTTTAATTATCTTATCGATTATTGAATATAACTTATGCAGTAAAAGGAGAAAACTCAAGTGAGCGAGGTCGGTCGATATGTTGCTGCATACCTAGAATGCCGGTTATTTTTGTAGTGCTTCCGTTGAGCCAATACTTACCTCGAATATTTACGAATACCAGTAAAAGAAATAGCTTACTTGCTTTGGTACTTAACACATCTGTAAAATACGTTGTGAAACTTTACACTTTTAGTAGATAAAATAATATATCTGTAAGTTTGCGCCATATAGAACATTTGATTATAAAGTATATTGTAACACACATCGTGGTGATAAGCGTAAGAGACCCGTACTTACTGCGTTCGTGAGAAGATAATATGGAATCGGATCGCCCGCATCCGCCCTTTTCCGATCCCACACACAACCAACTTAGCGCGTGTATCTATCTGAAATACATGTAGCAAGCACCCCGTTGTTTTAAATTTCCAAGATATATTGATAAAATGATCCGCGTTTTATAATTGTTTTTGTTAGATAATAAAATATGTCTGTTGCGCGTTGGCCGCGTGCGCCGTACGCATTGTTCTGTGCTCACCAGATGTCCTATTAACCTAATTACTTACCTTATTGACAAAACTGTCTTGGCTCTCGAGCTCACTGTTCAGAGAAAGGTGTATGTTTCACAAAAAAAAATCCTGTAAGAAGTAAATTATAGAAATTTAGTTTCATTGCCGTGTATACAAATGTGTTGACGTAGCTTTTCGAAAATAATTCCGTTCCCAGATTTAAGATGTTTGCCAAATTAAAGCCGGGGAAATACGTAGGCGGTTGTCATTTACGATTTGCTATTTTATATGACGCAGGGACATTACATTTTCTTATTGTGAAGTATTCATAATTTATAGCTAGTTTATAAACAAATTCAGAAACATAAGTTTCTTCTACCTTAATATAGATTTTCCTTTGCTAGATGCAACCAAGATACATGTTAATAGTTAAGTGTAATTATTACTATGATATGTCTTAGTAATAAACTGCAAGTGGAATACGGGATATTAGAATTAACCGGGTAATGTGAAGAAATGCGCGTCTCCCGCGCACACCGGCAGGCAGCGGGCGGGAGGGTGCTCCCACGGGTTGCTGATATTTTTAGTCCGCGACCATTACTTGGCACCGGCGGCCGTACTCGACTGCGCTAGTGATCTTTCTGAAATTTGTTCGCACTTAGGTACGGTCTCAATCTCGAATAACCCAGTCTAAATCACGGTGTAGAAGCAGTCGCCGCTTAGTAAAAAAACATGTGTGATTTGTATCTTGATGTGAAATTATGACGTTTTTTGAATATTACGTAATTTATCCTGGTTAAAGTGAGTGCTATTCAAAAAATAAAAAGTAATTCAAACACCATGACTGCCTTAAGTAGCAGCGGAAATGGGACAACTAGCCCCAGGCGCCATCGATACAGTCGCTCCTCCACCTCCAGCGTGACTCAGCTCCTATCGGACGGGTATTCTAGCATAATCAACCGCCTAACCCGCAGAGGACCTTCCGAAAAGTCCGATGTATCTGATGCAAAATTAAGCGCTGCCCGGACCCGTTACGATGACAAGCTGAACAAAACGAGTGCATTAGCAAGTGTGAGACGCTATGAAAATGCAAGACATATTTCACCATATGCTCCCTTGGTATCGGGTGCAGGTTCAACGAGAAAATTAAATGAGGATCGTATTCATTCTAGTTATCTGAGTTCTACTAAATCGCGCATAGAAACCTCGCCATTGCATACAAGTTCTAGTCTCAGCGCTCTAGGGCGCAGTGATTCGTTTCGTAAAGCTCATAACACAGATTTAGATACTAAATTGTCACCGTTTAATAAACGATATCCTCTCAGAGAAACCAATAATAATATTGATAGCACTGCACTCTTGGGCAGTACGCGGACGCGATTAGAAGATAAATATTCATCAGTGCTAGACCGGATTGCCTTACAAAAGAAAGAAAGGGCGAGAAAAGAAAAAGAAGATCGAGACAAAACATTAGAACCCATTTCATCATCTCGAGGGCTCATGAGAAGCTTCACCACAGCTGTTTTCGGAGAAAACTCTTTTAAACGAAACAACTATTCGAGAGAAAAGACCAGAGATAAGACACCGTTTAGAAATACTGCTGATAGGAGGTTAAAAGATAAAGGCGAATTAAAAAATGGCCACGATATACCTCTAAAAGACCGTACAAATTTTGGAAAAGATAGAGACAGCATCTATCGAAGACATCAAAGATCTCATAAACCGGAAGTGAGTCAAACTAATGACCGGAACGGGAAGTTATCCTTGCGTCCCATAGATATCGATATACATCCGGGAAATCGTGATTTAATCTCGCCCATGGACAGTGATAAACCGAGAACAAATCAAACCAAAACTCCGAAATCTTCTCCGAGCAAAGAAATCGGCAGACAAAGACAAATATATTTTCCAACCAGCGATGAAGACGACGACAAAACCCCAGTCGGAGATAGGATCCTGAGCGAAAGGGAGACGCGACGCAAGGAGATACAGAGTCTCATAATGAAGTACGCGCACCTAGACGAGGTGTACGGCCGGATCGCTGAAAAGGGGCGCAACGACGCGACGAACGAAACGGTCGCAACGAAGAAACCGGAGCCACTGGTGGTCGGAGATGTGGTGGTGCTGCCGCCCGAGCTGCGCAGTCGGCACCGGCCGCAGCGGCCCCGGCACCTGCTGCGGCGCGCGATCACGCCGCCCGTAAGCTCACGCTAACCGCCCGCCTGCGCCTGTGTGCCGAGCTAACACACCTGGTCCGTTGTTTTCAATATACACCTACACACACATTTGGTCGAAAATTTAGCCGAAATATCCGACATGTCCACTTAATATTTGCATCCACACAAATATACCTAGTGGACATTAAATATATTATTTGTTGACACGCAATTAAAATTATGATGGGGTTGCCCCTTGTAACGGAATGCATGTATGTACTGATAAATCTACAAATTGCAACAACCACGCTTAATACATGGAAATATGTATGATGTAATCATAAATAGTATTATTTTAATTAAATTTATCTGCCATTAAAGTGCCTACGCTATTCAACATTGTTAAAATATAACAATGTTTACACCAATTGAAAATATTGTACAGTTAACAACAGTTAGTCGGCTATCACAACGGGAAAATCTTTCTCAACATATTTTACATCATGCGCGATTAACTTTAAAATTTCCTGTAAATATTTTACGGCTGGGCAAACGCTATAAAATTAACTATCCACCGGTGGAACATAGATTTTTTGTAAACAGATTACGGAAATATCAACAATCCCAGATGTTACCTTATTAATTGCAAGAAATATCGAATTTCTTGAATTACCTGCTGATAGAGAATAAAATGACTTTGCCTACCCTTGATAAGAATATACACAATACACAATAAGCATTGTAGGGTAGACAAAATAATATTAATTGATAGTTCAGTACTGACATTTCTGTATCGCGATATAAAGTGTAAATAGTTGAGGGGAATTAAATTAAATCTGCAATGATAGTGCATGTGATAACTTTTTTCGTGCGTGTTTTAAAAACTAACATGTCTCTTTTCTGCCTTAATATATTTCATAGTGCTAAACGAAAACGAAGTCTTGATGCGGTCGCTTCTAACGTTAGTGTTGACTAGAGTTAGTTATTATTACATTTAGTTTTATTTCACTATCTAATTGCGGAATCGGGTGGACACTGTGAATCCTAATGATCCAAATTGTTTGCTAATTGTGAAAGAGTGATGTGATTGACGGTAGCACCGGAATCCTATCTGGACGAGCCTCGCCCATCCTATCCTAAGGCCCTGTCCCGGCGAGCGGCGTCCTACCGCGGGCGCCCGATGTCGGCCCGACTCGGGCGTCCGCCCAGCGTCGCTACGCAGCGCCCACCCGTCCGCCCTTTAACAGCATGTACGACACTCCATACAATTGTCGCTTGTCTGACGGGCAACCGTTCCATTGTCTGATTGTTGGGTACAACACTACTCGGGTCGTGGCGATCGTGTGGCGCTCTCCGGTGGCATGTGGCAACGTGGTGCGTGTGGCGTGATGTCGGCGGCGTGTGGCGTGTGGCGCGCGGCTCGCGGCGACTGCGGCTGCGGTGGTGCCCCGGCAGACCTCGCGAGCGCGCTCCTCCGTCAAGGACGACAGGGACGGACATCTGGTGTACTGGCCCGGCTATGTCATGGGAGCAAGATGTTCGTGTCCACATCATAACTACTATGTTTCACACTGCACACATACACTTTCATTACATTCTTATTGTGTACCACACACACACACACACTTAAACATGTTTACAAACTTAAACACAGCGCGATTCAGAAAACAGCAAATTCAAGAAAATTAAATTAATTGACCCAAACCTTCCAGTTCAAGTGATTCGTGTATAATATGAAGATACAAGATTACCATGCATTTTAAATTTTCAATGTTCTAGCAATTGAAACGGAAGTGATATATTTCTAGTTTGGTCATTGAATATATCAAATGGTCATGTTGGTTATATTGCCAGTCTTATAATTTCTTTTGATTACAAACTTATTATTTTAATATGCTATCAAACCAATACAAATTCCAACATGACTTGGGTTTCCATTCAATCTACTAATTGTGTATCCCTTGTTTTTATTACAGACAAAATCATCGACACGCTCGGTGAGGGCACCTTCGGGAAGGTGGTCGAGGTGAAAGATTTAGAAATGTGAGTATCTAAGTATACAATACTCTCAGTTTCTTCTGATTTAATTGAAATTTGTTCGGCTGTGTCCTTTACGCATGGGTAATTGTTGTGTTGTGTCGCTGTAATTGTTTAAAACTTTATCTGTAAATACAATTTAATTACCTTTTTATAAACAGTCCGTAAACAAGATGTTCTGGTATCTACATCTATATTTATGTGCTAAATTTTCCGACACATCTCTTGATTATTTATCTGATGTGTGCGATTGTATGTGGTTTATTTTGTTTAATTAGTGATATATGACATAAGCTGTCACCACAATCTTGCACTGCTTCGAAGTGTCGTTCACTTCTCGCCACCGGATGATGACACATTATTTGGCCATTATTTGGGTACATGCCTCCATTGCAATTATTCAGAATCTATTTATGTTTGTTTATGGTAGGCGTGTAGATAATTTCCGTATTCAGTGCCAATAAAGTTTTGTTTATCTGAAATTTTATATTATATACTAATACAGTCCTATTTATAACTTTCCAGGGAGCACAGAATGGCTCTGAAGATAATTAAAAACGTAGAGAAGTACAGAGAGGCTGCGAAACTAGAAATAAACGTATTAGAGAAGTTAGCTGAAGTTGACCCTGATTGTAAACAGTGAGTTTTGAAATGATATTTGGTTCAGTTACATGTATGTATGGTGGTATTTCTTTTGTATGACACATGTTGATGTCGCGCAGTCACCCAACGTTGTGGCAATATTTGACCTTGCGCGTTTGCGAGGTGTCGCTGGCATTCCGCCAGCCACCATCCGCCAGCGAGTGCGATGTCAACTCATAACATAAAAATACCAACTGCTATATCGTCTCTAATCTTCTAAATAGCAATTCTGTCGCAAAGTGTCACGCCCTTGATACTTGTCGTTGCCCTTGATTTTAATTTCATATACAAATATAGAATATGTACTTGACAAATTTTTAACACTTGCATGCTTCTCCCCTTTCAGTTTATGTGTGAAAATGCTGGACTGGTTTGAGTACCACGGACACATGTGCATTGCATTTGAAATGCTTGGACAAAGCGTATTCGACTTCCTTGTGAGTAATCTTGTTGTTGTTTTTTTAATGACGTTTTAATTATCTATTTTTAACGACAGAACCACTCAACATCCCATCATGAAGGTGTTTTTAATACATAAATGCCACAGCCTAAAAATGAACACTTAAATTTTACTGCCATTAATACTTTATTTTACATAAGGTTGCGTTTCTTTTATATTTAAAATGTGAAGAATTCTCAAACGTAGTTGGTATTTTTTAATTAGTAATAATGTGAGGTGAATAGAGACAATTATGTCACGCATCAGGACATAAGTTTTCTATATCTATTATACAAATAAAACAAAACAAAACAAATTATAGTACGAGTGAACTTACGCTCTACCCGGTTCTTAAGCGATAACCCATGAACTAGTTTACTTTATATAAATTATGACGGAATGTTGCCACACTATAACAACTAATGAATGTTCTATTTTCGTATTTTATTACATATTACATGTTCTTATTACCTACAGATAATTAAGGTTACATAAAAAAGAAAAATATTTCATATTATTTAAAATATATAAATTTTAATAAAATTGAACTACATAATATAATATAAGGCTTATCTAATCAGAATAATTATATATTCAATAAGTCTTTTGTATTATAATGATGTTTAGATGCCCCAGTATATTTATTCTACTTCATAACAATTATTTACAGTATGTCTATTTAATTTAGCGGAACCACTTCTTTATATAATGCTTTTGTTTTATATTTCAGGAGAACAACAATTACCAGCCGTACCCCCTTGAGCAAGTGCGGCATATTTCGTACCAGCTTATATACAGTGTACTATTTCTGCATGACAATAAGCTCACCCACACGGATCTCAAGCCTGAGAATATTCTGTTTGTGGACAGCGATTACGAAGTGGTCAATGTGTACAGCAGTGGCTCAAAGAAGGTACTATATAATAATAATAATATTTAATGTTAATGTCGCACCTGACCATAAAGTGGACTTTTTTTACGCGTACGAAAAATCCCGCTACTTGGTCAGGCGGTGACATAAAACAATGATCTTACCTCGGACGATAAAAAGGCCTCAGATCGCATATTTATCACCCTCGCCTTCGGCTCGGGCGTCAATTACTTTCGATCTGAGATATTCTTTGTTTTATCGCCTTTGGTATAAATGTACTATTAATTAATGTCTGTTCAAATACATACTTAATTAACAACAGTGGCAGGAGTCTCTTTTAATTAACTGAATTACTGTTATTACGAGGAACTAATAAATGAAATAAATAAATAAACTTATACGCTTAGTATTTGTATTTGTTAATATTGTATGTCCAAGTAAGATATTCACTAAAGACTTCGCATTATTTTTACTAAAGTTCGTTCCCGCTCTGAACTGCGCCGGTGACTAGGCACTAGCTAGCTTAGGCTTAGATAGCAGGTTGTTGACAGTCTGAAAACTCCAGACCGTCGCTAATGACAATTGGTGTTATATCTATGACTACATAATATTATCTTTAATAGCGGTTCATATTTAGACTTTGGATTTTTAAAGAACACACAAAACCAACTGGCTGATAAGTAGGTATCTTAGAATAATATGAGCACAAAGAGTAATATGAACAGATAGTCAATTATAATGCCAAGTATAATTTAAATCTATGCATGTTAAAATGTCACATCGCAGTTGAAATTTGCTTTGGACGTAAATAGTTATATAACTGTATATTAAATAGTTATTAACTGTATATTCGAACCAATTGATTATGCTATTTAGTCATCATGTGGTGCATTCCTAAGATCTGCGGCTAAGTACACCTTAACAGTATTCATCCTGTTATATTTAAAATTGATAATATCTTTCTGCATAAAACTTATTTTATTCTAAAACAACCCTTGTTATCATTACCTATAGTAGGAATCATAGTTAAATTGACAGCATAAAATATCAGGTTACCCAGAATTAACAAACTTTAGATTTTCAATTATGTTTCAATAATTTAAGATAAAGACAGGTGTGGAGGTTAGAAATAATTATTAATGTTAATTAATGTACCATTTAATATTATCTTACTGAATATCCCATTTAATTGCTTCTAGACACACGATTTGCTGCGCGTCAAACGGAGTGACGTGCGTCTGATTGACTTCGGCAGCGCAACCTTTGACCACGAGTACCACAGCACGATCGTGTCCACCAGGCACTACAGAGCGCCAGAGGTTATATTAGGTAAATTCTATGATATCTACGCTATTTCCTTCATTATTTACATTTCAACATATTCCACAGTTGTTTAGACATTGCTGGTACTATTGTTAACTTTGGATAGAAATGCGTTGCGACTGCACATTTCTTCTGTAGAGGTTAATAGCGTCATTGTAGCTTACGCAACTTAGTTGAATATTTATCAGAGAAACCTAACATCAAGCGTGAATTATACATTTAATCGTATTAAAATGAAGCTTCTTAAGTAATATCACGTCTTAACTAAATTTACATAGTTGTTGATTACCTACCTGTTACCGTTCTAATATGCATACTCTAATCTCGTATGTATCTATAAAATATACGTGTCGTGTGACAAAGTTATGTTATTAGTTACAGTGATCAATTTCGTTTTATAATGTTTTATTGTTATATATTTCCAGAACTAGGATGGTCCCAACCATGTGACGTATGGTCGATCGGTTGCATCATGTTCGAGTTGCACCTGGGTATCACGCTGTTCCAGACGCATGACAACCGGGAGCATCTCGCCATGATGGAGCGTATTCTGGGACCCGTACCCTATAGGTAACAACCATTATATTACATTATTCGACTGAAAATTATAATAAATGTTAGAATACTATTACAAAGAAAAAGACAACATTGGGATTGCCATTTTCTTTATGTCAAATGGGACACTGCAAAGGACTGCAAATGTATACTGAACTAACTAGTGACATGTATTTTAATAAACAGCAATTGTTAGCTAAGAAACAGTCATATTAACAGTTAGTAGCATTTCAGGCAGGTTAACACGAACCATTTTCTTAGACCAATTTAATGTCAACTCGTTTGTTGTGTTAAACGTTAAGTTTTATAACATTGTCATGTGTTTCCCGTTACATGGGACTTATAGAATGTTTGAATAAGCTGTTAATGAGGCATATAACTTGCTGGTGATATTTAAAGCTGAAGAATAGATTAACCAATTACAACTACCGACATGTATCTACTATTTGTTACAATAACGAAATCTATGTCAAATAATCTAGACTAATTATTTATTTAAATATAATCAATATGGTTCTGTATGAGTAACAGACATACTAGCAGTGACCTTTTAAGAGGGCGTTCTGAGATATATTTATCTGGTGCTAATAAATGAATATGTCACTGTTACAGAATGGCGCGGAAAACGAGAACAAAATACTTTTACCACGGAAAATTAGATTGGGATGAAAAATCGTCAGCAGGCAGATATGTCAGAGAAAAGTGTAAACCACTTTTGGTAAGATACATTTCTATGGTATAATTATGACAATGGATATGGCATTATATCATCAACATCATTCATCATTACCAGCCGTTTAATGTCCCCACTGCTGGAGTACTGGCCCAGTGCGGCTTGGTGGGTATTAATGACTGCAGGTGCAGCCGGGGCCAACGGCTTATCGTGTCTTCCTAAGAACGGATGAAATCGAGATAATAAAATGTTGGTCACCCATCCAGTGGACCGGTATATGTAAACATTGCTTAGTTTGCGCAATTGCAACCCGAGCGCACTCCGCTATCGAGCTCGTATTATATGAATGACGCATACCTATTACGCAATTAGGCTATTATCATAATGCTCCGTAAGAGATAAGTAATGAGGACATTATAAGTATGATGTACTTATCTGCTTCATTTCATGACCATTATATCACATTACTGCAATAATAAAATATCCACCAAGAGAGTAAAACCTCGTCTCGTGTTTGGAGTAACCTGGAGACAGGACAGGCATAAATGATGATAAAGAAAACACTTCCTTACCCGTATTGATGGAAATTATTGATGTAAGTGTTTTGTTTACATTGCAGAGGTACCTACAGAACACTAGCGAAGAGCACCGACAGTTGTTCGACTTGATCGCGCGCATGTTGGAGTACGAGCCTTCGCAGCGGATCACGTTGCGTGAGGCCCTCTCACACCCATTCTTCCACAAACTGCCGCCGCATCAGCGCCTCGGTAACAATTGCTATATTAAAGTTAAAACCCCTTCAATATTACAATAAAGAAAATGCTATATAGAACCAGTCCATCATCATCTGTCTTCCTGTACTGTTCCGATTGTCTGGGGTCGGCGCAGTGCGTTTCCTCCTCCATTAATATCGGTCAGGCGTCATCAAGCGGATGGCTTTAAGGTAACAGGTGCTACTGATGAATACAAATGTATATAAAAGTGCTGGAAGTCCTTTCCATGTCGAGACACCGATGAACAAAGAGAGCCAGGGCTTAAGTTTTACAACCGGATCCGTGCTCGTCACCAACCCTGGCTCCAACGCAGTTAACAACTTCTAAATATTAGACATTTTAATTCAACCCAAGGGTTTCGTAAAAGTCGTGAAACTCCCTTTCACGACTTTTCGTCCGGTAATGATTAAATTGAGACACTCGAACAACATCATACCCAAAAAGGATTAAGCAGGAGGCCGACTGTAAATCATAATCCAAAACCACCCTAATCACTCTTGCTCATCAGTCTCTCTATATGGTTCCTTTCCATCACTGTTCTATACATTCCTTTATATTTCCGGTGTGAAATAAAACGGATTGGATGACAAAACGTCGTAACGATATGAATTGAAGAGGAAAAATACTAGCCACCCAGATTACCTGGGAACGGCGCAGGAAGAGGATGGTGATAATGAGTCTGTAAAATATCGAATACCCATAGGATGAATTAACTTTAGTGTGATTTAGATGTCATTGTTAGTTTTCTTGTTAGTTCAATCTTTTAAATCTAGATTGAAAAATAACAATTTGGAAGTCCGCCAGCAATTTTATTGTATTAGATACAGAATGTTAATGACCCACACTGCTTGATCATCAATATTCTTTTTTACAATCCAACATTCCGACACCACCACATTTCTAAAATTATCTGCATAGTTTCTATGTCAGACAGTATGTTATATGGAGGTGCATTTAAAGACATATTTTAAAATTGTATATTTTATACTTGTGTCTTATTATAACACCTAGATGTTGCTTGGTTTTGTGGTTCTATGACATATTATTATGATCAAAATGTTTTGTTATAGGACACCAGTTTACAAGGCCGTCGTTCCTTAGGTCAGGCCTATTCAATCGCTGTTAGATGCTTTAAATAAGCTTATATTTAATATTTGATTGCAATCATACTGTGACATAATTAATTACACACGCTACGTGAAACATACCCATCAAATCGCTATATCTATTTTCACGATATTTATAAGACGGTCAACTTGTGCGGGGGACGCTTCACGTAGCGTCTTCACGCAAGATCCAAGTATTTGTGTTGTCAGTGTTTTATTGGTTTTCGCTTCTTTTCTTGTTTCTATTATAACCTTTGTGACCTTTACAATTGTTTTAATGTGGATTAATTCGAGCCAATAAACATAAAATAATAGTTAATCGATCGATGTTACGATAAATGATGTCTTTATTTGCAGTTATTTCAATTTTTAATGACTAATTTTTTGTTTAACATTTTGGATAAAGTTCAAGTTGAAAGACCCCACCCACATATGCACAGGTCGTTGATTTTTCGACAAAATAATCTTTTATGTCACACCTAACCATAAAGTGCACTTTTCCGCCAGCTACGCGTACGCGTAATCTCACTTTCTGGTCAGGGAGTGACATATTATGATCTTACCTCGGGCGATAAAAAAGAAAACCTCAGATCGCATATTTATCGCCCTCGCCTTCGGCTCGGCCATGAAATACTTGCGATCTTCTTTCGTTCTTTGTTTTATCGTCCTTAGTATAATCTACTATTATCTATCTGGTAATTTAGTAAAAAGAGAATAATGTGGGCCAGATTTATGTCAATTAACATTATCCAATCGCATACATATTGTTGATATATTTTCTTAATAAAGTGCAGAAGTTTAGAATCTAATGTATCCCTGTGAATGTTACAGGCAATGACCGCACGCGAGTTAACGGCGAGAGTTCAGGTTCGCGCGAGCGCTCCCATTCGCTCAGCAGGTGAGGCCCTGACCGGGCAGAGACGCGCCGCCGGCCCAGGCTCGGGCTGCTCGCTCCTGGCCCTCGGAGCCCTGGGCCCGGTGCGCGGCCCGACGCGGCCGCTCCGGGCCTGCCCCGGCGAGTGCGATAGTCAATTGAGCGGGTCCACCCCGCGACACGTGTGGAAACTTGTACAGTAACGAAAGTGATAAGTGATAAAATATTTTGTCGGACAATGTAATCTAGGTAATATTTTGTTGTGAATCGGTACTTCTCAATTTGTATTTATAAATAATTATTCGAAATAAAGACTGTCAGTCTAAAAGTTATATTGATTTTTATTTCGATCAATTTACACACGACGTCGCTTTGATTCTGTTGAGATTCAATTGAGGTAGCTTCATCATTTTCTATAGTTTCAGCCGCTCTCTAACTTGACGTCTCTGAGTGCAGCAGTAAGCCTGCACCACGCGTGTCCCGAATACAAAATGCTACTCAAATTTTGAGCACTGATACAAAGTTAAGTGTAATACCTGTCAGAGTTTGTATGGATAAACATAAATTTTGACGATAAATTAAATGTTAAGCCGGATTTAAACTTTGAGTAGCGTTTCGGGGTATGGCTGTTAAAAGAAAGGTTTTCTTTACATACTTCAATCTTTACATACTTTGACATGTAGGGGATTCTGAAGGATTTACTCTCAAATTTGAACATCGTCTAATAGGGACCCCTAGCCTAAAACAGGCAAACATAAATGAAACAGATGTTTGTTTTTCATAAATAGTATATTAAAATTTACATAAAAATACCACACATTTATAAAATTCAATTTAGTAAAAACAGTAAATAATTCACTCTACATTCCTTTAAATGTAAGCAGCAACACTTGATTTTAAATATAACGAACGACATGGAATGGAATGGCTAATTATAACTATATACAGCAGCGATATACAAATCGAATAAATAAAATGCTTCTCTACATTTCTACAACATTTATTATTAATAATTTGAGACATTCACTTCCAATAGCGTGGTAATATCTAAATAGTAGTTTATCTGTAAAATTAAATCGTTGACCATTTTGAGTTTTCAAAATTATGTTCAATGTTCAACAGAAAATGAGTTACTTAATTGCATGGTTGAAAAACTACCACCCGCATTGCGGTTGTAATTCTACTTGATGAAATAAAATGGAGCTAGTATGAATAAGGCGCACTTTTGGTGAATTTTATTGTGCAATATTTTTTTAATCCGATGATGAAATGGCAACAAATCATCATGAGAATTAGGGCGAAGCCAGATAATTGGAATGCGATTGCGACGTCGCGTCATTACAATGACTTGAAATAAATAACGCTATCAATTCATAGGTAAAATAAAGCCTGTCCTATGGTAGGACAGGCTTTGTTTTACTCCCGCCTATATCTGTTTAATACTTTCTATAAAATATTACATTTTGGTCCGCGTACAATCAATAGTAAAAATTAACGGTACGACGTTGCAAACAATGATTATATGGCTTCGTCTTGGCGTAGTCGTACTGAGAATTATTAAAGTGTAGTATACAACAATCGCCAAAACGTAAACCAAAAAAGAACACTCATTTAGTGGGCGTTCAGTGCTTATTTTTAAAGAAACTTAAACAGAAATTTGATAAAAATTTAAACAGTTGCTTGTACGCACGAATAATTTTGATGATTGTACTTGCTATTTTTAATTGCAACCCTTCAACACAAAGTCTATGAGATTACTACACAACTCATGCGATTAAAATATCATGGCAGGATATATTTATACTAATTATTGAACGTACAATATTATAATATTAGCGTATCAGCACAATATATTTTGATAATTAGACAATGCGCTGGCATGTTTAATAAGTCAACACTGCTTGATAAAACGCAATATCGCATCTATTCACGTAAGATTTTTAGTTATCATCACGACAACGATCTCTTTAATTTATAGTTATTATTTTAATTAAAAAATCTTATGGTTCTGTCAATTAGAAATTTAAATGATTTGCCATTTTCACGCGTTTGAAATCACGTTTAATTAAGTTATCAACATTATTTCCCAGTTATTACCGAAAGCGATAAATAACGTCATACATTTTACATTAATTGAAGTGAAACTTGGATCTTCATATCAATCAATGTAAAATTTGCAGTTACCACTATGAGTTATCATTTTAATAATATAGTTCCGAGACGGTACCAGGAATTCTTTGATGAGGTACGAAGGTATTTTTCTCGTCTGTCATGTCTCTTTTGTTCCTCTTGGTCGAGTTGCGTTGCGGGGGCTTGGTATGTACTGCTTAAGTTAAATCATGTCGACACTGGGCCCACTGTTGGGCCATGAGTACACGGGCGGTATAGCGGGCGGGTAACACACATCGTACATTTGCGCGCGAATGAACCGCTCTGTGTCGATTGGTTGCGGCATTACTGTAGCCTTGCCTGGAAATAGAAGAGCAATGGAGTTAAGTATGCATTTGAACCCTTTATAGGGCAAGTTTACATATTTCGACCCTATAAAGGGCAGTGGCAAAATCGTTGCCACCATAATTAAAACCTAATGATCTGTAATACATCTGTAATACATTTAAATTTTCAACTTTATGCGGCAGTAGCAAAATAGTTGCCACCATAATTTGAACTATAATAATTTGGAATAAGATTAAGATTTAACCAATTAATAACATTGCGCCTTTGTGGAACTAATTATATTTTTTTACTACCGTCAACACTGTTAATTTTGGAGTTGCTTAAGAGCGCTTACGCACTACATCCGATCTTAATCCGTCAAAAAATTATTGGTCTAGAAACCTCGGACAGAGATCGGATGTATTGTGTAAGTTACCATAGAAATAGTTCAACGGCTACAGCGGACCGGCAAAATCTCGGATTCGGATCGGATGTAGTGCGTAAGCGCTATAAGTGTGAGATAAGATATAAAAACCGAGACGTTTATTAGGAGGTACCAATAGAAATACCCACCAATCTTGTAGGCGTATTCCACAAGTTTCTTGGCAATTCTCACTGAGCAGTTCTGAATCTCTTCGAGGGGCGGGTAGAGGCTGCCGGAGTCTAAATTCTCCTGCGTCACTGTCTCTGCCAGCGCCTGTAAGATAAAGAGTAGCCGCTCAAAGTTTTATCCTTCTTTTTCATTACTATTCTTATAAGCAGCTAAAAAAAATAAGACCAGAAATCTTCTCAACAGGCGAACCAGCTTCTCAGCCAACCAGGACGTCAACTCACTTTCTCTAACTTACAACTTCACGTTGTGAATCAATGGCTACACTCGCCTCGTTATACATCGCCTATTCCCATCTATTGCCCAATTTGTGCCCACAAATCGCAGCATGCAGCCCATTACTCATAGCTGTCTTTAGTCGCCTTATACCACACCATCGGGAGAGATGTGTCAGAGGAGGCCAGTTGTAAAACCTAAGCCAAAACATTGAGCAGTGTGGATTGGAATATTGTCATTCCAATCACTCCTCCGTTCATCGGTCTCTGGATATGGTCCATTCCATCTCTTTTCTATATCTATTCATTCAACACTAGCACCTTTCCGGTGTGTTGGATGGTATGAATCAAAAGCGAGTGGATGGCTTGATGACGTCTGACCGATATGAACGGAAGAGGAAACATACTGCGCCGACCCCAGATAGACTGGGAACAGGGCAGGGAGAAGAAGAAGATTGTGTTCGTTCCGACAATTTGTGATAAGTTAGCCAGCCTCCCTATGGTTGAGGGTTCCAGGCGCAGCTCGATCCATCTTCGGCCCCTATAGTCACTTACCATCAGGTGAAGAGATGAAGGCCAACTAAGACCTTCCATGTCTGGCTTAAAATAAAAAAAGCAACAGATGGACACCCACCTCGGCGGCGAGCAGCATGAAGTCGTCGGATATGTCGACGATGCCGGCGCACATGATGCCGAGCGCTAGGCCGGGGAATATGTACGCGTTGTTGCCCTGCCCCGGGCGGAACACGCGCCCGTCCTTCGTGCGGTAGTCCGGGAACGGGGAGCCCGACGCGAATATGGCGCGGTCCTGGAGCACATACATACATACATACATAAATCACGCCTATATCCCCGAAGGGGGTAGGCAGGGGTGAATTAATAAACACTCACGTTTCGCTATTGCCATACATCTGGCACGAAAATAGCATTGGCAGCTACAGTACCTTGTACGACACCCACGGGAGAGATGGGGGTGGTGACAATTGTATTCTGCTCTGCCGTCACCACACGGCCATTACAAAAACAATGTTTTCAAATAGGTAGAATGTTTCCTGTGCCACGGTAATTTAAGGTAAGTGATGATTGATGATCACATCACATTACCAGGATTCGAATCCGGTATCTCTTGGCCTTGACCGGCGTAGACGAATGGTCAGATCGCTGTGTTGTAGAACGACCACTGATCGAAGCCACATCACCTACAAGGCTAATCTTTTACAAATCTTTTACAAAGATATTGTTTTTTCTATCAGCAGATTCGATAAGTTCTAGAGTGTGCTCCAAATAAGTCTGCGCGCGATGGGTGGCGCTGCTCGCTCACTTTGACACTCCTAGCAAACAATATAGCAGACTGAGTTTAAGTTGCTATTTTGACAACGCGCAGACTTATCTAGCGCGCTCTCTATGTACGGACCTCTGTGTTGCTGTAGGCCTCCTCCGCGGTGCACTCCGCCTTGCTGGTGGGGTTGGACAGCGCGAAGATGACCGGCCGCGCGTTGAACTCGCCCATCTTGCGCAGGATCGCCGGGGTGAACGCGCCGCCGATGGCCGCCGCGCCTACAATCACAAAATCACAATATGTTCTTAGAATATCCATAACGTTTTAATTTTACATCATCATCAAGTCCCCACTGCTGGGGCACAGGCCTTTCCCAATACATCGCCTATTGCCATCTATTGGGCACATGGATGGAAGAGTGTAAGGTTAACGCTCCCTAGCCCGACACCTAACCACAACCGCCTCGCCGCTAGGCGTTCATGCCACGTGGTCAACAGGTGAATACGTTAATACCCACTAAGCCGCACCACTCCAGCTTGATGGGTTATGACCTATTCTCCCTGTATGCATATTCCTCCATCCATAGGGAATGCCTGTACCCCAGCAGTGGAGACATTAAAGGGCTGGTGGGTGGTGACTGATGGATGATGATGACGTAGTAGAATAATGAGACTGACCTATGGGCACAAAAAGGCTGGTGACAATAATAATAATGATACGGGGAATAATGAGAAAAAGACTAACCTTACCTATAAGCACCGGAAAACTGGTGATAATGATATTTATGATGACGGAAATTATCAGAAGAAAATTGACCCAAGAGCACCAAAAGGCTACTATAATAATGATAATGAGAATAAGACTGACCTATGAGCACCGAGGGCCGCACAAGGTCGACCACCTCCTCCAGCGTGCGTACCGGCGCGCGCTCCTTAGCAAACTTCTCTTTGTGCTCGTTCAATCCACCCTCCGGGCGGTTCTTCACGATGAGACCCTTCGAGTCCACCATGTAGATGCGACCGCGGGCGTCCGCTTCGTCGGCGCCCTCCGCCTTCATCGCCATCACGCACAATTCCGCGATGCCTAGGGAGGCCTGCGAGGAACAGTGTTTGTGAAAGGTGCATGATGGATGGTGTGTGTGGCAGTTGCAAAGGATTGCTTGCTTCTGATTGGTGACTTTTTAACTCAGCTTACTATATTGCGATTTTGAATTAAAAACTTTATGTAATAAAATTAAATGTTGGTAAAAATGTTACAAAGAATATTTAAACCAGAACCAGAGCTATCTTTTGAGCACGTAAATCGTAATATATTGATAGGTGGTATAACAAAAACGTTGCAGCTATTGCTCAGTACTATTTTAACCGCAATAGACGACAACAAAATTAAACGTATTCTTATCTGCACACAAGGCAAAAATAACCCACACGGCAATACATTGATAAATAAAACTACTAAACGTTAAATCACTGGTAGCTTTAGGTTACATACCTCGCCGGCTCCCTGGAACACGATGGTGTTCTCGCAGAGCCGCTTGCCGGTGAGCCGCAGGCTGGCCAGCAGCCCCGCCACCGCCACCGACGCCGTGCCCTGGATGTCGTCGTTGAATGTGCAGTACCTGCCGAGTACATGTTCTAAACTTAGGGCCTGTTTCACAATCGACGGGTAAATTCGGGGTAGCTTACTTGGCAGGCAGATCATTTGACAGTTGTAATAAGTATGACATATAATATGTCAAATGATTTGCCAAGTAAGCTATTCAGAACTTGTATATATATTTAACGTGTATTCCATTACAAAGGGGAAAATAAATTTCCGCTTCAGGATAAATTTTACATGCCAATTTTACTTAAATTTTTATGTTAATGCGAAAATGATATCAAAGTACCGCCTTCATTGCAGTGTCCTAATTCGGTTCTCTATTTCCCTTTATATTTAAGTACATACCAAAACTACAGTATTCATCCAAATATACCTTTCAAACTGTCCCGTTAAACATTTTAATGTCAATCCAGTCATTCATATCAACACCACTGTCATTTTCAAGCTCGTAAATAAATGCATCTACGTGATTGTGTACTCACTTCCCACGGTACTTCTCAAGGAGTCTAAACGCGTTAGCGTTGGCGAAGTCCTCGAACTGGATGAGGCAGTTCTGTCCGAAGCGGCGTACCACCGCGCACATAAACTCTTCAATGAACTCGTCGTACTCCGCGCCGCGCACCCGTCTTTGCCTCAGGCCAATGTACAGAGGGTCGTCCAGCATGGTCTGGTTGTTAGTGCCCACGTCTGCAAGTGAACTCAATCAATATTACTGTTCAGGTTGACAATGATAGATATTCCTACAAAACGGAAATGAATGCACAAAGCTGTGGTAATAGTATCACATCGTCTACATATAGGTAAAACTCCAATATCCTTAAACTTCATCAAACCAAACTGCCTTCTACTTGAACCAGTGCGTGGTGAGACTAAGTATGATCCAAATGCTATAACACAACTTGAACTTATAAGCGTATTGCCTAGGTCTTACTACGTGTATTAAACATAATAGAACTTAGTATTGTCAGTGAAAACGCAATGACCATATCGAGAAAAGGTTTATGATGAATTTTTGGACACATTGAGGTCATATTCAGGTCAAGTCCCGTCAAGCTCAATATGCTATTCATCAAAAACTTAAACTTTAACAGTAATATGTTAGAAATTGCACCAGGAACTTTGCTGCCCACTTCTCGTTATAATATAAATTTTCAGCAGCTTTTCAATTCCGACTTACCTAATGTGATCGGGAGGCACTGGTGTGGCTTGATGCCGGCCAGCGCGGTGTAGAGCGCGAGCTTGCCCACGGGAATGCCCATGCCGCATGCGCCTAGGTCGCCCAATCCCAGGATACGCTCACCGTCGGTCACAACGATCGCACGCACATCTGTCTCCGGCCTAACAATGAAAAAGTAGCATTTTTGTACCATTAAGGTATACTAATATTTATGTCAGTTCAATTTAATTTAAAATAAGTATATAAATAAAATTATTAAAAATGATCATTTTTAAGAAATGTGAATTGTATAACTTCTATTCTGCTAACGAATTATTAGAAGGCCGAACAGATAAATTATTTATCAAAGCCAAGAATGAAGTCAACTGTAGTAGATACCTAAGATGCCAAGGCAGGTAATCTGAATTGCCATAGACATACAATATAAAGTCCCGGTTTCTGCCTGCCGCAGAATATAACATATACTTAACTAAATATACAATTGAATAATGGTAAATACCAAACCCGCTGCCTTGTGAATTAGTCTAAAATAACCTTGAACTGTTTCCTTGGTTTCTTGAAATAAACGGAATTACGAAATATTCAATTTTCTAGTTGTCGCTTAGGGAAAATAATCTCTATATGGGCATAACATTATAATCGAAATAATAGCCATTAAGTCGCTACCGCATATAGTCATTCCACGCTTAACAGTTTCAATGTCATTATTAATCTATGGTAGACATTTGGCGTCTATTAAAAGTACAACAACAAAAAAGTTATGAGAAGAGCTCGAGGACACAGTGGTTATTAGCGTATAGTTATCCCCACAGTCTAACTGTCGCACTCAGAGATGTCAAATAACGTTAATGAGTACTTAACGTCAAAAAATTACAATTCAAAACTAGTCGCTATTCTTGCCGGATCTATGGTCTAGATTTGAATGAAAATTTTTGACATTAAAAACTCATTAAAGTTAATTGACGTCTCTGAGTGCGGCAGTAAGTCTTACGTAGACGAGCCTATTGATGATTCACTAAGAACGTTGCTGCCTATACCTTATTATATTATGTATTGTAACATAGTCTCCTTGTGGGTGTCGCCACAAGAGCGGTAAGGGTTGTGACAATTGTATTCTCTCTGTCGTCACAAGACAACGTATTTTCTTATGAGAGTTATGCGCATACAATAATACAATTATGTATACAGAAGTGTAAAATTGTAAGCATACCAGTTCTTGAGGATATCGTAGACATGTCCCTTGTCATGTATGGTGATGAACAGGCCCCTTGGGCGCCGATAGATGAGCCCATACTTCTGGCAGGCCAGCCCAACAGTCGGCGTGTACACGATGGGTAGCATTTCCGACACGTTCTCACCCACAAATCGATAGAACAAGTGTTCATTGCGGTCCTGGAAATAGCATTGATGATTTAGAAGATTTTGTGTATAATAATTATAAACTGTGTAATAACTTATAACCATAAACGTGCGATTTTCTAGAAATTAATGATTTTACCTTGCCATAACTTATCCCCCAATAAAATTATTAATGAATATCTTAACGTTGTACTCGAAATTCTCTTTGACTAAGTTAACTATACTCCAGCCATTACAGCGAGAGACTATATGAAAAAAAAAAAAAGCCTTCTATTAATAGTCGCCAATCGTTTAGACATCCAAATTGTTTACATTTTATCTCCCTCTTTATAATGACTGGACTAGAGTAGAAATCTATTTCTAAAGAGCCATCGTAGTGTAGGTAGTGTCAAACGAATATTTATTTAGGTAGGTACAATTTGGAAATAGAACAATTATTATTGTAGCGGAACAAATTGAAACAATAAAAAAAGTTAGGTCATCTCTCTGAAGAATCGACTTGTTTACTACCTGACTTTTTGCACAGTTTCGTAGGTACGCACTACCCAGACAGATTACGTAAGTTTTGTTTTCGTCAACACGAAACATAGTGGTCATATAGTGGTCTGTATTCATCATAGGAGTAAATATGTATATCAACGTGAAATTAGTTCGCCCTTCATACTTAAGATTTGCCAAATCGCATTCACCATAATAGTATGGCGCAAGCGTTTCGACCTCGCCGCAGCTGCGGGAACCACGCATCGAGGAACCCTCTCACCAGCTCTAAATTATGTTCGTTTGTGCCTTAAAATAGCTAATGGCACAAATTCATGATAGCTGTGATATTCAGTTACTATTTTGATCATAATTTGAACATTATACCTATAAATGTTAGAAATAATAGTATACATACACAGAATATTGTGGTTAGAAAAAGTTCGAAAAATTTTAGTATTGATACGGGAATCGAACCCGCGTCCTCTGCGATCCGGGCAGATGCCTGTACTACTTACTCGATCCATCAAGAATATATATTTTTAGAACTTTTTCAAACTGCAATATTTTTTGTTATTCAGGTTTATTTAAATTGTTTATCGCGAACGACGCTATTCGTTGTTCTTGCCAAGGTGTTGTTAGATTTTTGTAATCAAGAGTAGGTAGGTAATTAATGACTTTTGTTTACGACTGACAAACTTACTAGAAATATTTCTCCTTTCAAAACAGATCAATTATCAGTTTTATAATGATGTAATGTGATTGCTAAACTGTGGTAGTAATGTGTTATCACTAGCAATTAATGACTTTTGTTTACCACTGACAAACTTAATAGAAACATTTCTCTTGTCAAATCAGATCAAATATCAATTTTTATAATAATGTAATGTGATCGATTAAAAAGGCAATGCATTTCGAAGGTGATTTTGGCACGAAAAGCACAAACTGTCATCCTCATATTCTAAAAGTGACGTGTTCTACGCACCAGCAAGCCCATCAAGTAGATGTATTTGTTGAGCGGATCTTCGTAGCGGTCGATGGACAGTTTGCACATCTGCACCTGTTCCTCCTGCGTTTTGACCCTGGCCGGCAGCAGCCCATGGATGCCCAGCACCTGGCGCTCCTCGATCGTGAACGCCATGCCCTGAACAAATTGGAATGTTGTTTGGTAAATAAATCAAAACAGCACAACTTACACCAGGAATCATCATAATGGAGTCGTCTGACCGATATTCATTCATATTCATATTTCATTTTTATTAGCAAAAGGTCTATAAAAGGATATGAATGGAAAGGGGAACATCCTTTTCCATTCATTTTCCATTCCAACTATAAAATAGTACTACATATGTCCCTATATATAAATTCACTTGGGCTTGAGACAAAATGTAAACAATCTTGATGTGTCTTTTAATTTCAAATACAAAAATAAAAATGTGTAACACCAATATTTCAAAGCAGCCATAAGTATTTGTAGACAAATACTAGATAGATAGATAAATAATACAATAATGTAGATAGATAAATAATTTGAAAATGTATGTTAGAATACACGTTTCTTGTTTTTAAGAGCATTTAATAGATAAAGAGACATGTCCAGATTGTTTACATTTTGTCTCAAGCCCAAGTGAATGGGGTATAGTTACAATTACGGAACATACCTAGATACGTAAATACTAGAAAACTAACCGCATATGGCACATGTAATATTAATTGATTTATATAATAAATAATAATAATATTTAATTATTGGTGATGTCACCTCCACTAAACGTCAATATGGACGAGAAGTTGATACTTTGTATCTAACCACTTAAAGTTATAACAGAATGTAGGTAAATCATTATAGCGTATACTTTAATAAATGATCGGAAACATTTACAATGATAATATAGCTTAATAACCACTGCATGTAATTGTTATTAAAAAAACATTGTTTGTGATTGCACATCCTACAAATTATCAATATAATATTTATTAATAAGTATTTTTATGCACTTATTGTATCTAATTTTAAAATTGTTTTCGCCAATAATAATTTATACAATAATTATTATAGTTGCTACAATAATATTTCGCACATGCTAGAACTAGTAGAACAGGGTTCTAAAGTATTTATATATTTTATGATAATGATCCTATAATAAAGCTAATGTTTTATAAACCCATCTACTTGGATTAATATAAAAATAAGTAAGCAGTTCCTTGTAATACGCCTCGTAAGCCGATATACAAAATATTTTGCAAACCCCATAGCTAAACTATAATAATCTTGAATACCACGCGTAATTTTAAGACAAGTATGCCAACATGTTAAGAAATGTTCTAAGCTTGATATTTTCAATGACACACATCAAAAAATTTAAGAGCAAGCCTTATACCCAGGCTGAGTATTAGTTTGCTTTTTTAGCGTAATTTATATTAAATGCAATAGTTTTTTTGTACCCAACTAAATTTTCTGTTCTCTTTTTTACAATTGGTAATTAAAACACCATCCATTTGCTTGCTGTAAAATAACGAGCATGCATTGAAACTTTTCCGTAATATTAATGTATAGTTTATGTTTGTGTATATAATTATTACAGAATAATAAAAAAACCTGTACAAAAAAGACCGTAAATTTAGCGGTCATAAGTAAACCACATGACTAAGCGCTTTTTCCCGTCACTCTGGGAAATCTCATGCAATACACTGACGTCAGCACGAAACGGAACGACGCGGAAATGATTCGCGGCGGTGACCGATCAGCTGAGATGAAGGCCACGGGCGTGACACGCCGACCTTCAAGACGCACGAAGCTATATACAAGTCCAACTTTATCACATTCACAGTAGAGCTCATTTTCAATTAAACCCCTGTTTGTCTGTGATGAGTTTTGGGCCCGTAGTGCCAGGAACGTGTCGGCTTGCACTTTTTGTGATTTGAACTTTGTGCTTGCTAGAATAAAAGCTTTTTGCTTTTAACCAGATATCAATGAACAGAGGTGTAGCCGTATAATTGGGGCGTGTTATTATACCTAGGAAATATTTAAATGTTGTAATTACTGACAATAATGCGGTAATAAGTCTTTTACCACTTAAAAAGCGCATTGTTAAGTTAAATTGGTATTTTTGTTAGTAAATGTGAACATAAAGGAATGTTAATATTATTGGAACAAAATATGTAGTTTGCTGAAAGAGTTTGTTCTAGTTAATCGATATTGAGGTCAGCGTAGATGCAGTCGACAGGTGCTGCACTAATAGGTAGGCTGTCTGGGGGCTTAGATAAGTGGCAATCGTTTCATAGCGCTACGTACGATATCTTATTTCCAATTTAAATCACACCGAACGCGACTAACAACATTTTCAGCTTAGAGAAATTCTCGATATTGGTCAAATACAATGTTAAAGATGTTTTGTCAATTTAAAAAACGTAGTACTTATGATTTTTTTCGAGCGTCATTGACTTCCATCACTTCCATGCAAGTAAAAAGAGTGTTGTATCGAACCCCATTTTTTCAGTTTCAGGAAAATGACACGAAAATTTTAATAAGCAACATATTTTTTAAATGAGTAGATATAACATTTTATTAAATTTTCAATAATCATAAATACTTTGAATACCTTCCCTAACACCTAACTTTTTGAATGAAATTATAATAACATTACACAAATGTTAATGATATCATACTAAATTCATACAAATGTTGATATCTTTTAATAACAACCTTTTAATTTTAATACCATAAAATGTGGATACCATTTCCACTACATTTTGTAGGGTCAGTGGAGTCGAGTGCGTAAGCGCACGCATGATCAACGCGACGCGGACCGACGACACAGCTCGTATTGGAGGCGCGGCTGTGACGTCAAGCCTTCGCTGCTTAAAATTCACATAATTTAATACGATTTAAGCATCTACAGTGAGTTGAAGTTGTGTATAAATAAACGCTAACTGCCGAATAGCTAGAAAAACCTACTGCGAGTGGTATTGCGCCACGCTAATATAATTTTCATAGTTAGCAGAATTAAATACCTCATTGCTCGAACACAGGCTATCTCTATGGACGGAAGAAAAGAGCGTGAGTGGTCCATTACCCAAAATTCTGCGTAATGTGGAGGAAAAAAGATTTTTAATGGAACATATACAAATATTACAAAGATTAAAAAATTATGGTCTTGATGCGAGAATAGACCTATTTAATCAATTGTTTGTGTTTTCATATTTTTCAACAAACATTCTCAAAATGATATTATTAGAACTCGCGCGAATAGGCTCTATTGAAATAACAATTTCCCTTTCTGTTCGCAATTCTAAATAACTAAATTTCCCTACCGAGTACAACCCAAATAACTCACCTTGTGTAGGCACATAAATAAGAACCGCAAAATAAATGTTCGGGGCAGGAGAGTTTCTCACAACAATTACCTACAGTAAGTGTACTCCTAGAGTAGGCAGTAAAACAACGTAAATTAACATAAATACACCAACTGTACTTGTTAATTTTAATTAACATACTGTCATGATATTTTTTAGTTCCTATTTCATTGTTTGATCATTTTATTAGCTAATATTAGAGTAGCTAACGCGTTCGACCCTGCAATTGCATATAAACTAAATAATGTTCGCTAAGGCCGGTCACTGGATGTGTGGCCAAAAATATAACATCTTGTTTAGGTTTCTCCTTGCTTCGAAAGATGTGCCATCGGCACCTGCTACGCCTGCAACCGTTAGCATCACCATAGCCTGCATGGAGCAAGCGTGGTGGATTACCTATGCCTCTTACTTGTATATTATTTCTATATATTTCAACCATAGTGATGAACCTGTGCACCAAGCAGGGGCACATTAAAGAGCTGATAGACGCTGCTATGATAATGAATATGACGTTGGTTTATTTTACCTTTTTTTAACACCCTACGCTATCCAAAAATCCCTCAGAAAAATATCGTAAAAGAAGTACTTATTATATCTTATAATGTTTTGTCATTTTATAATGTTTTTATAACGATAATCACTTTATAATGTTGAATGACAATAAAAAAAGATATGGTCTAAATTATACTTTTTCTGAAAAATTGCACGCTAATGCTGTATTTTTACGACTAAACTATATTGTTTCTAGTAATATTTCATACCGCCAGTGGGACATAATACATTAATGAAAATAATTCTTCTTCTCCCTACCCTGTTCCCAGTCTATCTGGTGTCGGCGCATTATGTTTCCTCTTCCATTCATATCGGTCAGACGTCATCAAGCCATCCACTCCCTTTTGATTCATATCATCACACCGTAAAGGTGCTACTGATGAATGAATGTATAGAAAAGAGACGGAACGGACCATGTCGAGAGACCGATAAACAGAGAGAGTGATTGGAATGACAACATTCTAATCCATACTGCTCAAAGTTTTGGCTTAGGTTTTACAGCCGGCCGCCTGCCTGACACCAATCCTCTTTGGGTATGCATTGTTGGTGGTTTGCCCTCCACCATTCGGGTGCCCCAAGGTGCTTATTGGTCTACACCGGGCAATCTCCCTTAGTCGACTTTTACGACACCCATAGGATGAGTCGGGGCTGGCCTATGCTACGTTGTTTGTTCGCTCCCAGGCCAGCATAGGAGCGAACATTAACATAATATTAATGAAAATAATATTATATAAATAATTAAAATTATGGAGAAAACTAACGCACCCTGGAATCCACAGACGCCAAGCACTCCGGTATACATGGCAACTCCTTGCGAGGTGCTAATTGCCACCAGTCGTAACAATCCATCTTCCCTACTTATTCACTTGACGTTGCTTTTATCACTCATTTCTAGTTCACACACTAAACAGATCACAAAGTAAAGACAATTCACACACTTTGTACAGTTCATAAGAAACGGTATGTATCATTACATTAGACTACAATGCAATTTCAAAAAATAATTTTACTCTCGTACCTTTTTGTACAAATATAGAATCCTTGAGTTAAACGCTTGCCCGTACGTTTTACGTTATTTGCAAATCGCTGTCTTAGTTCTGATCCAAGTACTAGGTGGACAATTCTTGCGGAAATACTATTCCAATGAAATTGCAGTCTCGAATTGACCTATAAATCTGTTGGCTAAAAATAGCATGTGCCTCGAGATATACTTAAGACGACTAACAGCGGGTTCCAATATTCTATCAACAGTTGAAGATAGACGTACTTCAGCATAGTTCCTTAGCAACTTCTGTTATTTATCGTAAAATAACAAAAAAATGCCAGGCAACTAAACTTTAGTCTTAATTTTAAGTGTAGATAGAATATTGGGATCCATCGTAAGTGTTTGCAGAGGATTTAATGTTTACAGAGCGTTTTTCACCTTCATCGATTGGTAAGTTTCCTCTTTTTCTTAAAATTGTGCTAGAAGAAAGTAATCGAATAACTAATTTTGGAATATTCCGTTTTATTTAGATATTTTGCAAAAGTTTATAATTTTATACAACAATCAATTGTTGTATTTAACGAGAACTTTACAAAATATAATATTATGTGACTAAAGATTTGAATAGGTTTAATATAAAAAAAAAACTATTTGTACGAGCACTACACATTTTAAATCAAATACGAATCTGTCTGTGACAATGTTGTTGTATTTGATTGAAACGTCGCGTCGAGATAAATCATAACAATTTATAACCGTGGAAACTTTGGTGATTTGTGTATAAATTTTATATTGTAGTTTTAAGCGTGATTATAATTGTATGTTTCTCAAAGAATAAAAAAAAACACCTAAATATACCTCAAAAAAACCCGTGAAACTTTTTATGTAGGTATTTCAAACTCTCTTAAACTGTCCTATGATATCATTACCGCCACATAAAGGTAAGTCAACTTTGCTGTTCCAATAGACACTGCAGGGCAAGCGGACTACCAAAGCAAGTACAAAGAATGTACCAATTGTATATTTATTAGAAAACGCCAAAGCGACGGCGGGAGTCGTGGTATCGATCTACAATATTGTAGTTAATTTTTCTGCCAAACACATCACTACTTAAGCATACACTGATTTGGTAAAGTGTAGTTTAGTGAACATTTTGAAATTATCTTTACGTTATAAGTAATGTCATCAGTAAGTGCTCATAACAATAATATTTAATTATTTTAAGTTGCCCGATAGATAGTCTAATCAATTTAAATTACACAACCCTACGCCCTAAGGTAAATGGGTAAGTATAAGTACTAGATTAATAAATAATAAAATACCACAAAAAAAATAATTTTAAAAAATATACTTAGTATATACCTACTACATATTTCTAAGTCACTATATCGTTAGTAAATTTAGACTCATTAGAGAGTCAATGTAATAAATAGCTTCAATTAAATCATACGAGGCCGGTAGGTAAACGTAAGTAATTAAAAGACATGCCTTGGGCGTCATTTTATTGAGTCACCTTATCATGATCAACAAAATAGGGCAACAGATTAACATAGCAACCAAACAAACAAACTTTCACAGCGCGTAGGTAGTCCAATATTACAAAATAAAAATCTCCATACATACATACATAAATCACGCCTATTTATCCCTGAAGGGGTAGGCGGAAGTGAATTAACGCTCACGCTTAGCCAATTCTATTAATTTTCATACATGAAAATAGGTAATAGCCTATTACCATATATCGGAAGCGTAAATCGTAGTATATTGCTAGATGGTATAAGAGAAACGTTGCTGCCCATTACTCATCGGTTTCTTAACCCTTAGTCGCCCTGTATGACACCCGCGGGAGAGATTGAGGGGAAATATAAATCTACTGTATAAATATAAATAGGGTAGCAATACGCTGCATGATTCAAAATATCATTCTTACTTTAGGTAGTATATTTTAGAGAAGACCTAGTTAAAACAGTTTGAATACACGAGTTGAAAAAGTAATTAAAAAATAATTAGCTTAACGTCACACTCTGGTTAGAAAGACAGAACAGTTGCCACCTTAATTTGGAGCTTAATCATTTGTAATAAGGTTAAAACCAATGAAAAAATAAGGTTAAAGAGATTTCCACAAGGAACCCACAGACAATATTTTAATGAAACGCAAAAGGCGTTAGGGAGTCATAACGCAACCGCGCTGGCGGTTAACGTAGAGACAGTTGTAATTACAAGCGAGACCAACGTTTCAGACATTATATCGTTGCCTTAGAAGTAAAACACATTTAAGTGACATTTTGACAATTTTTCACTTTTTTTTAGATAATCGTATTAAAACATCAGAGGAAAAAATCATCCGTAAGTACCTAACTAATGCGTAACGTATTTCCTGAATTAGAGAATATTTATTTCTTCAACTGTGTCTAAAAACTCACGCTAATTAGTAAAACACTAGATTTTTAATGCCAAAAGTGTGGTTAATCCTAATTATTTGCTAATTACTTAGCTGAATGTCATTTGGTGAGTTCTACTTTTAAACCGTCGATATTATCCATTCAAAACAGGAAGCTCTTTAGTAATACGTCTTTTATATTTTCGAAAAATTATGCGGGTAACGAACCCGCGTCATGCGCAATCCTGCTGCCTGCGGCTGCCTAGGACAGAACAATAATAATAATATGTTTCTAAAATTTTCTGACCTCTTTTAATTTGTAAAAGGTATAAATTATATTTTTTCCTTTTTTTTCTTTTCGAAATTTTTCTGACATTTTTCATTTCAGACTTTTTATATAAAATAAATCATTATAATATACTACTGTCTTATTATGTTAATACATCAACCCCATACACAATCAACACAGGGAGTTTCTCAACTAGAATCATCTCAAAAGTCTTTCAAATGGTGTTTCTAGTCAGACAGACTCCGAAACCGGAGCCTTGAGGCCTAGAGGGCAGTATTAATAAAGCCTTGTTTCTTAGAAAATGGAAAGCAATCTTGTGTAATTGTTAATGCAGTCTGGATCACATACGCCTGACGGTAGTTCTATTAAAATTTATATCTGCCCATTAAACAGATTGTTACATTTTAACGAGTTTTAGCCACTGGGATCTAAATAAGGTAAACTACTGTCAAGTCAGTTCTAAATTAATGCTCAGTGGCCTTGCTATTTGAAAGATTAATTAATAACACTCACTGTATTACTATAGGCACAGTACAGAGTTATACTATTTTACTTTAAGAAACAGTTGAAAATATAATCGATGACTATAGCTTAATAAGTATTATTCAGCAGAATATTTATGTTGAACAAATGTCAAGTCATATTTACTACAATGGTTTTAGAAATAAATATTGCTCAGCAAATAGGGAAGCCGGGGTGAAGAAGTAAAGTGTTCATCAGTTAAATCATTTCAGTTGTTATGAAGGGTAACCCGTAAACCTAGAATTGGGACTCAAGCATAAACAGTAAATATCTGTTCTGTGGTCTAAAGCGCTTCTCCGTAATTTTCCGTCTCTGCCACAATATGGTGTGGTGGATGTTATGATTTAAAAGAATGACTCGGTGACGTCTAATCGATGTGAATGAAAGAGGAAATATACTGCGCTGTTTACAACAACAGGCCAGGAAGATAGTGATGATTTTTAGAAATAAATCCCATTTTCACTCATTATTTGCAAAGTGGTAGGCATCGAATCGATCCACAAACGATACATTTTATTTCAAAAATAAGGCGAAATGGTTAAAAATTATAAATTTATTTCAGATATAAATAATTTAATTGTATCTCATTTAATCATTACTCTAATCTCACTGAGCACTTGTCATTTCATAATATACTGTCACGTATCATTTATTGAACCGAGTTTAGATGCTGGTAGCATGCCACTTATAATATTATA
This sequence comes from Cataclysta lemnata, assembly GCA_963931975.1. Lineage (NCBI taxonomy): Eukaryota > Metazoa > Arthropoda > Insecta > Lepidoptera > Crambidae > Cataclysta > Cataclysta lemnata. The sequence goes on from OZ008339.1 coordinate 3,291,283, forward strand.
TCGAATGTTATCAATCACGCTTTGGCATGAATTGATTCGTTATAGATTTATAGCAATATTTGGGTCGGCTTATACTAATGACAACAGATGTAAGTATAATTTGTTAGTAAGCGATTGAATTATATCTAAAACTCTAAATAACTAAACTTTTATAAACGTAATAAATATTATTATTAAAGGATGTTACAATGCGATTAATTAAAAGAGATTATTAATCAGGAATGTTTGCAGTTTGTCTGATACTTGAATCATTTAGCCGCATATGTTACAATATTCAGATAAAATAATAGATTCTGAAGTCTCATTATTATTCTACCACCAAATAATTTTTACATTATTTGATTAATATTATGACGCTTTCGGGAATTTTGAAATAAACCACATAGTTAAACTCTACATACATAAATCACGCCTATATCTCCTAAGTGGAGAGTGCAGAGGTGAATTAACACCCACTTATCGCCAATTTAGCTAGGTTCCATGTAATAGGTGGCGAACCTATTGCCATCTATCGGGCACATCAATCGCAGTATATTGCTAGATGATACAAGAGGAATGCTGCTGCCCATTGCTCACTCATCTCATTGCTGTCTTTACCCTTAGTCGCCTTGTACGACACCCACGGGAGAGATGGGGGTGGTGACAATTGTATTCTACTCTGCCGTCACCACACGGTTTAACTCTATATTCGATTCATGTTTCAATTTAAATACATACTGGGAAAATAAAACACCTAAGCTGGCCATCATCTAAGTTCTAAACCATTTAAAAACGAGTTGTTCCCAATGACAAAGTAGTTTGAAACGCTCTACGGCTTTTAATATATGTGGCTGTCATCGTTAAATTCGAGTGTGCAGTGAAAGACAAGGCAAAAAGAAAGTTTCTCAGAGACATGTGACCGAGCGGGACTGCAGGCGAGACGGTTATTATACAGACGAAAACAAAAGCGTATTAAGTAAGACACGCATTACGCTACACACTCAAGATTATCTTATGCGACCTTTGAAATTAATTAATACAGAATCATAGACCGATCTTGGGTTCCATTATGCTATAAAATATGACTAAGCATTTAAAGTAGCACGAAAATTCCATCCATCAGATGAGTAATAAAGGCTTTTGATGTCATTTTAATAATTGGACGTGAAGCTATTTTAAGTTGTGGGAGTTGAGACGATTAATATTTAGGGCATTTCATCATTCTGATTATAATTATCACTTCTGTGGTAATACTTTCCTTCAATTGGTTGAAAATTTATATAAAAATGGGCTAGCACGCGGGCCAGATGCAATTTGGCAGTAACACGTGCCTTCTGAACAATAGACGTACTAGAAACAGTAAATCCGAAAGGCGGCCTCTGAATAGCATTGACATTTAATATTTCGCCATCGAATTTTAACCAAATTTTTTACCTATTTTTCTTTGTAAAAATAATGTTTGTAATAACGTTTTACATTTTTCTGATAAGACATAACAAAAATTTTTTTTTTAATTAAATTTTGATAATGGTACTGCAAAATATCATATAGATGAATCAAATTGATAAAAATAATAATTGAACATATTCCCAGCACTCTGTGGACTAACTAAAATAATATCAAAGATTACAAATAACTATTAAAGATTTATGAACTTAAACTCAATATCAATTAAATTATGTGAATTTTTTTATATTTTACCAGGGAATAAAGCAAATATGTAAAGAATTTACATGTGATCAATATTTATTCCGTATGAGGTATGTAGGTCAATTAATTATATATAATCAAAGCTAAACGAATCTAAGCATTTCATTGAAATGACAAGTATGATTAATGAAGTCATTTCAAATTTAAATTCTTTATACAAGCGTGTTTATTTATACGTTATTCGTTTTAAGATTCATATCTAAACGACTGTAATGAAAAATTAACATTGACATATATCACAACTCACAACTATTACATATCACAACTATTCAAGATATATATAAAATTAAATATATGTATAAAATTAAATGAAAAACATACATTTTTATACGCAGGCCTATAGTACTGGGTAAGCAAGCATATTTGTAATAGAACAACGGTCTAGGACAAGCTTCGGTCTAGATTATTTGGATCAAGGTATTATGAAGGCATACACGGCTACCTATATGTTTACTTGTGACCTCTGTAGAGGTCTCATATCAGAATATTCTATTAGCTGGGAAGTGATACATTTTTATGTACCTATTTAAGATAAGAGTCGCGCTGTATAAACACTTCTAGTGGAATATTAAAAAAGACGGCGATTTGCCTTAAGTATAAAAAATGGACAAGTTCACAAAGAAATGTGTACTAACTAGTTTAGTAGCGTGGTTAGCTGAAATTAATTAAAAATTTCAATTACAGTGGACCCCCGGTAATCCGGCCCCTGGCTAATACGGCACCCCCTGTAATCCGACATCATGAGTAATAAGTACATAATTTTTTATTTTTTTTAATATGTACATTTATTTGTACACAATTATTTCCAAATGTAAGGTTATTGTTTTGTTTAAAGTTTCATAGCATTAATGACGTTAATTTGACGACCACCTATTACATGGGACCTAACTTAATTGGTAAAAATTGGGTGTTTAATGTGAGGTTATTGTTTTGTTTAAAGTTTCATAGCATTAATGACGTTAATTTTATAATAAAATTTAAGGTTTCTGTGTTGTTTAATTTACTAAATTTGACATACATATAGCATGAGTGTAACATAAAAAAATCTCATGTTTGGATCTGTAATTTGTCGGATTACAAGGTACTCGTTTGTAAAAAAGTCCGAACTATAGGGGATTCTGGCAGTACTCTATAATCCGACAAATTCGCTAGTCCGACACTGCCCTGCAAAACGTTTGTCGGAGTACCGGGGGTCCACTGTAACCACACTGCTGTATCTTATTTGTGGTAATTATCATATTACCTAAGCACAAATATTAGATAGTCTAGAAACCATGTTACTATGAATTATTTTGTTACTTTTAGTTACTTTGCTTCGAAATTCATTTTTAGCACAACATTCTCCGATAGTCACATAGATTATTTTTATACCAACACTCGACACAACACAAACTAGAATTTCATTAATAAATTCCGAATATTATTATCGACGCGAACGTTTAGTCATGCTACACTCTAACATACGCGTGCTTACTGGCATAAAAATACAAAGAACTGGGTATTAAAAACAGTTGAAAGCGCTTACTTGCTACCTCGCTAACAGCCTATCGCGTTACCATAGCAACGATAATCCGCCATTAATCCCAATGTTTACCTTTCTTCGTAATGACAATTTACCTGTCCTACTTACGAAATCCAGGAGCAATTTATTCGAAAGGTTACCGGGTGATATTACGCGTTATACATGTGGGCTAAGGATTAATTAAATTGCACACGCGTTACGCGAAATTGTAACTAAGGGTAAGCGTCTTCAAAATTATACGTCAAGCTCAAATGAAGCGCTATGCCCGCGTGACGAACTCCCGAATACAGAAACGCTAATCAAAGTTTGAGTCTTCCTTATCATTTAAATGTTGTCAAAATTGTCGTTTTTCCATACAAAATCTGACAGATAATGTCCACTTAACTTTTTAAGCAGTCCCCCAAATTTTATTAGCGTTTCTGTATTCGGGGGTTAGGGTCAAAAATAGCTGAGCTCTATTACTTAAGCAATAATAATTATCTCAGGTCTACAGTCATTCTATTGTTTTAAAAGTAAATCATCTTAATATTAGGGGTTAAAGTATGAAATTGCCGTTTTTTACTAAAAAACGAAATTGTTAATTTTTTAGTTTATAACAAATTTATTTAAATACTACATACAAAATAGTTACCATTATTATCTATACATCGCTGCCATTTAATAAGAACGTCATTTATGCATTTGCGATAGAACTCTGAGGATCTAGATTGCACAAACTATGTGAAAGCATTTTGTACTGCCTCCTGGGAAGAAATTTCCTGTTACGTAGATAATTGTCCAAATCACGAAAAAAAATGTAGTCCGTTGGGAGCAAGGTCTGGCGAATACGGAGGATGATGAATGGTTTCTAACTGCAGTTCCTGAAGGGTCAAAACAGTTTCTCGCACTGTATAAGGTCTCGCGTTGTCATGGAGCAATAATGGCGAAGATCGATTCATGAGTCGGGGCTGTTTTACTGCTAATTTTGCCAACATTATTCGGATTTCGGCACAATAGACATCTGCCGTTATTGCTTGACCAGGGCCCGTAGCCAAGTGGCAATCGTTTCATAACGATAACCATATTACTTTGGTATCTACAGCGTCTTAGCTTGCGCTACCAACATAACTAGGAACTTACGATTTTAGTCACGTGATTTCAAGACGACTTACGTCAAATCGCATACATTTTGCTTTATCGAACTTCGTTATCTTTGTCGGTATGTTGCTTTGTCTAGGCCCCCAAATCGGAGAAAACTATAGTGAATAACACCATGCTGAGACCAATAAACAGTTGCCATTACCTTTTTATTGGTAAGTTTTGCTTTAGGACACTGTTGTGGAGTTTGACCTGGTGTCAGCCATTGCATTTTTCTTTTACGGTTATCATAAAGAATCCACTTTTCATCACATGTCACAATTCGATCCAATATTCCTTCATTTCTGTTCCGATTCAACAAGACAACACAAGTTTCAACACGCGTTTCTTTCTGCAGATCAGTCAAATCATCCCATTTTTCGTATTTTTTTTTTATTGTTTTGACGCAAATGAGTCAATATTGTGAGTAAGGTAAGGTTAAACCATGCAGCTAATTACTGTGTATTTTGACTAGGATCGGCTTCCACAATCTCTCTTAATTCATCGTTATTCACCTGTGTGCGCGGTCTTCCTCGTGGCTCGTTGTTTAATAAAAGTTTAAAACAAAATTTTACGATGCTTTCATTAGCAGACCTCACCAAACGCAAAATTGATATTGCGGGCTTTTTCTGCCGCGTTACTTCCGCGCCGGAACTCGTATTCAAAAATCACTCGAATCCATCTTTTTGTCTAAGTTGAATAACAAAAACAATTGAAAGTCGATATTGAAATGTTTCACATTTTTTAAAAAAGAACATTATAGAAACCATGTGAAAAAAGTTTTATTCGAAATCCTCAAACCATAAAGATTCTATGTCAATTCAAAAATCCTATTACAATAAAAACGGCAATTTCATATTTTAACCCCTATTACGAGTAGGTAATAAAACATAATTATAAATACATGGTTTTATACAACAATAGACATTTATAACAACTTTACACAAAGGGCTAACAAGAGTTTTCTCCAAAAACCACCAGAAATACATGAGTAAAAAATATATTACACGACATATAAAGCGAAATCCGAATGATTGTACTCGTTCAAGTAAAAGGTCGTCTATTGAATAAAATCCTTTGTCTCCTGAACCCTGGGAACATAGGGTTTGCAATAGTGCCAAAATTAATAATATTACTACATATTACATATTGTACTAGTATATAAAAGTATATTAAATAGAATAGAATGTAAAGAAAGAATGAGAATGTAAAAAAAAAAGGCAGGTCAAGAGTACTCGGAACCGACGGGCATGTATGAAGAATGTAATGAGAGTGGATGAAACAAAAGCAGTTAGTCAGGATCTTAGCAAGTGGAAAGTAGTGACGTCTGCCGTAGAAACTCTTTCGGGTAGTGCTCAAATGAAATATTTAAGGTTATCATCTCCTTCCTTATAAAGCCTGGTAGATGTTCTAAAATTCCCGCAGCCAACAGCCTAGTTCTAGTCTTTAAACCTAAAATCGAGGTGTACTTTTACAAATAGAGATATGGATTTTGCTTTTCCACTAAAGACGCGAGATTGGTTGCTATCAAGAACTCTTTAAGAAATTATTGATCCTTGGAAATACCTATAAATAAAGAGAACTATATTTTTTGTCACTAGAATTTATATTTGTCATCAAATTGTATCACCAAATAAATAGATCTAACTATATAAAGTAATGAAAACTAAGAATGTGACAACCCTAGAAAAGCGTTCCAATGTTTACTCGCCAACCCGTACCGACGAGTTTGAATCTCTGAAAGGATCCCGCGACGAAATCTGAGTGATGGGCCCTTTGAAGTTAAACGGATAAAAGACCTTATTTGCTCGAAATAACTTGTGCTCTTTTTATTAGCCTAAATTCTTGAAGTGATTTGTTGCCAATAATGTATTATTACGTAGAGAGTTTTATTAATCGAAAAACCTTTTTGCGAAGCTAAGTTTTAAATGCGAGTGTGATAGTATTCTAGCGTAAAAATGTTATGTGTAATTCTTTCGATAAAGATGCATACATTAAAATAAATAGTATCCTTTCTATCTATGACACTGTCAAAAATAAATGACTCCAATTGTTTGTATTTCAGTTTACGGAAACAAAATGTCTACATTGCTTGGCTTAGTTCTACCTATATTGCTTTTCAATAAGAAAATTCAGAAAGAAAAATAGGTCAGTAAATGTGAGAAAATTTATAGTTTTGATGCTGAAACATTTAAATAATGTTCAGATAAAATAAAAGACTCAAATAAGAAAAATCATTATCTATTTCAGTCAAATGACAATATGGCGAAATGGATTTTTCAAAACCATTTAATCTACATTGTTACATAATTGCCTCTGACATTAACGACGTAGTTACTCATTACAATTTTATTTTTATAGCTTTAGACTAATTCTTTATTACAACATTTTCAACTTAACTATTAGAAACACATTTGTAAAAGATGTTCCTACCTCACTTAAAGATAACTTAGGATCGCCTTATACGACCTGCAGTAAAAATGGGGGATGGTGAGGTGAAGGTTGTATTCTGCTCTGCCGTCAAGTATGCTTTAGACATAACAATGAATTTTAAAAATTTATATTTGATTTTTCAATCTCGTAGGTCCATTACAAGTACCTAGATTAATCGATCTAGTTATTTATGTAGAGAACAGCGGACGGCGGTGTTAACCCACATATTCCTAGAGCAATGTCAAGGCGAAGGCCTCCGGGTTTTGTTGCTCCATACCAGGCGACCCTGCCTATATAGTTACGGTTTGCTAGCCGTTGCGAGCTTAAAAAATACTGCATTACTATTAGCATTTTCTATACCTAGTAAATAGAAATACAATTGGTCAGCTTTTTTATATTTTTTTTATATATATAAAAAATTAAATACAGGTCCATTCGAAGATATATTTTATTCTAATATCATCATCATCATTGCTCTGCCCTTATCGCTTATTTATTAAAAATATATTTTATTCAATATATTTTTTTAATAAATCTCGAAAACCACAGCATATTTTATTAGGTACTTTTTACATATCACTATTGTCCCTCACAAATAATATCACCGATTATAATTAATTATCACAAGTTGATCGCGATACGATCGCGTTATGATAAGATAATAATAAATCAATTAAGTGCAAAATAGGTTCAATAGCTTCAATTATTTAAATAATTTTCTATTTCAATAAATATTCTAAAATATAAAAATCTCGTGTCTCATACATACATACATACATAAATCACGCCTATATCCCCGAAGGGGCAGGCAGAGGCGAACTAGCACCCACATTTCGCCAATTATGTTAGGTCCCATGTAATAGGTGGCGAGCCCATTGCCATTCATCGGGCACAAAAGTCGCAGTAAATTGCTATTGCTAGGTGGTACAAGAGGAACGCTGCTGCCCATTCCCCATCATTGATTTATCCTTAGTCGCCTTGTACTACACCCACGGGAGAGATTTGGGGTGGTGACAATTGTATTCTACTCTGCCGTCACCACACGGCCCGTGTCTCAGCGTTTGCTAAGAATTTTTTGCGTGTATTTGATAAGTCCGAGAATATATAGGTCTAGAATAGGTCGTAGGCTTTTTATATCCTTAGATGATATTTGACGGCCGCCTTGGTCGAATGCTCAGATTGCTGGGTATTGGCCATTGGGTATTGGGTTCGAATCCTGGTAGGGGCAAACTTTTTGATGACAACAAATGTTTGTTTCCGAGTCATGGTTGTGTATATGTTCATGTAGTATATTTTCGACATTTATATACATAATTATATTAAAAATATGTCCGTCATCTAGTATCCATAACACAAGTGATTAGGCTACTTACTTTGGGTTAGATGATAGGTGTGAGTGTAAAAATATTTATTATTATTTATTATAAGGGTAAAACAACGTTTGTCAGGTCAGCTAGTAATACTATATATTTTTTATTATTATAATATTCATAACACATGTTCTGTATATTATTTATTACATACATACATAAATCACGCCTATATATCCTAAGGGGTAGGCAGAGGTGAACTAGCACTAGCATATTATTGATTATGGTCACTTTTTACTTACTTTTTCTCACTAGCCACTAATACTTAGGCTCCAGGTATAATTTGACACATTTTCTAACGTTAGTCATAAAATATTGGAAAAACACTTTTAAAGTGTATTTTTGGAAGTCTAATTATTACAAAATTGTAAGATGAACCTAATAAATCAATATAGAAGTTGAAATGAGATTACCTACTACCCATTTTATAGGCCCTAAAAACAGTAGCAAATAAAGTTGTAATAGGTACCTGCCGACTTAATTAAGACAAAAATAAACAAAAGAAAGATCCTTAATTAAGAAAAGTTAAGGGAACAGTTTAATTACGCCGCCATTATAATAAAGTTCTGAGAAGAATAGATAAACCAAAATTCGGCAAGAGGCGATATGATATCTCTCTCGATTATCTACTACAAAATTTAATTAGTAATCATCAAATAAACTAAGTAGGAGTAAAATTATAGCGGAAACAGAATCATTTCAACAATATTTCAACTGTCCTAACTATCACGGTTCATGAGGTGACAGATGGACGGACAGACGGTGTATATTTCTAATTAAACATTTCCTATAAATTATTTCGCTCATCAAGAACAAAATATCATTATTTTTCAACCAAGGTTGAATTTTATCTGAACCAAAATAACAACAACAACGTTTTTTTTGCCCATTCGTGACGCATTGACGAAATTTCAAATAGCATGGAAACGTAACATATTTATGTACTTTATATTGCGATAACGGTATTATTACAAAAAGTGTTTGTCGGATGTGGTGACGGTAGAGCAAAATACAATTGTCATCACCTTCTCTCTCCCGCGGGTTTCGTACAAGGCCACTAAGGGTAAAGATGCGTTCCTCTTATACCATCTAGCAATTTTTCTACTGCGATTTACGTGTCCAATACCATTTATTGGATACAATAGACTCGCCCTGTATGGCGTATGTAACAAATATAACGAAGAAAAACATACGATATTATATGAATATTATCTCTTGACACCTACCTAGCGAATGCAATTAAATTAATGTTTCTGCCGTAAATAATATTTTTCAAACTATGCCAGGAGAAGCTTTATCCGTATATCAAATAGCAAATAAATCAGTAGGTACATATACCGTGTAATAGATGTGACAACGTTCATAATGTTACATATACAAGTGCATCCTTGTGTTTGATTGTTAAATATTATTGATTTTTTGCTTGATCATTTGAGCTAAGCATGAATAGCAACCCTGGCCCGGAGTATTTGACCTTCACCAATTGACTAACATCGTGTGGACAATTTAGATACTGGTCATTATTAGGATTGACTATTTTGTTATTGGTTCACAAGAAAAGAACTAAAACGGTCTATAGGCCTGTAAATATTGAATTGCATTAGTGTTTTCAAATAAGATGAGTCACGAATAATAATGAAAAAACTCGGTAAAAACAAAGAACGTTGTACACAAATCGAACTTCATTAGGTCAGTGCCCTATCATCTATCATAGTTATTGAAAAAATAACTCTCCCCTAGTTAGAAAAAGGTTGAAAAGTTTTATTGATGCGGGAATCTATAATTTTTCGAATTTTTTCTACCATAATTTTCTTTGTGATAATTTTTCTAATATGTATGTATATACTGTACAAATAAAAATCAAAATAATAATCTATAGGTAGGTACAATTGCAGTTTTGCATTTTAACTATCATCATTAAATCGGATTCTATATCTCAACCTATCAAATAGCGTTCCTGTCATTCATCTAATCTACTGCCATTATATTTATTATAATATTAGTATAGATATTCCTTTTATAATATTCATAAATTTCTTCTGTGGTCTTCTCTACTTAGACATATTATAATATTAATCGTATTGTCCATTAATTACCATTCAAAATTCACGTTTATTTTATGAATTTTATCCTGCTTCAACTTTACAGTTACTATTTTATCCTTCTCCAGACTTTTACAGCTTGTACACAAAACTGCAAATTGGCGCGATGCGAATTCGCAACGCAGAAAACTACAACGTAAAATAAATTGCTGCGATGCGATTTGGTGCAGCAAGCTAGCGAAACAAAGAAGAATGAAATTGAAAAATGCGCGATGCGAATCAATTTGCAAGTTCTCCCGGTGCGGCGTGGGAGCTCGTAGGTAGGTTTTTACGATGCGACGTCGCATCGCAGTTTTGTGTACAAGCCCTTAATGCTATAATTATCAAATTAAATTGATTCGAGAAACTATAGCCATATTATATTATAGTTGGGAAAAGTTTGTTAATGGAACAGTCTCTTCTAGCACAATATCGAACATCAAAACAATTCACAAGCACACAGAAATGCGAAGTCAGTAAATTATACCATCTCCAGACGGTGCCCAGTGATCGTTCGGCCTGAACCCTGACATCGCCGCGCACAATCAATACCTCTGGCACGGTTAACTTTATAGGCAGTGCAACTGCAAAATGTCACTTATGACAAGGGCGTTAAGTACCATTGGGGCTTACGTTCGTTCTGTTGACTGTACGTTCGCCTATAGCACTTCAGAATGTAAATAATCCTGGGGCTTTTGTTATTGCTTGCTTAAAGTAATCTTTGACATAGAGGATTCAAATATTTGTTGATATTTTTACGTTAAGATGTTAAGGTTAAGGTTTTGGTTAAGGTTTTGGTTAAGAAGAGATAGAAGTATCGACATATAGAGGTTACATAATAAAATAAAAAGTAGTATTCTTGCCTAATAAATCTTAACTTGCCCGCCGGTCTGCTGTGTCAGTATAATCTACACTTAATGACCAAAATTTCGTAGTCGTTAGTGTACCTCTACGTCATATTGAAGTCATTACGGCGTCATATAAATATGAGTATGTATTTATGATCGAAGGGTAGCCTCCGTTCAAGGGCAAGTTTGATAGTGATAAGCATAAAGTTAATGTATAAAATCATTTCTCACTATTATATCAATCCCCTATTTAGGTGTTAATAGATTTACCCCCGAACACAGAAACACAACTCAAATTTTGAGCACTGCTTATAAATTGTATGGAAAAACGTCAATTTTGACAATACTCAAATGAAGCAGGATAACCTACGATAGTTAATTAGGTTTTTCATCCAAGTACGCTTAAACATTATATATTTTTTTTATTAATTTAATTACTATCGCTTCAAAAAGGCTCGATTTCATTTAATATGTATAAAAATGATTTTTAAAAAAATGGTTTATTTATATAACGTATCATTACATTCACTCATGAATCGTCGAAGAAATAAAACAATCTCGTGTTCTGTTAGCCGTTTCGGAGGAGTTAGATCAAACTGTGTTACGAATTATTATAGTTTTTTTGTGAATATAATTACGGGTAGTCCCTAGTCTATAGATAAATTAAAGACAATTAGTTATCTGTAACTTTTACATGTGATTATTTCTCCTACTTAGCTTTTTCTAATCCAATTCAGCAGACAAAAAATACAACCTTGTTAAGTTTTTATTGCAATCGTTGTGAAGTAACAAATTACAACTATTGCTTTCTTACTGCCGCACTCAGAGACGTCAAATAACGTTAATGAGTACTTAACGTCAAAAAATGACAATTCAAAACTAGTCGCTATTCTTGCCGGGTCTATGGTCTAGATTTGAATGAAAATTTTTGACAATAAATACTCATTAAAGTTAATTGACGACTCTGAGTGCGTCAGCTAGTAGTATTTTCGGTAAAAAAAGAAGTTAAAGATGTTAATTATTTCATATAAATAATAGACATATTATTAAATAATAATTATTATTAATAGTCTGTTTATAATCCTATTTATATATTTTGGTATTGCTGTGTTTTAGAAATGCAATTTTGTGTATTTTCAATCCAGTTATTAGAATTTAACCGTGAACGTAGATCGTAATTCCGAAGTTAGATTAGAAATCTCGTTATAGATTATTCGAGAACAAAGAAATGTTTCATCCGGAGTTATCTTGAATTCCATAGTTTACTGTATAGCTATAGCTAAAAGCTTTCATCCCCATTGTCAAAAGAAAGGGTATGAATAAGTAGGCAAATCAAGGTCCCAAAAATGCCAGTGGGAGGAGCGTGGGTGTAGAAGTCGTATTATAATATTTGTCGGCACGAACTAGCTTCTACGTAACCTTTCAGAGTTCACTAATCTAGGGTTGTGTATAAACCGATGTATTTAAAATGCATATTTCATTGCGATCGTTCTTACTCAATACTAGGTATACTTGTGACCAAAATGCATATTCTATTGATCGCAATAATATTCTTTACTAAAACATACTATACAAATAGATAGTTATTTTATATCATCATTTTCAATTTAAAGATGAGCATTTTTTAGCATAATAGTTATAAAGAATGTTGCAACTACAATACAGGAAAAATATTATCGCTAACACGAAAATCTATGCGCTTTGCCAGTTGAGTGTCCCACGTTATACAAAGTTAGTGGAACGCATTAGTCAACATGCCACCTCTGAACTCTATTGCATAAGTTTCTATGTACTACGTCAGCCTTATGACTTAAAGAGGTAATCAAATATGTAGTTTAAATATTATGTTAGCTTAGAATGATCTAAAACAAAATAATAATTCATAAATTCTCGTAGCTCTTTAAATAAATCAAAAATAATATTAAAAATAAATTTCAATAGTAATGTCATATAGTTATAAATAACACAGCTTAAGTCACTCAAAATAACAAAAAAAGAAAAAAAATTAATAACTTAACAGTCAAAACTACAAACTTCAGGTAAAACGTCTCACTATAACCACTGACTTGTGTATGTTTGTTTCTGTGTGGTTCTACCATTATATAGATATAAATAATAATAAACAAAATAATACTTGTCGACCGGTTTGGTCGAACGGTTAGATTGCAGGTTATCGGCTAAGATGTCCCGGGTTCGAATCCTGGTACGGGCAAATGTTTTTAATGACCACAGACAGTCTGTGTAGTAATATTTTCAATATTTATGTACAACTAGCTGAACCGCCAAACATACGCCTTTACCACTTAGGGGAATAAAAATAGCCTACGACGCATCCTCAGACCTATCAAATATACACCTACCCAAAAACTTTCATGAAAATCGGTCAAGCCGTTTCAGATTAGTTCGATAGCAAACACTGTGACCGACGATTTTAACAAACATTCATACATAAATCACGCCTATATCCCCGACGGGGTAGGCAGAGGTGAACTAGCACGCACGTTTCGTCAATTATGTTAGGTCCCATGTAATAGGTGGCGAGCCTATTACCATTTATCGGGCACAAAAGTCGCAGTACATTGCTAGGTGGTATAAGAGGAACGCTGCTGCCCATGCCTAATCACTGATTTATCCTTAGTCACAATTGTATTCTACTATGCCCTCACCACACGGCCGATTTTTATGAATTAGATAATTATGTTTATTAATTTGTCCGTCATCTAGTAACCACTAATAGCTCATGTTACTTACTGAGGGCTAGATTATAGATAGGAGGTAAAAAAATATATACATATATTGAATTATAATGAAAATATATTTGACCACCCTAGTCCTAGCTAAGCTATTTGGGTTGTGTCTTATTGGGATCAATCAGGGGCTTCATTAAGTTGATTTCTTCACCAGTCTATAGCTGGAGACGTACGTCGGATAAGTGTAGAGATTTTCACTATCGGATTTTAATCGAAAACAATGTAATGTGTTTTGTTTGCATACATAAATTCACGACTTTATCCCAGAAGTTGTAGGCAGAAGCGAATTAACATCCACGTTTCGCCAATTATATTAGGTCCCATGTAATAGGTGACGAGCCTATTGCCATTTATCGAGCACGAAAAACCCAGTACATTGCTCTCCCGTAGGTGTCGTACAAGGCGACTAAGGATAAATCATTGATGAGGAATGGGCAGCAGCGTTCGTCTTATACCACCTAGCTATGTACCTACTGCGACATTTGTGCCCGATAAATGGCAATAGGCTCGCCACCTATTATTACATGGGACCTAACGTAACTGGCGAAACGTGGTTGCTAGTTCACCTCTGCCTACCCCTTCGGGGATATAGTGATTTATGTATGTATGTTAAAAAAATGCAAAAAGTATATTTTGTTGTAAATATAAGTTTCAAAGTCTTTATCTAAATTTTGCATCTCTTTATGCTTTTAATTATATTGTTGGTTATATTGTATTGTTTAATTTTCCCGTAGCAAAAATACATGTAGGTACAATCAGCACTGCACGCAGATGAACACTTTAGTACCCTGTCATCGCACGACAGCACTAAATTGAACAGTATTTTAACACCCACCAATTTGTATAGCTTATTATGATTGCTATATTATATAATTGACTAACGTAAACTTAAAAATACTGACCGTAAAGTTTTAATGTTATTGCAATCTTTTATTTACCTGTTTACATAAAACTTCATTCCTAATCTACCTTGTAATGTTATAAAGGTAGATTAGGTATTAAGTTTACGAAAGTAACTATATATTCCAGAATGTTTTTTTTATCAGTCAGATGACTACAACTACCTATCTGTTGTTGTCGCAACAGACACAATACATTGTGTGGTTATTCAAAAAGTCATTGGTGTTTTCTGTTGTTCAAGTTCACATTAAATTTTATGGGTTTGCGGAAATATTGCATGCGTTTCCTTAACCACGTTAATAGCGGGTTTATAGAATTCTATTAATAATAATAAAAATGTTACCGGGTAATGATGTTCAGATTAATGCCTCCAAGAGGAACTCGAAACTTTAACATAACATTGGTAAGTTAATTTTTAGTAAGGCTGAGTGCGGAAAAAGCCTAGCAAAACTAACTAAAATAACATACACGGGGAAATAGTTCTACGTAAACCGCTAAGTCATCGAACATCGCGCATACGAATACGAATGTGAGATTACGAGACAAAAAATATGGTTTGTTGACAAGATTACTCGGGCCCACGTGAGTTCCGTCGCCGAGAATTAGGTTCAAAACAAAGTACGGTGCATCACGATACCAGACTGATACATCGACTGATTAAATTAGTGTGTGTTAGTTTATTGTTATACAATTTGTTGTATAATAAACGAACGCAGTGAACTTCCGGCCGGCGTAAAGACTTATACGCGAGTAATGGGATTGCTTTGTATTACAGAATGTGTAGTGGGTACCTTGTTCAGGCCGGGGTGCTTGAGCCGGTCCAAGCCGGAAACTCGGCTCGCAGACTGACCATCGCCGCTGCCCCATACTCCGATACGATCTCTATCCATCGCGTCAAACGTGCACCTTCCTCCACTCGCCGCTAGCGACTGTTTGACGGCGGTGAACGCGGTGCTAGTTTTGTCTCTGCACGCGGGGGGCGCTGGACTCATTGCGGTCTCGCTCCTGGGAAAGCGGGAAATTTTTTCAGTTTCACAGATACCTACGGGCTGATAGCGGTTGTGGCTGCCCGATAACAGATGGCGCTGACCCCTTGATTTAAATATGAAACCGCGAACATGCAAAAAATAAACTTATTATGTTTTTGCGGTTCTATCAGGAAATGCAAACATACAAATTGCAATCTACTTCGTATTTGTATAATTTGAAATGCAATTGAATTGTTAAATAATGGACATTAATAAATGTCATAATGATTATCACAAAAGAAAAGAGTATAAAAAGAGCCAAAAATTTTATATCGGGCTTCAGGCCATAATATAACGAAATCTTTTTCTGAAAATAATTTTCTACGCAATATAAATACCAATTTCATTCTAAATCAACATCTCTGTCAACTGCAATTTATAGTTGAAACTACAGAATTTATAATTCAAGATATTTTTAACTGCATAAGATCATATATAGAAAAAAATCTTGTACAACTCTACTTTTAACTTTCAAATTATGTTGTAATATTTGACAACGAAAAATATTAAGACATACTTATTTATTTTAATAAAAAATGAAGATGGCAAAATCTACTAATAGGAATAATCACTATTAATATTGACTAATTAAAACAAAAATAAAATACGAATATTTTAAATCACAAGTGAGGTAAATGTAAAGGGTTAATATTTCATAATTATTTATCCATAATTGGTTCCCCGTATTTGAAATAAGGAGTAATTTGTATCCATTCGATATTTATGGTACTGTATAAGGTTTCGATAATAGACTACTTATTTTAAATCAAGATTTTTGTCCAAGTGAAAATGATAGATAAGATAGGTATGAATAAAATCCTTTAGCAGTTAGCTAAATTTAGGTTAGCCGATAGTTAGGAAAAATAAGTGTAACAGAAGTTCTTCATGTTTTAAAATTATTAGCATACAGCTACATTATTTTAGTTTTTAGCAATATAAAATAAAGACTATTATTTTCTGTAGCAACGAACGTAAGTATCATCGTTACGTGAAAAATCAAGCCATCCTCCACTTTTTAACCGACGAAAAAGCGGACTACTCAAATCGAACCCCTTTTATATTTTTTTTAAAATTGACATACATACGTATATAAACCACGCCTATTTATCCCTGAAGGGGTAGACAGGGGTTAATTAATAGTAAGTAGTAGGTAGGTAGACGTTTTTACATTCAGCTATATTATAATATAAAACCATGATAAATGGATAAGTTTAGGAGCTTTATTTCATTTTAATTGTGGTAATATATATATAATCATAAGTTGTCAAATTGGGCAACCATTTGCGGGCCTCCTGAATAGGTTAAACCTACTGTTTTTATTATTGCATGTTTTTAATCAAAATTTTTACGTGTTCATAGAAACAATAAAACCGTTCTATTATTCCATGTGTATATGGTTTAGTGACCGAGTATAATGCGCGATATAAACAGTTTATCGACTGAATTTCATTTGTTCAGTCCCACAACTTCTAACTTGACCGCTGTAAATTCCTTTATTACAAATTAAAGAAAGGCAAATCTCTTCGAGAATAGTCATTAAGAATAGAAATATAAACTTATTTAAGCAATATTTCGTAAAATTAAAAACGTACAAACTTAGTTTCATAGTATATTTATAACATATCCAAAAATTATTAAAATAAGACAGTATTAACGGGGTGAATAATGTTATCGCATTTTATTCTAAAATTTACAGCTTTACAATGTGAGATAAAAGTAGGTATTTAATGACTTTCGGGTTGGTATTTCTTTGAAGACGGCCAACTTTATTCAGTATTGCAAAAGGTGAAAAATGTGTCAAAAATAAATGGATATAAACTACTCCTTTAATTTATAAGAGCAATTCGTTAATCAATGTCATATTAAATCTATACTAAGCCTACGATAAACATAACATCATAATTCCTACCTAATCAGAGCCGCAGGGCAAGTCATATCAGCTTTTTTGCAAGGACAACTCATGAAATCGAATTATGGCTGCAAATGAATGGCATCAAATTATTAAAATTTTTATTAATTTTATTAGTTATGTGAAGATTATGAGCGTGCAACTGGAAACATCCGCGTAATACCTAAGATAAGATAACACACTCCAGCCTTTAGCAAGTCTTAATATTTTAAATTGATCTAAATTGAAATAATGACATTCTACAAAATAAATCAAATTTGCAGAATTTTCATTTATTAATAGCAAAATCGATCATGGAATAATGATCCTTAAAATATTGCTGGCAGCACAGAACAACTCTGTTTTGTGGCTGGCAGATTGCTACCACTGAATTGAAGTGAATGTACATACTACTGACAATTGTTATTGTGTAAATATTTGCAACTGACAAACATAGGCATGATAAAAACAACGTGCGAACGTTGGATCCCGGAAATTGCTGTATAATGCTTATAATTGCATTTTGTTGCCACCATGCCATCTTTGATACACTTACAATCAAACTAAGAATAATCCTAAAATACATCGTACATCATTTTAATCATGATGATATTAGATATAATTCTTAGGTACTGGCGATTGATACTATAACTTACTTATAATAAATCTACATTAACTGAATTTGAATGTCATGAACTTAGATGGACATAAACTTATGAAAAGAACTTGCTTTACCCAATATTTCTTCTGATGACAACAGCTTTTACAGCTTGTGAGATTACTACAATCATAATAAACTTTATTTCGAGACTAAACTAAAACATAAACCTTGTATCTAATAAGTAAATAAAGTTTTTGATATACAGTCATAATATCTGATTGCTTTTGGTACCCTTTACGTATTTTTTATCATCCTTCATTGACAATGAAAATGGCTTTTAATAAAATAGTATTATCTACTTACTCTACTAATCATAAATTCATTTCATTCAAAGTAAATAAATTACCAATAAAAAAAATTTAAATAAGAAGGTACCACGGTCAAATGATGTTCCGTTTCCTTTCTACGGAAACTACTATATATAAATTGTTATTTTTGATTTGTAATTAACTAAATATAATTTGCTACTAATAGAAAAATAACCTCTGAAGACTAAACAAAACAAACTACTCACCGTTTTTTGTGGCTGTCACCAACGCCATTATTTTGATGTTTATCAATTTGACTGTTGGTTTTCACTTTGAGATAGAGAAAATCCATTTTTAATAAATCTAAAGAGATCCAATCACAGTCTTAAAAGTAACTTAACATTAGGTATAAGTAAGTTTTAGAATTTTGATCATGACAGTGGATCCACTGCCATACAGAGCCCAGATGAACTCTAAATGTCGACTGAAGGTTGAAAACTGGAGATCACGCTTTTAAGTTTCGGCTACTAATTTATTATCAGTTGCTGTAATGATTTTAATTGACTTTTGTAGATGCTTACTGTTACTTTTCCACACCCATCTCTGATAGGTACTTCTGGTATTCTGGAGATCACGCTTTTAAGTTTCGGCTACTAATTTATTATCAGTTGCTGTAATGATTTTAATTGACTTTTGTAGATGCTTACTGTTACTTTTCCACACCCATCTCTGATAAGTACTTCCTATACCAAGTTCCTTATGTGACCTTCATAAAAGACAATGCAACTTTTCCTTTGACCACTGGCCCAAAAAAATTATACCTGTTGTACATAACTGAAACCTGTGACAAACGTTAGTACTAATCATCCATAACAACTTTTACTATGGGGCCAAATAAATCTATCGCGGTAAAAATTATATAGGCTAACTAATGTTTGAAAAAATTATATGACTTCAAACATTTGATAAGACTGTATATTTGTTTTGCGTAGGATAGGTTTATTTGGCCCCATAGTAAAAGTTCAATTTGTACATCGGGTTTGATATTTTTGGGCCAATTAGTTGCATTGTCCTTTTTCCTTAATTCTTAAATTACACACACACACACACACACACATAAATCACGCCTATATCCCCGAAGGGGTAGGCAGAGGTGAACTAGCACCCACGTTTCGCCAAATATGTCAAGTCCCATGTAATAGGTGGCGAGCCTATTGCCATTTATCGGGAACAAAAGTCGCAGTACATTGCTAGCCTAGGTGGTATAAGAGGAACGCTGCTGCCCATTCCTAATCATGTTCAGATTTATCCTTAGTCGTCTTGTTCGACACCCACGGCAAAGATTTGGGGTGGTGACAATTGTATTCTACTCTGCCGTCACCACGCGGAAAATTATCTTACCTTAATTTTTTGCCATAAGGACTCTTTTTAATATTTTTTTTTGTTTTCCATCTATTTATCTTTATTTTTGTGTTCTATCTAACACAACTATTTTTTTACTTTAATCAATAATAAGTAAAAAAGCGTTTTTGTGTTTAAAAACACAAAGCTAATGGGATCAGATACTACGTACAACTTAATATTAATCTGAATTCTTATCAAACTGAAGCTTAGTTTTCTTGCGAAATGATAGTTAAGTATATTAGCTTATTGATGTATTTTATAGTATCGAGCTACCAGTCTAACAACGATTGATACGCTCAATCATTATTGTTTTACTGAAACACAAAAACCTTTTAATTATGCTTAATATTTACATATTTGATGACTAACCAATCATAGAACGTTATCAGGTGGCAACAATTACTTATTTGCAACTTTTTATCGATCGTTATCTGATGGCTAACAACGAACTACATGATTAGTAATCCTAAGTGGTCTATCTACTACGAATAAATCACTGCGCGAGAGTGATATAGTGACGCATGCCTTTCGCCTGTGAGAGCTCAAGATCAAGCCAAGGTCACCACGGTCAGTTCACCAAAGTCATCAAGGTCAGGTGGAGTCAGCTCGTCTAGCTCAGAACGACGAGCAGGTCGAGGTAAAGGTCCCCTTATGACCGCCCGTACACAGTCAATCTCGATTGCGGTTCGCGGATCAACTTCAATGATAACAATCGTGATTGATTGTGTACGAAGTAGAATGGCTGCTCGTAGACAAACCGGATCGTGATCATTGATTGTGATCGCGGATCTCATTTCTCATCACTGTTTTACCCGAGAAAGGGATTTAGGGGTGGCGACAATCGAACAATTAAAACTCATCAATATGTCTGCCTTCTTTATTTTATACGCCCCGTTGGATTCTTATTCTTCGATTAATTTGTAATGTATTTCGGACAGATTATTGATAAATAAGTAACATCGTTTTGTAAAAGCACTTTTTTCAGTACACTAACAACTAAATTTAACACAAAATTTTTGTAATCATTAGTTAGTTTTGTTTTTGACTCTATAACAAATACAACAAGCAATATCATTAAATTTACCTGTTGCCTAGACTATGTGAAAACAAAATATTATTGAAGGCATTACTAACAGGAAATCTATTAAAATAAATAACTGGTAAGTACAAAGTGCGCATATATCATGAATATTTGGACATAATATTATGTCCTACTTACAAATCTTACAATATGAGACGACTATTCTAGATTATTAACTCTCCACGCGGGAGCGAAAAAATAAGGTAGAATATCCATTGACCGATAATAAAAGCAAGATAAAAGATACTGTGCCGACCCCAGATAAACTGAGGACAGAGCAGGAAGAAGAAGATATTGGAACTGTTATTGTTTTAACGCCCCGGGCATCTGCCTGGAATGCAGAGGACGCGGGTTCGATTCCCGCATCAGAACAAAAATGTATCCATTTTTTTCTGACTTTATCTTCATTTCTCTTTCAGACTTGACCTCCTATAAGGAACTCCAATCTGCCCCCCTAGCCAAGTGGCACTTAATCGAACGCAAAGTTTTTTGACGTTAAGTACCTACTCATTAAAGTTAATGGACGTCTCTGAGTGCGACAGTTAGCTACACACTACTCTTTAAATGAACACAATTTTTTGACGTAGATAATTTGACAGCATTATCGTATTTATTTCTATAATTGTGTAAACAAAAACAATGCTTCGGCAGATACGACCTTCTTTTTTTTGAGCACATGAACTAAGCCAAGGAGCGTGGTTTCGGTTCAATGACCCAGATAATTAAATAGGTCTTAATGGCAAAAAGAGGCTTATCATATAAAACTAACTGACTCGTCAAACCTTATCACCTAGCTAAAAGACTACCCTTCCTTCCTTTTCTCAGATCGACCAACTATGCGCAAAAAAAATCATAAAAATAGGTCAAGCTTTTTCAGAGGAGTTCGTTTACAAACACTGTTGTGGCAGTATTAAAATAGTTCTGTTTTTTAAATGCCGTGTGGTGACGGCAGAGTAGAATACAACTGTCACCATCCCAAATCTCTCCCGTGGGTGTCGTACAAGGCGACTAAGGATAAATCAATGATGAGGAATGGGCAGCTGCGTTCCTCTTATACCACCTAGGCTAGCAATGTACTGCGACTTTTATGCCCGATAAATGGCAATAGGCTCGCCACCTATTACATGGGACCTAACACAATTGGCGAAACGTGGGTGTTAGTTCACCTCTGCCTACCCCTTCGGGGATATAGGCGTGATTTATGTATGTATGTATGTATGTTTTTAAAATAATTGCAGAAATGCTTTAATACCTGTGATATAGATGCGGATATATTCAATAGGTCAAAATTCGGTATTTAGTAAGTAACATGAACTATACGAGGGTCAAAATCCCTTAACCTTTTGTTCTGTTGACTATGCCAACGGCCACAAACAACACAGTTAACAACAAGACCGTAGTTTTGCATCGCTTTTACTTTCTAGACAACTAAACTAGTTACGTAGCTAATAACGTGTAATGAATCGAATGTGTGTGTCATAATACTGCATGCTATTATGTTAACTGTAACTGTAAATTGATTCGTAAATATTTTTTGGTGAAACACTAACTCTTTCGAACTTATTATAATTGTCGTTATTTGTTGGTAAAATAAACGTGATTCAAAAAATAATTTGGTGGCAAGAGAAAATCTTTGGTGGATTTGAATTCACATAAATAATAAACATAAGATATCTTTATTACTTACCGATTTTAAAAAAAATAGCAGGTATATCAATAAATTGAAAGTACAGTACATTTATAAACAAACATTGAACAAATCTGTCAAGTACTTATTAATAAACATACGATTAAACTTTTGCAATCATCGTTAAGTTTTGTTGATTAAGTAATAAATACAAAGAAATCAAAAACAACTGAATAGCTAGCCAATCATTTAGCTTTAAAAAAAAAGCTTTTAAGAGTGTATGTCCTATTTTCCAAATATGAAATCCATTTCCCGATGTTTATCTGACCACGGTAAAAATACGTTAAGTAAGTAGGAAACAAATATTTAAACTCGAGGTACCTATTTTTACTATTAATTGATTTCTGTTGAAAAATTGTTACTTACGCATTTTAAATGGTGTAATTCCAAGACTTCCAAAACTAAAAGGTGATTCATCGAAAAGTAGAAAAAGGTTACTCACTGCCATCGCCTCTTTTCGTTCAACTTGACAGATGCGGTGTTTCCCATCTTCCCCCCACACACTAGTTTACAAACTTACGCGCGTTGTATTGTAGATAGCTATCGAAGCGACTTTACTAGCCGACCAACAACGCCACTTTGTCCTATCAGGTGCAGGCAATCGACGTAGACGCTAGGCGACCATGACTTTCCCTAGAGCAGCAACTGAACTTGCGTCATTTCCTTACTACAATAAAATTTTAAGTCGCTGATGGAGTAAACCCCTTAGTTGTAACCTGTTGTAACAATGACCATTTATAAAAAACCTAAGAACAAATAAAAATTGTGGTTATTAAAAGTACGAAAAATGCGGGAATCATCCCGCATCAATCGAACATTTTCTAACCACGATTTTGTTTCGTACAAATTTTTTTATTTTTTTACAATTATCACATAAAAATTATAATATGAACTACTCATTGCTGAAGCAAGATCGATGTATGTCAATTATAACACTAAAGTCAATTCAACGGCGGCGACCTAGTTACCTTATTTTACCTTTAACAATGAATGTGGGTAGGAAAAAATAATATCGACATCCTGTTATGCTATCAAGTATTCTGGGCACAACATTTTACAGAATTTAGGTCAATGAATATTTAAGTGACAACAATATATTATTATTACCTTGAGTTCCTCCCTGCTTCAAAATGTGCATGACTGTAGTCCGACAACTTCGTGCGCGACTCTCCTGCGGTATGAGAGACGGTGGTGGGTACGGGGCACTCCAGATGCCAGCGGGGGCGTGCGATGCGGAGAGGAGGGAAAACTTGCTCCTCGCCGCATAACCCGCCCCCGCTAACATCCAGGGCGCCCCGTCCACAGAACAATATTACCCTGACGGGGCCCCGTCCCTGCCACCGTCTCACTCATACCGCAGAAAGGTCGCGCACGAACTTGTCGGACTATAGCCCCTGTTGCTTCTGCATTCTTAGGCACTAGGCACTAGGCTCTTGGCCATTCATCCATCCATCTGGCATGGCACCTGAATAATAAAATTACGTCATAAACTTAGTTATTTTTTGCTGTTCTTAACAACTTCCCAATCCCCATACAACGCGTTTTGTGTTCGCTCCCTGGCCTATAGTTATGATTAGCAAAAAATTTCAGTAAAAACCGCGAAATTTTCTTTAATTTCAACAAAAGCTTTAGGGCCACGTATCATTTTAAAAAGTATCGCGTCACGTTTTTAACACAAAATAGGTCGCAATCGCAAAAAATGAGTCCCATGTGACTCCTAATCATATTTGAAAGTTCTTTCGTGAGCCATATTATTGTACAAAATCATTGTACACTTGTGATACGTTAGGGACTCTATTGAAACTAATAATCCGAGTCATGTTTGACGCTAATCAATAAAATGTCGCAGTATTACGATTAGTGAAGTGTCTAAGTTATCGAAAAGTATTCGTAAGAATAATAATTATGCTATACGAAGTCGGGGTTGCGAAGGTGAGTGTTGAGTTGTAGTGGCAGTTGTGAAGGGGCCCGCCCGTAAACCTACACTTGGGCCACAAGTCCCAAGCGTTGCCACTGACTTTCCTCTCTACCACACTATGGCCCCGGCATTTGCATGGTTAATCCATGGAATGCTAAGAGTTATCGTCTCTAATTAACTATTAAATATCTCGGTAGACGTATGATGGTTTAAATTACCTAGATAATTATTACATACATACATAAATCACGCATATATCCCCGAAGGGGTAGGCAGACGTTAACTAGCACCCACGATAAGATTGACCAGATAATTATTAACCTTCAAAATTATATTAAGAAACCATTTATGGCAAATTATACTTTTGGCGAACACTGTTTCGAACTTTCGATGAATCAATCATCCACTGCTAAAAACATAAAAGTGGTGTTATTTTCTGCTTTCAGTGACCATGCTGGCGCCATTATTCTTGAATTAATTCTGTCGTCAGAGCAGTCGATTTATAAGACGACATTGAACAATTATATGGCATTTCAATGAAATAAAATTCATTTCATCATCATTACATTGAATGAAAAATATATGATGAAAAGGTTAAATATTGAAGATATGGCTAAATGGATTCGACGTCGTTGAGTTTTCGAGCGGTGAAGAAATTAAAAAATTAACGAGATTGTCAGTTTGACACTGACACACACACTGACTTTGACAGTTTGACTGACACATTTGTTTTCACAACAGTGGAAGTTTTAGCACACTGCATGCTACGAATATTAAATAAAATCCACTCCAAGTATTTGTTTGAATTATCACATAAGTCTTAATTTTACCCCTTTCATTGTACACTGTTAAACATGAAGAAGGAAGGTAAACCTATATTTTATAACCTCACAATGCTGACTGTGTTGATTATAAACTCTAGTTCATTAATTACGCTATTACAGATGTGCAAGACATATTTCTAAAGATATTGAGAGAAGAGGAAGATGTGTCAGCTGGGGTAGCTGCGATTAAGACACTTTTAACAGTAATAGAAAATTATAAAGGTGAATATATTGCTTCATGTTTTGTCGCTCCAATTATTTTAAGCATAAAGTATAGTGACTAACTACACTAGGTACTATTGTTATTCGTTTACAGTGGCGACAGTAAGAGAATTGGACTTGAATCTCCAATTGGCAGTAGATGCAATGAGACACTGTGACCAGCCTGTCACTGCAATTTCATCAGGGTGTGAATTGTTCATGAGGTTTATTACTTTTGCAAGACTAGATATTAAGGTTTGTCCTCCTTAGATTATCTATGCTATATTCATTAAGATATGTAAAGAAAGATCCTGTCCCAATATGTTTCACCATCAGATTTAAAGTACAAATACAAAAAAAATACAAAAATACATAAATTGAAAACATTAGGTTACTTGTTAGTTACACATGAGGTCTTTTAATAACTTGTGCTTTTCATGATAGTTAATAAGGGACAGGGGGCCCTAGACAAAGTAACATATTGACAAAGATAACAAAGTTCGATAAAGCAAAATATATGGGATTTGACGTAAGTCATCGTGAAATCACGTGACCAAAATCTTTGTAAAGTCTTTGTAAGTTCCAGTTATGTTGGTAGCGCAAGCTAAGATGCTGTAGATACCAAAGTAATATCGCCAATCGTGACGAACTTCGACACGTTATGATGATATGTTATGATATGTTTCATAACGATAACGTTATCAAGTGCATGCATACAATTTAATGTAAATGCATGCGAAGTGCATGCATACTATTTAATGTATTAATGTTAGAAATTCTGTCTTCTAGTCTTTTGAAGAATGTGAAAAAATAATGTTACAAAGAGGAAGAATATTCTTAGATACCTTACTAGAAGCAAGAGGGAAGGTTGCCAAACAAGCTCTACCTTTTATAAGTGATGGCTGTGTAAGTACCATTGAAATTGTAACTGAACCTATTGTCACTCTCAAATGAAAGTCAGGCCACCACTTAATGCTTACATTATGCACTTTATAACAAACCTGTTAAAGTAGGAAATAACTGCCAAAAAAGTTTTGCAAAAATGTTCTATCACCTGTATACAGAACATAGATGTTATATGCAAATGAAACAGGCTCTTGCATATGCTCTTGCATCTTGCATATATTTACACACCTTGCTCCATTCGAGATGTGGACTTTGTATACTTTAATTACTAAGAACTTGCAGTGG
Organism: Cataclysta lemnata; assembly: GCA_963931975.1. Lineage (NCBI taxonomy): Eukaryota > Metazoa > Arthropoda > Insecta > Lepidoptera > Crambidae > Cataclysta > Cataclysta lemnata. Next base: position 3,318,123 of record OZ008339.1, read on the forward strand.
CTATAAATATGTGACCCAAATATCTCTTAAACTGTTTTTATTCTTATACTATTATATATTATTCTACATTATAATTATTATATGAGATGCTGTAGTATAATTGTATTTATATAAGTATATTATAAGTATATTTAAAACATTATTAGAGAACAACTACAAGCTAAATGTCAATAATTTAGTCCATGTTCCATTTACAAGTCTATTCATATCACACACAAAAAAAGTTGTTTTGTTTCCTTTTCCGAGTAATTTTAATGTAGTAACCATATGGATGAATGCATTAACCACTGTGCGATGTGGTGACAGCAGAACAAAATATAATTATCACCACCCTTTTCCTTTTTTTTTATATTGCGAAATGTTTTATACTTGGTCCTGCTTATATAAAAACTATAAGCAGGTTTATTTAAAAATATTTTTTTTATTAAAAAAAAATTAAATTGCTTTTACAGAAAATTCTGACCCACTCACGGTCCAGAGTGGTGCTCCAAGCTATGTTAGAAGCAGCAAAAGCCAACAAAAGATTTGAAGTCTTCATCACCATGTCTAATCCTGACAGCAGTGGGTAAGTGTTAATTAATTGTCATGATAGCTTACTTTAGCAAGCATTTGCTCCCTTATTGCAGAAACACCTTTGTGAGACTCAGAGAAAGCTCTTAATTTAATACATTTTACTTCTTAAAGTTCTTCCTTTCTTAGTGCGACCTCAGACATACGCTTTCAAGTTGGCAGACTAAATCGCAGATGTACCAATAGTCATAGAAACACTTAAAACTTGGCCAACTATCGGCCGATATCTTATTAGAATGGGCTTCTATGCAAGTCTGCAGAATAAGCAAATTAGCTGTCCAACATAATCGTAAGTCTGTGGTCGCTCTTAATATCCACCATGTGCATCTCTTTATCACCTTAATAATTTATGACAATGGAACTCAAAATACTGGGCAATAGTATCTTATATATTTTTTCTATAATCACATCAATTCCTACCAAGTCTCTGATATTTTTTAATCTTACTTTCAGTAAAGTGATGCACAAGGAACTGGTGGCGGCTGGTATCGACGCCACACTAATTCTGGACTCCGCAATTGGCTACATTATGGAAAAGATTGATATTGTGATGATTGGTGCGGAAGGAGTCACTGAGAGTGGTGGAATCATCAATAAGGTATTTAATATCACAAAAAAGAACATACTTACTTGACACTGATAAGACCGCTGCAGGTTTTTTATTTTGTTTGAAGACTGACTTTACTTATTCTTCTCCCTGCCCTATTCCCAGTCTATTGATCCCAGATAGTACGTTTCCTCTTCCATTGATATCGGTCAGACGTCATCAAGCCATCCACTACACAGATTCATGTCATCCATCACACCAAGAGTCACACGAACATTCAGTCAAGACGAATTTTTATAACTACTTTCTTATGTAGGTACTAATTTTTCGAACATTTATATTTGCACATTATGCAAATTAAAATCAAACTAGTATTTTGAACACTTAAAAGTTCTACGTTCCATTGTCTATTTTTCTTTTCATATGACTTGTACAGTCAGCATCATAATCATAATCTTTATTGCAAGTCACATTATCACAGTACAGAGTACATAGGTCTTAAAATTATGGTAAGGTATACATGTAATGCCCTGCAAGGGCACAGCAATTGGAAACAAAATTTTTAGGCCACAGGGGTCCTTATGGCATAATAAAATGAATATTTATAATTATACATAAATTCTAAAGTTATTTATTATAAATAAGTTGATGATTAACACTTTAGTCCTCTGTCATGACAGTGCATGTGTAATCATCTCTGTAATCATAAGTGCATCTGTAACAGTTGCCAGCAATATTCATGAAAGTTATTGTGACAAGTCACTAAAGTGTTAATCCACTTGTGATGCTGACTGTACCATATAAATTACATTACAGTATAATATAATGTTATTTCCTTTATTAAAAATGCCCAACTAATGTCGGAATTTGCAATCCTCCTAAATTTTTTGTAGTTATCGAGAAACTCTTCAAGCCTTTATATTTCTACATTCTAGGTTTAAATTAAATAGGATCGTAAATGTGTGTGCAGTAGGGTCTTTTTACAGCTCTAATAATGCTTGTTCACAGATTGGTACCTACGGCCTAGGGATGGCTGCCTTGGAATTGAAGAAGCCAGTGTATGTGTTGACAGAGAGTTTCAAATTCTCCAGAATATATCCTCTGAATCAGCAGGATCTGCCCAACGAGTTCAAATACCTTTCGAGCGTACTCAAGTCCGGTAAGGACCTCGACCGGGAACACCCGTTAGTGGACTACACGCCCCCAGCCTATATCACACTTCTGTTCACCGATCTCGGAATACTCACCCCCTCCGCCGTCAGTGACGAACTGATCAAACTTTATTTGTGATTATGCGTACTAGGTATTCGTTGTTTTATATTGGACTAATAAAATATTTATGTATATGTACTTTCTTTTTTAATTTTATTTATGTCGTTATTTATTATTTGCCGTGTGGTGACGGCAGAGTAGAATACAATTGTCACCACCCCAAATCTCTCCCGTGGGTGTCGTACAAGGCGACTAAGGATAAATCAGTGATGAGGAATGGGCAGCAGCGTTCCTATTATACCATCTGGCTATGTACCTACTGCGACTTTTGTGCCCGATAAATGGCAATAGGACAATAGGACCGTATGTTAGGGACCTAACATATGTGGCGAAACGTGGGTGCTAGTTCACCTCTGCCTACCCCTTCGGGGATATAGGCGTGATTTATGTATGTATGTTATTTAAGGGGTAAGTCTTTTGATTGATAATTGGAACTAATAATTAGGATGCCTTAAAGTTGTTATACGGCAGAGCAGAATACAATTGTCAACACCCCCATCTCTTCCTAGGGTGTCGTACAAGGCAACTAATAGTTTAACAATGATGAGGTCCTCTTATACCAACCTACTTCGTACCCGATAGATGGCAATAGGCTAGCCACTTATTACATGGGACCTAATATAATTGGCGAAATATGGGTGTCTACCCTTCCGGGGATAATCATGCGTGATTTATGAATATAATATGTAGGTAAATAGAAACTTCACATTTAATTGAATCCAAAATTGGCTGGCACTTTATTGAATATGACATGAAAAAAAATATTTACAGTCGATTTTACATAAAACCTTATCTAATTAATAGTTACCTTACTAAACATTCAATAAACTTTAGTATTCATATCTCACTTTGTGTTGCATTTTCTCAATATAACAATACATTTATGTTTGAACATAATGCAAATTCTGCGGGTTTTCTTCAAATTAATAATACCATTTTTTAAGGAAAATAATAAAATCTGCAAGAGACGATGCCTTTCACATTAGCGGCAAAATCCACAAATACAATACTATTTATCTTTAATCATGGAAAATAAAATTTATGGAAGCACAAATAAGAACTATCACATGTTTTATTTATTGCCACAGGTAATTCGTACAAAACTAAACAACACTATTTCAAAGAAATATTTACGTAACATCGAATATTAAAAAAAAACTAGATTATTATATTTAACGGACTATCAATAATACGTTATGCTTAGTCACACAAAATAAACGATTTCACATACTGTATAATTAGATTATATAAAACTTAACGTAGATATATAATATATACTTCGGAGCTTTTTAGAGAGAGAGTGATAAACTGAGTAAATTCGTCAAACAAAATTTATTCTTAAGATTTTTTAATACTTTTGAGACAAGTACCTGTTCTGCAAAACAAGCATTTTGTTGGGATATATTTCTTAGTTATGATAAGCAACTATTTGGTTGGGTTTGGGAAACAATTTTATGTAGGTACCCTACCTATTGTTTGTCTTAAGATTTTTGTGGCATGTCTCCATTTTTCAATAAATGGATTTTAGCTCACGCTCACTCTGTAATATAAACTATTTTATATTATCGTATTTGTTATGGCTACTCTAAAACGTTGCAATTATTCGAAAGACATAAAATCAGTTTGTTAAAATATTTTACATGTTGATAGTTTTTCATTTTCAATATATAATTTTATTTCACTAATATTGTATTATAATGATAAATTATAAATATGCTGCCATCTATTATATCATTTGCTGTATTCCGGTAACATTTACTTATTGACTTGCCAATAATGTATCGGACTGCCAAAAAATGTGTATTCAAGGATTGAAGCCCTAAAAGAGTTCTGTTTTATAACGTTATAGTGTTTGGTTTAAGAAGTGTTTAAATCTGATGTTGTCCCTTTTTGTTCAATAGTGTGTCAATTTCATCAATCAACATTGAGAGCAACTGATTTAAACACTTCTCAAATAAAACACGTCTAAATCACTTTTTTGTAATAACAATTGGAACGTTTACCGATCATTAGGTTAGGTCTTTACTTTAGTAGAATGATCCTCTTTACAATAATTCCTGTTCTCGGTTGGTTCAGTCAGTTATTTAATGTGTATTTTATGTAATTAAATATGAAACAAAACTGCAAAATCCTCAAATTTTGCGTCCTATCCGAACAGATCAGTTAATTAGGCTTTGATGCGCCAGTATGGACGGTCTGGGTCCGTTTTAGGCAAAAAGACAGGCTTTATTTCCTGGAGCTTAGTAGTGGATCGCAGTGGATAACCCTGTTCACATAAAAAAGGAAACTAAGGACAGGAAAAGTGACAATGCAACTCATTGCCTTTAGTCTTTACTTTTAATGTTTAACCCAAGTCTGGTTTTTCGATGCGTTATCTATTGTAAATGTTGTCGATGCTGGTGTACACCTGGTGGAAATGTGGTCGTTTCTCCGGCTCGTACTCCCAGCACCTTAGCATTAACCCATATACGTCTTCGGCACATCCTTCCGGTGCTGGCATTCGGTAGCCTGCATCATAAAAAAGATATATTATATCAGGAATCGAACTCGGGACCTCAGTTCGATAGACTTCAAAGTGAATTGAACTTTTGAGTCTATTGAAAATACTAATATTAAATTTAAAGTAACTTAAAACAGTAAAGTGGTTGATGACGGTGATGAAATAATGAGTTATTGTGTAATCCAATAAAGGAATCAGAAAAAATAGGCACTTGTCATGTTATAATTAACATGATTCTTATGAAACAGAATGAAAAGCTTACTGATGAATCTGGCAAATAACTTACCGGCGTCTATTTTCTCTCTGGCACGAGAGTTGCTCATCCCCGAGTACGGGGTATCACCTTTGGAAAATATCTCCCACATCAGTACTCCGTAACTCCACACGTCACATAAAGAAGTGTATTTTCCTGGAAAAGGTAACAAACTTTAATAAATACCAAATATATATAATATATGAATATTTCTCATGAAAAAAAATTAATGGACATCAAAGAATTACTAAATGTACGCAAATTTTAGTGCGCGTAACACGTATAATTAATAATTTCAGAAACCCAGCAGATTAAGACACTGCATTCTCGCAGAAAATACTTTATGTCTACGTAATGTTCGTCATTGTGTTATCAATAAAAAAAATCCCAATCTTACCAAAATTAAGTGCCTCAGGGGCAGTCCACTTGATAGGTATCTGCTTCATCCCGCCAGAGACTATGTACTCTTCCTCTTCTCTCGACATGCCGAAATCGGATATTTTGACGATGTTGTCATCTCCAACAAGACAATTCCGGGCCGCGAGATCCCTGTGGATGCAGTTCTTTGATTCTAGATAGCGCATTCCAGCGGCGGCATCGCGACACATTGCTAAGAGTGAACGAGAGCTGAGGGTTGATGCTCGAGTCCGCAGAAATGTTAGCAGAGAACCACCTGGCAACAAAAGTATAAAAGTCATAAAGATACATTTTGTTTTTTTTTTATCAGCAACAAATTGATTTAAATTTTCCGTTGTTATTTAAACAATTACTTGCTATATATTACCAGAGACTAGCTCCATTACTATCATGATAGGCTGCTTCTGCACGGCGATACCGATGAGTCGAACAATGTTAGGGTGCTGGTACTGCTTGAGTATCCTGCCCTCCTGCAAGAAGGTCCTCTTCTGCTCCTCGGGCAAAGCCACTCGGCACGTCTTCACAGCCACTTCTTGACCCGTTGTCTTTAGCCTCGCTTTGTACACATCACCAAAGTTACCCTGCAGGAAAATTTTATTTATTTGTAATATTCTTTTTTTGAACTCACCGAGTTAAATGCTACATTTCTAAAGACCGCGCTGAAAAATTATAGAGATCCATCATTATAGGAGACATATTACGCAGCATCCTCCGTTGGACACACAGGTTTTCGGTTTCTAGTATCTTTACGAATCATTAGTACCTATATTGTAATCATGCATAAAACACACATATAAATCCCCGAAGTAGGACGCAGAGATGAATTGACGCCCACGTTTTGCCAATTATACTAGGTCCCATGTAATATGATTGCCATTTATCGGCAGTCGCCTTGTAAGACACCCGCGGGAGTGATGGGGGCTGGTGACAATTGTCTTTTGCTCTGCCGTCCACGACAATGTTTTCATAGCAGATACGAATAAAAGAATGCTGATTTCGAGTGTTACCCTTCCGATCTTATCCAAGAGCTGCACGTCATCGTTGTTGAGCTCCCAGTTCTCCCGTGGCACCGCCCGGCGCAATAGCGCGCCTGACCTCGCGGTCACCGGGACACCGCTTGTCCTCTGCCACGCTATTAGCTCTGCCACCGACGGGAACGCCGCGCCTTCGAAGCGGTAATGTCCCTGCCGAACGAAATGGTAGGTTTAGGATTCATCATCATCAGCAGCCCTTTAATGTCCCCAATGCTGGGGCTCGGGCCCTCCTTATGGATGGAAGAATATAGGGAGATTGGGCCCACCACGCTGGCCCAGTGGGGGTTGGTAGGTATTAGTGCCTGCAGATGCAGCCAGGACCAACGGCTTAATGTGCCTTTTGAAGCACGGAGGAACTCGAGATACTTAGAAAAAAATCGAAAAATTTAGTCTACAATTTTATATATAAACATTTTTATATAACCACAATTTTCTTTGTAGGTTTAGAATTGTTTTGAACATTAATTAAGCAGCCAAAATGTTAGGGTATGACTAGAGATCGGAAATTTTGGTGTAATTGTACCTAAAACTAACACACAGAGGGACATACAAAGGGGTATGTAATATAATATATATACCAATAATCGGATTAAAAAAAACAAACGATTGTTTATTAATTACCGCAAATACAGAGAAAGCTATAGGGGAAGATAGCCACGCGAGTATGCTGTTTAAAGCGAGTAATCTTGTGCATAATTTTGTTTACATACACCCAAGAAGACACGTGGGAACTTCTACTTGCACACTTGAGGGGATCAAGAGTCAAGGGATCAGTTATTATGCCCGACGCCAATATGTCTAATTTAAAAAATGATTTCATACATGAGAGTGCTTGTTCTATGCAGAAGGTATACTTATTATAGGCTGCCTTCCGCTACTTACTACTCTGGCAAAATACATTCATAACATTCTGACATGGAACTTAGAAACATTATATCTTTAAATTGGATAACACATGAATGAATTTTGTGGACGCTACGTCACTATACACCTATCGAGTGTTACACAAGTCCAAACACTTAGCAGACTATTTTCTTTCAGTGACGTTGGTGTTCTGGAAAATTACAAACAGCCTGTGGGTGGTGGAACTGACGCTTGTGAGATAACTTTTGGAACATACGAAATTAAATTAGTCTAACTTTAGATCGAACATCTGAACGAACTTGTGCTAAAAATGGAGCATTTTAAGAATCATGCAATATTAAAAATAAATACAACAGTACATGGATGATTTGTTTCGGTCGCTTTAACATAACTGCGTTACCTGCGTAATTTTGATAGCAGTCACTAAATTATCAAATCAATGTAACTATATTTTTAAAAGAACAGTTGCATTTATGAAATTGCAAGATGATTAACTGCCACACTCAGAGACATCAAATAACGATAATGATTACTTAACGTCAAAAAATGACAATTCAAAACTAGTCGCTATTCTTGCCGGGTCTATGGTCTAGATTTGCATGAAAATTTTTGACATTAAATACTCATTAAAGTTAATTAACGTCTCTGAGTGTGGCAGTAAGATAGATACGAAATCAAGTAACAAAGTACATTCTATTAATCGATGTCAACGTAATATTGTCACAATCAATTTTCTGTTTTAGGACATAATTATACGTTAAGGTTAAGGTTATCAATTGCAGTAAATTGTCAGTTTTGACTGCACTACCAGAGAACTTTGGTCCGTAACTTTACCTACCAATCCGCACTGGGCCGGCGTGGTGGGTTGTGGCCCATTCTCCCTATATTCTTCCATGCACAGGGAAAGCTTGTGCCCCAAGCAGTGAGGCCATTAAAGGGACATTTATTGACGATATACCCAGTAGTGGGGATTTTTGAGGGACATTTGTTGACAATAACCATAGAACTTACCTCAGGTGTTGTCTGAACAATAAAGTGTTTATGCTGACCCCAGCACACAGACAGCACCAACTGCCGCGCGTGGTTCCTGGTCGTCTCTCGCACCAAGTAATCGCCATCGGCTCTCAAAAGCCGCACCACTTCCTCCCTCGGGAGGACACCGTGAAACCATTCTTGCTCCACTAAAGAACGCTCCGTCTCACTAACGTTCACCTATAATAAAAATTATAATAAATAATCACATACTTTTAGAATTTACGTACATTAGTCTACAAACAATATTACTATTATAGCTACGTTGGTCAATAAAAATTTGACGCTATCGTTACATTTACAGCTAAAAGACATTAAAAAGCAATATTCAGGTGATAGTGACATCAGTTTCCCAGAATATGATTCTTAAAGCTGCTCTTTTATTACCACTTACTGTTAATATGGTGTTAAACTAAAAATTACTACTTTTTATTACAGCTTGACATTTAAGAGGCAAAACTCACATAATATACATACACACAGAACATGCCACGTGCTACATACTCGATTGGTAGACCAATACAAGCTGTTAATGTGTGCCTAAATAGATTGATTCAAAATTATTTATGATGATAACTTATTGAAAATTTAGGCTTGTGTTTAGAAAATTTTTGCAAAACACGTTAAATTCACACACACATACTAGTTCCTTCTCCAATTCCAGCTGTAACTGCTTCAAACGCTTCTTCCTTCTTGGAACGACAACGGGCGGCGGTAGTTCCGAGTGAGTGATATACATCGCAAACGGATCCATTTCTCAACTGCAGACGACTAAAATACCGTCGGCGAGCATTATTGCTGTACTTTATTATCTTTTTATTTTCATTGGAAGACGTGATAACCAAAAAAACAGGATGGACCTGACGTAAAGACCGCAACCTATGCACGCGCAGACGCCACGTAAACAGTGGAGCATTTCTGGAACGTCCCAAACAGCGTCACCTTGATTTTGAAACTGAGTTTTGTGAAAGCCTGTGCTATTTTAATTTTGTACGAAAGCGTATTCCGCAGAGAAGTTCGTGCGAAGTGCGGCGCCTATATTTAACCGCCACGCCGAAACAAACTATGCCGAGACAGTGACGCGCTGTGGGAGGATGGAAGCTTCATGCACTGTCCATGCCGTGCTCGTGACTACTGCGTGGTTAATGGCACTCACCACACCGTTAGGACATTTCACAACACGACTCTTGCGCCTCTTTCGGAAGACGCTTTGGCCTTCCAAACGGCAATGCACATAGACATCCATGCGCTTGCGAAAGCGACGCTTCAACAGCTTGATTCGCCTCTTGGGGAGAGCCAACACTTTTACCGTATCGGCGGGTCCTTCGCTACTACTCCTGTAAGTCTTTGGCGGGAGAGCGGGGCTGGATGGCACAGATTTGCGGCGGAATGGTCGCATGAACAGTCTGAAGAACGGCCTCGGAGGTATTACCGAATGAAGGTGTAAACGTAGCGCGTCTACTGACGCTTTCGATCCGAGCGATAAGCGATCCTGGTAATTAAATCATTGTTATTTATCTGTTCAGGAAAGATCCCTCTAGATCCATTGCTCGAATATGCTTATGTCCAATAGATTATTAAAATAGGTCTTAACGTACCTGGTGGTCAGGTGAGCTGCCATCTAAGCTGTCCACGCCGACAGTCTCCGCAGACAAGTCAGGGCAACCGCTGGGTGCTTCTTCGCAGCCCAGCTCAGCCAGGGCAGAACGAATCATTTCTGCCTGTTTGGCACATTTCCGTTCTGCCACTCGTAGCTCTAGTAATTTCACTGGTTCTGAAGTTGTTACGGGAATCGGTGGTGGAGAATGCCTGAGGAGAAATTTGAAATAAAATTGTCGTTGCAAAGATTCAATTTCATTTTCAATCTGATTCAATTTGACGCAAGGAAAAAGTAACTTGATTTAGAAATGTTTAGTTTGTGTTAACCAGGTGTACTGCACCGAGTCATAGTATTAGACTTTGGATTATTTTAGATCTTTAATTTTAAATAAATACCTACTCGAACGAAATGAATACTGACAAAGACATAAATGATAGATACGTTACTGAATACTACTTTTAGAGTAGGTAGGTACTACGACTGTTGTAAATGGCACTGTATTATGTCTAGAGCTAGAATTTTAGTATGATAACCCATTCAAAATATTTACCTATCGATCCCGTTGACTCCATTTGTAAGCCCTGTGTTATTGTTCTTGCATACTCCGTTGCCGATAATTTCTGGACCCTGCAGCGCCGTCTGCTTCTCTCTATTGTCTTGCAAAGTTGACTCCAATTCCGTCAGTTTCTCCTTCAACCATTCTACAGTGAGGTTATCCACTGTTAGCTGGTTCGGTTGAAGTTTTCCACTTGTATCTTCAACAAGACTTTCGTCGAATGTGAAGCATATTGGTGTCGATGGAGGTGATCTGGAAGTAATTGTTTTAATAAATGTAATGAACCGGAAGCAGAGGAAGATTGATAATAGAAAGTAATTCTGGTTAGCATAAAACAATTCTGGTTACCAAGACTTGTTAAATATTGAAAAAGCTCTTTCGGCCAATATTAAGCGAGCACGTTTGATACTGGTGCTTTTTATTAGGAGACTGAATTTGCGTCATACTTTATATCAAGACGTAACGACACCGATTAAAAGCATACAATCAGGATGGTCTACTCATAAAATCAAAATTGTTGTCAATCAAAATCTTAAATGTTTACGAAGCTATGAAGCTCACGAAAAGAGTTCAGACACGCAAAAAATGGTATCTATTAGCTGAAAAGTGTATTTTCTGAATATTTTATGTAAATTACCAACTGACGACCAGTTTCTCGAATAGTCAGATCGCTGGAATATAGGCCAAATGGTCTCGGGTACGAATCTCCATATAGGCTCTCGAGGGTTCCTTATTCTCAATATAAAAAATAAATATCATTATTAACTCTCAAGAAAAGGTGATAAATGTGATTCTGGTATTCCACTAACTTGTATTTCTCCAGGAACTCTTTGTACTCATCCTGCGGCCTCAGGTTTTGCACCGTCGTCTCGATCTTGCTCGATATTTCCCTGAACTTGTCCGTGCTGAAGTCAGACCTCTGCACCACTTCCAGTAAAATGCCTTTCCTGTTAAACAAACGTCATAGGTTGGCGTCATCAGTATCGCTAAGGAAACAGGTAGCAGTGTGATTAGACGGTGTTGTTTTCGTAAATACAGTTACAAAACAGAATATTGTACTTAAGGAAAATTCCTTATTTATAATTAGATTACTTATAGTTACTTAGTACCTACTATCACAATCTACGCCCATTTTTATTTATTAAGACTTAAAAAAAGATTACAAATATGAATTTTTACAAACAGCAACTGTATAAAATTCCCACATACGTACTTATATTATACAATAGGGGAAAACACAAATACAATTTACCAAAAGAGTGAGGAACCGATCGAGGAATTCTGATTTTGGAACTGATAAAATAACCAAGATGATGTTTTGCACTCTGGCAGAAAGTTAATTTCTGCAAGACGTTCCTTTTATATTTAAGAAGCGAGTTGTGTATTTGTTACTTAAGTAAACTATAATGTTAGATAAACAGTAGTTACAACAGTCGGTCAACCTTGTGGACGGGTTGACGATCTGGTAAAAGTCCGGGGAAGCTGCTGGTCTAACCAGCAGTTTGGAGGTCCTTGAGGGGAACCTTTAACCCGACAATCAGTATCTCTCGGGTGAAATGATGATGAATTAAATCGGAGTTGATGTATCCATTGGAAAAACACATAAAAGATATTGTTCTTTAATATTTGCACGAGCGCTACACATTTGAAATAAAACTTTAACTTAAACTTTTACGAAGACTCGCATATAGGTAGGTATTCGCATTATACGTCGGGATAAATAATAACAATGCCAAACACCTAAACATACGCCAGTCTAACCCGTAAAAGCTGTTTTATTTCAAACACAAAATAATTGAAAAATAGAGTTGATCACGAGGCGTAGACCCACCATGAGGTAGCAGTGGCCTCGCCCTGCCGCCTCTGCTGGTCCAACAGGGCCGGCAGGGCCGCGGTCCGCAGGGCCCGCTCACACTCCGTCGCTTCAGCTAGCAGCAACACGTACTCGTTGTGGGCCCTGTGCAGCCGTCTGCACGCTTTCTTGTACTTGTCCCTGGTCTCGTCCAGTTTCCGGCTGCCCCTGCTTGTTGGACCTGGAAGAGTATTGACGGGAAGACTATATATTTTCCTGTTTTTAAACTAAGTAACGAACTGTTTGTTTTATGAGCAAAAATGTCTGCGATATTATTTTCTGGAAATTGTCTAATGGAATCGTCGTCTTCTTCTGAGACTCCAAAAAAATAATGCGCATGAGATCAAAGCAGTTATTGAGTTACAGGAAGTAATCTTTAAGTGATATTGATGTTTTTAAGCAAATTTGTGTGAAATTGCGACACAAACAAAAATAGCAATATTGTATTGTTTTAAATTCGTTAATGCCTTTACAGAAGTTAAGAGAAATCGTCTGGTTCAATTAACAATCAGGGCTTCAAGTCGTTTCAGTGGGGATGTTGTGAGATGATTTCGCTTTGCCGTTTCTTAGATACTATTCACAAAGTTTCACAAATGTTAGCAAGATGATAATTTTCAGCACCAAGCCACTTATGTCTAGTTTTAAACACAAACAAATGTAAACTTACACTTACATTTAAGGTAGTTCTCCTCGAACTTTGTCCTCATCTGTTTGTAAGACTCGAGGCATTTTTGGTACTCGCTCTGCTTCCGTTGCACCTCCTCAGATAGCTGGGGACAAATGGAGACAATAATTATTACACTGCAGTAAAATGTACTTCCTACTTATCGCTATATAATGTTTGGCAAAAATTAAATAAAATGGGAATTGCAATAGTCAAATTCCTAACCTTAAAGTTTTGTTTAATTTTTTTCGGCTCAATGACGTGCACTTATTTGTTATTATACGTCATAAGCTATTTTGAAATCTATCACAAAAGTGCGATCTCTATTTGTATGTGCATTCATTTGATACTTTTTAATTTTATCTTGACATAAAAATCTGAGAAACACCTTCTAAATGTGGTCCCAAAGCCATAACTAACTACGATTGAATTCTCATGGAGCGAGACAACGCTTTACTCTGCGTCTAGCACTGTCTCATGCTGATTGACAGTGCTACAAGTTGTCTTACGGCCATCGAGGCTGGACACAGCTTTCCCTTCCTTCCCTTCCCACAGGCATAAATGTAGATAATCTATAAATGTTGTAGTTATAAGGAAGAAATGATTAATTAACTGCATAATTCTTTATCATGCAACCGTGGTGTACAAAAGACGATATATGAAAGTTTTCACATAGTCGATTTAGTCTTCATTAATTGGACAAAGAGTTGGTAACAAAGTATAGGGACTCTGTACTTCTCAGCTATTCAATAAAGAGTAATTACCGTAACCGCCGATCGTATAAAATGCAAGATTAGTTTGATATCATCTTCAAACATGCATTGAAGTGACTTTATATTTATACGGAACAGATTCAGATAATCAATAGGAAAATCAATACTTAATACGGGCAAATATAACGCCTACGTATCTACATTGAATTACTCATCTAAAACATTATCACCCCACATGCATCGTTTTCATTGCTTACGTTTTTACTCTTAAATTTGACCTTTGACTCTTAAATTTGCACGAGCTCTACAGAGCACTACACACTTGAAATGAAATAACTTTACAAGATTTAACTAGCGTATATTTAGGTGTTTGCAATTGTTTTTATTAAACCGAACGTTTCGATCTCTTCACAGCGGCCATGGTCACAGGGAGATACCTAAATGTACGCGATTTAAATCCGTTAAAGTTGCAGACAATTAACATCATTGGGTTGCGGTTTACAAAAAGCTGGCATGGCCTAATGTGGTAATCAGTACTCAATGTGCAAACAGCAGCTTTCGAGTGGCTCCGGAAACGCCTCGGATTCTCGCACACAGCGTGACCCGTCTTTGCAAGGTAAGGCTTTTCCCACACGGGGCGCTCCAAACGCGACAGGCCGGCTGTCAGCAGCAAACCGTCGAATAAATTAATACATAAATCACGCCTGTCATCATCTCTGCCCCCGAAGGCAGAGGTATATACACCTGCACGTTTCGTCAATTATATTAGGTCCTATCTAATAGGTGGCCATCTATCGGGCACGTAAATTGCAGTTTTGTTATTGTGCTAGGTGATTTAGCAAGAACGCTGCTGCCCATTCCCTATTACTGTTTTAACCACTTTAAGCCTTGAATATTCGTCAAATAAATTAATATTATTCATTTTCGGACTTATACTACTCAAGGAGACAGCGGCCTATTCTTATAAGGTTCAATTGCATCACTAATATCATCATCTTCATGCCCGTTCCCAGTCTACGTGGGGTCGGCGCAACTGCTTCCTCTTCCATTCATATAGGTCAGACGTCACCAAGTCATCCACTCTCTTTTGATACATATCATATTTTACATCAGAAAGGTGCTTGTGATAAATTAATGTAACGGGCCCTAACTACTCGCATTTGTACGGTACGCGTACCGTGACTTTACTAGTAGTACTATAAAGTTAAAGTTAGATTTACTTATTAAAAAAAAATGTTATTAATAAGAAAATGAAATTCAGCAGCCTTTTCTAAGCTAACGTTACTTTCAAGATGTACATCTATCATGTTGCACATTGCATCGTCTGTGATTCATAGCCTAGCCTTTTAACTGACCTACTTTTGTGAGGCATCAACAAATTACATAACAGCCTATCTGACAAGATTTCCGCTTCTCCACCTTATGCGTCGGTGCGCCACATGTGAGGCTTGCCTTATTAATGACGACAAGAGGCACGTATAGAACGGAATATTATTTTGGCAAGCATGGTCATGTCAATATCACACATGATATAAGTCGACGAGAAACGGCACAGACATTATAATCAGGGTCAGGGTCTCAATATATAAGAGTTAGAATTAATATCGAGATAGTATAAATCTTTCTAACCCCAAAATCTTTGTAGTATAAATCTTACCTAATATGCATTTAAATAACAAAGATATTATAAATAGTAATAATAGTAATAAATTGAAAGTTAATTATTTTTGTAACATTTATTTAATAATCAAACTATAGACAATTACTTCCCATTTATCGAAAGAAAGTACCAAAAATATCAATTAAGTACATACTTGCAAAGAAAAATATTTCTTACCTCTTTTTACTATAAAATAAAAATCAATAAATTAGTAAATATAACGAAGAATGGGAAAAATCTACATACATACATACATACATAAATCACGCCTATATCCCCGAAGGGGTATGCAGAGGTGAACTAGCACCCGCGTTTCGCCAATTATGTTAGGTCCCATGTTATAGGTGGCGAGCCTATTGCCATTTATCGGGCACAAAAGTCGCAGTACATTGCTAGGTGGTATAAGAGGAACGCTGCTGCCCATTCCTCATCACGGATTTATCCTTAGTCGCCTTGTACGACACCCACGGGAGAGATTTGGGGTGGTGACAATTGTATTCTACTCTGCCGTCACCACACGGCCTTGGGAAAAATCTTTTTAATTAATATATATGTATGTATTGTAGCGAATCATATAAAAACAAAGGAAGTAAGACATTTGATTTGGCAGAAACAAATATTTAAATAATTTTGCCGCCAGTCCCCGGAAAATAAAATTAGATGAATCACCCACCTATCTCTTAATGATATTACAAATTACGTGTTAATAATATCACAGACAGAGCTCAGACCCTGTTGGTAATCTATAATAAACTGTGGAATGCGCTATTCATTAAAAGCTCATTAGGCGCACATGCTTGAGAACTAATAGGTAGTAAAGTAAGCAAGCTATTGTCAATTGGGTTACTCGAATTTTCTTACAAGATCGTCAGTAGTCCAGTGAATTTTATACAAAATATTAAAAATAAAAAATAAAAACTATTGGATCAATTTTAATTTTATCAACTTTATCTTAAGTTCTGTTGTTTATTCGTGATTCTTGAAAGTTAGCGTAGCTACATACATATTAGTATTCCAGTTTATTATTTAACTGGCTCCCTTAAGATAATTTTAACTTTCACAACGCGACCCTATTCTGGTTACTAAAGGGAGACAAACGGAGGCCAAAACGGGAGACAAATGAGGCCCTTACAGTTTCAACTTTTTATTTTTATCAAGTGTAACTATGTCACAGATCAGACGAAATCATTTAAATAATGTGTCGTAATCACATTCCGCCTCCGCAATATTACCCATTGAGATGAAAAATCAACAACAAAACCATACGACCAAGGCCAGTAGGCATTACAGTAGGTATTGTTAATTGCGTGCTATCTTGACATTGACATTTAGGAAAAGGAAAAACGTGGCTGATGAGCCTAATTCAGAGGGCAACAATTATAACTCTCACGCTGCTAAATGTTGGAGAAAACTATAGAAAATGAAAAGTTGTGTGTCATACTATAGGTAATGCCATTTCTACCATTTAGTTAGTGTGACAGATTTTACTTTAAGGGCCTGTTTCACAATCGACAGGTAAGTTCGAAGTAGCTTACTTTGCAGTGCAAGTGACATATGTTTCATATTACAACTGTCAAATAATCTGCGAAGTAAGCTACTTAGAACTTACCTCTCGATTGTGAAACAGGCCCTAAATGTAATTATTCAAAAACTAAGTTCAAGTGTTAAAAAAAACAAAGTTCGCGTGAAACAGCCATCATTTTAAAAAATGACAACAGATAGAGTTAACAATCAAACTTCTTTATGATTTTAAAGAGCACAATTACCTCGTGTTCATAATGAAATACATGGTCCGACATCAAAAAGAAGTACGAAAACATTTTAAAAGTCTTATTCGGACATATTATGGGCTACGGCCGGTTCGGTGCGCACCGTAAAATTATAATAGCTCGTATCGCCAAATATCCCGCTGAAGATAAAAGTCCCAGAGGCCACACACATGATATAATACATGTAGATCTGCTTTTGTATCATTGCGCTCAAACGTATGAAAAACCATAATTAACACAAGACCCTTTTAACGAGTCGTTTGTGACAATCAGATACCAACAGTAGTGTACTGTACATTTACACACAAATGTAGCTCGTTTTTTTATAATTATAATATATTTTCTTAAGAACGAATTACGTCCTGCTAAGTTAGGGAATAACTTTTGTCCTATAACTTTATAGATTTATTCCCTCATATTAGTAGTTATTTTAGTAGTTATAGTTATATTATTCCTTTTATATATTATAGTTATGACATATTATATAATTCCATTATCTGCTTTGCATGCCCACATATTGTTTGATAAATTAATGAATCAATAATTCTATTATTAGACTATATAGTGATTTGATTTTGTTTAAAGATTCAACAAAAGACCGGTAACGCAAAAAAATGGGCTTTGGCATCTTTAAGATTTTTTACTAATAATAGATTTAAAAGCTGTATGCTTCAGCTGCGTAAGTAAAAATAAAGGTACGCTCGGCAATATAACTCAGGTTATTATTGCAAATGAAATTTTATAGCGAAGAAAAGTGCAAAAAGATATGGGACCGAGAATGATGCCCTGCGGCAAACCGCTAACTACACGTAGTTCATTGGACTCTACTACTCTCGCTCTTACTTCGGTTTGATTATAGTCATAAAGTAAACGATTTATACATGTATTTAATGGAAAGGCACCTATGCAATAAAATTACAGACCAAAAAAATATACCTTCCACATACAAAGTAAATTACCCTTTATTGTTAATATATTATATATAGATATTTTCTATACTGCAGGTTGCCTGGAAGAAATTGCTGCTGAGCAATAATGCCGCCTCTTGTACTGTCCTGTGTAGTTGTATTTTTTTTCTGGTATTATTTTATTATGTGCAATAAAGAATATTTGAATTTGAAAGAAAAATATTTTACAAAATCTAATATTCTCTGCCAATAACACAAAATGCACTAACTTATGTTGGATTGAATTGAAAACACCAAAAGTGAAACTACATTCGTCGCATAGAAGACGTGACACGCATATTTAAAACGATTTATTTCTTTATTGTTGATAATTGTATTGAACGGTAAAAGTTTTGATGCAAAAAATCTGACAAACTGTGTTAGCTTAGGTATGTGGTGTCATGGTGTCTTAATACAAGAAACAAGATACTTAATACAAGAGCCTGAATATATGCTGTAATAGTATGAGCTTGAGAATAACATACTTGGCTATGTTAACAAACGGATCCAACAAAGGCATCGGACAGTCTGAATAACTTTTTAATCTATTCTTAATTGTAGTATACGGATTTAATATACATACATACATACATACATAAATCACGCCCATATCCCCGAAGGGGTAGGCAGAGGTGAATTCTCACCCGCGTTTCGCCAATTATGTCAAGTCCCATGTAATAGGTGGCGAGCCTATTGCCATTTATCGGGCACAAAAGTCGCAGTACATTGTCAGGACGGTAGTATAAGAGGAACGCTGCTGCCCATTCCTCATCACTGATTTATCCTTAGTCGCCTTGTACGACACCCACGGGAGAGATTTGGGATGGTGACAATTGTATTCTACTCTGCCGTCACCACACGGCTAATGGAATAAAGGATTTAATATTGAGTCACAAAGGACAACAAATTTAAAGTGTGATTCAAAAACATATTAATATTTATCTCACCGATTAGTTAAGTACTGTTGCTAAATACATTTCCTATTTATAAACAATCTATTGTCAACGATGACCTACATAGCGAGGAAGCAGGCGTGCGCATATCTTCGGCTAACGTTGTACAAGCAAATTCAATCTTTGCTTCGTCATAAGCCGCTCCATCGCCCGATTTGTATTATGATGTCATAAACGTATATTTTTCCAACTTTTTGTATAGGTCGTTATTAAATACTTTATGTAAATAGCTGATTGATGAACCAATTTTGATTGGTATTTTACCTACCAACCAACAGATTTTCCGTCGCTATTTTCAATATCGCTCATTTGTTACAAGAGAGACGTATCCCCAAAAATATTTAGAAACATTTTGTGTTCTAAATTTATGGTAGTAAGACTTGAAAAGCAGGCAGGCTTGCAGGCTTGTAATTTTGAGTCTCTTTTTTATTTAAGTAGCGATGTATAGTTGTTTTTATATTCCATTAAAAGTTGTAAGCAAACTCTGTCATACTACAACAGTGGATATGAAAATAATAAGCAGTTTGTATTCTATTTGTTTGTTTTATACAAAGAATCGAAGAATAAATAATGTTGTGCATACATATCAATGTAAGCACCAGTAAAACAATATGTTTATTAAGTAGCCATAAGATGTAGACAATTATGGAATAACATTTGAATTAACTGAAGATTATAAAGAAAGGAAATCAAAAAATGTTTGTAAAATGATAACCAGCTGCGAGCTATAATTTTTTTGTTTTAATAATTTTTCTAACATTTATAGAGTGCCTATAGAATAAACAAATATATAAACTATGATTCTAGTTAATATTTCTGCTAACATAACAGAAATAACAATTTTTACCGCAAATAATGTGATGTAAATGTCTTTATTAAATATAGCTTAATTAAATATTTGATAATAGTACATTTTTATTCTATTCATAAAAATCGGTAACCTGTTTAAATCAAAATACTTCTTATAGCGTGGAATAATATACCTTGTTCTTCTTCTTCTTTCTGCCCTGTTCCCAGATTATCTGGGGTCGGCGCAGTATGTTTCCTCTTCCATTCATATCAGTCAGACGTCATCAAGCCATCCACTCCCTTTTGATTCATATCATCCATCACACCGTAAAGGTGCTAGTGATGAATGAATGTATAGAAAAGAGATGGAACGGACCATGTCGAGAGACCGATGAACGGAAAGAGTGATTGGAATGACAACATTTCAATACATACTGCTCAAGATTTTGGCTTAGGTTTTACAGCCGGCCGCCTGCCAGACACCAACCCTCTTTGGGTATGCTGTTGTTGGTGGTTTGCCCTCCACCATTCGGGTACCCCAAGGTGCTTATTGGTCTACAACAGGCAATCTCCCTTAGTCGGCTTTTACGAAACTCATAAGATGAGGGGCTGGCCTATTCTATGTTATTTGTTCGTTGCCAGGCCAGGCATAGAAGTGGAATAATATACCTATGCCACTAAATACATTCTTTAACAGAGAAAAGCCTAAAATGTGGCGTGAAATTGAAAATTTAACTTTGACAAATTGACACAATTTTGACGGACTATACGCTTACTCATAATTCGGATATGATTATGAGTAAGCGTATAGTCCGACAAAATTGTGTCAATTGGTCAAAGATTAGAAGAATTACGTAGGAAACTACTCATTAAACCTAAACAGCTGATCACAATCGGTAATGAATAATTTTCAATACCGATCCAAATCAGTAAGTAAGTATCTATTACATGAAGTTGCAAAAAAAACTTTTGTGTTGAAAAATCTATGTTCGATGTTTCGCTTTCTTTTCTTTGCCTATCTTCGAAAAAAGTGTTGAGTCAAGTTTCTCGGACACAAAGAAAAGCTTTGAACCAAGGTAGACTTCAGTGCGGGCGTCGACCCCATGGCCGACATACGGCGAGGTGACATGACATTAACACGTCACTTTGAACACCACCGCTACTTGCGGAGAAAGCGTTTTCCGGAGAAAAACAGCCTTAACGTTAATAGATTTAGGTAAATAATCCCACAAGACGTAAACAAACCTGTCGGTTAACAAGCACTTATGCTGCCAGTAGGCATAAATCAAGAACCTAAGCACGACATGAACACAAATATATAAATTAAAAAGTGACGAGTTGAGTTTTGAAATCGATTCAAAGGCTTATATAACTTTATGCAAGAGCAAGCATCAATTGGGCAGTTCTCTCTTTAGAAAATCGTGCGGAAAAGTGCAATTCTCCAAATAAACAAAGGGCCGATATAGTAGACTGGTTCTGTACTCAACCGTGACTTGTGGTTGAGGCAGCGTCGGTAGGAAAAAATCTTTATTGCGTATCACTAAATTCTCAGGCTTAACTTATTATGACGCGACATAAATAACCATTTTTATGAATACTTGCACAATGTTGTGCGCGTACAAAACGTTTAACATTAAAATTTTGTTTCACTTTCAAGGTTTCACCTATAAGAATTCCCACAAACGCTTAATGTTAAAAAAGGTGTGCAATAATATATGTGTCTATAGTAATTGAAGGTTAAAAAACAATTGAAGATATTGGGTTAGTTATTTCTGCAAACTAATTTTACATCTATAGTTAAACATGCCGTATAATAAGCTTAGATATATTTACAAGGATTCTAATATCGATCTAAAAAAAGATCGTAAATGGCATCGTTAATATATGGGTATAAAGTAGCGTTTCTTAACCTGCCGTTTTTTCGATAGGTTTTTTGTATATAATATAAATGGAAACTATTTTAAATGGTGCATAACTCTTTAGCCAAACCTCTCAAATTCATCTACGTGATGATAAACCGAACATTCATATAGCTAAGTAAGAATTTATTCGGCACTATCTCGGACTTTATGCATTGAAGAAATAATGTTCACAATAAACCCGACAATGACACCGTTGCAGTTGTATTTAATATGAAACAGTGTGACTTTATAAACAAGAATGTCGATCACACTATGGAATGAAACACGTCTTGCAAGTAACATTTTAATTGAGTATCGGTAGTGAGTCATCGGGAGCATTCTGTGGGATAACTTGAGAATAGTCACTCAACTTCACTGTTACAATAGATGCGACGATGGATAATGATATAAACAACTAAACAATGCTTAGATCCTTTGTAAATTTACTGTTATTACCTTCTTAAATTAGAGTCGTATAAAATGCATTCGATCCAATTAAATGTTATTGAAAAATAAACGCGGTAGGTATTTATTTACAAAAAAATATCGCCAATAATGAAAATTAAAGTTTTGGCACAACGTTTATGTGCAGTTTCATGGCAGCACAACCATTAATACTAAATACTTTTAAGTCTTTAAAATTATGTGATGCGAAATCCATAAACTAAACACGTATTTTTTATGCGTAGGATCGGTAAAACTATAAAGATAGACCAGGAAAATAAAACCATCGACGCTGGCTAGCTAAATGTAGTTGTGATGGCTTAAAGAATCAATAATAAAATTGAGATTATTAATTTCTACGCAATATACGCCGGTGGAAATTGAATAGGAACATTCCAAACTGTAGCGTTTTCGTTTATAACTAATGTGATTGGAGTCGAGAAGCTTTTACGATGTGTCATTCATGCAATCTATGCGGTAGATAGAGTATATGAACTGGCCCGCCCTATTGCTCGAAAGGGCGTTTTAAATTCCTAACGCGTCCTGTATTCGTACCTGCATTAAAATACCTTAAGCTCTTTTATTTTCAACTCATAACACACAAACTGTAGAAAAAGTTGACGCAAAGAATGTTATTAATTTAATCTGTGGAATTTGCAAAGATTGATGAGAGTATGAAAAGCGGGAGACTGGTTTGTTCGTAATTTTTTTTTGAGGTTGCGTAAGTAAAACTGCGGTGATAAATGTCATATGTATGATTATTGACCAAAACTTCTTACGTAATACCTATATGTTTTCCAGTGACAATTTTATTTGCAATAATTTATTTGCTATAAATAGTAAGAAATAGAAACTGCTTATGGCGATGACACATAGGTGTTAATTAGTTTGTGTAGAGCTATTTCTTAATCTTAAATTATTTATACAATAATTGTAACAAAGGAGTTAAAATAATATCAACATTGCTTGCTTCATTGTCGGAAGTAAACTTTGTTTTTTTTTTAATTTAGGGAAAAGTGTATTAATTCTTTGATTTATGTTTCGTCCCACGTAGTTAGTAGGTACTATTTTATAGAAGGATCTAGGCTGCCTTTCATCTTATTGGGGGAAGGCGAAGACCTTTGTGGGCCCTCAAGCAATGCATCGAGAATCATATAGAGGTGTTTTTTACGCAGGCTTGCCAGCATGACCACCGAAACACGATATGTTAAAGCCATTTATCGCTGTGAACTGTCAAAAGTACGATGATTTTGACAGTTGAAAGCTATTAATGGCTTTATCATATCGTGTTTCGGTGTTCATGCTAGCTGGGAAGACTCCTCCTAAGTGCCCCGAGGGAGTATTGGCCTTGTAGGACGCTACGAATTGAAGCGGGTCCTACGCTGGGTAGGTAGGTACTAAACTCGCAATGCAAGACCTTTCACTATCAATGCTGCTACCCTCGATGTAGATTGATCCCTTGGGTAATGCAGACACTACATACGCACTATACCAATTCACGTCTATTTATCAATAGAGGCAGAGGTATTATTAGATACCTACATCTCGCCAACTACGAGTATGTCAGATCCCTATAGCCTATTGTTGCAATCTGGATACGTAAATCGCATTATGTTGCTAGGTGGTATAAGAGTAACGCCGCTGCCAATTACTCATTGGGATAAGGTGACAATTGCATTTAGTTCTGCCGTCACCACACACAATACCGCATATTAGATAAAATATTATCGACCGTTAAGTATTAAGGTATATATATAAAATGGAAATGCAAATTGGAAAATAAAATAAACAGATTAATATTTAAAACATCAGCACAGTATTGTAGGTAATGGCTATTCAGGTCAATTTTTTTTACACAGTGAAAACTATCTCTCGATATGGTCCGTTCCGTCTCTTTTCTATACATTCATTCATTACTAGCACCTTTACGGTGTGATGGACGATATAAATCAAAAGGGAGTGGATGGCTTGATGACGTCTGACCGATAGGAATGGAAGAGGATACATATTGCGCCGATCCCAGATAGACTGGGAACAAGGCAGGGAGAAGAAGAGTGAAAACTATCATAATTGTCGCGAATTCTGCAATTTTTGGGACACTTGTTTATTATCATCTCCTAAATTGGGTAAATTGGGCTCATTTCTTTATATTTTGTATCAACGATTTTGACTGACAGACTTTACAGTAAGTATATCATCAACATTTTAGACTAAAACGGTTAATAATGTAGATGCGATTACGATGGTTTAAGAACAGCCACACACACACGTCAACTGGTATTTCCACGAAGCCCGAATATACCGAATAAACAAGTCCACATTTACACAAACACAAAGAAAAGGTGTGGGCTTAAAGGGAACCATGCAGGTTGAGGTACGTCATATCATTAAGCCTAATAATCCGTTGTAGCTGACAACGGCTGCTGATTGCTAGACGGACAACGGGATATTGCCTTTGAAGCACTTTAAAAGGTTTCCACTGTAAAATCGTGTTCGTAATGAGAACCGTAAATCTGAGAATGAATAGAAAAGCCAAGAGGTGCGGCCGTATACCGCCTTGGACGGCTTTCACCGAGCGGTCGCCACCACACGTGCCGGCTGTCCACAACCAAGCTCTTGCAACGGCTGTAAGTAATAACATACATACCTCGAGAAGTGACTTTTAAGAGGATTGTGAAGTGCCGATACGCGATAACGTTTTCACTCCCCTAAAACTTAACAAAATGGAAAAAGAAAACTTTGGTCTTTTTGATTCAGTATATCTTATATAGGTACTTATTACTCATATACGGGCATTCTTATACATATAATGGCAAAATATAGCCAATAATGGCTCTGTATTCAATTAGCAAACTATAGCGAACTCGCCAACGCGAAATAATAAAAGAGACAACATAGTTTTTTGTTGTGGGTGTGGATGTCTTTTATCTCGTAATCCTGATTTTTCATCTTACCCTTTATGTCCATATTACCTGCCTTTCCGCATCCAGCCTTTATTTCTCTCATGTAAGTCGGCAAACAGCTTTGTTTGTTGAGCTTATCGTGCAATAATTACCGGTAAATTATATCAATAATTGCATCGTTTACAATTATTAAATGGCTCTTATTTCGATTAAACAAGATAATTACAGTAATATGGGTATCGGCACGTCCCTAGCAGTGCAGTCATTATCTATAATATCATTCACTATTATTTATACCAACTGACTTCGCGTCTGAGAAAATGATTTTTTAGTGGCGCACACACAGTAATGTATGTAAAAAACCCAATGATAACTGAAAATAATTGGTCTCGCTTTAGACAAATTAACTATATTTGACAGTTTTGTATAGTCAAATTCAAATTAAAGGCTGTAAGGATGAGTATGTATGCAGTAAGTATTATCTAATATATGAAAAACTCGTGTCACAGTGTCTGTTCTTGAAGTCCTTTGAAGGATGACTAAACGGATTGACGAAGATTGATGAAGAAACGGATTGACCTTTTTTTTGCATATTTAGTAGGTCTGAAAATAAATCGTAGCCTATTTTTTATACCCATGTGATAAGGGCAAAACAACGTATGGTCAGTTAGTGTTTTATAACATTTTATTATAGTGGCGCCAGCTTTTGTTTTATCCTGACAAATATTTGATGTATTATGTATGTGCACTGTTCAGTGAGCACGTATTTGACGTCAATGAAGAACAATGAGGCAAAGGTGCTGTGTAAACACAGCTTAAGACGCGCATTTCCTAGACATACTCTTAACAACTAACGGCCAATACAGACCAGTCAGGCCAATGCAGCCACGGAAACAGAACAGACATAATTTCATCATCATCATAAAGAAAAACTATAATTCACCATATTCGCCATCCCTTTCCTGACTGGGGCACAGGCCTTCCTTATAGATGGAAGAATATGTCACAATGCTTGCCCAGGATGGATTGTTAGTTAAGATAGAGGTGCAGCCGGGACCACAACCGGCCACAACGTCATAAAGTGTCTTTCGAAACACGGAGGACGTCGTGATAATAACATTATTTTTGTTCACCCATCTAATGAAATGACCGGCCTTAGCCAACATTGATTATGAAAAAGAAAAATTGCATATTTAGTTACTCTCTTTCTTCTTTACTGTGTTCTTTGCAGCCCAGTTTATATATCTATATATCTACTTTGTGTCGACTACCACTGCTCTCAGTTTCCCATATTCTCGTCTACATTGTCAATAAGGTCGATTCTGACGGTGGTTCTCTAAACCTAAGATTAATTTGACAACAGTGTTTCTCTTTCATTCTCAATACAGAATGAAGAGGAGAGACTGATATTAAATTGAGTTTTAAGTTTAGAGAATCATGTCAGAATTGACCCTAATAATTAAATTAAAACTAAAATATGAAAATCTTCACTTTAATTAACGATCTCCTAACGGCGCTGACCATCTGCTACCATTACCTATTGGAGTGTCATACATTTTATTGCGGCACTTTAATTAATGGTGGCAGACTAGACGTCGGTAGTTACTATGTGTTATGGCACAAGTCCTAGTCCGTTCTGGCAGACATGCGACTTAAGATTTATAGTGATTAAATGAAAATGTATAATTGAAGTCAATTGGGATGAGTCTAAGGATGGTATGCATCACATATGCAACGGGCATATGTGATGAACAATAAAATAAAAACCATTCGGGTGTCCCAAGGGGCTTATTGGTCTGAATCTGACGCAATGTACTTTATTCATGAAACTGAAACTACAGGAAACCAAAGAAATACATTGTTCGCCCTACAAACTAGGATCGCGGCACAAAGCCGGCGCATATTATTATTGTAGCGTTGTGTGAACTGTATTAGTGTTCAAGGACTTGTTATGGGATTAAAATAGAATCAAAAATGTAGGTGTTGACCCAAAATAATCAACCGATTGGACGCAAAATTAAACGCACAGCAAAAGAGTTGTTAACACTACCATTTAGAGTCGATAATGCTTTGGGGCGACAAATGCGGCCTCGCTATATGAACGCCGGGTCTAAAGGTATGTTGTATTATGCGTCTAAGTTTCCTCGTGGGTTCATTGAGGGTCCCTTCCCACCGGGCGCCCGCGGGCTTTTCTCACGAACTGGTGAGCCAATTACATGCACCACGGCTGATACATGCCCCGCTGGCCTGCCAATTGTAGCTGAACCGAATTAGACGAGCACTCCATTTATCTATACTATTCTATACTAATATTATAAAGCTGAAGAATTTGCCGTGTGGTGACAGCAGAGTAGAATACAATTGCCACCACCCCAAATCTCTCCCGTGGGTGTCGTACAAGGCGACTAAGGATAAAACAGTGATGAGGAATGGGCAGCAGCGTTCCTGTTATACCTACCACCTAGCAATATACTGCGACTTTTGTGCCCGATAATGGCAACAGGCTCGCCACCTATTACATGGGACCTGCCATAATTGGCGAAACGTGGGTGCTAGTTCACCTCTGCCTACCCCTTCGGGGATATAGGTGTGATTTATGTATGTATGAAGAATTTGTTTGGTTGGTGGGTTAAATGCGCTAATCTCAGAAACTACAGGTTCAAATTGAAAAATTATTTTTGTGTTGGGTAGTCCATTTATTGAGGAAGGCTATAGGTAGGCTATATAACAACCGACATTAACGCGAGCGAAGCCGCGGGCGACCACTAGTTTAATATTATAAATGCGAATGTATCCTTACTCGGCTGTTACATTTTCACGACTAAACTACTGAATCGATATTTGGTATGAAAAAAGTTGACAACTTTTTAAAGCTTTTTACTAGTATATGATATTTTCGTAGGTATATCTAATATATTTTAGGGCAAAACCACGTTTTCCTGGTCAGCTAGTAATACATAAAAACCCGATGAGACAAATTGAAATCTACACTGTGGGGAAATCTGATGTTTAATAAATATATAAGTATATTTAAAGGACACAACTCCAAATGGATACTGTGTTGCTCAGATAAAGTTCTCCTCTGTAGACATGTGGCCCCTTTACCCAAGGCTTTTTTGTGGATAATCTTTACGTTAACTAAGGCCTATAATTAACCGGAGTTTGCAAAAATATTTGAATGGTCCTAAAATTTTATACGAACACGGAAAAGGAATATATTCCTTCCATATCCTTCCTCATCCTTCTTTCCATTCATTCCATACAGATGATTTTGTAACAAGGCCAAATGTGGCTTCTTTGGTCCTCATTCCCCTACCAGCCCCCCCTAGCCAAGCGGCGAATCAATCGAACGCATAGAATACAAAATGTATGAAACTGACGCATTACACAGAAGACAATACGGATACAAATCAGTTTCATACGTTTGTTTTCTATGTGTTCGAATAGATAAGCCATTTGACTAACTATGCCATCAGGTACGGTATTATTGTTGGTTGTTTAACCTCCACCATTCGGGGAGAGCTTTTTGTTATCCGTGTCCTCTCCTTTAGTCAGCTGTAACGACACCCCAAAATTCAAGCAGGGCTAGCACATAGATAGATAGAATATTCTTAATTGTACACCGATAAACATTCAATACGTAAAGAAAACATTAACACAAACAATAGGCGGCCTTATCGGCATATTGACGATCTCTTCCAGGCAACCTGCCAGACAACAAACAAATTTTTTTTGTTGTCTTCCCAGGCCAGCGTGAAAGACTTGATTAGGCGAGAAGTAGGCCTGATACAAGTGTATAGAATAGTAGTCAATATAGCAAGCTATAAGGAAAACCGAGACATAGGCGTAATTTTACCAGAATTACAATTAATAGTGTGACTTATCACAGATAGCCCTTTAGACCTAGAGTACATTCAAAGAAGAAGAAGCATAATGTGAGTCAATCTTGTTATTCTCAATTTCAATGCCTAATAAATAATTGAAGTGCTTTTTAGAAGTTTATTTGCGTCAATCGACTTCGTGCACGTCATATGAAATGACTTTAACTGTAGCAAAATTAAAAACGAGTTTTAAAACAATGAGATTTAATCTACCAGTACACCCTATTTTCATAGTAGGTTGGTATGTACCTTTTATTGTCTACTATTATGCATACATAAATCACATCTAAATATCACCGAATTGGTGGGTGAAAATTAGCAACTCGGATTTATAATAAATACGTTATAATGAACGTTATTCGTAGAATCGGACCATATCACTTAGGATGAGTCATACATGGTCCATAGCATTGAACTACTATTACGCCTTATAACTCAATGGTCCATAGTTCAAAATAAACACAATTGCACTGTGCAACTCGCCCCCGTGTTATTATTTTGAGGAAAAGTATACATTTAGAACTACTACAATGGCTAATGTAACATTGAAGAAACTCTATTTGGGATATGTAATAAAGAATCGTTTTATGACAAAACGCTCATTTAATAATATCTTCTTCTCACTGCCAGTGTATCTGGGGTCGGCGTAGTATGTTTCCTCTTCCATTCATATCGGTCAGACGTTATCAAGCCATCCACTCCGTTTTGATTCATATCATCCATCACACCGTAATGGTGCTAATGATGAATGAATGTAAAGAAAAGAGACGGAACGGACCATGTCGAGAGACCAATGAACGGAGAGTGATGTCTTTTATTAAGTGTTGAACCTTTGTTAGTATACTATACATGATAGAATTAGGTTTAAAAAGTTTAAGTAGAAAACTAGTTGGAAAGAATATTTGATAAGGGTAGCTACTTGTTGATAGCAATAAAACCGTTTTTCCTAACCGCACAACAAAGATAAGCGTACATAATTTAAATGCTACAATACGCAAATAAAGAGTTCTCGGTAATAGCACGCGTGTGGCACCGTTGCTACCAAACTGGATGTTTGCACAGCTAAGCAAACTATGCGTTTGTTGATATCGTCAGTCCATTCCATGTAGAACTTTACTCAACCTTTATATCTACTATAGCTGTGCCCGCGGCTTCGTTCGCGCGGATGTCGGAAAATAACAACATGTCGTTCGTGGTGGCGGCAGGTTACATGATTTTTGATTCCCGAAAAAAGGTTATAGTGGCTCAACCTTAAAAGATAGACATGCTGTCGCAATTTTTTTTAGAAGTTATAAATTTATGCGTAACTGTTTACGCAGCGTAACGAAAGCTCTGATATTTGCAACATTTTCCATTGATGCTCAGCTTCTATTGGTGGTAGCGTATTGTTATATAGCATTCCTCGATAAACTGAATATCCAACACAATTAGAATTTTTCAATTTGAATCAGTAGTTCCTGAGATTAGCGCAATCAAACAAACTCTTCAGCTTTATACTGTTAGTAACTATAGATAATCTACAACAGAAAAAGAAACACTTATAGCCTTAGTCTAGAAGAGCTCTCGGTAAACTGGTTAAATTACATCGTGTTGATGAAGTTGCGCCAGTAAAGAAAACTGTAAAATAATGGAATCATTGACGACGGTATCGCGTCGAAGTGGGTCGGCTATTTGCCTTTTTACACTTGTGCTGACTGCAAGCCATTGTTTGCACTCCGCTAGGAAAGCATAGTACCTTCTTGATAACTTATTAGAGAACCTTGAACCAGTAATAACTCGATGTGTTCAATAGATGTACCTGTGTATGCATAAATTATGGCCATTTTGTTCTATACAATTGATCTGAAGTGTCTGGAGTCAAAATGATATTTTTTTTTGCTTTGAACCTATCATACGTGGAAAGTGAACATACAGTACATAGAAAAATCAACCCGTAAGCACGCAGAGTATTTTGAACCAAAAAGTATAAAAAAATAATGCATATTATGCTAACCAATACGACCGTGTTCCTTACGTACACCCCGCATATGCTCGTATCGTGTATGACCCAAAATTTCTCTGTACAGCACTGTGCATAAATCGTTCGAAGGGTCAATAAAGTAGGATAAATTTGTGGATAAATTCTTAATTAAAAGTTTTATACATACTCCGTCATTATTTATTAAATACATACATAAATCACGCCTATATCCCCGAAATGGTAGGTAGAGGTGAACTAGCACCCACGTTTCGCCAGTTATGTTAGGTCCCATGTAATAGGTGGCGAGCCTATTGCCATTTATCGGGCACAAAAGTCGCAGTAGGTACATAGCTAGATAGTATAAGAGGAACGCTGCTGCCCATTCCTCATCACTGATTTATCCTTAGTCGTCTTGTACGACACCCACGGGAGAGATTTGGGGTGGTGACAATTATATTCTACTCTGCCGCCACCACACACTGACTATTAAAACAATGACCTTATCACCAGCGACGTCGAGATGGGCTTAATAAAAATAAGATATAGGTAAAAAAAATACTTTAGTACTAGTATTATAACTAATTAGGTGTCAAAAATAAAAAACTGATATTAATTATAATCCAAATAAATCATAAAATTTAATATGACTAACTAGTCAAGTGATTGATGATTTTCGTACATCAATTGTTTGAACTCACACTCGCATTCTAAATTATTATTCAATCACAAAATATTTGAAGTTGATAGAATAATAATATATATTGTGTCGTTAAACAACTTTTTATAGGCGCAACATAATTAGAATTTCTATGAGTAGTGCGTTTTCTCAAATATATGCGAGTCCGTTGGACTTTTACTTTTTATCGATCACTATTCACAGTTTCACTTTCCCCACGCCGTTAAATAAACAGTCGAGGTAACTTTAGACGGGTACAATTTAGAATTGAACTCATCGACGGAAGATTGCTTGTATTACACAATGTTGTTTAATTGCTTCAATAACTTAATATTAGTCAAAAATTTTGGCCTGATTCATTAGAAATTTCTGATTGAAGTTTACACACAATATACATGTATTCACATGTATACC
The DNA here is from genome assembly GCA_963931975.1 of Cataclysta lemnata. Classification (NCBI taxonomy): domain Eukaryota; kingdom Metazoa; phylum Arthropoda; class Insecta; order Lepidoptera; family Crambidae; genus Cataclysta; species Cataclysta lemnata. Next base: position 3,350,294 of record OZ008339.1, read on the forward strand.
CGTGATAAAAATTGTGTTCCATTCATAAGCGTTAAATCTAAAAACCAGTGTTTCAGATGTCATCCAAATATGTTCATCCAGTAAGTAACGATCGTTCGAATTATCTAATATCCAAACATTAACATTTTCAATATCAACAGGATTCCTGTCGAAGAATAATGAAATTGGGCAGACCACATTGATCACATCGCTCGAAGAATCGATTATTTACTGTTGGAGAAAGGAAGCTTCTAGAGTGGCGACCGGTGAACACGAGACTCGTTCATCACTAACACTTGCCCTTCGTCTTAGTCGTTGTCTATCATACCCACTAAATATGAAAGAGTTTACCAAAACCAAAAAAAATCTCTATTCTGTCTGCTTTCACGCGACGCAGTCATTAAATCTGCCAACTTGATAAATTTCGACAGCATTGTATTTATAAGTATGGACTATAAGACTCAGGATTATAACAACATAACTTTCTAGATTAGATACTAGAATTCCTGTATTGAAATGGCTTAATTTGAGTGTCTATAAACTATTGTCTGCAAGATCGGTGCCAATATATTTCGGTAGATGCGTCACCTTTTTATAATGTGACCACGACAAGAACAGAAGATTCGTCTGTTTACGATCGCCCTAATGACACTCGCTTGTTTTAATTTATAGTTCCAAGAGCCGTGGACTAAAATATTGCATAGCACATCCGTCTATTTACATCATAGAACTGTTAATTTCAGTTTCATGCTGCTTAGCAGAAACTGTTAGTTGAAAAGTTATAGTTAGAAATCAGAAAAACCTCCCGAATACAACCGAAAAAAATCGTACCTACAGCTCTACCTATCACTTCGGGGGTAAATATGCTTGATTATGTATGTATTGAGAACAAAATTAGAATCAATTTATGTTTCCGGGTCTAGTCTTTATTTGTTATTTCACGATTTTATGTCATTTTTTGTACCAACTCTTTTTACTAAACATGTAAGCATATTTGTCTAAATGAAATATGTTTTATTTATTTAGTAAATTTTTATCTACAACAGCTTTATATGCAGGGATTGGAACCGGTAATTTTTTATTTATATAATTATGTATTTGACTTCAAGTTACTTATAAGATTTATAAATATTCGCTTGATAGATTCTGGATAATCTTACACAGTACACTTACTTATACTTATAGACAGTCTTATAAGAATCTATAATACCATAAAAATATGGAGGAAACCCAAAAATATACAAAAGAAACACCTGTTAAAGTTTTTCCATGTGAAAAACAGCCGATTGATACATAGGTTATAAGTTTGGCAATTATTTTGTCAATCATTAATTGTTACACAGTGATCGCTATTTCTACATTATTTTTCGCTCCCAGGCCAGCATGGAAGACTGACTATGACTAACTTAACCGTGATCAATAAACAACAAATAACACCAAGAGTGTTGTGTTAAGTGTTGTATGGTCACCACAAAACGTGAACATATTTACTGGCGTAGTCCTTATGTCCTGTGATATTTTTAGGAAAGGACCACATTAAAAACCGGCCAAGTGTGAGCCAGACTCGCGGACGCAGGGTGCCGTACCATTATCTATAATAAAAAACGACATAAAAATAACGTTCGTTGTATGAAAGCCCCCTTAAATATTTACTTTATTTTATTTATTAGCAAATCAAATCAAATCAAATCAAAATTCGTTTATTCATATCTGGTATGATTACAATACACTTATGAATCGTCAAGACAAGAAATTTACGCCATCCGTTCGCAAACTACCAGGAGGCCCTGTCCTGAGAAGAACGGGCAAGAAACTCAGTCAGGTTTTTTCCTCCCTTTACATAAAAGTAATTTAAGTTAATTAATAATTGGAAATTGAAAGATGTCAATAACTTACAACTAATATGATTTGTAATATGAGCATTTGTTGTTATAGCGGCAAAAGAAATACATCATCTGCGAAAATTCCAACTGCCTAACTATCACGGTCTATGAGATACAGCCTGGTGACAGACGGACGGACAGCGGAGTCTTAGTAATAGGGTCTGTTTTAACCTTTGGTCACGGATCCCGGACAAGAGCGGGGAAAATGACAGGAGCGGGGGGGATATGTAGAATTCTACATCAAAACAATTGTGCGGTTGACCGGAGCGTGATATAATTTACAACGCCGACTAGAGTGCAACGGGTGGTCCCGATTGCGATTCCCTCGCCCGAGGACTGTATCGGTAATGGCGTTTCTAGTCATAAATACGGGCGCGATAAGTATCGGCTACAGGGCTGTCTAATGACAGGTCTCCTGATGGCACGGCCTCCGGAACAGAGAGCAAAAACAGTCACTCAATACACTTATACCAACTGAATGTGTGAGGAACCTTAGTCACGATACACCTGAGCTTTTTAGGCTACGTCCTAATAGAACGCGATTGCGCTATCATCGTAGGTTCGCGCGAATTTTACTCGTACGAACGCGCGATCAAACCTATTGAACTCGAATAGGTATCCTAACTAACAATCGCACAACACACGATGGTCGCGTAATCGCGTTCTATTAGGACGATGCCTTAAGCGACCCAATTCCGATTGTGGGAGTAAAATATCTCTATTGGAAATGTAAAGTTGAATCCTGCTATATACAATGTAAATGACAAACAAATGCTTCGAAATCGACATTATAGTTTGATAATTAATTTAATAAAAATTCTTTCTTTTTTCTTTCTCCTGGCTATGGTCCCATTTTTATTACTTTCTCGCCACACCGTTTCTAATGTGTTGTGCTTTCATACTATTAATTTAATAAAATATTAGTTTTCAATTTGAAAGTTGCTTTACATACAATTATATTATATTCAACATTTCATACAAGAGAGACGAAGAAGACTAATTTTGGAGATACGGAATAGACGGAAAATTCGATTTTTTTCGAGACGTTGGCTATCAACATCGTTATTTTGCGAAAAAACTTAACAGTCTTATGAATGCCTTAGAGACTATGTTGCATAGAGGCTTGTTGCATTTAGACTTACTTGGTAGGTCTGAGAATAGGCCGTATGCTATATTTGTATCCCTTGGTAGCAAGGGTAAATTAATGTATAAACTATATAAACAACAATGACTCGAAAACAAATCACGGTGTTCATGACACAAACATTCGCCACTACATAGGATTAGAGACCAGGGGGCCTACCGCCTAACACGATTGCTGATGATAGCAATATTGCAATGCACTGCTTACGGCTATAGCAGCCATCCTGAATTTTTAGGCGGCACGGATTTTGTGCCAAAATCATACAAAATCATTCGGTGGTCATTCGTTCAAAGCTATCTAATAGTTTAGGTAAATTTGGTGCGAAATGACAGCATGACGTCATAAACTATAGCTTTTGCTTTAACAATCGAGTTAGGCGGTAGGCCCCCAGACCTATTATTGGCCAATAGTCAGCGAACATTTGATCAAACCTGCCGTCAATTATGCAGTCAAGAAAAGATCAAAGAGAAACATGTACATTTTTTAATTATAAAAGTTTCGTGCAAAATTTTCACTGACGGATTTTTTTTTCAATATACAGTAGTGATTGTGCTTCATCCACGTGGTGACAACAGGGTCGAAAATAGTTTTAACAAACCCTTTCTCACTCCGTGGTTCCGTGGGTATTGCAAGAGTCAACTACGCTTTAGGACCTAGGAATAAACTAGAACACTGGTCATTCGCGCGATGGCAAGTAAGTTAACCACAACAGCGTTCCCTGAATACAACAATACTGCAACGACCCCTAATGTTTGGGAGCAGAAAAGAAATATTAATTGTCACCAACAAATAATCCGCCTTATATGCATACTCATACAGCCAGTTGTCACCTGATACTCAGCCAGCTAGTTCTGCTAATATTATTTTTCTATGTTATAATATTTAAAATGTGATTGCTTATGCAAAATGTTTTATTTTGATCGTGTCCGAATCGTGAGAGTGATAAATATTATAAATAAAAGTGTCAATGCGCCCAAAGTGCCCGATTGAATTTAAAAATTAATCCAATTTGACATGTTACATTAATGCGTAGGTTTAGACCATGTCAAGAGAACAGAGAACGGAGAGAGTGATTGGGATGACAACATTTCAATCCATATTGGGGGCTAGCCAAATGGCCAATCTACTCATAGCATAGAATACTAATGTATGAAACTGACGTATTACAGAGAAAACAACTTCGTGTCAAATGTAAGAGAAGCTGTATTCTATGCGTTCGTTCGAATAGATTTGCTACTTGGCTAAGGGGGCTGCTCAAGGCTTTGGCTTAGGTTATATATTTACAATAATACGTAGGCTTAACCTTTAGTCGAAATAATTGTACATACTTACATAAACCACGCCTATATCCCCGAAGGGGTAGGCAGAGGTGAATTAACACGTCTACGATTCGCCAATCAGGTCAGGTCCCATTGCCATCTATCGGTGTTGGATATCAACCCCTTTTTTTTATGACTACCTGCTGTTTTATATTCAAATCAATGTCACTCTATTTTTATGTCACTACTTGGACAAAATTCGAAATATACACATCAAGAGTTTTCTCACGGCTTTTTAGAACTTTTATTTTACCACTAAAACTTGGCTAGTAATAATCGAGCACCTTCAAAAAAATATTATTCTGAACCCTAGTCACTTAACAAGCTGGCAGCCCTGCGCGGGCGGGTCGCGCGGCGAGGCGGCGGGCGGCTGCGCGGGCGCCGATGGGTGGTCGACGCGAATTTCGGTGGAGCAACCGGTTCTCGGAACGGTCGGGCATTGTGTCTGCGGCGTTAGGTATACCTCACAGACCCAACGCAGGCTGTGCATCGACAAAATCGCACGCTGTGGCTTAATCTACCAAAGTTCGACAGCAAATCAGTGTTGCTTTACAAATAACAATTACTTCTATCTGTCACCGCTGCATACTCTTTTTTGCCGCGCTGTATCTTCTTACGCTGCAGCGATCAACGAATTAAGTTATATCCTAATACACACTAACAACAGTAATAGCTATATAAGTGGCCGACCGATGCCAATAGACTCCTCTTGTAACATGGATCCAAACATTATTGTCGTAACGTGGATGTTAATTCATCCACGTTACGACAATTATCATCTTCAAGGAATTATTTCCTTAAACATAATTATTTCAGGCCTATTTATTCTTGAAGGAGTCTCTACTATACTATATAAACTGCGATAGATGGCAATAAAAAGACCTCTATTGCCATTTATTGCAGTTTATGGCAAGGTGGTTTAAGAGGAAAGCAAGTACCATTTTGTCATCATTAGTATTATTATTAAAATATCGTAAAATTCCAATTAGAGGTTCAACATTTTTTAGTCATTAGTATATTGTTGTTTTATACTACAAATGTTGAAGGAAAAACCTGCTGAGAAAAATTGTAGAGAAATTTTCCATGATTGAACGAAGATAAAGGTGTATATTATTTAATCTTACATAATAATTGATAATACATCATCAGAAGAATATTAGGAACTTTGTGATTTATAATAATAGGCATCATCATGACACAAATTAAAAACGAGTTTTCTTATAATTTGATTTATGTATAATTACGTAATTTCGAAGTCAACTGTGCAATAAATTTAAGAAAGTGTAAAAAGAGAGTTTTTTATTAATCGCTGTTTTAACCCTTAGTCGCCATGTTTGATACCCGCGGTAGAGATATTGGGGATGGTGACAATTGTGTCTGATCTGCCGACTAATATATTTACATACATACATAAATCACGCCTATATCCCCGAAGGGGTAGGCAGAGGTGAACTAGCACCCACGTTTCGCCAATTATGTTAAGTCCCATGTAATAGGTGGCGAGCCTATTGCCATTTATCAGGCACAAAAAGTCGCAGTACATTGCTAGGTGGTATAAGAGTAACGCTGCTGCCCAGCAGCGTTACTCTTATACCACCTACATAAATCAGTGATGAGGAATGGGCATTCCTCATCACTGATTTATCCTGAGTCGCCTTGTACGACACCCACAGGAGAGATTTAGGGTGGTGACAATAGTATTCTACTCTGCCGTGACCACACGGCACAATTACATACAAGTATTCAAAAAAGTATATTACCCTAGAAAAGCTCGGTACAGATACAGATAAAATCATTTAATTTTTCGGCATAAACTCTGTTAAGGGGTATTGATTATTTATTTTATTATATTGATAGTATTTTATGCCGACGACGATTAGGTACTTTAGGCCGATAATGTTGACTACTAGCAAGGCACTGCTACGGCAAAGTACTTAAGGACATTCGTATACATTTTACAACTCAATCTCGTCAGACTATTAATATCCCCATTGTTGAAGAGTGGACTTCACATTTTTACAAGATTGATTGGATGAATGGAGATTGGGTTTAAGAATACATAATATATAAAAAATGAAAGTTCAGAGTTCATTTGTTTATTTTTTGTAATTTAAAACCGCAAATCTATGTAGTTTTTCTTAAAAGCATTTGACAGTGCCTTAGATTTTAAGCCTAGATTCTAATAGTATTTCTAAGGCTTAGAAAACTAGCTAGGTATATAAGTAGGTGTTGGCACAACTAATCTTTTGTATTACAAAATTTACCCAAGCTTATCGAAATAAGGCTGTAAGAAAACATCGTAGCCCCGACAGCCGCGGCAATAAAAAGAAACAAACCTAAGCTCCGTTCGCAACGGCAAACACAATCAAAAGCTGCCGCGCCGACAATGCCCTCGAATATCGTCCACCTAATCTGTTGTTAGTTAGGCACGCCATATTTCATCCCGCCAGCTATTGTCAATAGGTCAGAGGCAAATAGGAGAGAACGTAGCCACTTTTGTTTTCTTTTCCGAATACTCAAACAAAATAAACTCTGGTAACTGTTGTGAGCCGGCCGCCATTTAAATAATTCTACGGGGTTTTTTTCCGCTTTTCATTAATATATTACGACGGACGATGCTGTCTGTCGCTTAGGGTTCAGTGGGGAGACGTGTCGACTTATAAGTAAGTTACCATTACGAATGTTGTATCTACAGTTAGTAGTAAGCTTACAAAAAAAATATTTCTTTTCGTAATGTTTTTTGTTAAATTACCTACTGAAAATAACAGATAAAAAATTGAGCTAGGTAATATAATCTGTAATTAGAACATTGGAAGTGGCCGTTAACCCGATTCATACTTAATAAAAAAAATCGATCCTTAAAAACTGGGAGTGTTTTAATCTAAAAGTTAAAGGGGTAAAATTAACATACCAAAACTTTGAAAAATTCAGTTTAGTAGTAGGTATTAGGAATTTCCAATGGTGAAGATAAAATAATCAATTGTATTATTGGAGTACGCCGATTTCTTGGGTATCAAGTGTTATATAAAATAAATTCGTTTCGCGTTTATGCTGAATATGAAAGGTTTTTTTGTAAAATCAGCTAATACATATAATGTGAACGTCAATTATCTTTAATAACCAAAACGAATATTGAGAATGGAGCACTTACTTATCCTGAGTAATAATTAAATATTGCTGATAATTACAATATTAACTAAAATAAATATTGTAATTATCAGCAATATTTATTTTAGTGATATTCTTATTTATAATTTGATTTGATCTTTGATATGAAAGATTTTATTTAAATTGTGTGAATTTGTCACTAAATATTGCAAATCGCGGCGTTGTTTAAGTTTATATTTTCAGTGTTACATTCCACAATTCTATTTTAACGTATTAAGCTTCGGATGATCTCAACAAATGGGTAATGACGTAGAAGACTAAATATTATAATATTAAAGATACGGCGCTCAATATTATAAATGCGTTACATGTTTGACCGGTTTTTGTTTTTTTTTTAAGTTAGATACCTACCTGACGTCTGCTATTATTGTTACTGTGAGAGATAATTCTGACGCCCCAGAGTGGCCGAGTGGCGTGAAATGAGGTAAGGATCGTAATGATTTTTTTAGCAACATCAGTGTAAAACTTATTTGATAATATAGTAATTATTTCATTAACTCAAGGAACGCCTCAGATTCGATTAACTTGACACAACCTTTTTATTAACAATGCTTTCTGCTTAACTATGTCCAATTAAATCGATATTTTTCAGGAAACATGTAATCATTGAGGTTATGTCTGACGTGAATCTAACAGGTAACTCATCCGATTATTATTGCTTTTATATTGTATTACAAGGAAATCGTACGACGAAATACCTAATGAGTCCCTATTAAAACCAAATTACTTTTGAACCTGCTACTACACTACCGGGTCGATACCCGGTAGTACGGGCAATATTTTGACTAACTAGCCAGTACAAATCAGGTTTTGTTTAATGGGTAAGCTAATTTTAATGACTTTTAACTGTCGTGTAAAGGAACGAATAAAAATTAAAAAAGGGTGTGTTGTTAAAAATTTGCAGCAAAAATTAATCTGCACCAACTCTTAGTAGGACAAGATTGGAGATGCGTAATGAAAACAACCTAAGTGATCTCTTTAATGTTCCTACGTTCCATGCTTCTTATACCACCCAACAATATATGTATCGCGATTTACATGCCCTTTAGACGACAATAGACTCACCCACTACTACACGGGGCCTAACATAATTAGTGAAACATGGGCGTTAAGCACCTCTGCCTACGTATGTATGTGTTATGATAATAATTATATGCAAAAAAATCTTCTTTGTGATGTGTATATAAAACAAAAGTGTCACTATTATTACTCTTGCGTGCAAGTTATAGCGTCAAATGTGGCACCTTCGTTCGTCACCACTAATCATTGTTTAAGTGATCTCGAAAACACGACTGGACTCCAGTAATTACACAGAGACAATCACGAGGAAATTGCCAATTGACCTTTTAGTTAACATCTAAATTGATGCCCGACTGGTTGTATTGCAATCTTCACATCTGTAGATATTTTTCAGTCTGAATTATCTAGGGCGCCATTTATATCTCAATATTGCTTAAATTCCTTTAGCAGTATGGACTGGAATATTCTCATCCTAATCACACTCTACGTTCATCGGTCTCTCGACATGGTCCTCTCCATCTTTCTATATATTTCATAACTTCTAGTGCGATGTTAATCAAAAGGGAATGGTTGGATTGATGTCGTCTGACCGATATTAATGGAGGAGGAAAAATACTGCGGTGACCTCAGACAAACTGGGAACCGGGCAAGAAGAAAGAGAAAAAGATAGCGTAAGTTCCCTCGACATAAATATCTGAAAATCTCCAATGATGAAATCATCGTTACAAATTAAGAAGTCAATATTTATCAGAAAGTACTAAGTTCGACATGGTAGGAAAATACTGAAAAGAGACACGTATGACGCTTAAGTATTATACTTAGGGCCTGTTTCACAATCGACAAGTAAGTTCGAAGTAGCTTACTTTGCAGTTCAATTGACATATATTTCATATTATAACTGTCGAATGATCTGCGAAGTAAGCTACTTAGAACTTACTTGTCGATAGTGAAATAGGCCTTGACTAAATAATTTTTTTCGTCAAAGTAACATGGGTAATATTTTTCAATATTATTGATGTTCCAATTATTAATTTAAGTAAATAATATTAAGGTTGCACGCGATAACAATCAATGAATTCCTTTCAGTACAACATCTATAAACAAAGAGTTGTCTTTTAACATGTCTGGCTAGATTACAATTAATAATTCAAGAAACAATCAGGTAAACCTGATCTAGATCTCATCGCCTTCTTAATGCTATTCATTCCCACGACACTTACACAATATTCGTTTAACAATATAATATTATATCATGAGCACAGTCATGGGTTGCGATTACGGACCTCAATAACTACTTTGCTTTCACCTACGAATGATTTATCATTAATATGGTGCAATAGAGACAGTTTTATTGTACTTAATTTTATTTGACTTTCTGCCACACTCAGAGACGTCAATTAACTTTAATAAGTATTTAATGTCAAAAAATTTCATTCAAATCTAGACCATAGACCCGGCAAGAATAGCGACTAGTTTTGAATTGTAATTTTTTGACGTTAAGTACTCATTAACGTTATTTGACGTCTCTGAGTGCGGCAGTTAGAGATATAGCCCTGCAAGTTGAAGAAATGACAGAACAGCTACTGCTAACTCACATTTATCTTGACGATAGCGTAATGTTAGTAGACCTTTTATGTAAATTCATGGACTCTTGCAGCATTTCATACTTTCTATGTTATTCTACTCCTGTGTAAGAAACAAGTCCAGAAAACTCATTTAATCGTCTCTATGACGCTACGGGATGTGACAGGGTAGAGTTAAAACTGTATTCTATTATTAAATAATAATTTCTTAATTAATTAATGCCAAATAAACGTGCGTATACAACTGTCGATAATATTTTTTTTATTCCTTAATGAATCAGTGTTTTCTGCGCTTGCGCAATCATGTTGTCACAATAAGCCTTAGGTGCTCTATGGCAACTCGCTGCCTGACATGATACTATGTCAAATTTCACAATCGACTAATGAGTAATGAGGTTGCTGCAATGTAAAAGACCTTGGATCATGTCAGCTTTTATTAGTTATCAATATCATGTTATTATAAGATGACTGTAATTATTTTTAAAATGCTCGGACTAGATGTCCTATATTTATTTATATTATTCCCTTGTCTTAATAAAATCTACTTAATAATTTCAACTCAGTATTAAGAAAATAGTTTTTTAAAGATTTTGTTGACGATAACTTTATTTAGAATTTATAGAAGTTATTTAGAATTACAGTATGCTTAAATTATGTCAGTATGTTATTTCTAGCTTTACTCCTTGAAGCACATTCATTTTATTAAAATGTTGCCTATTTGATCAATTGATTTTTAAGCTTAAAAATGAAGTTGAGTATAAAACTCGCTTCATTACACCAAAAAAATTTAATGTCTTTTGTGTAATAAGTGAGTGAGGTTGATATGGGGTGAGGGAACAGTGCAACGAACTATTTGAGGCGAGACGAGACAAACAATTCCGAGAAGTGGACAAATGGTGCGCCTGCGCCGGGTCCCGCGTCAGCCCGTCAAGCACCAGCACCGTGAAACTCGTATTCACAATTATTCTGATTAATATTTAGACAAATAATTCTTCACTGTTTTTGATTTTTTTATTTGAACATTTTTTAATATAAAACACATAGATATTATTTCGATTTTAATTTGAACAATATTATAAATGTAAATTTTTAACTTATTTTTCTAACTACAAAATTCTTTTTGATAAAACACATTACAAATAATACTTATTTGATTAAGTTTTAAGTGAATTTAATCGTTTTATGGTGGATACAATACATTATCACCTATAACATAAAGTTGAAATTATTAAAACAATTAATTATACAGAGACATGATTTACCAAACTACACGAGTTCTGTTTCAAATTCAAAATAGGTACTTCAATGTATGTAAAACACAACATTAAGATGTTTAAGTAATTACAAAACTAACGATTCAATCCGGGATCCATTTTGGGCAGAATGCGAATTTATTACGTATAATAATAGAGTCTAAAAAGCGATAAACAGATTAAGTATAAAATAGAAATATATATTCGTGGGTTGTAAACTTGTGTACAATACGGAATACACAAAAGAATGAGGTGTTTCGATCGCTGTAAAATCACAGCCAAAAGTACACAAATTATTTAATAAATACAAAATATGTATTAATACTATTATAATTACATGTGCCCCAGCAGTACGTGGCTATTGCCTAGATTGCAACGAATGTGGATTAAATTCCCGTCTCGCCATCCATTTTTATCTGGTTTCTATACAAAATAATGTATAGTTAAGATAACATAATCTTAATTTATGTTTTCATGTTTTTTTAAGCTACTAAATATTTCTCAATTTGTTTTTGGGGCCGCAACATGCTTTATGAGAAATAGGAAGACAGAACTCATACTCATATCAAACGTAATAATAATACCACTCAATACCACAATAAAATAATATCCTTAAACAAAGCTATTTATGGGAAATACTACACCAACACTGTCGATTGAACAATTAAATAATATGAAATTTTAATAATATATTTAATTTGTCACTTTGTGCTTTTTTAAATTGTTTGTACCTATATCTCTCGATTATTAATTTTGATAAAAACAAACAGTCATCGCTTATCATTTATTTTTAATCAAATAAATAGTAAAGATAACAATTTATTTATCTCAGGGAATACCGGTTATCTTAATCCATATAGTAGGTATTAAAACGCGTATATAGTACCTACCTAACTACATCAACAAAAACACATCCATGCTGGGGGTGTCGTAAAAGTTGACTAGAAGAGATTGCCCAGTGTATCAATATGCAAATATAACTAACCTTGAGACAGACGAATGGCGGTAAAACCACCAAGAGCAGCATACCCAAAGGAAGTTAGTGTTAGGCAGGTAGCGGTGGGCTGACAAAACCTAAGGCAAAATCTGTGTTGATGCTGTCAACCCAATCACTATCTCTATTCAACGGTCATTAATACATTAATTCATCACTATTACCTTTCCCGTATGATTGAAGGGCTGATGATGATGATGATCAACAGGAATAACATGTTTCTCTTAAATATGATCCTATAATAATAGGTTGGGGAAAAAGTTTCTTCGCATTTTTTAAGAAAATTCAAAACATTTTTTAATATAGTTTATTTACATTTAACTAAAGTATGTAGGTACCATTTTGTTCGATAACTTTTTGCCATCTTGTAGGTAGGGACATGATGCCATTGCTATAGAAATTTTGGGACTTCTGGTCAAAATACCGCGACAAGTGGTTTTGGCAGTCCTCTCGTGATGTTAACCTGACACTGCCTAAAGAATTCTGAAGAGACCGAAACAGGTGGAAATCTGAAGGTGCAAGGTCAGGACTATACGGCGGATGCATTAACACCTCCCAGCCAAACTCTCTTAATTTTTGCTGAGTGGCTAAAGATGTGTGAGGTCTAGCGTTATCATGATGAAAAACCACACCCCTTCTGTTGATTAATTCCGGCCGCTTTCTCTCAACTTCTTGCTTTAATCTCATCAGTTGTTCGCAGTAGAGTTCAGAATCGATGGTCCTGCCTGGTGGTAACAGCTGATAATGAATAATGCCCTTCCAATCCCACCACACACACAGCATCACCTTGTTGCGAGTTAACCCTGGTTTCGCCACAGTCTGTGAAGCCTGACCGGCCTTTGACCACGACCTTTTTCGAACGTTCTTGTCGTACGTGATCCACTTTTCATCACCAGTTATCAGCTTCTTCAAAAATGGTTAAGTTTCATTACGTCGTAATAAAGAATCACAAATGAGTACACGGTTCAATAGGTTTCTTTCAGTGAGCTCGTGAGGTACCCAAATGTCGAGCTTTTTTGTGTACCCAGTTTTATTCAAATGCGCCAAAACTGTTTTGTGGTCAATTCCCAGTTCTTCAGCTACGTCGTAACTACTGACATGCCGATCTTGCTCCGCTTTTTCAAAAATGGCATCCATTTTATCTGTAATAGGGCGACCAGAGCGACGTGCATCTTTGACATCAAAATTTCCGGATTGAAAACGCTTAAACCAAATTTGTGCTACTCTCACAGACACTGCACTAGGTCCACAAACATCGCAAATTTTTTTCGCGTCTTGCGTTGCATTTTTACCTTTTTTGTAGTAAAATTTTAAAATGTATCGAATTTCTTCATTAGATTCACTCATACGACTTGGCGGTACGAAAAACAAATGAAAATCACACATTATCCTAATTTGAATTTGGAATTATGTTCTTTAAAATTTAAACTTTCAATGATACCAAAACCAGCCAGATACAAATAGTATAGCCAAAGCGATTTTATTACAAGTTTATACATACTATAATGCGAAAAGACTTTTTCCCCAACCTAATATTAAACGCAAAATATACACTTTGCATTACTGCATTACGAATAATCAGTACGATAACGATGCACAGACTCGGATGAACACAGAAGGTGTTCACTGCCAGCTATTTCTGTGAGCATATCAAATTAATATTGGTAATAAATTGATGTGTTCTGCGGATATAAATACGGTTGAGTAAGGGCAAGCAAAACTCACATAGGGCTACCTATATTTTAAAATTAAGTCAATAATATTATTACTTATGTTTTTTTTGTGTAATAAATAATTCTTACTTGACACACTTCAGTTCGGCATCTTACCTGAAAAAGAAATAAAATATGCGGTGATTTCTTTTTAACACATAACATACATACATACATAAATCACGCCCATATCCCCGAAGGGGTAGGCAGAGGTGAATTCTCACCCTCACAATTTAACACATAAAAATATTATAAATTCACTATCACACCTGGCAAACTTTGTTTTGCTCATATCATCTAAGGTATAAAAAATAGCCTACGACCTATTCTCAGACCTACCAAATATACATAGATACATACCTACATAATTCACGCCTATATCCCCGAAGGGTTAGGCAGAGGTGAACTAGCACCCACGCTTTGCCAATTATGCTAGGTCCCATGTAGTAGGTGGCGAGCCTATTGCCATTTATCGGGCACAGAAGTCGCAGTACTTTGCTAGGTGGTAGGTATAAGAGGAACGCTGCTGCCCATTCCTCATCACTGATTTTTTCTTAGTACCTACCAAATATACTCAAAAAAAATCATAAAAATCGGTCAAGCCGCTTCGGTTTCGGAGGAGTTCGATAACTAAGACTTTGAGAAAGAGATTTTTATATATTAGATATTCTAATTTCTAGTAAATTCATATTCTAGTCGATTATAATTGTTATTCCATATCTACACTAAAAATATTGGAAAGACTTAATAATACCCATATACATAAAACCCTCATGTCAGTCCACAAAGGAGTAAGCAGATGTGAATTACACCGATACTTGCGTTAGGTCTCTTGAGGTTAAAAAGAAACTTAACAATATTCCAATCACATTAAATAAATTACATTTCCTACGTTACGTTTTGAATAAGTAGTCTGTGTCAACCCTAAAGAAATGCTACGAGCCTGTTACGAGTGCCCCTAATGAGCTTGGATGTAACCAATAACAACTTGATATAACTTGCCAGATATTATTATTATTGCCAATATAAAAGGTTTTGAATATATCGAACGTCAATGTGCAATGAAATCATCTCAAATATCTACTTAATCTTTTTCAGAACTGCTATTTGAATCTGGTCATATGAATCCTCTTTAAAAGCCATTTTAATATTTTTGGTTTCATCACGAAATTTCTTTTTCGACTACTTATTTATCCTGATAGACTTCAAATTATTTAGGTGTTAGAAATAAAACATTCTACCCTTATTATTTGATTTATTTAAAGCAAGTTACAGATAGGTATTCTAAAACAAAAAATAAAGAAATTTTCATCGAAATGAACAAGTTAGCCACAAATAGGAATAGGCGCTATTTTTCATTTCACAAAAACCTATTTTCCATTTAATAGATCTAACCCACACAAAACGAAAATCTTAAATAGGTTGCATTTAATTAAATACAACCGATTTCAAATTTTAACTCAAGGAGAAAATGCTACTTTCTTCACCTTACTTCGCCAATATCCACATCTATAAGCTTGAAATTAGTATATCGTGATCTTGTTTGGTTAATGGCCCCGTCAAAACAAAAAGTCCACAACGAATACCGGTCGGGAACCGAACCGCGACGGGCAGAGGGTTATTTCACGCGAGATGAAAGGGCCGGCTGGCCACCGCTCCTCACAAATAACAGGTCATCGTAGGGTTAACCCTTTGTAGGGCATCGAATAAAATTATTTTAAATCTTCTTAAGAAGTCACTAAGGTTCAAATTATGATGGCAACTATTTTACCATTGCCCTATAAAGGGTTTACACGGCAAGGTTTTCCGAGAACAATATGAGACGCGATAAAGTTATGAGCTTAAACTTACTGCGAGTAACTCATTATCTAACATCATTTTGTGGAAATTATTTACTTGTTTACAACAATCGGTGCAATAGGATATGGTTTACTTCCTTATTGAGGGATATAGACATTATTTGAGCTATATATTCAATCGCAGTACTTAATTCTAATCAATATTTTTGTATACTGCACGCCCGGAAATGCTTTATTATTTTTGTAATATTTTTATATGTTAAAGCATTTTAACATATAATTAGGTAACAAAAATAGGTATTCATATACCTATTTAGAGTAGTTTGTAGACCTAGTAATATGTTAGTAGTAGTAGTTCAGGGAAGCGATATTCGTCCATTTCAAACAGAAACGGTTAAATTGTAAACAAAGCCAATTAAGAATTTGACATAAATAATACCAACAAAATGACTCCCACATTTTTCAGCATAGCATGCGCCAATTATTAGTTATAAACACTTTAAAAAGAACTAAACTATTAGACATAACCATGAAAACGACAGTATTTCAACTAGTTCAATGGTAGACTGCTAGCCCTAATCATCTGCCGTTTGTGAATTGCCGGCGAGTCGTTTATTTTCGTCCAAATGCAACGTCGTCGAAAAGCATTGCAATTTATAGCAGACACCGCGATGGACCGTCAATAATGAACGGGTTGCGATCGTAACTCTATTCTACTACGAGGCAGAAGGGAAGCAAGCCCAGAGAATATACCTATACTGCCTAAAACGGACGCACTCGTGTAATTTTTATTTAAAAGATGTTGACTCTATTCGATTTTTATTTTCAAAATTAAATAAATGTTTTAAAATTTTGTATACTAATTTTTCTAAAATTAGTATTCAAAATTTTGGTGGTTAGAACATTTTCGAAAAATGATGGTCTTGGTACGGGACTCGAACCCGATTTAGGCACCTGCCCGGATTGCAGTGGACGCGAGTCCGATTTCCACATCAAGACCATAATTTTTCGAACTTTTTCTACCACCAAGATGTTGTCTCGCCAGCTTCATTGTCTTCTTGTCTCTTAAGGGGACAAAAAAATAACCAAATCTCCCAACTCTCGGATTAAGTATTCGTAAACAGTTTCATACACGAGAATACGAGCTTTAGGCAGTATTTAGGCCAACTTCCCTTATACTTAAGACAAGCCTTACAAAAAGTACTAAGCACGTACTACGTCGTAGTCAATAACAAAAATTGTCAAGTTTCATTTAAACAAAATTACTTCAGTTAAATTGAAAAAGTTTAAATATTGTACAGTCTTACTGGAACAATTACGCACTAAAATGTTATAGAATTTATAGAAGTCATTTTATCAAAACAAACTTATAGGTAGGTAATATACCTATATACCTATATTTTCACTTGAGTAGCCCCGCCATCACCCAAGCATTACGTCCCGGTTGCCTTCGAAACATTCATTTCAGCACCCAGGGCTGCTTTCTAACTCTTCCCCTTGGTCTTAAACATCTTCCCTGGAGTCCATATGCATGCATCTCATGTCCTCTAATCACTCCACATTTCTTCGGTATTTAGTCTTTTCAAATTGTGTGCTGCACTTTAGACGCGCATGGTGAATCCACAAGTTTTTGTTAGGTACACTACACACAATTTTCAATAAAGTCTTTCAATCACTATTAGTACTTATACATAGTTCTTCTGCTATCTAGCATCAAGAGCGACACTTAATTTTTACTGCAAAAAAAGTTTGTGGAACCATCGATGTCCAACGACGAGCACGTGCCAATCACTATCACCTCCCCTAGATTTTCCTTGAGGTTGATCTTGTAATTCTCCCCGACCAGCTGAATCTTGCCTTCGTTCCTCCATATTTTGACGCTGTTGTTTCTTCCGCTTATTTTGAATTTGTTCTTGTTGTCTGTTAGCTGTATATCCAGGTTGTCGCCGGTCAATAAGTATTTTTTCATTGTTGATTTCAAAAGGCAGTGTGTTGCTGCTTCCACTGATATATTTGAAATGGTGGCAAATAATACATTTGCACAAATTGGAAAACTATTCTAGGTTAAGTCCCGGTCATGATAAAAAGTAATCAATATTTGTCGTTCAAGTTGTTAAAGATAATGTGGATTATGCAGACAACGAGACTTGGTGACCCTTGCGTATCTAGTAAGCCGCTTATGCCTATAGTTATATCAGTTGTCAATATAAACAGGCATATTAGGTATTCAATTTAAGACGTCAACAGCTATAAAGTACGTATGTGTTATGACGTACATATATTCAATAAATAATTTCATAAATACAATTAATATTGACAATATTTAGTATCTACATCAAATGAAGTGATCTCTGTCTACCCCTGTGGGAAAGGCTTGACGTATACGTATACATACGTACGTATACGTATGCATCAAATGAACAAGCATGACCTTAAAATCGGCACATAAATATCTGCCCCTTTCAGGATTCGAGACCGGGACTTCTTTGTATGTAACCAGCGCATATACCATCAATTTAGCCTTGAATTAGAATTTATTTAGCAATAATAAAACTGCGTAATATTCATGTAACAGTCAAATAGCTTTAGGTACCAGCTGACGTAGAGACGTTGGTAAGACGTAATGCTAGAAATAAATTTAGATCATGACATGTAATTTTGTTATAGTGTTTATAGTGAGATGTTCACATCAATTGATATTTTTATTTATTTAATAAAACAGACGTCTACAGCTTCTTTTTACCAACGTTTAATTTTTGGTTTGTGTACGTAATGACGGTGCTAACTATATTTCGCGTTTTTAATAATGTTCTTGTAACATGATAATCAATCGTAGATCATTACAATAAGGCCCATCGAAGATTAAAACGATTTTTTTGGGCGCAATTTTCCATGAACAACATGCCTATCATTTAGTAAATGTTTATCTGAATAGTGTTTTTTGTATATTTTGCAGTCAACAGAGCATAGGCATATGTAATGTAATCGCCTATCGTAAAGTTTAAAAATTATACAGAAAGTTTTGTTATGATCATCGAAGGAGAGGGGTGCAAGAGCCATAGTAGACAAAACGGGTGCTTCCTTACTGCTTAGCATTATGTTATTACGCAAAAAGGAACCACGATATTACCATCTTGTGCTAAAAATTAACTGTATTGCTAGCCTGTAATGTAAAGTAAATGTAAAGGCAGGGTCTGGGCGATAGAATGTAAAGTATTCCTGGGGTATGTTCAATTGAAATTGGTTATTACTAATAAAAAATACTACTTACTTACTTATAAATTATTTATTCTAAATCATTTTTCAATAGCAATAAATGAAATTGTGTCATATAAATTTTGGTTCCTTATCGTTTAACTACGTCGCGAGTAAAGATTGTTTATGTTATCTGCCATAAGATTATCTTATCTGCCGGGACTTTTTTGGTATTTATACAATTGATTTTTACGCAAAACATTAATTCGCTTATCATTTTACCAAGATTGAAATGTTATTACAAAGATTAAATTACTAATACACCATACCAATAATACGACGTCACTCGCCTCCTTCCCTCTGTCTAGTTAAATGTTGATAAAGAAAGTTATTATCTATAACCGCATTAGTTAAAATAATAAAAAAACATTCGTATTCCTATTTATTAAAAGTGTATGTCGCAAGAAATTATGCATTGAAAATAAGTATAGAGTCATGACGTGTGAGTAATAAATTCGTTAATTCGTAGTAAACACATGCAAAACATCATAAAAGTTATAGTTTCCTAAGTTTTTTGATCTCTGTTCGTGTATACATTCTTTTAGGGTGACTGTACAATAATTATTTCCTGATGTTTTTTTCTAGACGCCAAACACATTTCTATCTTTATCTTTTTACACACCCAACACATCTCTCTACCTCAGAAATATGCATGATTAAATCTCTTGTCCGTACAAAATTCAAATTAAATCATCCTATGATTAAAATAAGCATGTCCAAAATAAATATAAACATTACAAGTGCGTCGAAAAATTTATTCTATGAAACGCCCGCCCTTGGCAATGCTCCATTGGGCTCACTGTGTTAATCTATTAGAATCTCAAATACGACTGTAATCTCTAATTGCACAATGATGCAGATTAGATGAGGTGTTTAGAATAATTCTACTAAAAATGCACTTTATGTCAGATTATGTCAATAGTCCAAAGTTGCTAATCGAAAGTAAATCAGAATAAGAATGCAATGTTTTTTTAAATCTATCTCTAAAGAGGTAAACGATGATGATTACAAACTGAAGAGACGGAGAGCTCTACATTTGGTTCTATCAAGGCTCAATGGTTGTTTCTTCATGACGTAAAACTATATTCCGACAAGTTCGTGTGCGACCTCCATGCGGGGTGAGAGACGGTGGCGAGGACGCAGCACTCTAGATGTTAGCGGGGGCGGGTGATGCGGGGAGGAGGGAAAACTCGTGCAATACAGCATACAATACCTCAGTCCCCCCAACGTCTCTCACCCCGCAGGAAGATCGCGCACGAAGTTGTCGGATTATAGCATGTGCTCCTTGAGACTAACTCCTTCTTCTTCCAACTGCCAACACTACTCTCATATTTAACTAAGTTTGCATTATGAACACCAACCCTCCTTGGGGACGCTATTGGTGTTGGGTGTACCCACTACGCTCAGAATTAGATAACAATCAAGGGATGTAAAATGTCGTGAAACCTATATACTGCTTTAATTGTCATCAAGTAGCAAATTCTTGAGTTCAATGTCATTTACGCCGTTAAAAGTAAAATTAAATTATTAAACAAGTAATTATATGAATGTTATTGGGGATTCGTGACGTCTCCTGATTTAATGGTAACTAGTTTGTCACAATACTACATACCTACATAGTAGCTTTTAATGCCTTTACTCTAAAACAATTTGTGGCACATCGCCAAACAAACGTTTCCCAGAAAAATATATGCATGACTGCTTACACAAAATACATACCTTCAGATAAATGCAAAATACATATCAATTTAGTTTAAATACATTTCTTCGTATTGTTTATACCAATGTTTCCATAAAGTACACCTTTATTTTGAACCCATATTAGTTAATTTCATGTCTATAATCTTCTTTCTGTGTATAAAAAGGAAAACTAACTGACGGATTAAAAACTTCAAATTTTGCACCATGTTTCCTTTTATAGTGTAGGTGAGTTTGTACTAAGAAAGGATTTTAGGAAATTCCACCCCTTAGAGATAGAGATGGAAGTTGAAAGTTTGTATGGAAGTCCGACAGTTTTGAAGCTAAACTATTCAAGTAATAATAATAAAAGGTTCAAAGTTGTAGTTATTATATTGAATTCGAACTGACGTCAGCATGCTCATTTATCAAAAGATTTCTTACTACGCCACAAATAACAATCTTAAATCAAACATTATGTCTAGTACCTATATATTACTGGAAATAATTCAAGTTTAAGCGAAACGGTAATAATATTAATAATATTTAATTGTTAAATAAATCACTGGTTTCATCGTAGCTAAATTAGTCCTGTTTAGATGAAGCGCCAATGGTATGTCGTCATTTAACCGCGACGTAGTTAAAAAAATCCTAATATTACAGGGGTTTTTGATCCACTGGCAAAACGCGTGTGATAAAACATTTCTTTTTGTCTCTTGTGCTCACATAAAGGCTTGATTTAGGTAAAAAGATTTTGGTGGTTAGAAAAAGAATTGTTTTGGAATGTTTGAACTGCTTTGGAATGTTTGAAATTTATTTCTACATTGCGACCCGTTGGCTTACAACGTGAAGTGTAAAGGTTAGAAGAATATCGGCAAGTTAATTAGTGTCTTGGGTGGCCGAGCGGTCAGGCAGCTGCCCTGATAGCAGCGGACGCGGGTTCGATTCCCGCCTCAAGATCATAATTTTTCGAAATTCTTTTTCTAACCACCAAAATCTTTGTACAAATTTTTCTAACATTTATATAATGTTAAAATTAAAATCGAATACTTGATTTAGGTCTTAAAGAAAATTGTGATTAGAAAAAGTTCGTAAAATTATAGTCGTTTCCCGCATCAAGACTATGATTTTCAGAACTTTTTCCAACTACAATTTTCTTTGTACCAATTATTCTTACAATTAGGCTGGAGTTCACCGACACATACTGCCGCACTCAGAGACGTCAAATATCGTTAATGAGTACTTAACGTCAAAAAATGACAATTCAAAACTAGTCGCTATTCTTGTCGGGTCTATGGTCTAGATTTGAATGAAGATTTTTGACATTAAATACTCATTAAAGTCAATTGACGTCTCTGAGTGCGGCAGATAAACAGGCAATTAATATTTAACCGTCGGTTTTTTAAATTTTACCTTATGAAAGAACTGCCAAAAACTGGCGGTTATCTTTTAACCGCTCATTTTACGTGTTGGTGAACTCGAGCTTTATAATATACTAATGTTCAAATAAAAATCAAAATTATAACAAGGTATGTATGTCATGCATGTAGATATGTATGTAAAATCCCAACCCAACAGAAACAGGGGTCGTGTTCCGCATTAATGTTGTTGTCTATTCAATTACTATTCTACAATTCTCAACACGCCCAAACTAGTCCGGCAGGTAGGCGACGTCATAATCACATGCCATCGAATTAGATAACAGAGGGCACTTTCACTGATCACTTCACTTTCTCACTCACTAATGAGAATATCGGTGGTCACCTGCGTGGGAGTGTGCACTACAAAAATATGCAATCAACTTACACAGTCTTAACTTAATCGACCTGATTCATTGAATTGAAAGTAAAGTAATGTGATGTGGAACATCACATTACTTAGCCTTATTACTTACTACCTTAACATTACATAGCCGTGTGGTGACGGCAGAGTAGAATACAATTGTCACCATCCCAAATCTCTCCCGTGGGTGTCGTACAAGGCGACTAAGGATAAATCAGTGATGAGGAATGGGCAGCAGCGTTCCTCTTATACTACCGTCCTGACAATGTACTGAGACTTTTGTGCCCGATAAATGGCAATAGGCTCGCCACCTATTACATGGGACTTAACATAATTGGCGAAACGCGGGTGAGAATTCACCTCTGCCTACCCCTTCGGGGATATGGGCGTGATTTATGTATGTATGTATGTGGAACATCAATCGCATACTTATCGTCGCTATCATATCTATTGACAAAATCTAAAAGCATGGTGTATGTATGTGGAAGTATGATGAGGGCATCAGCGCAGCATTTAAGATACTGAGTATCTTAAATTCAGCTAAACTATATTGTCTCTAGAATCAGATACGGGGTATCTGATTCTAGAGACAACACCTTGTAGATCGGTCCATCTAGTTGTCTCCCGGCAGTTGGTGGGTGTTAACAGCTGCAGAAACCCCAGAACTTGATGTGCCTTCCGAACGATGGACGAACTCAAGATGATCTCAGCCTTTGCGAACATTACATAATTTACGCAATCGCCAACCGAGACCGACCGTTAGCCACACTACGCCATCGATCTCTCTATCTGCCCAGAAAAAAAAGTGCAAAACTTCAATTTGAACTCAGATTTGCTCTTAGGATTTGAATAATTTTCTACAGTCTGTGGTATCGGTCTGTTTCTTAATTGGGAATACTTACTCAATGAAACGCAGAATCATACACGGGACTTACTCATATTAGATAAATAATACAAAGATTTTGGTGGTTAGAAAAATAATTTCGATAAATTATGGTCTTGATGCGGGAATCGAACCCGCGTCCGCTGCCATCCGGGCAGGTGCCTGACCGCTCGGCCAACCTAGACACTTTGTATTAATTTTTCTAAAATTTATATAATGCTGAAATTAAAATCGAATAGTAGATAAATAATGTCAAAATAAGCGATAATGTTCAGAACTTATCATCTATCTAATTCAACCGAATGATCCTGATTGTGTAAACTTTCTCTATTATTACATAGCTATGACAAGGAAAAAAATCGAAGAATAAAATAAGGACATAGATAACGCATAACTGTCCTGACGTATTTTCCTTTGGATAATTTGATAGATATCGATATCTTAGATATCTTAAGTCATATGGTCTCTTGTTACTAAAATCTTCAACTCGAAGCTGATTTTTCATTGTAACTAGCTTACACATACATATAAACATTTACAAATAAACATAGTACAGTTTGGTTCGAGTTCCTGAATAGTTAACACGGAATCAATTTCTAGTATTGGCGCATTTCCAAATAGGTTTGTGTCACAAACGAAATCAAGCGGTGAACGTTTTGCCTATTGCCTACGTCTTTTGGGTTTTTTGAAAGTATTTCATACTTCCACAATGTCCCTGTTTCACCCCGAAGTGGTAGGCAAAGATGTGTCATGCACAGAATTGATAAGCTTCTGTGTTGTTAGGTTTCATGTGTTGGTGGTGTTTTGACAACAGCCTAGAGTATATTCAAATATTTTGTGACTAATACCTTTTAAATTTATTGGTAAATAAACGAAATTTTCATCACAACAAAGAAGTGTCTTTTCCGAAGGTAAAACTTTACTTTTACTATTCTTATTCATTTATTCAGAGGCACCACCTACGAAAATGATACTTGTTTACTTGCTACATAACGTTTGACGTAAGTTCATACTCAGATTAAATCTATATTATCCTTTAAAACAACACTCATTTAATTTTTAGATACAAAGATATTTAAGTATAGTGTGTAACTAACGTGTAGCTAACTAACGTGCGAGGAAGCAGGAAAAACATTTTTCATCCCACCATCTCGGAAAAAGCGTTTTTGCTCTTCGATATCTGAGTGCAAAAGCCGTTTTTATCCTCTAGAGGTTAAAGTAAATTTGAATTTAGAACATCGTGTGCAATGAGTTTGTGAATTCAAAACATCATTATACATATTTATTTCTACCTCCATGGTGCCGAAATTGTCATGCAACCTATTTTAATTTGTTAAAAACTCAGACTCGGAACCTTCTTGGTGTACTTTTTTTGTAATTTGCTTTGCGCGCGCCATTTTCTTTTCACGTCACAAATTTGTTAAAACCTAGGAGTTCCGTGACGGTCAATCAGCTTGGCGTCAATCTTGCTTTAAACATTTTGATCGTCTACAACGCTTGCTGGATGCTTGAGTCAAGCATTTAAAAGCTTTTTAGGTCTGTTTGATTTGTTTACGCTAGTAACGGAACAAAAACATACAGAAAATCAACGTGCTTGACTCAAGCTGATTGACCGTCTCGGAACTCCATTAGGGACGGTAATTTTTATTAGGGACTTACAGGTGTGTCTGGATGAATGTTGCGGGTGTGACTGGGTGGATGGGTGGTTGTTGGAGGTGTGTCTGGGTGAATGGGTGTTTTGAGGGTGTGTCTAGGTGAATGGGTGTTTTGTTGGTGTGTCTGGGTGAATGGGTTTTTGTGGGTGTGTCTGAATGGATGGGTGAGTATTGTGGGTGTTTCTGGGTGATTGGGTTTTATTTTGGGTGTGATTAGGTGTTTTGTGGGTGTATCTGGGTGATTGAGTGTTTTTTGGGTGTGATTGGGTGTTTTGTAGGTGTTTCTGGGTGAATGGGTGTTTTGTGGGTGTTTCTCGGTTAATCGGTGTTTCTGGGTGAATGGGTGTTTTGTGGGTGGTTCTGGGTGAATGGGTGTTTTGTGGGTGTTTCTAGGTGAATGGGTGTTTTGTGGGTGTTTCTGGGTGAATGAGTGTTTTGTGTGTGTTTCTGGGTGAATGGGTGTTTTTTGGGTGTTTCTGGGTAAATGGGTGTTTTGTGGGTGTTTCTGGGTGAATGGGTGTTTTGTGTGTTTTTCTGGGTGAATGGGTGTTTTGTGGGTGTTTCTGGGTGAATGGGTGTTTTTTGGGTGTGGTGGATGGGTGTGAATGTTATGGGTGTTTCTGGGTGGGTGTTGAGAGTGTGTTTGGTTTAATGGGAGGGTGTTGTGGAAGTTTCTGGGTGAAAACAGAAACTGTTGTGATTGTATTTTTTTTTTTTTTTTGCAATGTCCTCGTTGGGGGGGATGAAAAGTTACGTGTTGCACTCGAGTGCAAAGATTTTTCACCTTGTGCTCTTTAGATTCCCTCGCTATCGCTCAGGATTCTAATTTTTGAATCACTCGCTACGCTCGTGATTCAATTTTAGAATCCTTCGCTAGCTCGGTCATCAAAATTGAGCACGCGGTTAAAAAACAACTTTGCACTCACGTACAACAAATAACTATTCTTATTATTCGGTTTGACACAGATCTGTCAAACCGAAAAAGAAAGAAATATCAATTTTCAAAGAGCAGGTTCTTATTCCTTCAATTTCCTGTGAACTAGATCACTTCACAGAGAACGATAGCGGACACATCTGCAATTGGGATTCTTGCGCCCTAGTTTTCAATGTTTATTTGCGCACACGCGAATGCGCGCCGACCAAATTCCAAATTTTCAGTCCTTGACGCCTCTGGCGAATGCTGTGTGCAATATAGTCTCTAAGACCAACTACAGTGACTAGCATTTTTAATGTTAACTAGGCCAACTCCGGTTTCAAGATCCGATGCTACGACAATACTATATTGGATTTTCCGTACTCTACCTTATTTCGAAACTGAAACAGAGGTCATCCATTACGACAAAATACATAATCCTAAAGTAGTCATTTATTAGCAAACGTTTTAAGAAATCCTTTGGGTAATACCAGAATCATAAATGCTTTTTGCAAATGAAAAAATAATATGAATGTGAAATGTTTGGCGTTTGTCTCTTCTAGAGTGTTTTTTTTTGTAGTAGTTAAAGACCTGAGGAGCTCGCTAGCGCAGTGGCAAAGCGCGCTTGGCCTGCGATTGCGTAAACTAAACAAGTTCGCTAAGGCCGGTCAAAGGATGGGTGACCAACATTTTATTATCTCGAGTTCCTCCGTGCTTCGGAAGGCACGTTAAGCCGGTGGTTCCGGCTGCATCTGCAGTCGTTAATACCCACCAACCCGCACTGGGCCAGCGCGGTGGGTTATGGCCCAATCTTCCTATATTCTTCCATCCATAGGGAAGGCCCGTGCCCCAGCAGTGGGGACATTAAAGGGCTGGTGATGATGATGATGATGATGAGTTAAAGACCTTTACACAACATAACACATACCTAATACTTTTTATATCAGTCGTATGTTCTCAAGGATGCTTTCTTATAGTCCACGCGGAGTCGCGCAGCAAGTCTACTACTTATGGACTGAATTATGTAAATGCTGTTTATAATGTACAGCTACCGCAATATACATGTGCAGCGCGCAAATTGCGATCTATCGTTTTCTTTTTATTTTACCATAAAAAAGATGGTGGAAATAATAGTAACAAAATAAATGGTGTACAAGAAATCAGTGGTACACGCGCCGCGGCGCGGGCGCAGGGCCAATGAACGGTGACAGGTGCCCGCCACCAATCCCCGAGCAGAGCGTCACTTTACGCGACTCGGTTAGAAATCTCTGAATTATGTCTCACATCCTTGTCTACTCCAACGGAGCGGTGTTACGTCAGAGCGAGAGCCTCGCAGGACAAGCCGCACCGCACTTTACCCGCCGCGCCGTACGGTAATCTTAGCGCAGTCTTTGTTTACCGATCGATCGCAAAGATTGCTTTCCTTTTTCAGATACTTATTACGGTAAACTTTGCCTCTTTAGGAAAGCAATCACGATATTATTGCCGTCGACTAAATATAGTCATAAAATATAACGTTAAGCTTGCTGCTTGGTTATTCAATACCGAACAAGAGCTATGCGAAGTGCAACTACTACGACAATGAATACCGAGAGTTTACCGATGAAGCTTATTGGTAATCATTCATTAGACAAAGTGCATTCCTTCGCATACAAATGTCCTTCCTGCCGTTTCAACTGGCATCGACCTCGGCGCGGCACCGTCTAACTTTCTAAAGTGCTTAGTCACTTTGAGCTTAGTTTAGGTAAATTCAATATTGCAGTGTTGCTGAACCTTATCAAATGAAGCCTAAACCAGAAGTGAAGCAACCAAATGTCGCAACATCCAATAATATTCCAACATAATGCGAAAGATGCGCCGGGCGCACGCTAAACGGCGGCTTTAACTATAGCTTTATTTACATCATGGCTAAAAAAAATGGCAATCTGCCCAATCCTACAGACGTGTGCGAGCGTCCGCTACGATAACCCACCGGTTTCGAGTCCTAATGCAGATAAACGGGTTTAAGGCTCACCAGACGGATAAACTGGAAAAATAAATCTGCTCCACAAGCCCGCTGGTTTCGTCACGACACGGCTCGCTTTCGAGATTTAGATTCGCGTTGTTATGACCGATTCGACGGCGGCTACAGTCGATGCAGGTGGGTGGAGTAACAGAATGGTTCGATTATGCGTGAAACAGGAATGATTAGCCCACATAGAAAGCGTTTACGGTAGTACTGGTCCGCAAGGAAAGCTGATCTCGTTGCAACCGGCCTGGGCACCGGCACAGTGCTTTCGTTGCACCGTTTCAGACCTAAATGTGTAGGCTCTAGGAAACGATCAGATAGGAAACAGGCGAGGAACTGGCCTGGCGGAAACGGTCGTGCTAGCGGTAATACGGCCGCTGCTACAGCTCTCACAAAGTTGAGAATAAGAATCACATTGTCAAGTATTTTATTTTCTTAATAGCTGACCCGGCATGCGTTGTTATGCCATATAAATTATCCCGTAGCCAAGGTTACGTCAAATATTTGACAGGAAAGCAGTTTATATCGGAAACTATTTACCTCACACTTTTTCCATATTTTCTCACCTTTCCCGCCTTGCCTTGCCCAAGACAATAATTTCAAAACAAAAATAAGCTAAATCGGTCCAGCCGTTCTCGAGTTTTAGCGAGACAAACGCACACCAATTCTTTTTTGTATATAAGAAGATTGGTTATCTAGTTGCCACTGTGATATTCAGAATGCGTTGAACGAAACAAAAGGACACCGACTTAATTACACCAAAAGGTGCATTTAACGCTAAACCGAAACCTACACTCTGAACTACGCTAATCCGATAAAAATTCAATGATTTTGCAAGATGGTTACGTATAAATAGTAACCATCAAGGACTAACGTACATGGATCATGGTAGTTCCTACTATTGCCAATTAAAAACGATTATGATGACAAGCTACAACGAATTGTGGAAAAGCTGTGACATCGACATCTTCTGTGTTAGCATGCCAACTTTTTTTAGACAAATTTTTTTTTAGATAAATTTTTAATTTTATGAGTTCGTGTTTTGCGAAAATTATAAATTGTTAAGAATATAAATACTTGGATTTGTTATGTTTTAAATGGGTTTGTTAATGATGCGGACGTTGTGATTTACAATGCTAATGCCAAAAATAACATCTAACTTGTTTGAGTAATGTAATGTCGTTCTGTTTTGCTATACCCCATTCACTTGGGCTTGAGACAAAATGTAAACAATCTTGTTATGTCTCTTTATCTAAAAAAAAGAAACGTGTAATCATCACTTATAGACAAATACAACAGTTAGCTGCTTAATATTGGTGTTACACATTTTTATTTTTGTATATTATAAGACACATCAAGATTGTGTACATTTTGTCTCAAGCCCAAGTGAATGGGGTATAGACAAAGATTATAACACCTTATATCTACTTCCTCTAGGTGGTGCGTGGGTTATCAGGGGTCTATTGAAA
Organism: Cataclysta lemnata; assembly: GCA_963931975.1. NCBI lineage: Eukaryota > Metazoa > Arthropoda > Insecta > Lepidoptera > Crambidae > Cataclysta > Cataclysta lemnata. The sequence continues at coordinate 3,379,790 of OZ008339.1, forward strand.
TAGAGTCTGACATGCAAATGAGTCAGCAGCCGTTATCGACAGGACGTGATTCGATACGGTGATACTAGCTCGCTGAGATGATAAGTAAACAAATTCTAAGGAAAGTGGAATTGTTACTGCATATTTGTAAAGAGTCAACGTAAAAATAGTTGCGACAAAACTTGATAAGGAACATTTAAAAAGGTTCCTGCAAGTTTCGGAAATTGAATATTTTTCATATTATTATGCTCCTGTGTTTTATGGTTTTACAGATGCGTGTATTAAATCACCATTGTCGATATTATGTATTATTGTATCAATATTTTTGTATTTCCAAGTGGTGGTGGCGGAGCTGAATACTGAATACAGTCATATCCATAATTTTTTTTATTAAAAAATGTCTCTTAATTTGAGTTTCAAATATTACTACATCTTTAAACTATTCTTAATTTAATGTTTATTCAATAATGTACCACTATCAATGAAAAAAATAGACCTATTAACATAAAATAATGATGAAAATATTAACGTTAAAGTTATCTATTAAAATTTTACATAAGTTGGTAGCATATATTAAGGGCTAAGTGTCATTGACCTTGCTGCTAATTTTATTTACAGGCATACCTATCAATTCTATATATGTACGAAAGCAAATATCCACACCCGTACGTTATCAATTTAGTAACATATACAGCCAACCTTGGCAGATACAAATAACTGCATACAATGCCCAACATACCTTTGATAAGGGCAAAGTATTTTACAAGTAACTACGAAATCATATTTAAAAGCTTCTAGTTAACATACCCCACAAATATTAAACTGAGCACAGTATATCCATAAATCAATTCATATTTATTTCTACTGGATAATTCCGTGGGGGTGAAATAAGATTTGATAATTTTATCATTAATTATAAAGTAACAAAAGAAGAAGTTAAAACAGTGTTTAGAAACTGATTTTGTTGTTATGAATAAGGGGATTAATATAAAATTAAAGCCTATAAATAAATCTTCTTTTCATTGATTTTAAAATCAATGTGAATATCTAATCATGCTTACCAATGAACTTTAATAATACATGGAGCGGGTATAATTTACTGAGTATTTTTAATAAATTAAATAGAAATTCTTATCGTTATATTACAACTCTTTGTCATTTTGTACAGTCAACAGCACTCTCAATCGATTTTGTGCTCTATTATTACTAAGTTAAGATTGACAATCGATTGAAGAAATTTGACAGTTTTGGGTAGTATGAAGTGCCGTTGACTGACCACACATTCTGCTCTGCCGGCACGACGCGACGTAGAGTATAATTTCTAATTCTTAGTATTTATTATTCTAAGCATACCTGAGTGAACTGCGAGGAGATCTTGGTGTGGTCTTCTTGGTAAGTCTTCCTGACCTTCCGGCGCTCGACCATGAGGGTCGCGAGCCGATCGAGAGCGCGCGCCTCTAGAGCCTCTGCATTGGCCCGGATCAGTCGGCTCGTGCTCTCCCATTCTTCCGTCATGGTCTTCCATGCCGAAGCTATCACTGACCCTGGGGATTAAGAAATTGTTTTTTCAACGAAAAGTTAACATGACTCGACATCTAGGTCCTTAAAAGCATGATAGTCAGTGTAAAATTTTAAGGTAGAGCTTTTTAAAGATTTTCCTGGTAAGTTCTGGGATTGTTGCCTCAATTTTGGATTTTTGGCATTTTTTTGGCATGATGCCTTTAAAGAACTAGATGTGCGAATGTTTTCGTTACACAATTCAAAATATTAAAGAAATATTTCTTACAATAATTTATACTGAACTTTAGTAGCGGTATAAATGAGAACGACCTATTAGAAAGTTATTTATAAATTCTAGTCCTAAATGTACCTATTATTTATGTTAATTTTCTGTGCCCTATCATATTTTGATACCTAATATTGACACTTAATTTTCAAACATAGTATGGCAATAAATATTTTGAGTTTGAGCGTATCGGAGCATGGCTGAATGTGAGAATAATAAAAAGTCATGGTTCGAAAGAAGACAGGGACAAAAATTTATAGAGACATGCTGGCATGATTTTGGTGACGTAAAATATCTGAAAAGATAGGAATCAAAGGATATCTATGGTCGTGAGTTAAAAATTCACGCTTTTCTCTTCTTATTTTCTAACATTATTAATGTTCCAATAAAAATCCAAAAAAAAACTTTTTAAACTAAATCGCTGGTCTGTTTCTTTTCATCACAGCGTAAACATGTTTTATTAGAGAAGCACTAGTTGAAACGGTGTTTTGAAACTGATTTAGTTATGCACAAGGGAATTAATATAAAACTGTTTACCGATCACCATAACTGTTAATGTAAACTAAACTATGTTTCCTGTTTCAAACGCCACTTACATTTCAGGTTTAAACGATTAATTTGACGAAAAACGATTAATCAAAGTATCCTAATAAAACATTTGTCGTTCGTAATAATAGACATAATTGTGTTCATAGTGATTTATTTACTTAAGTAACGACTTATTATTTTAAAATTACGTAAAATAAAAATTATGATATTGTGGTGAAGATATGGTTAGAAGTGTAGATAAATGTCCATTAGTGTGTAGTTTAGTTACTGGCCAGAGCCAGCATCGGTTAAAATCTACTTAATTATAGTGAATATTCGGGATATACTAAAAATTAAATTACAATCATGTTCTTTCAACACTAGGTTTGCAAGGTTTGCTAACTACTGGTATTTGCTGACTCCCTAAACAAAAACATTACATCTTAGTAGAGTTATTATGTATTTTCATTGTGTTCTATGCAAAAGTAGTTTTACACATTATATATGATTTTCTCGTTGATAAAATTACACTAAAATGACTTGCAAAACTATCAATCGTAAAGCTGATTCAGCATTTAAATTGAACGCTTTCTCCGAAATAATTGATTAATGGGATTCTTATTGGGAATGTAGAATTTCACATCTCTATTGTTACTAGTATACCATCGACGCTTCTTTTTACTAGAATTAACGTCTTTGGTCTACTACTTCGCAATAAGGGCTGCAGAAATATTCTACAATAAACGCAAGAATAACATTTATACATACATCCATAAATCACGCCTATATCTCCGAAGGGGTAGGCAGAGTGAACTAGTACCCACATTTCGCCAATTATGTTAGGTCCGATGTATTAGGTGGCGAGCCTATTGCTATTTATCGGGCACAAAAGTCGCAGTACTATTGCTAGGTGGTATAAGAGGAACGCTGCTGCCCATTCCTCATCGCTGATTTGTCTTATTTAAGATATTCTTATTTGATTTAGTCGCCTTGTACGACACCCACGGGAGAGACTTGGGGTGGTGACAATTGTATTCTACTCTGCCATCACGTAGAACACATTTATACAATATGAAATTCAAAACAAATCGATACCTACGTGAAATTTGTCCCCGTTTATTTCTGTCTACACCAGTCTGGCTTTAATGTAATGTCATATTTTGTGCATAAAATTTGTCCACATTTTTGTACAAAAGTAGGTTTAATCGTCGTCTATTCTCACCGCCCTGTACTTATCCAACCACTTGAACGACAAGTATTAAGACCAATTATAATTATTAACAGTCGTTTTTCTTTGTAAATTTCGTCAATGCACCTCTATACATACGTTTGCACCTCAAATTTAAGTAGTACATTAGGTATATTGTTTTTGAAATGTGGTGTTTTACTCCAAAATCATCCAGAAAATCGCATTACAAAATTATATTTTTAACTAACAGTGCTAGTTGTCGGCAACGTTAATAATTATTACGTATTATGTCTTCAATATAAGTACAAACCAAATAGTAAATACTCTGATAAATCTATTACGTATTATATTTACAATTCATAAAACACCAAGCAATAAACCGCATTTCAATACAAAACACTTGTGGGTCATGAAATTCATAGGAACAAAGGTGTTTCAAAGAAAAGGAAAAATAGGTCAGTTATATATTTCCAATCATTGTGTGCTGATGCCGGACTGTCTTTGTAATTATCTTAGGTACTTTGTAGTAAGTAATGTTTTAACACATTTAACAACATTTTTAAATAAACGATATCCACAATCAGAATTAATTAACATGATCTCATAAATGAAAAATTTTTGACCTATATTTCTCATTAAAGTTAATTGATGTCTCTGAGTGCGGTAGTAAAAGCTATTAATCTTTGACGTTCACGTTCCTATACGTATCTATTTACTTACCTAGGCAAGCAGATCTTTCGACTTATACCTGTTTTGATTGTGACAAATTTACAACAAAGAAACCCTGATGTGCATAAATGCCAATTTGTTCCTATAAACTTTCTAAAAGTTAAAGTTTTGTTTTTGTTAAGTTTCTAAAGGATTACTAGTAAATAAACGACAAAAATGTTTGACAACTGAAGAGAAACGCTGGAGGGTAGTTTTAAATTAAATAAATAGAAACGCGTGCTAAAACGAAAAATGAACGCACCGTAAATAACAGGTTCAATAACAATCTGTAATCTCCAAGCGTGTCTACCTCAAGCAATCTCAGGGACCTTTGTTTGCTTAGGTATAGGTATTACTTTACGAAACGTGTTAAAATGCTGTAGGGACTCTTTGTTTACCGTTGAGCTCCTCGCATTTGTCCATCTTCTGGCCCTGAGCAGCGGCGGCGGAGAGCGCTAGCGCATACTCCCGGTCGCTCTTCATCTTAGCCTGCAGGCTGCGCTTCATGGCCTCCATCAGGCGCAGCTCCGCGTCCTGGCGGGCCAGCAACGCCTCGTGGGCCGCCCGCCCCGTCCCCGTAGCCGCAAACCCCATAGTAAACCCACGGCCTCACTAAACACACATCGCGACACAACACAAGTCACATCACTTTCTGTTATCACCGGCACCGCGCTTTACGTCACCTCGGGACAAAATTCTACTTATTGGCCACTAGTCAAAATAGAGGAACAAGTCCGCTCCCTAACCGATAAGTTTTTTTTGTTATTGCCAGCGTTCGCCCGCAGACTGGCTCGGACCAAAAAAGCTGCGGAACAAAAAACAGCTCCGATAGGAGTCGACGTGTGCGCTCGCAGCTAGACGTACGTCCGCGCGTGAACGGTGCGCGACCTGAATGCCATCTACCGCTGCTGTCTGCTGGCTGGCGTGGAGGCGCCGCCTCCGTCGTTGGCAGTCCGTTCCCCTACCTAACCTCTCCATCGTCTTCCGCTGCTCCGCAAGTCTTTGGGACCTAGACGAGTGGTCAATCTATTCGAACGAATAGAATGTTAACTTTTCAACTTCTGTTACGTTCGACACGACGGTCGCCATGTTGTTTTTCCATACATTTGTATTCTATTCGTTTGAATTGATTGATGGCCACTGTCTAGAGGGGCTTAACTTCACTAAAAGTATTATGAACTAAGTAATTAAATATAGGAACTGTAAATCAAGAAGCTCGATATTGCACTGGCGTGCTCAGCCTGCGATTGCATAAACTAAGCAATTTTTGCTAAGGCCAGTCCTAAGATGGGTGACCAGAAATTATTATATTTCTCGAGTTCCTCCGTGTTTTGAAAGAGACGTTAAGCCGTTGGTCCAAGTTGTATCTGCTGCATTTGATAATACCCACCAAGTGCGCTTTGGGCCAGCGTTGTCGGTTACGTACGGCCCATTCCCTATTGCATCTGTAATAATCTAGGCCTATGTGCCAGCAGTGATGCGGGGGGTATTATAAAAGGGGTGATGAAGATGATAACTCTTCTTCTTCTCCATGCCCTGTTCACAGTCTATCTGTGGTCTGCGCAATAAGTTTCCTCTTGTTTTCATATCGGTCAGACGTCATCAAGCCATCCACTCCCTTTTGATTCATATCATCCATCACACCGTAAAGGTGCTAGTGACGAATGAATGAATAGAAAAGAGACGGAAGGACCATGTCGAGAGACCGATGAACGGAGAGAGTGATTGGAATGACAACATTCTAATCCATAGTGCTCAAAGTTTTGGCTTAGTTTTTACAGCCGGCCGCCTGCCTGACACTAACCCTCTTTGGGTAAGCTGTTGTTGGTGGTTTGCCCTCCACCATTCGGGTGCCATTGGTCTACACTGGGCAATCTACCTTAGTCTACTTTTACGACACCCATTGGATGAGTCGGGGCTGGCCTATTCTACGTTATTTGTTCGCTCCCAGGCCAGCATAGAAGACTAGGGGGCAAGCCTATTGCCATACACCGGGAACGCCAGTCTCAGTAATTTTGCTTGGTCTGTGCACCAGAAACCCTGCTGATCATTCCTTAATTGTTATATTATCGCTTATGCCAGTTTATTTACCTAACGATTCTTAATTTACATTAAGGGCCTAATTAACGGTTCTAAGTCCAATAATCCAAATATATCTTCATAGTTTTTAACAAAAAGTCAATGGAATAATTCATATTATCTTAAATATGATACCTTACTATTTATACTTTAAAGCAAAGTAGACAGAGTAGAGGTAGGGTAGGTATACCTTCTAAGTTTATTGGAGGAAATAAAGTGGAGAAGGTGGGTGTTTTACAGGACCCATGTAATAGGTAGGTATGGGGAGCCTATTGCCATCTATCGGACACGCAAATCATAAGAGGAACGCTGATGCCCATGGACTCATCGCTGTCTTTACCAGGCGCATTGTACGATATGAGATATGGCGGTGGTGACTATTTTATTCTGCTCTGCCGTCACAACATGGCGGCTTTATAGTAGGTAGATTGTTCAAAAAGGGACTAAAACAAACCATAATTACACGAGATGTTTGGCTACAATAGTTCGACTGTCATGTCATTATGGTTGTTTAGTTTCAAGTTAAACACTACTTTTCACTTAGTATCATGCTTATTTATACCCGAAAGGGTAGGTAGAGGTAAATTAACACCCAATTCAGTTCGCAATTGCCGGTCATTGAATGGGTGACCAAAATATATCATCTGGAGTTCGTCCGTGCTTCTTCTCTCTGCCCTGTTCCCAGTCTATCTGGGGTCGGTGCAGTTTGTTTTCTCTTCCATTCATATCGGTCAGTCGTCATCAAGCCATCCACTTCCTTTTGATTCATATCAACCATCACACCGCAAAGGTAGTAATGAATAAAATGTATAGAAAAGAGACGGAACGGACTATGTCGAGAGACCAATGAACGGAGGGAGTGATTGGAATAACAACATTCTAATCCATACTGCTCAAGGTTTTGGCTTAGGTTTTACAGCCGGCCGCCTGCCTGACACCTGACTTTGTGATGAGTATGCTGTTGTTGGTGGTTTACTCTCCACCATTCGGGTGCCCCAAGGTGCTTATTGGTTTACACCGGACAATTACTTTAGTTTTTTATTCTACGATATTAGTTCGCTCCTAGGCCAGCATAGAAGACATTGAGTTCGTCCGTGCTGCAAATGGATATTGACCGTTTTAATTATTTGGCTACTTATAATAGTTAATAAATTATTAACGTAGGTACGTCAAGTATTAACTTTAAGAAACTATAACATAGGTACTACCTACTAAGCACTTTATGGTAGCCCTAATGGATTCCGCTGGTAGAAATATTTCAATCTACACATATACACTCTTTAAACATAATAATAGCTTTGTCTAAGGCAAATGTGACTATTATTTTATCCAAATCCCACAATAAAATTTATTTGTTATAAATTTGATTGTCTTAAAAAAACATTTTTCAGTGGACTTGGTTTCATGTAGGTACCTTGGGAGCTTGTAATTGTTCTGTACAAATCTGTAGCTACTAATTTTACTGTTTAATTGTATTATTACACCCCCGAAATAAAGTTAAAATAATTTTGACTCAACATATAATACATCTTTTTGTAACCAAGTGTATTTTAGAACTACTTATATTGTTAAAGAAATTTGTATCTCTCACTGGAGAATAAAACATAAATTATCAGATTTTAGAAGACATTATTCTACAACTCATTAAGTATACAGACATATTTCACTTAAATTTTTTACTTTCTTTCTATCCTAAACAGGGAAGCTCTTGGCCTTCAGCTCACTTGACGGTACGTGACAAAGAGAATACAATACTACGTAAGAGTACGTGACGTTAACGATAAGGGCTGAAATGCAATGCAACGGAATCGAGCTTCACCTGGGAACCCTCCACCACAGAGGTGCTAGCTATATTGTTAACATTATTATTATGGCGACAGAATGATTACATTATATGATTATAATGTTTAGGTTACAATTTAATTCCCTCGTTTATCTATACGTTATATCATTAAATTATCCCTCCATAACTCCATAAGCTGATTCCCTTTCTTTTTTTCACTCAAATTGATTTCAAATCACATTACTTTTCCCGCCATGAACCAAAACCAAAAACTACTAAAAGAAACAATGTTGCCATTTTTTTAGAATATTCTCCATATATTCTCCCTATATTTTTAGGAAAGGCAAAGGGTCTATCCCATACAGCCATATCTCTAGTATATTTATTTCATATTAATATGAATGAATGAGTGAGTGAAAGGAATGAATGAAATGAATTTTACATCAAAATATGGGTGTCACACGTCTTAACGCATCTAGGAAGTGCTTATCGCGAATTGAATCAGAGTTCATAATGGCGACCGATAAGGTGGTGTCACAAGACTTATTTTCAATGATTCTGCATAATCACACATAAACAAGGATGTTTGTGCATCAAAATAACACCACCTTTATTGCACGAAATCCACTCTGAAAAAATTTAAGAACTATCGAAAATATATCTGGCTGACACCATTGAAACGCGCCAAATAAAACGCATTTTTATTTTTAATAAATCCAGAGACTAAAGCTACGTGCTATGAAAAGCAATGGGATCAAATGCATCGGCACTACAGGCGCCATATTTTATATTGGGTATTCTTCTGTCTTTGTACCCAAAATCTTAGAAAATAAGTAAAACATAACATTAACTACTAATACTAAAGTCTAAGTCTTATTTTTATTCTTCTCCCTGTCCTGTTCCCAGTCTATATGGGGTCAGCACAGTATGTTTCCTCTTCTATTCATATCGGTCAGACGTCGTCAAGCCATCCACTCCCTTTTGATTCATATCATCCATCACACCGTAAAGGCGCTAGTGATGAATGAATGTATAGAAAAGAGACGGAACGGACCATGTCGAGAGACCGATGAACGGAGAGAGTGATTGGAATGACAACATTCCAATCCATACTGCTCAAAGTTTTAGTTTAGGTTTTACAGCCGGTCGCCTGCCTGACACTAACCCTCTTTGGGTATGCTGTTGTTGGTGGTTTGCCCTTCACCATTCGGGTGCCCCAAGGTGCTGATTGGTCTATACCGGGCAATCTCCCTTAGACGACTTTTACGACACCAATGGGATGATTCGGGGCTGGCCTATTCTACGTTATTTGCACAACCATGACTCGGGAACAAATATTTGTGTTCATCACAAAATTTGCGATGAACACAAATATTTGTTCGAACCAGGGACCTCTTGGCCAATACCCAGCGATCTGAGTCCTCCCAGGCCAGCATAGAAGTATTTTTTTATTATAATTCAAAAAGTACATTCTACGCTATTCTTTCGTTTCCAACCCGGTGTGGAGTGGAAGGATATGCTGAATATTTAAATAATCTTGTAGTTTCATCTTAAATTACACCAGAGGCATTTCAATAGTTTAGGAACAATAGTATAATTTTTTTTAATTAAATCTACATTTCAACTGACAAATTTATTGAACCTGAAGTTGTATGTTTTATTGTTCGAAATTCACAAAGTCAATACCCCCATTTTTTGGAAATGAAATAAAACAAATTCAACTTAGATAAATAATAAATAGTAAGCGGCTTTCAATATTAACTACCAAAGTAAATAGAACTTTTTTAATGGTAACACTGACTGCAAATTTTGCTTATTTCAGAAGCATTACTACTACTAGTGTTAGTGGCAACATAGTGCCCAGCCGTGTAATATGGCCGCTACAGGTTAGTTCTCTTTATATTGTCACGTGAAAAATCTAAGAATTTCATTGAATTTTGATAATAAATTTATTATTTCTTGGTTTAAATTGATTTTTATAAGTCATTTCAATACTATGTAATAATTTTAAATGTTCTAAAATGTTATCTAATAATGCTAACGTGTCATCATTTCACCTCTGCGGACGTTTGGTTTTACCGCGTGGCCACATTTTAACTTTTCAAACTATTAATTTATCACGCTGTGTACTTTTTAGTCGATTTTAAACCTTGAAATGCTTATAAAAACTTAACTTTGCTCTAAATTGATCTTGGTTGTTACTCTGGTTAATTGTCCTTTCATTGAGTCTACGAATAACCGCTTTCCTAAAGCGTAGCAGGTCGTTCACTTTACAATGCGTCACCGCGTCATTATCCTTCAATATTTCTCTTGCATCCCCTCCTTGATTAGCGTCAATTGGCAAGATATCATAGTTGACCTTAGCACTGAAATATTTTACAGGCAAAAAATCAAAGAAGGTAAAATGGAATCGAGCCAACATCACAGACATTATTGCCGAGCCGACTGCAATTGCCACGACAAACAGCTGGGCCGAAGCAGGAGATGATGAACGTACGTATTTTTTGTAATGTTTTATGTTTTATGGTTTTTTTAATTTTGAAACCCCATGATGACACTAAAGGGAAACGGCAGGTCAATGTTAATCTCGTACTTGGGGTGAACCAGCAGAGTGCCTGTCACTCCTTACGCCTCGGGAAGGTCTGAGTAAAAGTCTCATGTGTACCCTAATACATTCTAGCCGGATGCTTCTCTAAAAGGGAAGGTGGGGGAACCAGAAAATACAGTACAAAGATTAGCTTGTGATCACTGACTCAGTGGAGTAAGTGGGAGGTGTAGACTTTGATACTGTTGGAAACTCCTGTGACTGGCCATTTTAGCATAATCTACGAGATGACTTTGGTCATTACTCAATTCAGACTAGTCTTTCATTGATCTGCTCCCTGGTTTTACTGAGGGTTATCATAGTTGTACAATTAACACAATAACTTTATGTTAACATAAACCACAATACAGCATAAATTATGTTTATTATTACTTATGGTCTGTCCTTAGTTAATTAAACTATTATTGTAAATGTTTCTGAGAACTAGAAGTAATTAATAACAACTTTCTACTAATAATTGCCAGTTTTTAATCAGTGTTACTAATTAAAATACACATTCATCAATAATTACTAGCTTATCAGATTTAAATTTTTTTTGTTTTCTTTTAATTGAAATTCTATTTGTTTTGTCATTTATTGTCTTCATAAATGCTGTAAAGATAATTATATATCTGTTCAAACTTTTCTATTCAGAAGAAACATTTGGATTCAATTCGAGACCACATGCCCCTGTGGTACTGCCATCAGCATCTCGCGCTGCCAGAGGGGGGCTTGCAGTTGACGATGAATCCATACCCAAGAAACCCCCCTTCATCGCACACATTTCCAATCTGCCCTATGATGTGGATGAGAGTGCCATCTCTGAGCTATTCGATGGACTTAAGGTACAAAATTATTTAGATGTCTCCTTTACTTGTCTGATTTTAGGTTGTTGCATATTCAATGGTATAATAATATTAGGAATAACTTGATTGAGCCATTTATCACTTTGAAATGTAAAAATTATAGTTTTCATATTGTGTTTCGGTGGTCATGCAAGCTGGGATGAAGTGGATAAATAATCGTGATTTGTGTATATTATGATTTAGAATTTGTTTGTCACCCATTTGAGGCACACAACATACCCAGAGAGGGTTGGTGTCAGACCACCTGTCAAAACCTCCAAATAGAAGAGGAAATATACTCTGGACCCCAGCTAGACTGGCAACAGGGCAGGGAGAAGGATTTGTTTGACAACAATATTGTGACTTATTTTATCAAACTATTTAAAATGTCTCATTATTAATTATTAGGACACTTACAAATGTACAATATAAATATATTAGCATTTTATTTGTAATTTTCAACTTGTTACTTAAAGTAATTTTTTTTTTTAGATAATCAGCTTGAGACTGCCTAGAGAAAGTGATCGGCTTAAAGGATACGGATACATAGATTTTGAAGACAGAGAAAGTCTTATTAATGCCATGAATATGCCAGATCTGGTAAGTACCCTGCAAAAATACCATGTTATTTTAATCAAAATCTTAACATTTTCTTTTGAACCATTCTAAAATAAAAAAGGAACAAATTGTATAGGAAAAGAATTTGCAACAAGCTTAAACAATTGTCAGTTATTATCATTTACCTTTTGTTAGAAAGAAGTCTTGTAAAGGCAATATCCTTTTTCACAAAAGTTACATTGTCTTTGTTGCCCTACCTAGAGATAGTCAGAGAAATTAAACACAATAGTAAAGTAGCTGTTTTGTTTGATAGACAATAAGTGGGCGGCGGATAAGAATATGTGTATCGACTCAAGAGACTGACCGCCGCATGGGCCGCGGAGGCCGATCCGACAGAGAGAGGTAATTTAGTTTTTGTCAAATACTACCTGCCTAAACAATTTTTTTTTCTATTTAACTCACTTTTCTTTGCATTTGACGGAAACAGATGTTTCAAAACGTCATTCATTGATTGTGTTTTAAATCACATGTTTAACTAAGTTCCAAATGCATTTTCAGAGAATGGATTTTTTATAAACAATTAAAAAATTATACACTGTACTAAGTAGAATATTAGTGCAGTTGTTTTACTCTAGAATGCAACAACTAAGTCCCAATTTAAATGTCGCTATTTTATAAACATAACAAATGGTTTTTATATACATCCATGATATCATGTTGACCCATAATGTTTGCCCAGTCTGACAAGATTGTATAATTTAATACACTCATTAAGACTGATTAAAGATATGTTTTGTAACTTTGTTATAATATGATGTGTTTATGTGCATATTAGGATAATAGGTACAGATTACAGACAATATTTATTTGTATGTTATATAAATGTTAGAAAAATTATCACAAAGAAAAATAGCATGAGAAAAAGTTCGAAAAATATGTAACAGCATAAAGAATGTAATTTTTCGCTTATTTCCCCTTCTTGGTAATGCAAATATTTTATTTGATAGTGCAGTTATGTTATTAATAGTACAATAAAAAATGAAATGGATTCGTAACTACTACATCTTTATCAGGGAATATGATCCTGAGCGCACAATGGGCGACTGGCGTTCGGGTCCACGGGTCCAGCCGGTCCAGGAGAACCAGGCGCGTAGTCGAAACATGGACCGCGAGAACATGCGCGAACCGCGCGAGCGCGAAAGGGAGTGTTAGTATTCTTGCCTTATTATTATTTTTTTCGGGAGTACAAATTTGTACTCTGTTTGATTACAAGTCCGTCCGTCTGGCTAGCTACCACCATCTTATGGAAATCTGTCGTTTTCCGACAATTTGTGATAAGTAGCCGGGTCCTCTGGTGTTTAGGGTTGCAGGTGAAGCTCGATTCCATCCTTCGCCCTTATCCCTTACCATCAGATGTGATGAAGGCCATGAGCTTCCCTGTCTAGCATAACGAAAATATATCCAATGGTGCTTTGCACACTGGTGGTTGGTACTAAAATCTTTTATTTCCTTTTACAATTTATATCAGATTATGATGATCAGCTTACATCATATAACTATTAGATGATTGAAGCAGAAAACTGTCTTTCTGTTCTACAGTGCCATATTCTTATAAATCTTACCTTGGATCATAATGATGATAGAGGTGGCTGTAAGGGCAAGCTTTAATGTCACACTTGGGGCATACATACAGAGTGCAAATACCATTTGTATATTTCATTATTATATTGTTGCAGTAGACGTTTCTTAAAGTGAAAAATTATTGATATTAAAGTTTCCAATAAATTATTTTAAATCTTTTGCCTTTGTGTAAAATTGGGTACTTTTGTCACTCCCATTTGCCTCGGGAAGGTCTGAGTCAAGGTTTTCTATGAAATGAGTGCATAGTTTAACTGTCTAGAAGTCAGAGCTGTTAACAACTGCGGCTGGGGCACCAGAAACTAGGAATCCAGGGTTTTGTTGAGGACTCCTAAATTAAGGATGAGATTTCACCATACTGGAATTCCTTGGAAACCCCTAGTAACCAGCGTTTTTAGTTCAATCTGTGACATAGCTTCATGCTACAACTCAATTCAGACTAGTCTTCAGCTTGCCCTATAAACAGTTACTTAACCTGAGTGATTCTTAATGAGCTCAAATATTTGTGCTTTCTTATAGAAATATAATAACACTGAAATTAATATTGTAGCGAGTGCTGACAATAGACCCGGTGGATGGAGAGATGGTGACAGAGCCGCTGCTGAGCCAGCTCGTACACCTTATGGTGGTCGTGACTCCTTCGGCAGAGATCGCTATGGCGAAGATCGGTAATAATAATACATTATCTCTTACTTAGTCTAAGATTTTTGGCTAATACTGCCTATACATTCATAATAATATGTGTTAAATTCAATGAATCAGCAATTTGTCCCATTAGTACGAAATGTTATCAGGCTGTTGATATTTCATACGAAACTATTAAAATATCCCAATGTTCGCTAATGTTCATAAGTAACAATAAGCAATAAATTGCAGTGGAAGAGAACGTGGTGGATTCGGAAGTCGTGATGGCTTCCGTGCGACAGAACGTGATGGCTACGGAAGTCGTGAAAACAGAGGTTTTGGCGGAAGAAATTTCGGTGAACGTGACCCGACTAAAGAAGGTAAGATCATCACCTATTAAGTGTCTTAACAATTTAAGGAATAAAATTTTACTGTAGCATGGAATTCCTATTTATTTGCAGTGTTCCTAACACAAATGTTAGTTTCTAGGACACGAAAACTTGTTAGTTAAAAGTTTAGGAGTAATTTTATGTTATTGCTGGGCCCTGATTCTGCTAATGTTAACATCTCAATAGTGTATCAATAATATTGCTTTATGGCACAGTTCCTGTTACTAAAATGGAACATAACAAATGCATAAATATAACAATAAAAAATAGCTAAACAAATCATGTTGATATCTGTTTAGAATTACATAGGCATTTTTCACTTCTCATGCTCTGAAAGCGCTTATTTGTGCAGGATTATAGGCTGCACAAAATCTAATTTTGTGCTCTAGAGCATTAACGTATCTACTCATAAATCTGTCTATATTAAGGCAAAGAAAATGAGCCATGCAGCCAAACACAAGAAATTCAGAGATAGAATTTGTTATTTTATAATATTTACTTAAATTTATTTGCCTAACGTGTTTTTTAAGACATAAAAGATATTAAAATTTTAATTTAAATAGGTACGGTAGGTTATTACATAAATTAAGAACATTATTATTTCAAAATTAATTTAATACTGGCTGTATAGGTCTGCAGCACAAAACCTAATATGAATGGGAAAAACAATTTCCTTCAGTATTCAAAACTGTTCTAATTTTAGTTTGAATTTTAAGAAATGTTATGATAAACTACTGTTTTATTTCCTCGCAATCAAAGTGAAACCCAGAGTTTCTCACTCGTCCACAAAACCATTTTTATGCACTTGATGGAAAATCTACTATTAAACCCTTATTCATAGACGGCAAGTAATAATAGTACTAATATTCGTAATAATAATAGTAGTAATGTTCAATGCATCAAAATCACTAAGATAAATCACATCAAGTCTACACTTACTAAATCTAATTGCTAGCAGAGTACTCTTCTTCCATTACCTTACAGTGCTTACTATATAGCACTTTGCATTACAGAGTCTGTGCCCCGTGAGCGACCAAAGTTGAACTTGCTGCCTCGCACGGTGCCACGTGAGACTGAGGTGCCTACCAAGCCGGCGGACGGTGCGCCTCTGGACACGCGCACCGACGCCGACGCTGCGCCTGCGCCGAAGTCAGTGCCCGCGGAAAAGGTCTTTGGTGCTGCCAAACCTGTCGACACTGCTGCAAAGTTAGTACCAGCTACTACAATTTTTTAAATCTTCTTGCGTGAATAACTAACTCCCTTTTCATTTATATCTTTCTCACACCGCAAAAGTGCTGTGATGATTGTTGAGACACAAATAAGCAGACAAAGATTGCGATGAAAACATTCCATCCCATCCAAACCTCTTTGGATACTATATCGACACTGCTGCAAGGTTAGTACCAGGTACTACAATTTTTTGAATCTTCTTCTTTTTCCTGCCCTTATCCTCCGTAAGTACTAAGTAGGGTCGGCGCAACATGTCTTCTTCCGCTCTCCTTTATTAGACGAGAGCTCAGCATGAGCAGCCCTCTTTCACACAATCCATCCATCGCTTATTCGGTCTTCCTCTTATTCTAGGACCCATCCATACTTAACATAGCTCTAGTTACATAGAATTCATCCCTCCTCATCACATGCCCGTACCATGGTAACCTACTACTCAATTTTACGATCATCGACGCTAATTTCAGACTTCGTCTATCGTGCTCATTTCTATTCCTATCTTTTTTAATTTTTACATTTATTTTAAGATAGTATGTCTAATTACTCGAAAATTCTGCATCAGTTTTTAGAGCTTCACAATGTTGGGTGGCTTTCATTTCACTGTTCCTATGTTGCTATTAGTAGAGATATCTTCTATTGATTCGTAACTACATGTATATATCTGGTTAAACAATATGTGGACTTGATATTTATGGTTCGGCACAGCGTTTATCGGTCAGACATCATTGAGCTCAATATGAATTAAAAGGGAGTGAACAACTCCCTTTTAATTCATATCTTTGTCACACCGCAAAAGTGCTATGCATGATTGTTGAGACAGAAATGAGCAGATAAAGATTGACATGAAAACATTCCATCAAACCAACCCCTTTGGATATTTTGTATTGTATTTTAGTTTGTATTGTAATTGTGTAACCATTGTGTGATTAACAATATTTACTAATAAAATATATTACATACTTTGATTATAGATAGATTTTGACTTTGATGCACATTAAATAACAGTCATGTTAGTTTATTGACTTGGGTGTTATTATCAGAATAATATGATCATGTGCAAGAATAAAAGTGGTTACCTAGACACCGACTGTCGTCTGACTATGCGATATTCGGTCGCTTTATACCTACAAACTATTTTATTAATCATTGTTATTATTTTGTAAGTAATTCATTAATAATTCCATGGATTATATTACCAGCCTTTGTTAATGTCCCCACTGCTAGAGCATAGGCCTTCGATGAGGAAGGAAGAATATAGGTGGAACTCTCTCCTATTTCATGGATATTTATTTTATGAAAAGTATTTGAAAGCCACTTTTGTAGTTTTAAAAATGATCGATAAGAATGTGTTTTCCTTATTGTTACAGAGAGCGTGAAATTGAGGAGCGTTTGCTGAAACAGGAGGAAGAGTCGAGACGCGCTGTTGAAGAGAAAGAGCGTTGGGGTCGTAGGGTAAGTTTAGTATAATATCATTTATTATATTTTCTGGTGTAGTATATTTTAAGTATGTTCGGAAGGAGATTGATATTGAAAGCGCATTCGCTTAGTGCGCTAGGCCTGCAAATGCGTTAACCAATGTTCACTAAGGCCGTTCATTGGGTGGGTGACTAATAATGAATCTTTAGTTCCTCCGTGCGTTTCGAAAGACACGTCAAGCTGTTGGCCTCGTCTGCATGTACAGTTGTTAATACCTACTAAACGAGGTATTCTTCCATCCATAGGGAAGGTCTGTAGACTAGCAGTGGGGACATTCAAAGTCTTGATGATGATAGGTCTAGTTTTTGTTATTGAATGTCTTAGTAACATCATTAATAATTTACAGAGTGATCATTCCGGTGACAGACGTGGTGGTGCGAGACGTGGTAAGCATAAATCTTCCTACTTGATGCTTTTATGGTCATACAGTATTATGACCCCGACACATTTTTGAAACGCGACGCGACTCGCACGTGTAGCCACCGAACAATCCGGCGTCGCGTCGGGTGTTCATAGTGTGAGTCTGAAATACACAGGTTCACAAAATTCTCTTACGGCGGGTCCCAATATTCTATCTAAGATAGACGTACTAGCAGTAGTAAGCTTAGTTGCTTAGCAACTTCTGTTTGTTTATCATACTATAACAAAAAATGCCAGGCAACTAAACTTTAGTAAGCTTACTTTTAACTGTAGATAAAAAATTGGGGGTTTAAGCATCAAATTGCCGTTTCGTATGGAAAATTTAGCGAAAATTCATTTTTCCATACAAACATATTTGTGATTTTTTTAGGAACCACAAATCAATTTTTTTTATAATTTTGTGGGTATATTTAGACAACATTAAACTATAGGATCCCTTGGATTCCTAGAGAATTTTTTTTATAACGGAGATGGACTGGTGTTTGTGTCTATTGATCTAAGTGGCACTTAGGATGAGCTGTTTTTGAAGATTTATTGCTAGTGAAAGAAATATAAATAAGATAAAATTTTATACATAAATATAAGTCCTTGAAATGAAGTTTAAAATAAAAAAAAGAGTAATGGGCATAATTATTGTTTTAAAGGAATTATACACTACTACTAAATAATGAGGGAACATCGGCAATTTCATACTTTAACCCCTATTATTTAATCCTACCGCTAGTCGCCTCGTACGACACTAGCAGGAGGAAGAGGGAGTTCAGAAGATGGTGGGTGATGAAAGCTGTTTAATTTAGCTGAAAAATTTACATTAAACATTGTAATTTTAAATTTGATGGTCTCAATCATCTTTTTTTTTTCTGCTTAAATTTTGATGGTCCCTATTCTATTTTCAGACGATCGTGACAGAGACTCGCGCAGCTATAACAGGGACCGGCGTGATTATTCCAAAGACGACAGGGATAACCGCGACGATCGCAGGCGTGACTACTCTAAGGATGACAGAGATCGGCGCGACTATCCTAAGGACGACCGAGATAGGCGTGACTACTCCAAGGAAGACAGGGACCGGCGCGACTATCCCAAGGAGGACCGGGACAGGCGTGACTATTCCAAGGAGGACAAGGACAGGCGTGACTACTCTAAAGATGACAGAGACAATCGCGACTACAACCACAGGGACCGGCGTGATTACGAAATTAAAGACGACAAGGACAGGTGAGATTATCATTTTTTTCTGACAATTGCTGTCATTTATCTGACAGCAATTGCCAGATAAATTATTTATTTAGTAATGTCACTTTTTAAAAAAAAAATATTTTGTTATTTATAAACTAATTTGACCAAAGGTGTTGTAATGCATGGATTCAATTGAAATCTTGGTTTTATTTAATTCTTTACTTCAGGTTTATGCAATAAAATGTAATAGGCCACGTCATAGTTAGTTATTTTCGTATGCCATCCATATAAACGTTTAGTTATTGTTGTTACATGGCTGATATCCATATTCCACAACTTTAGGTCAATGTAATGTAACAATAAAAAAGTTTCTTATTTCATACTTCCCTTGGTCCAAAGTTCACCTTTGTTCACACAAATACAATGACTTATCGTCGCTCTTTATGTCGCATTGACAGCATCTCTACACATAGACAAAATATTTTTAGATTAATGGAGAGAGTGAAATCACAACACTCCAATCCATACTGCTCAAAATTTTGACATAGGGCTTAACTGCCTTGACACCAACATTCTTTGGGTATGCTTTTGTTGGTGGATTGAGATTCACCATACGAGTGCCCCAGGGTGCTTGGAATGAATATTGCCTATAATATCCCACTGCTGGGTAGGCCTCCCCCGCAACCCTCCATCTCGAGCGATCCTGACTGAGGTGTCCAATCCCGCGGGAACCTCTGCTCAACAATCGGAAAGATATAAAAAATGTGTTCATAAATTGAATTGTTATTTTTAGGCGCGAGTACAGTAACAGAGACCGTCGTGACTACGATGATCGCGACAGAGACAACTCTGGAGCCCCGCGCCAATCGCGCGAACGTAACGGATCGTCCGATCGGGATGTACGTGACGATCGCACCACTGAGGACCGCAATGGCCGCCCTAGACCACGGTCGGCTGACAGACCCGACGAAATTGATGAAAAAGAAAAAGCTTTACCCAAGTTGAAAGAGCAGGAGAAACCGGTAAGTGAGATTTGATTACGAAGAATTTCTCATGCGTCCCAGACATGATTATTAAATGACGGTGTGATAGTGTAATGATACCTTGTAAGATGCTTAACACAACTCTTTGCATGAAAATACAATTTTGAATTTTAGACAAATGGGCTCACACATAGTGAAATAAAACCATCTTACAACACAGTGTGTAAACCAATAAAAACGAATATCCAATAATGGACTTCACTTTTTCTGTAAGAAATGCGAAATATTTCAAATTCTCAAGACTTCACAGAACTACAAGATAGTGTTTAGAAATAGTATGTATAAGTTTTTTTATTCTTTATTTTGAATTGAATCCAAATATTTTGGTACTAAAATGGCACATATTTCTGTTCCAGAACTTTGTAGCATCAAATAAATTCAGCTTCCTAGAAGACGCCGACGACGGCGGATCATCTGATTAGCGCGAAATCTGTGCGCACTTAACGTTGTAACAAAGACTAAAGTGTAAATTAACGAGTGTCAAGTGTAACGTGCGGGACTCACAGTAGCACTGGGACAAACTAGAATTGTGCTATGAAATAGAACTTTTTAGAATAGTGTGGTGTGGATAAACGTTTATATTAGGGTCGCTACATGCTCACACTGCTTCGAGGTAAGCCCCAGTCTTTACTGTGGTCTACTATATTGTTATTCCTCTTGAAATCCATATAATCGTTCACGTATTATTAATATAGGCCATAGGTAAAGACTGGGGCTGCACAATTGTGACCATATTGTACTGATTGGTGTAAATTTTTCTATGGGTTTGTTACATAATAGTGTATGAACAGTTGCAAAATATATAGGCAGAGAGCAAAATAACGCAAATGATTCTTGTAATTCCATTTCATACTGATCATTGGTACAGGTGCTGCTCTCGTAATTACTTATGTGATTATGATTTTTTTGTGAATAATATTTCGTAATTCTTATTATACTTTACTACCATAGGAATCTAATGTCTTTATTTTAGAATATCTTGTGTTAAATATTAGTCAATTTAGATTATTGTTAGAATGTTAATTGTATTATTTATCTTTACACTCAAAATTTATTATTCATGTCTACAATATTAAAGGCTCAATATTATTTACTATCATTTGCAAGTATGCATTGTCCATATTGTATGAAATGCCTTCATAGTAAAGAATGTTAAAATTTGAAACTACCTTTAATACAGGAACTCTAGGTTCTGGTCACAAGGATTTGTTAGCTAAATACTACCAATATGACTGCTACAATTTTATCAAGATTCTTATGTTTTGGTACATCTCATCTTAATTTGAATTATAATAAATTACCCTTTTTACAACATGGCTGTTTTTCTTTTAAAATTTATCCTTATTACTTTCTCGTATTACTTTTTCTTCAGTCATACCACCAAAAATAAATGTGATGTGCGCTATGAAAAGTTTTCTAGGAGAAATACCGCACAGCTCGAAACTGTTTTCTAGGAAAGCAGTGCCGTACCTTCTTGCCTGGCATAACTTATACAAATCAATGAACAATAGGTTTTGTTGGGTTACATTGTACATTTACCACAACAGTGAAAATGGGCACCGAACCAAATGGACGTAGTTGAGCAGAAAGGATCCAAACCAAATAAATAGATAAGCTATATTATCTTTTGATCATCTACAACCGTGGATAATACATGCCAATCATGGACGTAAAAGCGGATGCAAAGGGTAGGGTCCCCGCATACCATGCGATTAAAAAGTTGGACAAACAAATCGCAGATCGTACCAATAGTCGTAGAAACGTATGTACGATTTAGTTGGAAATATGTGCGGGCTATGACATTGATATGATCTGCGATTTATTTGTCCAACTTAATCGCATGATCTGCGAGGGCCCTTAGGCCGCAAACAGAGAGCCGCACGTGCCGACCCGGCATGGCCCCCATTCGCAATTCACCGCCGCGCCGCCGTGTCAACCCGTAGAATGGCACGGTGTGAATGAGGTGATGCGAGATGACACGAGCTACCGCCTCATTGTATCTTCACAGAACAGACAAATTCTGTTCTTTACATACTCATACATGCATAAATCACGCCTATACCCCGAAGGGGTAGGCAGAGGTGAAATTACAACCACGTTTCTCCCATGTAATGTAATAGGTAGCGAACCTATTGCCATCTATCGGAAAGTCTCAGTACATATGTGGTATAAAAGGAACGCTGCTGCCCATTACTCATCAATGTTTTTTGTTCTGTGGTATCGATTAACTAAATATGAATTTCGAATTCACTACTAAAATAAGGCTTAAAAAGAATTAGGTAGATCGGAATAAAATCCTCTGTCGTGCCGCAGCGCCAGGTTATTCGCCTTTGTAAGACTTTCTTTTTAATTGGGGGCGGTGACATTATGCTCTGCAGTCACCACATGGCACACATTTATACGTTCTTTTAACCCATTCCAAGTCTCTATATGAACTGTTAAACATGGTTAATTGTGTACCAGCACAGCAACCTCGCACGACTCGATAGCTAACATCATAAAAAAGAACGTTTGATCTACATACATACATACATAATTCACGCCTATATCCCCGAAGGGGTAGGCGAGGTGAACTAGCACCCACGCTTCGCCAATTATGCTAGGTCCCATGTAATAGGTGGCCTATTGCCATTTATCGGGCACAAAAGTCGCAGTACTTTGCTAGGTGACTCATCACTAATTTATCATCCTTAGTCGCCTTGTACGACACCCACGGGAGAGATTTGGGGTTGTGACAATTGTATTCTACTCTGCCGTCACCACACGACACGTTTGATCTACGACTTGATAATTCGTTAAAAACTACTTCTATCTAGTCCTGCGAAGTTGTTGGTGTGTTAAAAATAATTATGTAAATTACATGCACCAACGTTCGGCTCTGAGCCCCTACCTCTTGTTAATTTTGGACTCTCTGTCGGCGGATATACAAGAGGAGGCTCTTTGGTGCATGCTTTTAGCGGATGACATTGTGCTGGTAGCGGAAAATGGCCTAGAGATCCAGAACAGATTGGAAGAATCGCTACAGAGAGAGTTGGACTTAGAGTGAGCCGGACCAAAATAGAATTAATGTTGTGATTTTGGTGGTGGCTCTAGTCCAATAGCCATTAATTAAGCCGGAATGCCTTTGCCAGTCTGTTCCAATTTTCGGTACCTAGGTTCATTTGTGCAAGCAGATGGGTAGATCAATCGGGAAATTACAAACCAGGATCAACGCAGGGTGGATGAAATGGCGACAAGTTACAGCAACTACATGCGACCCAAGGTTGCCACTAAAACTAAAAGGAAAGATCTACAAGTCTGTTATAAGACCTGTCGTCATGTGGGCTGTGAAAAAGACAGATAAAAAAAAATTGCATGCGGCAGAGATGAGAAATATTGAGATGGATGTGCGGAATGACAAAAATGGACAAAAAACGGAATGAGTACGTAAGAGGGAGTCTGAAAGTGGCGCCAGTAACAGAGAAGATGAAAGGGAGCCGTTTAGCTTGGTATGGACATGTTATGAGACGTGATGCCATGAATGTGAGTAAGAAAGTTATGGACATGAATGTTGGTGGATCGAAGTAGAGGAAGACCACTGAAAAGATGGATGGATTATGTGAGGTGTAATATGAGTGATGGATGTGAATGAGATAACGAGTGACAGAAAAGAATGGAAAAAGAGGACATAGTGCGCCGACCCCATATAGGATGGGACAAGGGCAGGGTCATGAAGAAATAACATGGGACCTAACATATTAGGCGTATTATGATACATCCTGTACAAACTATACGAGTTTGATCCTTTCCCCTCACTCAACTCGAATCAATTTCGACAAGAATATTTACTGTTAAATGTAAAAATTTATGTATAAGGTTAATCCGATAGTTTCTGTCTGTGGGTTTTAGTGGATAAAAAAACAATTTAACAAAAAATCATGTATTTAATATCATCCATTTAAGCGAAATTAAATTTATAAACTTATTTCAATACCATGCAAAATAGTCATATCCGATTTTTTAAATTACATTTTTTTTTTTTACTTTTATGAAAGCATTAAACTTTAAATTCTATCAAAACATATTTCAAGTGAAAAATTAATTTACAATTATGTTCAAAATTATTGTATACATAGTAATATAATATTTAGGTGTCTGCAAAATAACAATCCAGACTTAGTTCTAAGTTAAGGAAACTACATAGTTATAAGTAAATTGTTTTGTCAAATCCCGTTAAATCTTAATAACGAATGCATCCAAAACCCATCTCAACTAACCAACAAGCATCTACAAACAATTAACAACTGAAGCTCAAGCCCTATCGGCACATAGAGTCGTTGAATATTGTGTAAAAACCGTGCAATACTGAACAGTACCAAAATTTCAAACAAGGTTTGTGTGAACAAACAAGAAACCGTGAGCATTTGAATCAACACAGACCAAAACGACCCGTTCATTTCTTTTGTAAAATGGCTGTCATCAAAGCGTCTTTGAGCCTCTTCGTCATATCCTCAAGAATGTCAGCTCTAATTTGTAACCTTTTATTGCTCTCCTCCAATTCTTTTGCTTGTTGCTCAACTTGTAACTCTTTGAGTTTCCTGTTCATTCTGGACCTTTTGGATGCTTCGTTATTTTTGTCTCTTAGTTCTCTATATTTGGATTCGTACGCAGGAGTAGTGTTGTTCTCGTCGACGCTGCACACTGAAGAGACTGTGCTTTCTCTTCGTTTCGGCGGACGCCCCCGCTTTGGCTTTTGGAGTGGTTGCGAGCATTCGAGCGCTTTGATCATGTCCTTAATTGGAACATCGGTTTTCCTTCTCGTGTATTTTCTGCGCGGGGTGTGCTCTTGGCTAGGCGTGTAGGTTTCGTCGGAGTCACTGTCGTACCGCCGCTTCCTGCTCCTGGTGTAAGACTTTTCGTCATTGTCCGATTCCACTTGAGATTCACTTTTTGGTGTAATCGGCTCGTAGTCCAACTGTGGGGGTGTCTTCACGTCGAGACTGACGTCCGTAGACACGAATCCAGTGTCTTCCACCGGCCAGTCCGCTGGTATCTGTGAAAGAAATAGAATACAATGTAATTATGGAAACGATCTTCAGATAAATGGACTCCGCCCAGACCTACATAATCCTTCAATTGACTTGCTTTAAAGATAAGAGAGCGAATGCAAAATGTAAATAGTAAAAGACGTATTTAGTGTATTTTATGAAGATTACTAGGTAGGAATTCTAAATGTTTACTTTGGTTTCATTAAAGTTTATATAAGGATCTTGATTATATCCCCGATAGAGTAGGCAGAGGAAAACACTCACGTTTCGCCAATTAGGTTAGGTCCCATGACTCATTACTGTCTTAACCCTCGTCGTGATCAAATGTCTCTACTGCTGGGACACGAGCCTTACTATGTATGGAAGAATTATAAGCAAACAAATGTTTTGTTCATCAATTGGATTACTTACGGAGGGAAGGATAATCGAAGCGTCGTTCTCCAATTGCTCCACGCAGCGGACTACGTCCGGCGTGCTGATGAAGTCGGCGGGCCAACCGGCGACGCGCGCCGGGATGTTGACGGTCAGCCCCCCGCGTCGCATTGCCGCACTCTGCGGCGCAACGACCGGCTTCTCCACCTTTCCACCCGCCCCAAAGATTACCTCTGTGATAATCACGTCATTACTCTTCTGTTCCCTAGGTATTACCGATAGCAACTTTGTTTCTTCTGCATCAATGAAGGGCATTGTGTTTTGTGTAGTTATGTGGTGTGTGTTGATATTGTCGTCTGTGTTGTTTATGAAGTTCCAGCCGACCAGCCCCGTCGTTTGCGCAGGGTCCATATCGACCATTTTCTCCGACCCTAAGTCCCCTATCACGACTGGCATGTTGTTGAAATCTAAAAACTGTTCTGTGTAATGCATCTTATTGTGATCGTTGAGAACACTCGGACTCAATGGGTGTTGGAACTTCAACGCGTCCGCCTTAGGCGAGAACAGCTCGTTAGGGGTGGTACAATACATGCCAGTTGCCGCTGAAGGGGAAGTAGTGTCGAATATTTCCCAACCACTTGGTGAGAATGGTGTATGTAAAGTGTTGTTTTGGTGTGCCCTTTCTTCAGTATACTTCTTGGAATCTGTAATTAAAACGGGAATGTTTTTATTTACGAATCTTTGTTTTGTCGCTGGTGTTTCTTTTGTTAAAATTCAATTCACTCAACTATTTTAGTCTCTCCTAAATTGTTATAACAGCCTAGTGTTGATTATGTGGCCATTGTATACTACACACTGACCAGTCCTATCCAATGGATATCAGTATAGTGCCAGTTTTGAAAGACAAACTTACCAATGGTCAGTGTTTGTTCTTCCTTGGCGGGATCTGAGCACCACTGCACCAGATCTTGGAAGTACTCGCAGTCCGTTTCGTGAAACATTGTGGTGTCGTAAACAGGCTCCTCTTTCAGATATTCCTGAAAACAGATGAGCTGATGTTAGTAATAATACGGACGCGAAAGCGGCAGCTAAAGGTAAACTTAATGATATAAATTGAGAAATTATATATGTAAGTACTCACGGACCACGACGTCTTACCTCGGATAAGAAGCTGGTTGTTGGCATAGACCACGATGGCATCATTTCCGTATCTGCGCCGTCGGTCGCTCCTGTTTGACTGTTCGCCGGCAAATCCTCGTTTGGCTTTAAACGATCTATGTCTACCACTTTCAAAATACTTTGAGTCTTGTGACTCGTTTGCGAAAAAACCATATCTTTTGGTGTTTGAGTTGATGTACAGATTTCCGATATCGTCGCTCCGACTCGGACAGGTGAACTTTTGAGGTACCATTTTGAATAGAACTACAAAAAGAAATGATACGACGTAACATACTGTGCAGAACATATAAAGCGAGATGGAAACGGGTTGCTGGATAGGTGAATAATCGGCAAGGGATGAATACGAGTAGTTAATGGTCAGTTTTTAATAAATTCGATTACTACACATATCGATATGACTAAAGACCAACTTTAAACCCCAAGTACTGACATCATGGAAGTTGTGAAAATTAACGATAGAAAATAGCAAAATTGAGACTGAATATAACTAGAATCGTATGAATAGATAAATATAATATTATGTCATAATTTTTTTAGTTGCAGAAGTGATGTTCAATGGTGTTAGTAATGAAAGGGATGATGATTGCATAAATATTTATTAGAAGATCATTATAATTATAAGAATATATATCATTTAAATTTTCATATCAATAATGGATACAATATAAGTCCCTAGATTCTGTTATGCAATCAACATAAATGTCACCTGCCCATGGACAATCGGTCATGATATAGCCATGTGTACTCGCAACAAAAGGAATCTGAATGATGAGATTACTGCCCATACGGTTTCCCACGGTAGAAGTGTTATAGATCATTTTGCCTTTCGATAAGAATAAGTAAAAAATAATTTAAAAATTAACTAAATTATCTCCACAAAAGGAGTTAGAGATGGCTTCAAAATCGCGGCTCGTCTGCAGAATCTAGATATTGGCCACAGCCCTGTTAAGCCAGTGCCAATTGCCTAGTTAGTAAAACATTATTCTATGTAAATGCTATTAATTTAACTGAAAAATAAGGCAACTAAAACTATCTTAGACTAAAATATACCTTACTAGATTAACTAAATTAGAGTTATTAAAAGCTATTGCTTAAATAAGACCAAGTAATACTAAAAAGGGTGTATTAACGTTAAATTATCATTAGTATCATAGAAATTATCATAGGACATTTGCTTTTTCATTAAATGTCCAATATAGAAATGAAATGGAAAATATATCCTATTTTCATTAAAATACGATTTTCTCAAGCTGAATTGAAGCCATCTTAGCTGAGATAGCCGATAACCGGGTAGGTGCAAATATGATATTGTTATTATGGTAGTGCATGCAAAATATTGATGGGTTAAGAATGCGACAAAATGATGAACTATGATTTTTTTTTATTAGGTTTAATTCTGAAAAAATGTAACTCCAAGAAAATTCTTTATCTGATGATAGGAAATATTTGAATCTGTTCTTAATATCCGTTATTATTATGTATTTGGAAAAGTAATTAATTATTTAGTAAGAAGTTACTCTACTGTAAAATCTGTTGGAACATAACAAGTGAATATTGAAAAATGATTATTTTTAGTCGTGGAAATGTTTTGTTTTGAGTTAGGGTTCAAAATCCTATCATCCTCATTAAACTGTCTTCAGTTTTCTCTTCAGCACACCGTACCTGGGAACAGAAGAGGTTAAGGGGGGGATAGCGAACGTGATTACTTACTTGTTCGAACTCGTCTCGAGCTCCTAATGAAATCTTAGCTCTTTAGGCGGCCAACCAACCAATTGTTGCGACTGTAGGCCTGGAACAAAGAAAAAAAGGATTGAAATACACAACATTTATAACTAAACCCCTGTACGAGGTGCTCCATAGCGCAGTGGCTTACCGGGCTCAGTAAGCACTTCGCTTAGGCCCGTCATTGGATGGGTGACCAAAAAATAAATGTTTTCTGGAGTTCCTCCGTGCTTCGGAAGACACGTTAATAAGTCGTTGGTCTCGGCTGCATCTGCAGTCGTTAGCCACAAAGTGGTGCCAGCGTGGTGGGTTATTTATGTTGGCCTCATTCTCCCTATATTTTCGTCCACAGAGAAGGCTTATGCCTCAACAGTGGGGACATCAAAGGGTTAGTGATGATAACTGAACCCTTGGATTTACCTATGTTAGGAAACCCAAAGTTCTATATCGCATAAACTGAAGTGGAAACTCTAATTGAAACAACAACGAACAACGCTGCTAAAGTTAAACACAATGAATAAGTAAATTACATGATCTAATCAAAGTAAGTACCTTTGTCGCACATTGTAAGAATATTATTATAGGAAAAACTTGGACTCATTAGAAAATATAATACATAATGTAACATGTGCATTGTAACATACATTACAAAATCTATGACGTAGGCACATTTAATCACTTAAAATTATCGTGGGTGGAGGACGGAACCTGACCTCGATCTATACCGATGATTAATTTACCAACAAGCACATCCAAAAATACACAGTACTGTAAATGTAACTATGTATTTGATGTACCGACATTGTTTTGTTATCTCTTAATGACTTCAATTCATTTCGTTATCAATACCAAACCTAATATATGAACCATATTAATTATTTTCATGTGTTTGTACGTATATGATTTAATCAAATTACAGAAAAACCCTTCAGATTCATATCTACTAATATCTGCTTCGTCAAGTGATCGATCATATTATTTTGCGTAGGCAGTGTAGGCACTAGTATTATTCAGATCACTATTCAAAGTAGAATTTCCTTTAAATATATTTTTGTTTGAAGAACATCCAAAGCACTAATACCTATAATTGATTACGCTGAATACTCTAGAAGCTCTATACATGTAATCTATACACTTGTAAATGAATGGGTATGACGTATATGTATTTTCGAGAAGGGAGAGCGCCCATATCAACAATAAAGATAATACGCAACAGCCATCGTAATAGAGTCGACATTCACTCGACACAGTAGAATAGAGGGCAACATGCTTGTCTCGACAAGTCTGAACTTGTTTACTTTTGTTCAATAACAAGTAGATCTTACCATATACTTAAAAAGACTTATTTCAGTTGTAAATTGTAATAATGTCTTAGCGTTTTTAAATGACATTTACAAATTTGATCAAGCTCAAGAAATAATCTTTAGAAAATTATGGTGCAATAGTTGTGTCCGAACCTTACCTTATATAATGTGGAATATTATCAAAATATCTTTAAAAATGAAAGAAGATAATAATTTATCTTAGAAATAATTTACCACAGAAAATAAATTGAATTATTTAGTGACAAAAGTATTATAAACTCACCTTGTTACGAACAAATACTGTAACACCTCCAGCCGTGTAAAATGTAGCCCACAATTGAACAAAAAATTATAAACTAGTAAAATATATTCAACTTAACGCACTCAGTAACAAATTTGTATCTATAATAGTAATAAATGCGAGAGCTATCTACGAAAAGTAGTTAGAATTAATCAGTATGAAGAGCTACGAATATTCACGGGACGCAGCACACGTCAGACGCTACCGAGCTCCGAAAATGTTGTGCAATAATCGCGGAGCGCGGCCCCTCGTAGTTTCCTCCATCCCCCCTGTTCGAAACAAGTGTTCTAAAAATAACTCTGCTTAGCGCTGATTGGTTCTGAAACATGACGTCTAACAACTCAACCAATGGGAAGGCGTCGCTCATGCGGTCACGAGTCGTGAGGTTTTCTTTCACCTCTATTCCTATACGAACTTAAATATATGTATTAAAGTTTCTTGAAGCACTAAAAGAACTGGGGATTCACGCGTCTCAAAAGAAAAGGAATGTTGTTAGTGGCACGTGACTCACGCTGAAATATGCAAATGGCCAACGAAACTATGATGAGTTTCTACGGGACTTTTAGTAACTGCAAACTTTTATTCAGTTGAAATGTTAACTTACCTGAATTGCTTAACGTGTTTGAATCTACATCGGT
Organism: Cataclysta lemnata; assembly: GCA_963931975.1. Lineage (NCBI taxonomy): Eukaryota > Metazoa > Arthropoda > Insecta > Lepidoptera > Crambidae > Cataclysta > Cataclysta lemnata. The sequence goes on from OZ008339.1 coordinate 3,410,368, forward strand.
AGTTAAATTGTATATTCAGTTGTTTTTATACTAGACAGGGAAACTCTTGGCCTTCATCTTATCTGGATCGTAAGTGTCGATAAGGGCCTAAGATGGAACCAAGCTTCACCCGCTTCTGAACCCGCAACTACAGAGGGGTGTCTATTTTATTACAAATTGCGGAACACAATGCTGTTCATTATTACTATGGCGACGTATTTTGATAAGACAGGGTGGTAGTGGTAGCTAGCCAGGCGGGCTTAAAGAAAGTCCTAACACCAACGTTTTGCGTACATTCTGAAAAAGTATCAGGAAGATTATTATTATTATTATTATATAAAGTTACTTTGTGAAACTTACAGACTTTTTGCTACATTTTACGCCTACTATTGTATTGATAGGTCAAAGAACTAGACAAGAAACAGATGAATCACAAGCAATTCTCAGCGCTGAGTTAACGTTCCTATTTGGTTGTTTACAAAAAAAAATATTTGTTCTGTGAGATACACTACACAACATTTATTATGTTACCTATTATAGCTAACATATATTTTCCTATACATAGTATTTTACGCCAGAAACAAATAAAATAATAACAATGCACTTATTGTCAAATATTTTCCGTCCCTGGATTTTTTTAGAGACAAATTAAACCTTTAGCTTTAGATGACTCTGCAATATCATCCATAATGTTGTCCGTATATTTATTTATATAAATATAATTAAAGGATAAATTCAATAAACATTTTGAGAACCTATACAATATTGCACTATATTGAAAACATGAACCTTTGTGGAAACTTACGTACATACATACATACATAAGTCACGCCTATATCCCCGAAGGGGTAGGCAGAGGTGAACTAGCACCCACGTTACGCCAAATATGTCTAGTCCCATGTAATAGGTGGCGAGCCTATTGCCATCTATCGGGCACAAAAGTCGCAGTACATTGCTAGCCTAGGTGGTATAAGAGGAACGCTGCTGCCCATTCCTAATCATATTCAGATTTATCCTTAGTCGCCTTGTACAACACCCACGGGAGAGACTTGGGGTGGTGACAATTGTATTCTACTCTGCCGTCACCACGCGGCATGGAAACTTACATTATAATATTAATCTCTTTAGAAAAAACGTGACATTATTTTTAGATATAGTAAGTAGATGTTGACTTTCTTGGATGTGTGTGAAATGTGATGGAAAAATCTTGATGCCCTAATAAAATGTAATTTATTCTGATTACTAAATAATTGTCTGCCTAATATGGTTATGGTACCAACTCAGTATACGAGGATGACTACCTACTGAGTACTAGCATTGATCACGTAAATATTGACGAACTTTCGCAGGTGCAGTAGGTAGGTACAGTTTTGCACATCACGTTACTACAATATGTCAAATTTTGTCGATAGACTAATGTGCTCTACATAAAAGAAGTTGAGATTGACAATTGTTTGTCTAGTGTCCAAAGACACTAGACAGTTTCGTACAATTCGGTGGCTAACTTTTATTCGATAATTGAAAAAAAAATCCTTAACTACATTATCAGTCAAGTCGCATCAAAACAAAAGTATAATGCATGTTTGTGAAAAAATACCTATAATGATTTTTGAAAAAATAGTTTTGTTTATTTTTCTAAAAGATATGCAGGCATGTACGATGATGGATTGGAAACTTTTGTTTTGATTTGTCCTGGTTTTTTGACCTCAATCTTCTATTTTTACACTTCTTTCTTCTTCTACTTCTTCTTCTGTGAGGATTGAGGACAGGTCTGCCTTTTTAGTCAGTAACTTGCTAATTTTCGTAAATTTTCTCATTTATTTTACTCTCCGTCTGTATCTTTAAAGATACAACATTTATGTTTTATTATCTGGCTGATAAGGTTTATCGGTGATTGACGTCAACACACTTCATTACATAAATTCCACATAATTTCGGGTCAGTACCGCAGCATATCAGGACATAATTTTTTGAAATTATTTTTGCTGTGAAGTAACAATTTGAACTAAGTTTATTACCTATGAATTAAACTTCCAAGTGATACTTAGTTGAAAACTTAGAAGAGATTGGTTAGGTTAAAACAGTGGCCATAATCATTCCCCTGTGCTCAATAACAGATGGATTGGATACGACGCTAATGTATTGTGGGGTTACCTAGCTTGGACCAAATATGTTCGCTGAGAGACGTTGTACATACAGACATTGTACATACAGACAGATAGCATTGACCATTTACAAAATGTACAAGGTCGCTTTCATAATCAATTGCTAAGTTGTTAGCGCCAAAATTTACTTTTTTACGAAGGTATATGACATTCTATTTTTGTTCATGACCAAACTCAACAGCATTAGGACGTTAACCGAACCGAAACCAAGCGACCATTTTGTGTTGTTAAGCACTTAACGTTTACCTATGCAAAATATGTTTGTAATGATGATTCACAGCATTATCGCGTGCTCATACTACGATGAACATGTCTGACTTTGTAGGTATGATAGTGTAATAACCTAACTCAACCTTAGGTTATTGCAGCTATAAACATCAGAATTCTAGAGGAGAACAACCTACACGATCAAAATACGAGGAAAAACATTTTCTTTTCAACAGTTCAAATTGTTGTTCAGTATCATCATCAGCATCATCTACTTACACTGTTCTATCCATCACACCGAAAGGGTACTAATGATGAATGGATATATAAAAAAGTGAAGGCTATGTCGAGACACCGATAAACGGAGAGAAGTAAGTATATTGAAATAGGGTCCATATTAGTTGTCGCATAAATTAAGAGCCATATTAATAAAACTCTAAATATAATATTAACTGAATTAAAAGAAATAATCTCCCACTCTAAAAATACAGACATATTATTTATAATAAAATAAATCATAAAAATAAAATTCATCAATGAAAAAAAAAATAAAAAAAAAATCTAATAAAACAAATACAATATTTTTGAATTGCACACATCACGGATTTTAGCATTGTCATCGTTTCCCATAACGTTCAATACATAATAAATCATGAGGTGTACTTTATTTTCCCATAATATATTTACTTATGATTCCAATGAATCATTTTATAAATACCATTAGTATTTATTTTTAACTTTGCTCTTATATTATGGGTGCAAATTTAATGAACTAATGAAAATAAAACATAAGTATATTTAAATGTCATTCTCTAATCCGTTTTGTCACATATAACATGGGCAAATATTTTATCACCTGCGCTATTTCATTACAGCGATATTTGTCAAGACTCTACATAAGGCTCCACTCTATCTATTATCAAAATATTTCCGCGGCTATTGCGTCAAACTGCTGTTTTGTGTATTTCCACACTTTAGTCGAATAAAAATAGGCAGAAAAGGCCATGGATAAATTCGTCAAAAATATTAATGACAGCTCGTCAATCTTCAAAGGTATTTTCTCTAAATATTCCTTTGTTCTAATGGATTTAATGAGATATAGGTGGTAAACAATTATTACAAGTTAATATTTTAATATAATTATCAATTTGAAATCCGGACTAATCTGGATATATAGAGCTGGAGAACGATGTGTAATCATTACGTATAAAGGAGTCCTCAGTAAAATATATTCAATGATTTCAATAAGTTACAAAATGTATGTTTATGTTGGAGAGCTACCATATCTCTGTGATTAGATTCGGACGTGTACAAGTGCCTTAACTAAAAGTCCTTGACCTGGCTATGTCAACCCCTTAGGAGCCCCAGACAACCACGTGAAAACCACGGCAGTTCATTGATTACAGTGACTAAGCGATACAGAGATTCGCAACATCCATCATAAATGCCATCATGGCGACGGCGCCGAAAATAATCTAAAAATAAACCAGACATTTTGTTCACGTCACTCACTATTAAATAATCTCGTGAGTCGTGAGGCTTCACAAGAAATCGTAGCAGTAAGTAGTGTCGTAGACAGCGTAGCTATAATATTGACTACTGTGCTTTTTCCAGTCAACCAGCAATTGATCACAATCTCCCATTTGAGCTACCTACGTACAAATTTTCGTAGACTTCGGAATGTTTCCTACGAGGACATGACATGTTGAAACTGGTCGTGACAAGTTTCGATCGATCGTCATATTATTATAGAAGAGTCCAACTGTACAAAATTTCACAGCACATAATTTATAGATTGAAGACGTCGTATTACTATAATGTTCATCATAGTTGGTAATATTAATTCTGTTTAAAATCTACTTCTTAACTATCTATCCCTGTCTCTTGATGACTCTTCTTCCTGACCTGTTCTCAGTTTATCTGGGGTCAGCGCCCAGTATGTTTCCTCTTCCATTCTTATCAGTCATATGTTTTATTTATACCATCCATCACACTTAAAAGGGGCTGGTGATGAAGGAATGTATATAAAAGAGACGACAAGGACCATGTCGAGAGACAAATTTAATTAAATTGTATGAGAACATTCCAATCCATACTGCTCAAGGCTGAGGCTCAAAGATTTGGCTTAGGTTTAACAGCCGGCCGCCAACTTGACACCAACCATCTTTGGGTACTCTGTTGTTTTGTTGGTAGTTTGCCCTCCACTATTCAGGTGCCCAAGGTGCTTATTGCTCTACACCGGGCAGACTCCCTTTTAGTGGACTTTTACGACACCCCTGGGATGTTTCGGGGCTGGCACATGGCTGGTTATTTTTTCGCTCCCTCTCTCTCAAGGACTAATGATTCGGGGCTGGCACAGGGCTGGTTATTTTTTCGCTCCCTCTCTCGAGGACTAATTTTATGATTTAACGAGTAATGGACAGCAGCGTTCCTTGTGTACCATCTAGATAATTACTGTGATTAAAGTTCCCGGTAAATGGGGATAGGCTCGCCCCAATTATGTGGGACCTGGAATAAGCTGATGGAGTACGGGTGTTATACCACCTTTTAGAAGAGAAAAACGTGATATATGAATGTCTGTATGTATCTTACGTAAACTGCTTACGTGGCTTTATTGCGATTTAAAAAAAAAAACAATGATTGTGTTTGTACATAAATTCATTTGTTATGCCCAAAGAACTCTACTATTAAAGCTTATTATATCAGTGCCCGATTGGATACTACGAAATAATAATGGTATGAGATTAAGTATTTATAAAAACTCGTTCGGAATCCGAAAATAAGATTTTGCTCCGTTCGGAACAGGAAAATGGTAGCGATATCTCCGAGTAACTTTCTCTTTTCATTAAAATGTATTTGCAAACTTATAAGGATATTAAGTTATATTATCTTAGATGTATAGGAATAGAACATAATATTATGCTAAAAAGTCATTAATTCCTATCTGTAGCTTTGTCATCACCCTCTTGTCTTTAGACCACTTTATTGGGGATGAATCCCCTTTTGCCTCTACACAACTTGTCACCTCAATCACACCCATCTTACTATACGGATATTCTGTTTAATATCAATTTAATTTATCTTTTTCTTCTTACTTGGTATTTATGACACCTATTTATTTACAGAAGAAAGAAGGTAATACAATTTCATTTATTACCCATATTTGAAATACAATCATATCTATCTACTGCTATCAAAGAGACCTTATCTAAAACCATTATTGCCATTAATGGAACATCAAAGGTGCCTATTTGATAATATACACAGTACACAGGCCCGATACGATACGGTAATGTGCCATTACTTTCTATTCTAACATCTAGATATTTTACCCACGGGTGTCTTACAAGGCGACTAAGAGTTAAAACAGCAATGAGTAATGGGCAGCAGCTTTCCTCTTAGACCACCTAGCAATACATTATCGGCTACCGAATCCGTACCCGATAAATGGCAATAGGCTTGCCACATGGGACCTAACCTAATTGGCGAAACGTGGGTGTTAATTCACTTCTGCCTATCCCTTCGGCGATAAAGGCGTGATTTATATTAAATAAACAGAATCGCATGGTGGGTTTCATACTCTTGCATCCATGGAACAGGCAGCAGTGAGGACATTAAATGGCTGGGAATGACGTGTAAGTAAAATCTATTCAATATTATCCTTCAAAACTCCCATCACCATGTACAATTGCTTAGCAGTATTTGATTCGTTTCTTTCTCTTTATAGTTTCTATAATTGGCATACTGGCTCTTGGTTCAATAAAGTTACTTCTTATTAATGTTACTTGTTTGTTACATTTCAGACCGACGATCCACTGATGGGATGGAGTTTCGGTTTATGGGGGGTTACTTAAAAGTTAAACGGTACCCCCAATCAAGTGTACGTTATAGTTAGAAAGAGTGCAAAGTTTAATTGGGAAAGTTATCATCGTAGGTTAATCAAGCTACAAGTCTAGCAGCGCCATCTAGTGACAGTCGACGAATTCAATAACATCCGCCCACGTGATGTATTACTACGCAACGCGGGAAAATACCTTGCTTGATTTGTGTGTGTGTAGTTTGTGAATTAAAATTAAAGGAGGACAATTTCTATGCCAGTCCGTTACACTAAAACCCGTGATATGCATGCTTATTATTAATGTGTCGTCAACTAATATTTTATATCAATATATATACTACCTAGGTACTTGCATAAATAATACAGAATATACCTGAAATGTGTTAGTATTATGTTTTATAGGTACTTACATTTTAATATGTCTTCTGAAAATTACTGTCTTAAACTTCTTGGATTTTTCTTTCCTCTGACAAAAGTAATTGACACGTCTCAAGTTGAAATTGTTTTGCGACAAGTCCTGCATATAACTATTGTAAACCGTGTTCGAAAGATTGTTTTCAGGATTGTATACGTATATCATGTTAAACACAGATCTATATATTTTCTCACTTAAGTCTCTTTTGTACTAATGGTTCAAACAAACAACTTCGATGGTCTTTTAACCGAAGGTGTAAAGACCAAAATTAGCAAAACCAAAAGTTAAATAACAACCGCAGCTCGTATTCGCGGTTATAAGCAAATTAAGAAACTAGTTTCTTAAAATTAATCCCTAACTCAGTAGAAACTAAAGTAAAATTTATGTAAAATCTTGAATTAGTGCTGCTACAAGCGCTTTAAGAAAGTTTTTACGTCCGATCAGCTGTAACTTTGAATGAGCAATGACGTCGCGAGGCGTCTCGGTCTCGATTCGTGATGCTACATACATACAGGCAGCATATACTACTTCTATCTAATGCCCCTTTCTGACGCAATCTGCACGTTCCGTTTCATCTTCAATCGATAATCGTCTGCGAATACTTAATAATGTGAACTTTAAATATTTATTTTTTAAAAGGTAATTGTGCAGTCAATAATTGTCTATTCATGAATAAACTTTTTATTTCAGTCATTCCATAGTTCTATTCGATACCTATTGTTAATATGTAGGCAGGTACCTACTCTCACTGTAAGTTTACGAATGTTACGAAGATGCGTAAAATGTAAATTTCGTGTTTGCATGACGTGGGTAAGTGGATAGGAAATCTTCTATCACTTTTTAACCTGTCCTCAGAAGTTTTTTGTCCCTTTCTCGCTGATACAAATCAATAAAATCACTCTAAACAATAATTTGTTTTATGGCTGCACCATTAGGTTAAAAAACAACACAAACAGAGAACCAGCAATATTAAGTCTTATTTAGTTGTTTTTTACTATAGTATACTATACTATAGCATTGGTCTAAATTCGTCATGTTGCTGATGCAATATTAGGCTACATGAAATCAGAAAAGCATAAAAACCCAAAGTGCCTTTAATATGTTTAAATAATGAAATTTATAAAATCACTTCTTAGCTTTGAAATGTTTACAAACATATTACCCATGTTTGATAAACATTATTATATTTGATTTCGGAATTCAACTAAATACAGTTTATAATTAACTTGTTCGGACTACGGACTTATGAACAGACCACTGTTCTTATAAATAATTAAGAAAAGTAGGTAATACTATGTTTAAAATACTTAATTCATTATGTTTCATAGTATTTATCATAGTATATTAAAAAAGAAGTAAGGAAAGATAGATAATTGTATTTACAAAAATCGCCTAATTCATTATTAAACTGTAGATAGATAAATAATCCCTACCTGCGACTATACTGCTCATGATGATGATAATACAAACTTGCCTACTTTACTTTATTGGTACATAGATTTAGATAGTATTAATAACGCAAAAATTTGATCTTATATGGAAAACTACATACTTACATAAATCACGCCTTTAGCCCCGAAGGGGTAAGCAAAGGGAACACCCACATTTCGCTAATTATGTTAGGTCTCATGTTCAGTCAGCATAAGAACAAGATGGCGAGCCTATTGCCATTTATAGGGGCACGAAAATCGTATTACATTGCTAGGTGACATAAGAGGAACGCTGCTACCGACTCCTTGTCACTGTCGCCTTGTACGACACCCGCGGGAGAGATTCGGGAAAGTGCAATATTATAATTATTATTTATATCGTTCCTATTCCGGTAATATGAGTTACGATAGAATGACAAAAACCGAAAGCAATCAAAAGTATAGTATAACAAGACTAAAATTACTTCACTCCATCCAACCCAAACAAGATGAGACAACATAGCAGTTAGACCGGCCAAGCCAAAGAGGATGGTTAGGCCAAGCTTCTAGTAAAGTTTAACGTTGTGTTGGATTTGGCCGTTATCCTATTGCATTTGGGGTCGGCGCAGTATGTCCTCTTTCTCCACTCTCTTTTGTCACTCGTCATCTCCTCCAAAGTCCACACCCACCACATTCATATCATATCTCACACAATCCATCCATATTTTCAGTAGTCCTCTACTTCGATATCCATCAACTTGCATATCCATAACTTTTGTAGAGTCACATTCATTTCATACTTATCTCCTATTACTATGTTCAGCTCCCTTTTAACATTTTTGTCACTGGCGCCACTTTATAAACTCAATTGTCATTCAACTTTCATAACTTCTCTCTGGCGCATGTAATTTTAACATTTCCGATCCATACACCCATACATGACAACAGGTAAAAATTAACGGGATGTTTGAATGTAAAATTTAGTTTATGCGTTTTTTCATCATCCACTTTTCTATTCTGTTTGAATTAGACTGCTTCTAAATCATGGCTTTTGTTCTACGTGTGATAAAAATGCATTTACCTACAACGTGTCGCTCGCTACGTTGTAATCCTGCAGGCGACGCCGGCGTGGTTCTAGCAACGTGTGCATTGCCAACGTGGCATAATAACTTATACCAACATAAAACATGTTGATATCTGTGGTGAAGGTTTCTCTTACATTCTAATTTAACATGTTTCATCATATAATACCTACAGACCTATAAGGACACGCCTTATTCGCGTAGTGGCGGCAGAGTAGAATACTATTGTCACCACCTCAAATCTCTCCCGTGGGTGTCGTACAAGGCGACTAAGGATAAATCAATGATGAGGAATGGGCAGCAGCGTTCCTCTTATACCACCTACCAATAGCAATGCACTGCGACTTTTGTGCCCGATAAATGTCAATAGGCTCATCATGGGACCTAACATAATTGGCGAAACGTGGGTGCTAGTTCACCTCTGCCTACCCCTTCGCGCATATAGGTGTGATTTATGTATGTATAACTCAATTCTCTTTATTAGCATAGGTATATTTAGGGGAGCCTCTCCAATTCTTTTTTTAGTCAACTGCACATTATTTAGCGCTTAGCAAGCTAGGTCCTGACCAAGAGAACTAATTCTGAGAGGGAATCCTACACCAAAGCAAAAATTGCTATTTTTATTGTTTTGGAGTGGTGTTACAAACATAAATAAAGTGTTCTTTTGTGTTTTTGATGACCGTGTTTACTAACAATAAGTACACCAACCATGTGAAACAGGCCCTGTGTTAAAACTTCAGTTTTATTAAAACGTCTGTGTATATCCAAATTTTGAATATGTGGCTGTATGCAACAGGTCCTGTTGCTTTCCCAAATGGGAGAAGAAATAAAAAAATATATGCAGTAAGTCCAATTTATTTTAACAATTTAAGATGGCGCTAGTGGTAAGCAAAGGGTGTCATGTCATTTAGGGACGAATTGTAGTTCGAATTTTCGCCGCCTACCAAGATATTTAGTCGTATTGTATGTCATTTAAGGCATCTGTGTACAATTGGTATTATCTTATCTATGAAAAGTACCCAAAATGTCAATATTTGTCATCGCCATCATCGGGCTTTGATACTTTGATGTAAAATAAACAAATTTCACTATTTTTAATGTGATTTCTATAATTTGGTTTGATATATTATTATTGACTGTCCAGATTAATGAGTGCTGTTTTTCTAATGGAAAATTTGACTTGTAAACTCTCATAACAAGTGCACTTTTATACCTTTTGAAAAAAATTCCATATTGCAATGTTTCAATATCCCAAAGCTGTCTATTGTAGTCACCTGTTGTAAAATTCCTAAATAAAATTCTAAATAGATTTCATGTAGGTACTATATTTTGCTTTTATTTATTATTAGAAATTTTGACCTTGAAGGATTTTGTTGACTGTTTGAAAATCTGATTCATGATAATTAGAAGGCAATAATAAATAATTGTTGATGTTGTTGATTGGACAAATTTCCGCCTTGGTATTTTCCTTACGTACGTAAATGTTGTTTTAGCATTGAAGACCCAAAATGACCATTATAGAAGGTGTAGGAGATGAAGTAATACAATTTGTTTTTGTATTACTAGTGATTGTCATAGCAGCTCTGGCCTGGTGGTCAACAAATGCACGCCCAGGTCGCTATCGCACATTGGTTGTGATGCGATCCAGACCACAGCATCCAGTAACAGTCAGCATAAGAACAAGTAAGAATATTTAAATTTGATAATTCTTATTATCACATTTATCACAAAGTTTTATGCATATAATTTCATACATAAATCACATCCGTTTATCCCCAAAGACATAGACAGAAGTTTATTAACACTTACACCAACTGTGCTTGGTTCAGTTAAATAAGAGCTGGCTGACCCTTTTTCCATCCACCAGGCCCATTGTAGTATATAAGTGCTCACCTGCTTATTATTCATCATTCTTTTATCCACTTATAAAACAACTTATAAAACAACTTATAAAACAACCTATAGGAGATTGAAGGGATTAACAATTTTAATCTGCCGTCACCACATGAATGTATTATCCATTGCAAGGAAAAGAGGTTACAATTATATTAAAGGTTTGTTTATTTTAAATTTTGTTTTAAAGGGACAAATTTGATGCTTACAAACACCCCAGCAAATACATCTGATGGGGCATCTACTTCAGATACTGTAGGTAAGAATTCAACTCTTTACAGAAAAGTAAACATTGGTCCAACTGTATAATAATTTTATTCTATATAAGATGATGAGAGTGAGCATATATTTACAATCTGTGAATTCCTGTCACAGCAGTTAGCACATCAGATGCGGTAGAAGAAACCACTCAAGACAATGCCCGTGTGATACCTCTCCAAGAGATGGACAGCATCATAGATGCTGACATGGCAATGCTCGACAATAACAGGCTTCATTTCTACAGGAGAATTGACTGTGTGTATTTAACTTTACTTCTTGATGACACACTCAACAACACATCTGCACTGCTTGTTCTGGAGCTATTGCTGTAATCTACTGGTCTGTCTCACATTTTGCTATCATTCTGAATAAGTGAAAGTGACAGGTAGACTTGAGTAGTAGCAATCGGCTTACAGAATCACCCTGCTGGTCACATACACTAAACATGCAATGCATCTATGGTTTACAAGCATAGTTTTAAATGCACTCTTTTATTTTTTATATCACATCACATTCTTTATAAAACGTTTTTTTTATATATTTGAATTAAATTATTTTGATTTATGTGGTTATAGTTTTTGTGTAGAAATCAAGATATAGTCTTCAAATTAATTTCTGTTTATTGTTATAGAGATATATATTAAAAGGAAAATCTTATAAATTGTATAGTTTTAATTATGTAATGCTTAAAAAGCAAACAATTTAAAAAATAATTAATTAAAATTGACCATAAGTATAATCTTTGAAACCATAAATATAAAAAAAACTAAGTTTATATGACCTAGCCGTAGCCAAGAGCTCAAATTAATCCAATTTGACAATCATAGTCACATTAGTCACCTAAGTTGTCTGCTAATAAAAACGCAATTAAGCTATTCAGTTTAACTTAATTGGTCTTATACATACCACAACATGTTCTGAATTACACATAGTATATGACCAGACAAATCATCATAGTCATAGTCATATCTTTATTCGCATATCTAGTCTACAGTCTACATCTAGTCTACAGTCATGGGAATGTGGCCCAAAGCTGGCATATTACCCAAAGCTGATATTCTCCTGTAGAAAACTAATTGCCAATATACCGTTCCATCCTGCCTCCTTAAGGGAGCAGGCAAGGAGGCTGGCGACACTATATTCATTTTCAAAATTATTTTATACATGAAAGTAGAATACACCGTTTTAGGCAGAATACTGCTCTGGATCTCATTCTCCTACTACACTTGGATAAACCAAGTCTTTTTTAATTGCAGCATTTAGGTATGCACACGTCGGTGACGCGCCAAACGAAGACACCGCGAGCCGAGAAGAAACTGCACCGGCCAGCAGTGAACAGATCAGAGAGATGGAGAATATTGTTCGTGCTATGGAGACCCGGGTTCCTAGACGGGACTACTTCACTAGATCTGATGGTAATACATTCATACACTCATACATACATATGTCACGCCTTTCTCCCAAAGGGGTAGGCACTAGGCAGAGATCACTTCTTTCCATTTTCTACGATCCTTACATATTACACATTTCTTTCGCTTCATCCAATCTCAGTCTTCATGCATGCTCGTCGGTTTCGGGTACCAATATTAGTACCTAATCATCATCCTTTAATGTACCAACTGCTGGGGCACAAGACATCCCTATCTATCGATGAATATAGGAAGAACGGGCCATACATAACCCACCACGCTGATCCAGTGCAGATGGGTGGGTATTAACGACTTTCGATCCCGCCAGGTCCAACGGCTTTCTGAAGCACGGAGGAACTTTTGATTGTTAAATTTTGGTCACCCATTCAATGGCCAGCCTTAACATTGGCGCAGGCCGAGCGCGCTTAGCCACTGTGTCGAATATGAGTCGTAATCCCGAAGGATCAATCGTAGTACAATAAAATATTAAATTTTAAGCCAGTCATCCCTTGAATAAGCTGTATGCGAGAAAGCTGTATGAGAATGAAACTGGTATTTAATGAAATTATACCAGTTCATGAATAACATGTTTTTGTATTTCGTTTTAATTTTAATAATTATACACAAATCAAACATAGGAGCCGCATAACAACGGAAATTTTTGTTATTAGTACCTTATTTTAGTTTTATAACTTTGGTTTTTAAGAGTTGCAACGCCCTTGCAGGGTTTTGCGGGTTTATCTATTTTAAAACACAGAATACATACATACATAAATCACGCCTATATCCCCGAAGGGGTAGGCAGAGGTGATAGTTCACCCACGTTTCGCCAGCTATGTCAGATCCCATGTAATAGGTAGCCAGCCTATTGCCATTTATCAGGCACAACACTACAACAGTCGCAGTACATTGCCACACGGCATATTTATTAGCATTTATTAACAAACCATAAATTTTATCTCTAAATCTCAAGGTCGAGCGTGAGCGCCATTTGGCGATGATTGGCTCGCAAAATCGTGCGCCAATTGTCACCGAATCGATGCGCTCTGCTTGAATAAGTATTAGGGAGTTTATGCCTTGACAGTTTAACTATAAAGTTGAAAATGGTTTAAAACTGCCTGCTGCAATTCCGTTGTAAATTGAGCCTTAAAATAAAGTGACCTGAGTCCAAATTATGAATTGTTACGATGACATTAGGGTCAACTCTGACATGATTCTCTAAACTTAAAACTAAATTTAATATCAGTCTCTCCTCTTCATTCTGTAGTGAGAATGAAAGAGAAACACTGTTGTCAAATTTATCTTAGGTTTAGAGAAACATTGTCAGAATCGGCCCTATTACTTCCTACAAGCAAATAATTAAAACCTTTCAGTACCTATGTAAGTATAATGTTTGAGCTAAGGACATAATATAGAAGTTAAAAGAAAAAATATTAAAATTTTAACTTGAGATACTTAATCAATTATGGATATAGGTATTTCGTTTGATGTTGTTATTTTAATTTAAGCGATTGCCGATACCCAGTAAAGTTCTAACTGACAGATATTCACACGGGCCGTATCGTAACTTGAAGCGATTCAGTAACAGAACCCTAGTGTCTGTGTATACGTATAGCGTTGTCTCATTCTATCGAGTCGCCAAGCAATTATTACACACTGTTTTTAAATACTGTTTGGTTGGAATTCATTGGATTTTAAGTTACTGCCTAACTAAACTCTTTTTTTCTAGCAGTCACTTCAAGAAGCTCGATACCAAATAACAACACGGATTCGAAAGATGACAACAAAAATGAGAATGTCGCTTCAACGGCATCCAACGCAGATGCTCAGGAACAAGATGCACAGGAGGACGCTGGAGACAAGAGAGATGCCGATAATGACGCCATACTAATCAAGCTGAAATATCTGAATGACACGTTGAAGGAAGTGGACGGCCATCTCAATGAGTTACTCAAAGATTTCAAACTGTAAGTATCGAATATCTGTTCTCACTATACAAGGTTATTGATAAATAACACACTAACAACCTGGCAGGAGTAGACAGTGAACATCATAAACAACGTTTGTTTGACGAGTTTTAACATAGCTCAATACATTGAGCAAAAGTGGTTAATTAAAGTTATTTTTGTACTGTCGCGACATTTGTAACTCTATGTTTCATTCATAAACGTAAGGAGGATGCTTCATCCGCGCGCTGTTTACAATATAACCAGCTTTCACTAATACGGTCTGTATTACTAAATACATTAACTTTTTGACTTGTATAACATTCTGACCACCAATCTTAATTTCATTTGCGCGTTAAAGCTCGAGTTCATCAACACGTAAAACAAGCGATTAAAAAATACCCGCCAGTTTTTGACAGTAGGGATTGATGACACTAACGAAAACTAAAAAGAATAACTGAAATATTGATTTATAATAATACTTAATAAGGAGATTCGATTAAAATCTTGTTTTCATGATTATACTTGTGATTGATGTTTATTTTATAAAAATACAATACTTAGCAATCCTCCATATTTGGTAAAACGCCGTGTGACGTCACGATTTCGTTAAAACTACTTTCTCACATTTTATTTGCCAATCAAAATCACTAATAATACTATAGAATGTGACATTTTTACGCAACCGTGACGTCATACAGACGCCATTGCTGTTTTGGCGGAAAAATTTTCATTGCATTAGGTATGCATTATTCAAAACATGATTGTTTTTTTTATCAAAATCTTAAGTTTTTACAAACATTATAACTTATTTCGGGTAAAGTGGACACGTTAGAAACAACGTGATATAGTTTTTCAAAATAAGGCAAGTTGCCTGTTCTTCCATATAGTTAAATGTTAAAAACCGACGGTGAAATTAATCCTCTGTTTTAGTGTTGGTGAACTGTAGCCTAAGAGCGCTTACGCACTACATCCGATCCGAATCCGTCAAAAAATTATTGGTAGAAAACTCGGAAAGAGATCGGATGCAGTGCGTAAGCTACCATAGAAATAGTTCTACGGCTCAGATTCGGATCGGATGCGCTCTAAGGCTAGTGTTCACCAACACTTCTTCTTCTCCCTGCCCTGTTCCCAGTGTATCTGGGGTCGGCGCAGTATGCTTCCTCTTCCATTCATATCGGTCAGACATCATTAAGCCATCCACTCTCTTTTGATTCATATAATCCATCACACCGTAAAGGTGCTAGTGATGAATGAATGTATAAAAAAGAAACTGAACGGACCATGTCGAGAGACCGATGAACGGAGAGAGTGATTGGAATAACAACATTCCCAGCCATACTGCTCAAGGTTTTGGCTTAGGTTTTACAGCCGGCCGCCTGCCTGACACTATGCTGTTGTTGGTGGTTTGCCCTCCACCATTCGGGTGCTCCAAGGTGCTTATTGGTCTACACCGGGCATTCTCCCTTAGTCGACTGTTACGACACCCATGGGATGAGTCGGGGCTGGCCTATTCTACGTTATTTGTTCGCTCCCAGGCCAGCATAGAAGGCTCACCAACACTTAAACAGGCGATTAAAAGATAACCGTCAGTTTTTGGCATGTTATCGTATGGAAGAACTGTCAAAAACTTTTAATTGCTAGTTTTACGTGTTGGTGAACTCGCACTCGTTAGTATAGCATATTGTGATAATATTGTATCATGTATAAATAAATATAGGCCTGTCTGTCCCCAAGAGTGAAACCGTTCATTTGATGATTACTTTCAGCCGCCACTTCTCGTCGGAGCTGTCCTCCGAGAGCCGGGTGCGGCTCATCTTCAACGGGCGCGTGCTGCTCGACGACGCGGCCACGCTGCGCGCGTGCGGGCTGCACGACCGCGCGGTCGTGCACTGCCTCGTGCACCCCAAGCGGAGTTCGCAGGTCGGCACAGTAAATCTTACATACATACATACAAAAATCACGCCTATATCACGTAGGCAGAGATGAACTAGCACCCACGTTTCGCCAATCATATTAGGCCCCATGTAATAGGTGACTTTTTGCCATTTATCCGGCACTAAAGTAAAAGTCGCAGTACATTGCTAGGTGGTATAAGAGGAACGCTGATGCCCATTTCTCATCACTAATTTATCCTTAGTCGCCTTGTACGACACCCTCTGGAGAGATTTGGCGTGGTGACAATTGTATTCTACTCTGCCGTCACCACACCGCACCGTGCAGTGTGATTTATTAACTTGTAGTCGGTCGCGGCTTCGCTCGCGTTAATGTTGGTTGTTATATAGCCTTCCTCGATTAAAGCCTCGCTCAAAAACTGCAGCGGTCAGCGGTGGCGGCCTGCTCGACCGCACGGTCGTGCACTGCCTCGTGCACCCCAAGCGGAGTTCGCAGGTCGGCACCGCAGTGAATCTCACCCGCGTTTATTTGTTAATTTAATGGTACTTGTTGCTTATTGTCTTCCATGTTGGTTGGCCTGGGAGAGGAACAATAACGCAGAACAGGCCAGCCCTGACTAATCCCATGGGTGTCGTCCTACCTTCAGGCCTGCCCTATAGTTAGAAGAATATAGGGATAGAATGGGCCATAACCCACCCTCTCCCAGTGCGGATCGGACCAAACGACTTAACGTGCCTTCGAAGAAGAACTCGAGATAATACTTACAATTTTGGTCACCCATCCTGTGGCAAACCGAACTCCTTTCATACTTATTTACTGTATTACTTGTTTATGTCTCTTTAGGGTGAACGCACACTTATCAGAGCCAAAAACGCCGAAGTCAACGAATTTAAAGAATTTCTGAAAGATTCAGACGAATCGGACGATTCGACACGGGCTAAGATTTCTTTAAATTCATTGACTTCGGCGCGTTCACCTTTATACGTCATTCTGGCAGAGATTTTGATACGTCTACCTATTATTGGATTTTAATTTCAACATTATATAAATGTTAGAAAAATCTAGACCATAATTTTTCGAAATTCTTTTTCTAACCACCAAAATCTTTGTACAAATTTTTCTAACATTTATATAATGTTGAAATTAAAATGCCGTGTGGTGACGGCAAAATAAAATTGTCACCACCCCAAAACTCTCCCGTGGGTGTCATACAAGGCGACTAAGGATAAATCATTGATGAGGAATGGGCAGCAGCGTTCATCTTATACCACCCAGCAATGTACTGCGACTTTTAAATGTGCCCGATAAATGGCAATAGGCTCGCCACCTATTACATGGGACATGACATATTTGGCGAAACGTGGGTGCTAGTTCACCTCTGCCTACCCCTTCGGGGATAAAGGCGTTATTTATGTTTATGTTTTTGAAATTAAAATCGAATAGTTTATAAAGCAAACCCAAGCTTAACCGAACGCACGGTATTTGTTAAAATATCTGCTTTGGAATATTTGAAATTTATTTCTACATTGCGAGGGTATCCGTTAGCCAGTTAGGTTAGAAGAATTTCGGCAAGTTAATTAGTGTCTTGGTTGGCCGAGCGGTCAGGCACCTGCCCGGATAGCTGCAGGCGCGGGTTCGATTCCCGCACCAAGACCATAATTTTTCGAAATTATTTTTATAACCACCAAAATCTCTGTACGTCTATCTATGTAAAATATTTGCACATTATGTTAGTTCTATTATTACTTTCCAATTCTGCCTCTTACATCGCATACACACCCAATGACCAGTCAGGGCGAACATAGCTTAGTTTACGCAAGGTAGGGCACGTAAGGGCCGGTTTTCCGATGCATAGTTAACTCAACCAACGATCAAAACTAATGGGTAATAATATCAGTCTGACATTTAGCCATTAGGAACAATTTTGTTGAGTTAACTATGCATCGGAAAACCGGCCCTAAATCACTGCGCTGTCTACCTGCGCTTGGTATGATCTCTACAAACTTTCGCGTTTGCCAAATTTCAGCCAGTCAACTCTGATGAGAATGCGGGAAATCGTGAGCTGACAATGGATGGACTGCAGCACGAGCGCTCCTGGGATTTGGAGAACATCCTGATGACCCTCGTGTCGGTCGCTTTGACTGTCGTCTGGTTCTTCAGGTAACTAATAAATATAACTGTTCGATAGTCGTTCGTAAATCGGCTTTATTTAGGCTCGAATTCACCAACACTAAACAGGCGATTATTATTTAACCGTCGGTTTTAGACATTTTACCGTATGGAGGAAATGTCAAAAGCTGATAGTTAAATAATAATCGCTTGTTTTACTGCTGGTGAACTCAAGGGTCGAGTTTCGACTACAACTTTGTATCTTGCCCTTACAAAATATGCCAATTTTTAAATGAATTACATGAACACAGTGATGTGCGTTGCCGTGTGGTGACGACAAAGCAGAATACAATTTGTTACCACCCCCAGTCTCTCCCGTTTGTGTCGTACAAGGCGACTAAGAATGAAGACAGCGATATGTAATGGGTAGCAGCGTGTCTCTTACACTACCTAGCAGTATACTGCGATTTATGTCCTCGCTAAATGGCAATAAGCTCGTCACCTATGCATGGGACCTAGCATCTATAAGCCTCTGCTTACCCCTTCATTTTTTGAGATAAATTGAATAGGCGTGATTTATTTACTAGGTAGGTACTAACCCTTTAACAGCCGAAGTTGAGTTTGTCCTATAAGTTTCTTGCTTAGTTGTCATCCTTGTCGTATTTATTTATTTACATATGAAGTGGGTACCGATAATTGACAAACGATTATAAATCTGAACTTGGCTGTTAAGGGTCAAATTTGTTTACCTTGTGTCTCTGAGTGATCGCATAAAAGCTTGGGTATATTGTATCTATTTACAGCTTCAAATTGTATTTTTAGCTTAACATGACGTTATGGCGCTCCGTATGTCATTGATAATTATTTTTATAGCTATCATTTCTCCTTAAACTAATTATAATGTTCCTAAGTGAAACTGGCATTTAAGTCTAAATAATAATCGAATCAAGATTTCTGTTTCAAGCCAAATTTTATTTTAAAGTATATATTTGTCAAATTAGTAAGCAAGCAGTTTGGAAAAATAATAGGATTCTACTTGATCACACGATTTGAAACTTAACGAGAATAAAAAATACTACGAAATTAGTCTTAAGTTTACTAGTTTAAAAACTGGCCCGATTACCTAGTATGGAAAGTAATTTAATAGTGTATTTTGCTTGAGTAACATTGGTTTGTTTTTAGTTTAGCGTTAGGTATGAGAATGAGAAAAATAGAAACATTTATCTAATTGCCTTGCTTGTGGCATTGTCATTGTGAAACGAAATTAGAAATTTTAAGAATCAAAAATGGACGACTGACAATGCTTTTTTATACACCCTTTGTATAACATGATGATTCTTTCTCCATTTTCGCATTTTCCATCCATGGGAAGGCCTGTGCTCCTGCAGTGGGGACATTAAAGAACTGGTTATGATGATTCTGACATTTAATACATTTATAATAAACCGTCAACTCATAAAGTTCATAATTATGAATTTTATGAGTTGACGGTCCTTCTTAAAATGATGTTTAAATCAAATATCAAACGATAGGCGATTCTCATACTACCCCGCACCACGCAGCGTAGTGCGGGAGCCTTGTGGATGAGTTATATGACACTACACGTGTTTTTAATACAAACCGAGATGGTTACAAGGAACATTACATAAAACACTCCCGCGCTGCGCTGCGTGTTGTGGGGTAGAGTGAGAATCGCCTTACTTACTCATCCTACCCCTTCTCTTCTCAAAACATAGCCTCGACGTCCCATAGGAATGCCATACTTCCTACAATTACCATAGCGCCTTTAGAGAAGTAAAGAGAACTATTATTAAATGCATAATGGTCAGAGATTGGACTAGGTAACGTATATTTATTTACCTAATCTACGAGGAAGGAAATAGCATAAAGTGGATAATTAAACCTCATGTAAAATGTCGGAACAATGTATAATGACGTTTTAATGCCAGCATTCGCTCCTTTGTCAGGTGATAATGTGTGAGACCTATAAAATAGTGATCGATCTACAGAGACAACGCTGAATATAATATGCAACAATCATTTGTCTCTTTCACTCACTTGTACCCGCCTATTTTAGTGAAAATAAGCACATTTTAGTAATGTATAACTCATTTTAATTAATTTAATTTGATCAAGTGAAAAAACAAAAATAATTTTATTTGAGATACTTAACACATTATCTTCTACTTTCACCCAAGCAAAGGTAGGATATATGTCATGTGTTTTTAAAGTTGATTTCGAACATAATTACACCATGCGAATGGTGTCGTTATCATGGCCACTTTAAAATCCATCCATTCTCTACATTTACACACATAAATATGTATTTATTTACCTAACTGCTAGGTATTTCGTTATACGCTAACAAACATTGTCGCTAGCTTAATAATGTTTCCAAACCAGAAAACGGTAATTCTCACACCACTGAAATATGTATTTGATCATTAATAATATCAAGTGTACTAGTGATCGCACTAGATAGTTACGTACCGATCAGTGTCCACGCCCTAGTCACTCGTGCATAAGACTTTTGTGCGTTTCATATACCAGCTGATCGGCGGGGCCGCGTACGTCACTCGAGCGAGACTATCAACGACGCAGAGCGCATGCTGCTCGGACGGACGCTGATGTAGTTAGTCTTTCTTAAGGTGCGCTCACACGGGCAACTCGAATTACTCAATTCCTGTCAATACACCGCAATTATAGCCAGACACTCGTCTGGATCCGGTTTATGACCACACCAAGCATTTTAGGGCGATGCCAACAGCCTGTTCCTCTTGCGAAAAAGAAACGTAGTTATAGGTACGTATACTTAAAAGAGATAGAAAGAAAATTTACTAATGATTTCAGCTTCAGCAGAGATTCAGCAACTCCTATTCGCGACATTGAAAAAGGTGGAATATATGGAGCAACTAGAAGCAATATTCCCGAAACAATTGCCGCAATTTATTGTGATTGCTCCACTTAATTGATCCATTACAGTTGCCAAGCAATTATTGCCCAAAAAAATTGCCCGTGTAAGAGCACCTTCAGCTCGTATTAATTAAGTCTAATCTCAATTCTACTGTTTTACCCATCCTGTGTTATATTTTGTGAACTGTTTTCGTGTTTTGACTATTCATCATAATAACTGTTTTATTTGTGTATGTTCCATTGAATGTTATAAACGTTCAACCTTAAATTTATTTGTTTAATCACACATTGGATAACCCAATAATACCACCATAAAAACAAAAGGAGTTCCTTTTAAATATAGTGCATTAAAAAGCATAACAAAAACAAATAATTTGCTACTTCTTAATTCCCGTGACTGGATCGTCATGTTTATGCTTCCGGGATTTTGGAGGAGGTATTTCCCACTCTAGTTACTTTGATCTAAGTTTAGATCATAAATAAATATACGCTACCTATTCCGATCTCTGACATATTATTTTTATAAATATAGTATTAATAAATAATATTTAGACCGCATTTAACATTAAGCATGTCTTATCATAAGTACTGTTAAACCTATGTATACATTATCTATTATCCGTTATGTGTACATACAGTAACATAAAAATAATTTTCATTATTTTATTCATTTCCTTATGCACCCAACAAGCTCTTCTGTCGACCGTACGGTGTAAATCAACAAAAAATTTGTGCTATTCAGCTTCGTTGGAAATAAGATAAAGGTAATTGATTATTCGGATAGCATAGTCAATGTTGTCATATCGATGTTACGGAGTCCAAGCAAATTGCAAAGTTTTAGTAACACAATATGATGCGATGCAGTGAACGCAAATAATCGTGGACTAAGTCGCTAAAATTATTGAGCACAACCATGCTCAAATTCAAAGAATAGGTAATTGTAATTATATTCCTTGTGAATTTAAAATATAAATTTCTGATTTACCCTGATCATGTGACTGTTACTTTTATTCTCATTCGGTTCGTTCTTTAGATGCATTTAGATTTGATTTAAAATAAATTTAAAATTTGTATTTAAAAAATTACTGCAATACGGCTTTGGCGCCACTTTCGTGCTTGCTGTAGATCTGCTTGTGATCGAAATGTCATTTAACTCGCCCCTTTTATTCGGCCTTACAATTTTTTAATAACTGTAGTATTAAAAAATAAAAAACTAAATATTCTTTGTCTCTAGAGTAATAACACCTATAGATATAAAAAGAATATTGCTGTTATATAGAAAAAGTTCGAATAATTATAGCCATGGTGATGATTAAAATAAAAATAGTGACTAGAACCAAAATGTTTCAAAATTTTAACCTTTTTTTTATATTTAAGTAATGTTAAAATAAAAAAAATCACACATTATTTGCGCTCACTGGTGCGTTGTGATATTGATAAGCAAATGTGTGTTCAGTCAACAACATGACTTGACAGACTACAAAATTGTCAAATTTATCCAATCGGTTTTCAACCTTAACTTATTTGATCTAAAACTGAAAATCGATTATAAAAAATTGACAGTCTGAATTAACTTGAAATGCTGTTGTTTGTACTAAATCAACCTTTATATATTTTGTATATTATTATGTTGCCTTGAATAGGGCCTTCCCCTATTATTAAGGAATAAAATATTAGGAGGAATAATATTTAATTTTACAAAATCAAAAAAAAATATTAAATATTGCATCATCATGAAATCTGCTATTGTTGTCTCTATGATGTTATTTAAAAAATGTTCTTAACATTGTCAAAATTAAGCTGAATTTGCTGAATATTTTTTTACATTTAAATTTAATATCATTAAATGCTATTGAATTTAAAAGTAATATTCCTCTATTCACCTTAGGACATTATACTCACATAAACTAGCGACGGCTATAAAATTTGGTAAAATTTCATTGTTTTTCATTTAATTTATAAAAAAAATAGCGTAAGGCCTTATATATTTTCATTCAATGTGTGCTTTGTTAACTTTAGTTGTGGAGCTGATCTAATATCATTGTCGGTTATATTTGACGGCCGGTTCAATTTATTTAAAATACACCGGCTTTTGTTCACACTAACTGCCGCACTCAGAGACGTCAAATAACGTTAATGAGTACTTAATGTCAAAAAATGACAATTCAAAACTAGTCTCTATTCTTGCCGGGTCTATGGTCTTGATTTGAATGAAAATTTTTGACGTTAAATACTCATTAAAGTTAATTGACGTCTCTGAGTGCGGCAGTTTGTCCTGTTTCACAATCGACGAGTAAGTTCTGAATAGCTTACTTAGCAGATCATTTGACAGTTGTAATATGAATTACATGTCAATTAAACTGCCCAGTAAGCTACTCAGAACTTACTTGTCGATTGTGAAACAGGCCCTAATACAAACAAAATTATAAAATAAATAATTACGTCTGTGATCACATTGCTATCCCAGTTCCCGGGTTCGAATTCTGGGCAAATTATTGTGTAATTTAAACAGCTATATTTGGTTCTCGAGTCATTGTAGTATAATCAAAAATACATATATGTATTTATAAAATTAATGTTATATAAATTTTGTCCGTCATCTAGTATCCATAACACAAGCGCTTATGCTACTTACAGTGGGCTAGATTTTTTTATTTATATTGCTTATTATTACATTTATTTATATTATCATAAAAAAATATATTTTCTTATTCCATATTGGCTGCTAGTGTAATTTTTGCGTTATTTATTGCACATGTATTAAAATTGACAGGAATGAAAAGAGAAACAAATATTGGCTTCCAGATGCGAGTACTCGAACATGTTCACCGCGAGTGCGAGCGTGGCTCTGTTCGGACTCACCGTGTTCTACAGCGTCGCGATATTCGGCCTCTACCTATCGGACACATTCCATTTCGACCGGCGGCCGGCCCAACCTGTACCTGCCAACTAATACCGACCTTGAACCGCGCGTAATAAGGTGCATTCTTGTCAAATCCAGACTTGTATACTGTAGTGTGTAAAGCTCGACCGGAAATATAAGCAAACTGCTCTGAGGCGCGACGTTATAGTCACTTTTTCGTCATAATAGTAGACACCAAGGGCGATAAAACATAAAATGTCTCAGATCGCTAGTTTTTTACGCCCGAGCCGAAGGCGATCTGATCTTTATATCGCCCGAGGTAAGATCATAGTTTTATGTCGCTCCCTGACCAGGAAGTGGGATTGGTGTGACAAAGTATTTTTTTTTTGTAGAAGAAATTAGTCCAACTTTTTTTCGCTATGTGGCGGGGTGTCTTATATTTCTGGCCACGATATAGTATAATAATAGGATGTCGTTTTACTATCTGGATTGAAAATTCACACGTCTAATGCGAGTTTAGTTCTTAGATTGAGCAATTTTTTTAACAGTTCTCATTTTATTAATGATCGTTTCAAAATTAAAATGTTTGTAGCCCCATACACGTTTTATATAAACACAAGGCTCTACAGTCGGGTGTATCAAACTGAACAAATTTCACTATGTAAGCCACTCCAAATTCACGAAAAAAATATCAACCGTTTCATACAAAATGATAATACCTACATGACCCAAATGTATATCGAAGTGTAATTTTTAATTGAGGTTTTAAAACGATATAATTTAACTTTTAACTTAAGAAGATACTACGGCTGATCTGTTTTAGTACCTACGAGGAGACGTTGGTTTTGTGCTTAAACCCCCTTATTATAAAACATGGACTAAACTTGTTCATGGTTTAAATTGATGCTAACTCTGTTTTTCGTTCAGCAAATAAAAGTGACAGCATCAGTTTTAAGCTATGACAATCTTTAGTCCATTTTTTACAATAAGGGGAGAAAGGACGTTCTAATGATTATGTGATGCTGGCATCGCCTTTGTATTAT
Source organism: Cataclysta lemnata (assembly GCA_963931975.1). Classification (NCBI taxonomy): domain Eukaryota; kingdom Metazoa; phylum Arthropoda; class Insecta; order Lepidoptera; family Crambidae; genus Cataclysta; species Cataclysta lemnata. The sequence goes on from OZ008339.1 coordinate 3,435,796, forward strand.
ACTTGTTTCGAAATAGGCTATTTATTGCACTATTATTTCTGTAATTTGTCTGCTTTATATATCTTAAGGCTTTCCAGTTATTCCGAAATTATTCATAATCTATTATTGTATATATAATTATGTATATTATTGTATATACAGTAAAGAGCACCTCCCAAGCTGTTACAACATTTTGTTAATCACTTTTGAACTTTAGACTAACGTGATAAGGTTGAAAATCAATTGGTAAACTTTTGTTATCGGATTTTCCTAGCACTGCTGACTTGCAGCTCTTGTACATAATGTTCTTATCGAATTGTGCAATAATAAGTACCGAAAAGATCAACATAGATGTATTTTAATTTATTATTTAATTTGTGTCATTCTTTTTTGCAATTAAAATAAATTAAGAACGGATCTATCTTTCATTCTGTTTATTTACTTGAAAACAAGCATGAAAATGTAAAGTTTGTCACTGGCCTATTATTTGAATTTTGTTTAAAGGAAAAAATACATCAAAACTATTTTTACACCTACAGATAAACTCTGTTTATTTTATTTTTAATAAATACAAAAGTACTAAATAACAAAATCCCAAAATGTGTAACAGTGTCTGAAAAATTATATTTAAGATTTATTTTTTTATTTATAAGGTATCTGGTTGACCTAATATGGTGATGTACAAATACAGGCCAGTGTTTATTTTTGTCAAACAATAAAATACTTGCGTACGGGATTATTCTTGTGATTTCATTAATTGGATAAGTTTTTAAATGCACATATAGACATAAATTACCCAGCCACTTCTTTTATTATTATCTCTTAAAGTACTAATTTTATCTGAAATATAACATCTATTAAACTGTTAGTTTTAATTATTCATTACAAATGTTAACCTAAATATATACATGTCCTTTTTTGTCATGTCCTGTCCGCCATTCTTTTCTCTTTTGCACATATTTATACAATTTTAAAATGTCAACATTGTGTCAGCCGTCCTACTAAGAAATAAATATAGTTGGTATTATTTATTTAAAGATCAAATCTCTCGTACGGTATAAAATTTTATAAATATATTATGGTTAGATATAAATATTAGTATCACCGTAACATGTATATAGTTAATTCGTGATCATAGATTTATACTAAATGTTTTTTGTATTATTCTAGATGTAAGTATGAAATTTCATTTTGAAATATGTTTGTTAGTTGTCTTCATTCTTTTATCGTAGGCGGTACTTGATGTTAATTGTATTTAGGAAACCAATATATAAACACTTTAAAATTACCAAAAAATTGGTTAGTTTATTAATAGCAGCATTTTAATCACGTAAGTTATAAACATGCAAACATAAATCACGCCTTTTCCCCTAAAGAGTAGGCAGAGGTTTAACTTAACACCCACGTTTCACCAGCTTATTTGAGCTCCCCATGTAATAGGGGGCGAGCCTATTGCTATTCACCGGGAACTCGCAATAATTTGCTAGAAGGTCCACAAAGAACGCTGCTACCTATTCCGCGTTATATTATATAATAAAAACGAAAATATATATATCTTCAATTTAAATATTGTAATTCCAATCACAATCATTTCGTCGGTCATCCGGTATTATCACTTTTCTATACATTCATTCATTATCTTTTCGGTTTAGTATAATATATTCGTAAACCGAATGCGAGCGGATGGCTTAATGGCATCTAACAAATACCTACGAATGAAAGAGGAAACAAAGATAAGCTGGGAACAGGGCAAAAAAATGTTGATGTTTATAATGAAAATATATAGTCCAAATGTTGTGTATTCATTTAGGTGACTAATAGAAAAGTAAAAAAAAGCATGAATTAAGGTACATAGATGATAATTATATACTGTATTCGCAATATTGTATTCAAATTTATTGTTTTCATTATTGTTATTATTGTACCTATACAAGTATAGTATATTTTAGTGCTTATTTGGTATCGCTCGATATTGTATATAATTTAATAATTTCCTTATTACTGTTTTCCTTTTCTTCCCAATACAGTTACAGTGTGTTTGTGTACAGTTAACCGTATGTTTGGCTACCGAAAACAGACTTTTTTTAAACTATTAATTAACAAAAAAAATCACAATGGGCGGCCTTATTGCTATATTAGCGATCTCTTCCAGACAACCCAGCCTGGCCAGCATGACCACCGAAACAGGATATGTAATAGCCATTTATCGCTTTGAACTGTCAAAAACAATGGATTTTTGACAGTTCTAAGCGATAATATAGTGTTTCGGTGGTCATAAGTGATGGAATGATTGTGTCTTTACGTCAAACCAGTCTAGAACGCACTATCGCCTGACCGTAATTTTTTTTGAAGCAACTGTTGGTCGTGGGTTTTTTACAGCATCTACCGGGTTTTTTTTGGGAAAGCGAAAACCTTGTCCTCAAGCCTTGCAATTGATCACTCCCTGAGAGGATTCTACGGGTAATCCACCCTGTGTTGACACGTTCGTCTGAGTTGTATGGATCACTATGGAAGAGGCGCCGCCGGTGCGCCGCGTCTACGCACGGCCTGATTTTTATCAGTGTTGTATGGCAGTCTATGGCCTCTTGTCCACACCTCGGTTGTTACGTACGGCTAACACGCCGTAGGTACGGTTGAAAAACTGTGTGTGTACAAGAGGCCTTATGTATAACGTACCTGACGTATAGTTAACTGTACCATGTAGTTGGTTATGATTAATTTTATACTTATTAATTATTGTTATTTACTTTTAAGATAATACAAATTAAAAGCATTTTATTATCAATATTTTTTTATTTTTGTGGTTTATCCTAAACGATACTTCGTTGTCAATTTCTTAAAACTTAAGTTAATATTATAATCTTTATTGCACTTTCAATTGTAATAAGTACAGGGCATTATACATTTATGTTAACAATGGAGGACTTATCTCTAATAGAGAACTCTTCCAGTCTTCCAGTCAAATAAGAGATAACATTAATTAAAGCAGGTAATATAAAACAGACGGTTAAGACAAGGCTGGGTTCATACATTTTTTTTGTAGGATGTATCTTACTGAACAAATAGTGGGTCATATTTTTTGTTATTAACCTTATTTGACATCTCTTACCTGCCGTACTCAAAGACGTCTTAACGTATTAAACTTATTACAAAATAATGTCAATTCAAAACTAGTCTCTATTCTTGAGATTTAATTACAACTCTGACGTCGCTGAATGTGGCTGTTAAGCAAAGTACGTTCAGTCCCTTCCCTTGTAGGTAAATAGGTGGTGAGCCTATTGCAATCATCTAGCAGTGGGCATGTAAATTTCACAAAAGGTTAACTGCCGCACTCAGAGATGTCAATTAACTTTAATGGGTATTTAATGTCAAAAATTTATTTGAAATTACAGTATAGACCCGGCAAGAATAACGACTAGTTTTGAATTGTCATTTTTTGATATTAAGGGCCTGTTTCACAATCTACAAGTAAGTTCGAAGTAGCTTACTTTGCAGTTCAATTGACATATATATCATATTACAACTGTCAAATGGTCTGCGAAGTAAGCTACTTAGAACTTACTTGTCGATTGTGAAACAGGCCCTTAGTACTCATTATCGTGAATTGACGTCTCTGAGTGCGGTGGCAGTAAGTTTACATGACTGCGGAACTACTATAACCGCACGGTACAGAAAGTGGTCAAGAGAACTTAGCCCAAAAAGAAACGATCGCGCGCGGTGCAGTTTGACGTGGAACGTCCACAGTACACTATTACTCTACACTTTAGCAAAGCGACATTTTTGCACAATGTCACTCGTTTAATTTTATTGCACGAGTGCGCGCGAGGGGTGTCGCTGCTCGCAAACATTAACACAAACAAAATAGCAGACGAAATTTTAGTTTCAATTTTGACCACTCGCGGACTTATCTAGCGCGCACTCTAGTATGGCTTCTAATAAAAAAAATTGTTGGAGTTACATCCTGTGAAAACGTTTAGCACAAGTGACGTAGTGAGAAAATGTCGTATTGTAATGTTGCCGAACTATCGATATTTAAATTATCAATCGATAATTTACATCGAAAATACATGTAGTATACATAGAATCGAAACTATCGATAGCAAAGAACAAAGGCAATATACTTTAGGGACACATGCGTCATGCAAATGTCGCTGACGCAACACATTTCACTGGAGAGCCGCAGTCGCAAGACTGACCAGCCAGTCGTCACTTAGAGGAGCCTGTAAGCTCACTCGCGCCGTGTTATCTCTGCTAGCTCTAAATATCTTGTAACATTTCCGTGAACCTATTGTGTAACAAAGACAATATACTCGTGTTGGTGTCTATACATGACTAGCACCTTCTGAAGAGTGATCAATACTATCGATACAATTGTAGTTCGTTAAAAACTATTGATAGTACCGATACTGTTATTTTATCTGCGACGATACTATCGATAGTATTTCACTATCATCCGGATAGTTTTGCCTTCGTTCATTTTGCCAAATATACTGTATAGTCTATGTTCCATGCCACCCATGCTATCGATCGATCGAGTCATACGACTGGGTGGCTATCGATTAATTATCGATAGTATACTATCGATCGGCAAGACTTATCGTATTTTTGCAAGTGACGTCTACGTCAAAGGCTGGCGGTGAAGAATTTAACTTTACTCTGCCGCCACCAAACGGCATCAAGGGCGGTAAATGCCCTTTAGGGGGCTGATGATGATCATAAAATAAAGTAGGTATTGCATTTATGGTGATAGGGAAATGATACCAATTGTAGGTAAGTAAAAGAAAGAGTTATAATAAGTAGTTAGAGATACGTTTATTCATTTGCAACCAATATAAAATTGAACGAAATATTTCAATGACTTTGGAGTAATTGTTTATTCCTATTTGGCCAATTTTACTAGCCAAATTATTATAGTATTCAACCTAGTAACAATAATAGTAACGATATTGTTGCTTCCTTATAGCGGCGCCCCAAAAACTAGACTTAAATATTCCTTGTCTGAAATGAAAAGAAAAATAAGGTCATTAAATTATTAACATTGAAAATTTTTGAATACAAATTTTTTTTGCTTTTCAAATTTGTATGTTACCGGATTGAGGTATATTGAAAATAAGTTTCAATTACCGCACCTAGGTAAAAATTTAATATATCCAAATTAAATTTTCTTGTTATTATGTGAAGTAATGAACAAGCAATCTAAAAAAACTTTGGATAAACAGTAAAATTAGATATACATATTTACCTAAGATAGTTTTTTAAGGCAGCCTTTCAGTCAGCCAGCTGGTCAGTCAATTCAGTCTGTAAAAAGATAATAAATATTTATATTAACCATGAAATTAGGTAAATTATGTAATAAACATTCATAGATTATCAGCCATCCAAGGAAGTTAAAAATGCGTGGTAATCATGGTTTGCGCATTTCATAAAGCATTGTATCATCATCGTGTTGATTTTTTATTTACAAAAGTAAAAAGTATATAAATTACCTGATAAACTTCCATAGGATCATTGTAATGACAGGAAACCTATGGAATATTAAATACATATCAAAACTATATAACAAATCAGTTATTCTCATTTGGCAAGAACTCAAAAAATGTGATGGCAAAACATTTGATTTGAAATTATTATTTAAACATTCCATCCATCACATTGTTTTTATTTGTTCATTGATTTTAAAGTATACTTACACAATAACTTTCTTTAATGAAAATAATCTTTAATGAGCAAATAATACTCCATATTAAGTTTACTTTTTTATTGTTCATTGGCTTTCCATGTGAGAATGTCGACTACAAAAACACATAGAAAGTCAATGATCCCTTGAAAATAATGTCTATCGTTTGCGATGCAACTGCAACGTGTTGCGACGGATCCAGGCGGCGCGGCGGGAGCCTCCCTTGGTTTGCGAGAAACGATGTCCCTTTCCAAGTCCTCTTGAGCTACGGCCTGCTGAAGTAAGACCACGCATTTCACGATGTTTGTGAACTGCATTCACTATCCAGTTGATCTTGGGATCTCTGCGAATAGCCTGGAAAACGCATTTCAATTTAAAATACAAAGCCTGGAAATTAGTGTGACCATAAATTATTTTGAGTAAATAGTTTCAGATTTAATGGTAGGTGATATTTCAGCAAAACCTTTCAGATTGGTGCATGACATAAAGCTCATCATAATAAATAACAATTTATCCGGGCAAAAATTTGCAAAACTGAGCGAGATTAAATAATCATACCTTGTGTGATGGATCAATCAGTATAACTTCAAAGTATTTGTATGAAGAGTCCTGAGCGACCCAGTATGAGTTCAGCACACGGAGACCACCACACCGGCGACCAACACGTTCCTGCAAACATTTATATTTTAATACTTGAATCAATAACATGAGTACTTGGTATTTCATTAATACTTCGAAAAACTGGCACAATGTCCAACCAGTGGTATGAGGACAGTATGTAGATTTTAATTTTTTTTTTTAAATAAGGGCAAAATTACCTCTGCAATAGATTGTAGGTTACGTGTAGGCTTCAATTGATTGACACCATGACTCTTGGGTTTTCCGTAAGTGGCACCTTTGGCAACTGGGCGCTTGCGGCCACCACGGCGGACTCTGATTCTAAAGATAACATAACCTGCAAATAAAAGAGAAATTGTTAAAATGGAACTTCGGTTGTATCTAAAAAATTGACATCAATATCGCCAAATACATACCTTGCTTGGCTTTGTATCCCAACCTCCTTGCTTTGTCGGGCCTGGTAGGCCTAGGTGCACGATGCATGCGAGTCAACTGGCGATATTGCCACACTCTGATACGCAACAAGAATCGCATAACATCGCTAAGCTTTTTACGATACAACTCCTGAATATATCGGTACGCGCCCATCTTGGGAAGTCTGTGGCAGACCTAGCAACAAAATCAAGACAAGTTGATCAGAAGTCACATCATCGGTCTGGCCACAAGAGTGATTCAAGACCACCCGGTTCCATCGCTTTTGAAATGCTAGCTTAACTGAAATATACAATAAATAATAAAAATAACCTCACACTACAACTATATTAAGACACATGAAGCTAAGTTTTTCAATAATTGCTTTAGGATTAATAAGATTTTAAAAGATAAAAATTTAACATACGTCTTGCGTACCCCACAGAAAGACCGGAAAAGACAACGTCAAACGAAATTTCAATAAATTTGACATTGACAATGTCTTTCTATTGTCTATGTCTATTTGTCGTTACTTTTTTTAAATTCTCCCTATATACAATGGAAGGCAAAGGGTCAAGCTCGTACAGCCATGTCTTTAGTGTATATTTTATCTGTAGTCGTATGAGTTAATGAGTGGGTGAAATGTTTGAATGAAATTAATTTTACGTTAAAATATGGGTGTCACACATTTTAACGCATCTAGGGAGTGCTTGGAGCGAATTTAATGGTAACAGAGTTCATGATGGTGCCTGATGAGGTGGACAAAACTACTTTTTAAAATGGTTTTGTCACCACAACATCAAACACATCACAACACTTATTTTCAATGATTCTGCATATTTGTACATCAACACGGATGCTTGTGCATCAAAATAACACCACTTTCACTGCACAAAATCTACTCTGTAACAATTTTTGAATTAGCGAAAATAAATCTGACAGACACTACGAAACGCGCCAAACACATCTTTTTTTTGTATTTTTTTTTTGTAATTTCTCCCTATATTTTAGGGAAAGCAAAAGGACTAGGCCATCCCATACAGCCATGTCTTATCTGTAGTCATATGAATTAATGAGTGAGTGAAATTAATTAATGAAATGAATTTTAGGTTAAAATATGGGTGTCACATATTTTAACGCATCTAGGGAGTGCTGGGCGCGAATTTAATGGTAACAGAGTTCATGATGGTGACAGCAGGCCTATTCCCTAACTTTTTTTGACAGTTGAAAGTGATGAACACCGAACTATTTAATAATACATTGCTGTTATCACAGGACAAGTGCCACAATAGCATTAAAGTAAAGTAGTAATGGATAAGTAAATAGTTCGGTGATAATCACTTTCAACTGTCAAAAAAAGTTAGGGAATAGGCCTACTGTAGGCCTATTCCCTAACTTTTTTTGGCAGTTGAAAGTGATGATCACCGAACTATTCACTAATCCATTACTGTTATCACAGGACAAGTGTTACAATAGCATTATAGTAAAGTAGTAATGGATAAGTAAATAGTTCGGTGATCATCACTTTCAACTGTCAAAAAAAGTTAGGGAATAGGCCTACTGATGAGGTGGACAAAACCACTTTCTTAAGTAGTTTTCACGCCAACATCAAAAACATCACAAGACTTTTTTCAATGATTCTGCATAATTGCACATCAAAACGGATGTTTGTGCATCAAAATAGCACCACTTCCACTGCACAAAATCCACTCTGTAACAATAGTTGAATTAGCGAAAATAAATCTGACTGAAACCATTGAAACGCACCAAAAACCAAAGAGTATATAATACACTACGTTTACCAAAAACCTCTTTTTTGTTTTTTATTCTCCCTTTTTTTTTGAGAAGGCAAAGTATCACATCCATCCAGCCATATTTTGCTTGTATTTTACTTGTACGATTGTCACACATTTAATATTTTCTACATACTTTTATTATGATGTTATATGAAATTAGACCGAAAATGAAGGTTATAATTTTTTAAATGTTGCCAACTTATTAATTTACTACGCGAATTGTTTTTCCATTGAATATGTAGTTGTATTAATCAATTGAAAGTAACGGTCGTTACGAAACAGCACTAATGCTATTTTTTGTCTATAGTATGCTCTGCTTTTTTTGTAGATGTCGGTGGCGTGCCGCCATCTTGAAAGCGTAATTGTTGTCATGTTTACGTTGAATGAAAAAGGGGAAATTTGGAATTTTTGTAGTAATATTTAGGTAATTGTGAGAATGTTGTTGTTTAATTAGTGCGCGATAAACAAGTGTCCCTTATACATTAGAATTAGCGTAGTATGATCTAGAATAAGGCGTGTAATAATTCTTAAAGTTAAGGCGCCAAATTGCATGTAATCGTTACATATTTTAGTGGCAATAATTAACAGTGTACCGTTGTCTTGAGTGTTTTGTTTTATTTGTGTTTTTTATAAGTTGAAAAGACATCATTCTATATCTGTTGTACAATTTTAATTTCAGATTAAATTTAATGTAATCCTTGGACGACTGCATATCAACCAGCCACAATGTTTTACGCACATTTTGTGCTGGCCAAAAAAGGGCCTCTGGCCAAGATTTGGCTAGCCGCTCATTGGGACAAGAAGTTGACCAAAGCTCATGTCTTTGAGACTAACATTGAGAAGTCTGTTGATGGCATATTGAAGCCAAAAGTGAAAATGGCCCTACGAACTTCAGGCCATCTGTTGCTTGGTGTTGTAAGGATTTACTCAAGGAAAGCAAAATATTTATTGCAAGACTGTAATGAGGCATTTGTTAAAATTAAGGCAAGTACATTAGTTCATGTATATTAAACTTATAGTAACTATAGGACTAACATTAGTATCAATTCTTAGTACAGTGGATCCCCGGTAATCCGGCTCCTGGCTAATCCGGCACCCCCTGTAATCCGACATCATGACTATATTTTTTGATGTTTTTAATATGTATATTGTTTGTACACAATTATTCCCTAATATAAGGTTATTGTTTGTTTTCAAAGTTAGCATTAATGAATGAATTTTATAATAAAACTTAAGGTTTCTGTGTTGTTTAGTTTACTCAATGTGACATAGATAATGAAGTAGAGTGTAACATAAAAAATCTTATGTTTGGATATGTAATTTGTCGGATTACGAGGTACTTGTTTGTAGAAAATTCCCGACCATAGGGGGTTCTGAAGGTACTCTATAATCCGACAAATACGATAGTCCAACACTGTCCTCCAAAATGTTTGTCGGAGTACCAGGTGTCCACTGTAGTTGGTTCTTAGTTTGTATATGTATGTTTATAGTATAAAGAATATGTTTCCTAACATGCAAAGTTGTGACAACAACTGTGAAGTTATGTTTACATGAATAATGTTTTAAGTTCTAATACTTCCAGTGTTATTTATTTATTTATTATACTAAATTTTTACACTTCTTCGGGACTTGGTAAATTTGAAGTTCAATGAAAGCCAAAAAATGGTTGTTGCAAAATTATCAGTAATGAATTTTGAAAAAAATTGTTTTACTCATATGCTCTCCAATGCTACACATACATACATACATAAATCACGCCTATATCCCCGAAGGGGTAGGCAGAGCTGAACTAGCACCCACGTTTCGCCAATTATGTTAGGTCCCATGTAATAGGTGGCGAGCCTATTGCCATTTATCGGGCACAAAAGTCGCAGTACATTGCTATTGCTAGGTGGTATAAGAGGAACGCTGCTGCCCATTCTTCATCATTGATTTATCCTTAGTCGCCTTGTACGACACCCACGGGAGAGATTTGGGGTGGTGACAATTGTATTCTACTCTGCCGTCACCACACGGCACTTGGCAATGAAATCAAAAAAATGGTTGTTGCAAAAATATCAGTAATGAATTTTAACATAAAAATTGTTTTACTCCAATGCTACACTCCATCCCTAATTCCCAAGAAACCAGTCTAATGAAGACTAAATTGAAAAAAGGCTAGTCTACTTTTATGCCTGGTATATTTATAATATAATATGTTGGTCAAAAGGTGGTCTGACAACTTGAAAAAAGTGGCAGGTCCTCTATGGGTCAGAGCAGCTAAAGATGGAGCAATATGGAAAATTCTGGACGAGGCCTACAAGACACGCTGATAGCACAACGGTCTGATGTGATAATAAATAATTTTGAATATTGTAAATTTATCAGTAAATAAAAGGCTTATTATTATTATATGTTGGCACCATTGCAGGTTTGAGTCAAGAGTAAGGCCCAAAAGTAATTTTTATGTTAGTGTTATCCTGCCTTATTTTTGGAAGTGTAAATTTTTCCCTTGGGCAGAAGATTAGTTATAATTAACACCCACATCTATTACAAGTCCTGCTAGTAGTAATTACCGTTATTACTGTTGCTGGTGAATAGCAATAGGCTTGCCCTGTATTACATGGGACCTGAAATAAGCTAGCAAAACATGGGTGTTAAAATACCTCTGCCTACTCTGTAGGTGAGATTGATGTGATGTATGATGTATGTATGTAACTAAAATTATGAGTATGTATAAATTATTTATAAAAAAAATGTTGTTTCTCCTATGGACCTCTTGGATTTGACTGTGTAAAAAAATTTATAAATTGTCATTTTTCTTTTCAGATGGCATTTCGACCTGGCATGGTTGATTTGCCAGAGGAGCATAGGGAAGCTGCTATGAATGCCATTACCTTACCAGAGGTTTTTCACGATTTTGATACAGCAATGCCCGAGTTAAAGTATGAATTTGTTATAATGTTATATGTTCAGCATCAAAGTATATAAATTAATTATAACTATAATTTTGAACAATTATTTTGAATTAAATTAACAATTTTTAACTAAAGTTAACTAAACTATATATTTCTTGCAGTGAAGTGGACATAGAAGCACAATTTTCACTTAACCAGTCTCGTGCTGAAGAAATTACAATGCGAGAGGATTATGGGTCATTAAATTTAGTGACGCACGATGACGGGTTTGGGGATATGGGTTTTGACACAGACAACCCTGACATTATGAGAGAAGCAATTGGCAATGAAGCAGGACTAGAACAGGTATTGTAAAAATACTACTGCTTTGTTTAATGTGAACTAACTTTAAATTTTATTTATCTTTGTAATATTTATTATTAAAAATAAGACTGAATTAACTTAGGTTACATATATTACGTTAGATTAGGTACGGATAACAGCATGACTACACAAAACTGTGAAATTTCTTCAATCTATTGTTAACCGTAACAAGCACAAAGTTGATTGAGAAAATTATACTACACTATATTTTGTTGACATTAATTCAATTCTGTAGACTGGATTTTTACATGTATAATTTTGGACATTGCAATCATAGTTTAATGATATTTTTTTCAGAGTAACCTACTTTTTGCTGACGGATCGTCGCTAGAACTGGGTGGCAAGGAGCCAGGCTTAGCCACTACAAGTGATGGCGTTACCTTGGCTGCACCAGCGCACGACCGCCGTATGGAGGCGGCCCCGCATGCACCTATGGACGATGGCTTTGGTGGCACTATTGGGGATGTTGCGGACTTTGGACGTATGTATCAATCACTGTTGTCTGACAGGCATTTTAAAATATCGCTTCTTAAGTACAAGAGAGATAGGGCTCAAAATTCCATTCCTACAACAGTTTAAAAGTTTATAAAATATACATACATAAACCACGCCTATATCCCCGAAGGGGTAGGCACAGGTGAACTAGCACACACGTTTCGCCAATTATGTTAGGTCCCATGTAATAGGTGGCGAACCAATTGCCATTGGGCACAAAAGTCACAGTACATTGCTAGGTGGTATAAGAAGAACGCTGCTGCCCATTCCTCATCACTGATTTATCCTTAGTCGCCTTGTACGACACCCACGGGAGAGATTTGGGGTGGTGACTATTCTGCCGTCACCACATGGCTCTTTTATAAAATATAACACTTTACAATGTTTGCACAGATGCTGGAGGCTTATTCGAGGGAGATTTGTTTGGAGATGTGTCAGCCGGAAGTGGTACCACCGCAACGGCCGGTATGCCTGGCACCTCAGCTCAACCACAATCATTACAGGTGCCTAGTAAACATAGTTAAAAACAAAGAGAGAGAGAGAATTTGACCTCTTTTTTTTGTGTTAATTTTTCTAAAAATCTAGATAGTAAATTAATATTTAAACTATAACTAGTAACAATAACATCTATTTGTGCAGAAGTAGATACATTTCAATGATATCGTAGATATTTTTTGTCATAGTCAAAGAAATGTATTACCATTGTGATGTACAAGAATGTTATTATTATTTATAGTGATTAGTTATTGTCTTGTATAAAGGCTGAGATAGATGCGGCCGGCGTTGAGGCGAACGACGCAGGCGAAGCGGCAGCGGACGCACCTGACTCCGACGATGATATGGGAGATCATTACGACGCAGGCAACTCGCCACACAACAGGTATGGAATCAGTTGGACAACTTGGACAATAGTACCTATAGCATTGGATCTTCCAAATGTCGGATATAATTATTTTCACAAATCATTATTTCGACACCTGCAAGGAACATTATTGTAACTCACTTTTTGTCAGTTTTTTAGTTACAAATTTTTTTGCACTCACTACTGCGCCTTAAGCTCTTTACGTATAGATTTTAAAAACTGTAAAATTATTCTAATTCACGAGTCAACTGCATTTCATAAAATGGTAAATTGAGTTACATACCATCATTCATCATTATTTAAGGAAGCCATTATAAATATTACATTGTATCTCGAGATACAATTTTGTTGTCGGAAAAAACTTTCTCATTGAAATATTCACTACCATACATTTTACATTTACGAATTCTTATCAGAAAATGACTATTGTTAACCTCGTCCCTGTGGTTTTCAGTTGGGGTGGTTCGCCAGCTCATGAAGCGGCACGTGAGATGGAAGACGCGGCTGACCTAATGCCACCGCCCGCTGTACCGAGACCGCCATCTACCCGCCCTATGGTATGTCCCTAAAATGCATACAATATAAATCACGCGAAGCAGGAGGAGGTCAGGAGGAGCTCGCTAGCGCAGTGGCACAGCGCGCTTGGCCTGCGATTGCGTAAACTAAGTCATTAGATGGGTGACCAAAAATTTATTATCTCGAGTTCCTCCTTGCTTCGGAAGGCACGTTAAGCCATTGGTCCCGGCTGCATCTGCAGTCGTTAGTACCCACCAACCCGCACTGGGCCAGCGTGGTGGGTTATGGCCCAATATCCCTATATTCTTCCATCCATAGGGAAGGCCCGTGCCCCAGCAGTGGGGACAACAAAGGGCTGGTGATGATGATAAATCCCACCTTTCTCCCCAACGGGGTAGACAGAGGTGTTTGAAGAATAACACACCCGTGTTTCGCCATCTTATTCCAGGTCCCATTTAATACAGCCGAGCCCCGTGTCAACGTGACATATTATGTCAATGTCATGGACACAGGATTTTGGTACGAGAGTACCCCGTCTCTGTCCCGTCCGGGGAATTTACCCGTTACATATGCAGAGACCTTTACTCGCAATAATTTGCTACATGGTGTACCAGGAACGCTGCTGCCCATACTTCGTTATATTATAACTTCACCTTGTCCAACAACACGCAATCATAATAACAATTACATATTTCATAGTTAATAGTTGTTGTGTTGTGTATTGGTGTTGTACTTTATCATCAGCATTCTCAGTATTGCTGAGTTAGCCAACTGAAATTTTCATTAGACATTGATTCAATTCACTTTTAAATTTTTTTATCGTATTCTTTTAATGATTGCAGGAAGTAGACGGTGTGCCAGAGGAGGCCGAGAGGCCGGCGTCCCCGGCGCCTGGCTCCCCAGCGCCGGGCTCCGCCCCCGCTGACAACACCACGCTACTGAACAACGACGAGGAGTCTTTCGCTCTGGCACCGGTTGACGCCACAGTACTCAAAGGTCAGTTGTCCCAATATTTTTTTTTTTTATTATTAAACATAAGGAGGCCTTTTTTCCACTTCAGGTAGGCAGAGATCACTTCTTTCCACTTGCTACGATCCTTACATACTTTTGCTTTATCCAATTTTATTAATGTCCTCAATTCCTCATGCATGCCCGTCTGTTTCGGGTACAGTTCTTGACCTGGCCCTTTTTAAAAATATGCATATCTGATAATTTATAATCACATATTAAATTTTTCGGTAGTATTCTTAAGAATGTGATTCAATTAATTTTGAAAGTTGCGCCAGAGACATACTTTATGAATGCTATGTAACTATTTAATAAATGATATAATGAATCTTTTGAAAGGAATAACTGGATATGGATTGTGTGAATGATGAAGGGGCATTTTATAAGAAAGTTATAAAATTAAGGCCGCGATGACCCATATAAAAGAAGTGGAAGAGAAACACCATGCATGCTGACCTTACATAGAGTGGCATAGGAGCAGGAAGCACTTAATTTTATCCTAGCATAATTTCGCTTTATAGGTATTACTAAGACGAAACGGAAGCGCAAGCTTATAGTGGACGAAATTAAGAATATAACCGGTGAAGAGATGAAGAACCAACTGTCCAACACGTCTGACATCTTGACCACGTTAGACCTCGCGCCGCCAACTAGAAGACTCATGCACTGGAAAGAGACCGGTGGTGTGGAGAAGTTGTTTACGTTGCCAGCTAGGCCTATACCGTCCAGAGTGCTTTTCAAGGTAGTTTTGTACGAAAGTACATTATTATGTATTGTTGGATTTCATGCTTACATTACATTGTAGACATAATTTTGATTGTGTTCTCTGTGAGGTGTAATGTGATTTAGTGCGTCTAGCACGGGTTAAACACAATCTTTCGGAAAAAGAAGTATGTAGGTACATTCAAATTCACTCCTTCACTCTTCGATCTTTGTGAGACCTGACATGTCACCAAAGTAAACTTCGTAACCAATATAGTCTTTTTCACTTGTTATAACCTTAGTTTGAAAATCAGTTGGAGATTTTTTGTGATTATGTAGTAATATTTTGATGCCACAATTATTAACTATAGATTATTATTAATCACAATAATTAATTATTAACAATTGGACTGTTCACTTTACAGAAATACCAGCGTAACATGACGTTGCGTAGCGAGACCGAAGAAGGTGAGGCGAAGTCGCCCGACCCAGAGCCAGTGCGGCGAGGCGGTCGCAAGCGAAGGCACGAGGAGGTGTGTACAAGGGCAATTTTTTGTAGAACCACGGTTTTTTACGTGCCCGTCAGATGGCAATAGGCTCGCCCCCTATTGCCATATATTTGATGTCAAGGTGTATTTGTGTTTCTTCAGTGTGTATTTATGTTTATTCAATGAGTATTTTTACCTTTAATTGTATAACTGGTATTTGTTCCTTGCAAATAAACTTTTGGGAAGAAATTTAACCTTTTGGGAGGAAAAATTGGGATGGGATTGTAAAATAGGACTTGTATAATGAAAATAAACGATGTTACTAGTTTACTTCAAATAGAGTAATAGGCAAATCTTGTAATTATTTCAAGATTTATTTGTTAGGCCCTGGCTGATTTTATTTTACTGTATATTGATATGGGCTTACTACCGATGTGTGTCTCTCTACATCTTATTAATTAATGATTTTTACACAAGTCCTTGGATCGAATAATTGCTATATCTTGGTATTTCGAGTTGTCCAAAACTTTATCTAGGTGTGCGATATAATTGTGATTTAGATGTATTTTATTACTTAACTGTGCGTATTATGTTTAGACAATTCAACCGCCGGAGACTCCCGCGCCGGCGCCTGCACCGGAAGTTGAACCTCCGACGCCCATCTCTCAGGAATATGAACCTTCAGTGGGTTAGTACTGAACTTTGATGCGAGTAACAATAATACTCGACATATGCCTGCACTTAAACATTCTTGTCACTTCCGAGGTGGAATTACCCCCTAATAAGAATAACACAATCATTTCACTCTTATATTTAGTAATTACTACCATTTAAACATTGTGTATAATTATTGATCACTGAATTACATGTAAATATTAGTATACATACATTGATTCTTAGGTGACGATAAAACTGAACAAAATCTATAAAACTTATCATCTAATAATTATATAAGGCCATCTATCAATTGGGAAAAATAAACTTTTTTATAGTCTAATAATAAGCTGTTGTTCACGTGGGATACACCTTCGCTTTTCTGCACATTAACTATTTCCAATTCACATATCATTATTCTAAAATGTTTACCACACTGCATTTTTAAAAGAGCCTTATATCGTAATTATTTTAGTAACTTTAAATTAATTTATCGTTTGACTGTCCAAAAGAAATCTCTAGTCATGCTATGCAAGAGATTTCTCGATGTAAGAAACTTATAATAAATATTTGGAAAGTAATTTATCAAACATAAAAATAGAATTGAATATCATAAATGTTTGAATTGAAAACCCCAGTAATATAAGTAACTTTACTGACTATAATTTTAGATACGAGTATAATGGAATGTTAAATGTGTTGTGATATTTTAATTCTTACTCAATGTACTGTATTAATACTGTATTAATCATCACGGCTCTCTAAATTTCTTTTTAATTTTTATCTGTAGTTATGTGTGGTAAACACGTAACAGACATCGCTTGACCTGAACTAACTAACAAATTGGCACGGCTAGAAACAGAACCAGCTGCGGAACCGGCAGGATACCCACAAACACCCAGGCAAGACGAAATGGAAGCACCCCAAACCCCAGGTAATAATCACCGTCAGCATTCAGCACCATTTTGTAAGTCACATAGCACTTTAACACATACGATGGATCCATTGTAAATAGCGTTCTTTCGTTACACTTATGTGCATATGTTTGGTGGTGGTTGGACTATTTAACCTACTTGGTCAGATTTATACCATAAGTATGGTACACAAGAAAGCCAACAAATTTTTAGAGGTAAATCGAGACAGTTTTTCTAAAGATATTGTGTATAACGTCGAATCGTGTATAGTGCCGTAGTGTGACAGCAGAGCAAAATACAATTGTCACGACCCCAATATCTTCCGCGGGTGTCGTACAAAGCGACTTATGGTTAAGACAGCTATGAGTAATGGGCAACAACGTTCCTCTTCTACCAAGTAGCTGGCAACTAGGCTCACTACCTATTACATGGGCCTAACATAATTGATGAAAAGTGGGTGTTAATACACCTTCTGGAATAAATAGACGTGATTAATGTATATATCGTGCCGAGAGCATCATCCGCCTCGCGTCCCGCATACCATCGGGAGAGGCAAGCGTAACATTAATCTATAACTTTTTTGCTATATCAGAAATTAACACGTAATAGAGACCCAATGATAGTAGCTTTGTAAATGTTTTCCACAGGCATGCTGAGCTCGCTAGGACCACCTTTGACGCCGGGCACTCTGGGTCCGTTGACACCCGGCACGCTACTTCAAGGCGGTATCACGCCACATCTCACTTCAAGTATGACGCCAGGTTTGTCTTTCAGTAATCCTCCGACTCCGACTAACTAAAAAAAAATTACGCTTAACAAATTTCAGCAATGCTCCGAATTCTAACTTCAAAAATTACGAGTAATAAGGTCGTTCCCGACATCACTTATGATAGTTAAGGACTTTAGTGTTAGAATCCAATATTGTAATTCCTCATGTCTTTGAGGAGATACTATATCTTACAGAACACAATATTTGGAAAATATTTACTTTAGGCAAGCTCGATAGCGCAGTGGCTTAGAGGGCTTGGCCTGCGATTGCGTAAACTGAGAAATGGGTATTCGATTTTAATTTTAACATTATATAAATGTTAGAAAAATTAGTACAAAGATTTTGGTGGTTAGAAAAAGAATTTCGAAAAATTATGGTCTTGAGGCGGGAATCGAACCCGCGTCCGCTGCTATCCGGGCAGGTGCCTGACCGCTCGGCCACCCAAGACACCGTCTGTCTTGGGTGACAAAAAAAATCTCGTGTTCGTCTGTGCTTCGGAAGGCACGTTAAGCCGTTGGTCCCGGCTGCATTTGCAACCGTTAACACCCACCAATCAGTCTCTCTCTATATTATTTCATCCATTAGGATGGCCTATGTCTCAGCGATGAGGACATTACCCCCTAAGTACTCATTAACGTTAATTGACGTCTCTGAGTGTGGCAGTTAAACGTGGATTATAATTGATTTTGCTTGTGACAGGTGGTCTTCAACATGGTGGCATGACTCCTGTAGGACTCCATGGCGAGCAGCCTGACCTCGGTGGCATGACCCCAGCGGGACTTCATCATGGTGGTGAGTATTCAAATTGGGAAAAATTTAAGCTATAATCTAATTTATAAAATTTTTGTGTGTTTGCTATCAAACCCCTCTGAAATGGTTGGTTCAATTGTTATGATTTTTTTTTTGTGTATATATATTTGGTAGGTCGTAGGCTACTTTTACTTTTTTTAAGTATGCCACTAAAACTAAAAGGAAAGATCTACAAGTCTGTTATAAGACCTGTCGTTATGTATGGATCGGATTGTTGGGCTGTGAAAAAGACGGTTGAAAGAATATTGCATGCGGCAGAGATGAGAATGTTGAGATGGATGTGCGGAGTGACAAAAACGGACAAAATACGAAATGAGTACATAAGAGGGAGTCTGAAAGTGGCGCCAGTAACAGAGAAGATGAAAGGGAGCTGTTTAGCTTGGTATGGACATGTTATGCGACGTGATGCCATGAATGTGAGTAAGAAAGTTATGGTCATGAATGTTGATGGATGTAGAAGTAGTGGAAGACCACTGAAAAGATGGATGGATTGTGTTTTTTTTTTTTATGGACCTAGGCTGTTGGCCGAGAGGCCTTTAAAGCATCTACCGGGTTTTTTGGGGAAGGCGAAGACCTTGACCTAAAGCTAAACGTGTCCTCAAGCCTTGCAGTCGAGCACTCCCTGTGAGGATGCCTTCACGGCAGGCGGCCCCCGTGAGGGGACGGCATCTCCCGAGGGAGATATACTGCCGCGGAGAGCCTCGCAGGGCGCCCGAGTCGGAGCTTGGATCGGCAGGCCTGAGGGTGCCTCTAAAGGCGCGGACCTCGGCTCAGGCGTGCCGTGTAGTGGGGGGAGGGGGCGAGAAGCGCCCAGGGACACGAGTGTACCTGGTAAAGCGCCTTGTGTGTAGACCGGGTCTTCGCACTCTTATACGACGGGTGCGGTGTGTAGGTAAGGTGTGTGTGGTGTGTTCGGCTCTTTGGTTGGCCTGTGTGATTAAGTCATCCGGACCGATGAGAATGCTTTTGGGCCTACGGAAGGCCCGCCCTTCATTGGGCAACGGAGAATAATCCGCCGCTTGGACTACCAGCGGGTTTGGGTGGTGGGGAGCATTGTTGAAGAAACGCCTCGAAGCGTTCTTCATGTACTACGCGATGGTTCGGAGATCGAAATCGCGATGTAGGTCTAAGCGTTTCGCATGTACCATGGGCACCCGGTGGCCATACGTAGAAAGCGTTTTTGAATGACTTGCAGCCTTTTGATACGCGACGGGGTTGCATGCGCGAATACTACACTAGCATACGTCATGATTGGACGGACGCAGACTTTGTAAAGTGTCAACTTATTTCTAAGTGACATTTTACTCCGCCTGCCTAGGAGATGGTAGAGCCGTCCGAGCACAAAGTATGCCCGGTTTCTGACCGTGTCTATATGCGATGCGAACGATAACGAGGGGTCTAGCGTGATGCCCAGATATTTGACCCTCCTTTTCCAAGGAATCGGTTGGCCAAACAGGGTGACCGGGGGCAGATGCCCACCCCGATTAAAGTACATGGCTGCACTTTTATCGGGGTTGACCTCTATCCTCCACTTGCGGAACCATTCGCCCAAGGCGTTCGCGGCTATCTGGAGTTTACGTACGACATAGTTGCGGTTGCGGAAGGACGTGAAAAGGGCGGTGTCGTCCGCGCGAGTTCGACGCCCGGAGTGCGCGGTATGTCGTTGACGTACAGTGAAAATAAGAGCGGGGCGAGTACGGAGCCTTGCGGGACTCCGGCACGTATCGGACGGTGGCGGGGGCGCGTTCCCTCGACGCGGTAACGAAAGGAGCGATTCGACAAGAAGTCTCGTATGATGAGCACGAGTCTATCTGGCACGTTGAGTTGAAACAGCTTGTAGATCAACCGTTGTGCCACACTTTGTCGAAGGCCTTCGCCACATCTAAGAAAAGCGCTCCCGTGTTGATGGGGGGATGGATTGTGTGAGGTGTGATATGAAGGTGATGGATGTGAATGAGGAGATGACGAGTGACAGAAGAGAATGGAAAAAGAGAACATACTGCGCCGACCCCAAATAAGATGGGATAAGGGCAGGGCGATGATGATAGGCTACTTTTCATATTCCTAGATGGTAAGGGCAAAGCAACGTTTGCCAAGTCAACTCCATAGCCATAAATGGCTGTTACATAATTATCATGTTTCAGTGGTCATGCTATCCTGGCTGCTAATGATATATAAATCACGCCTATCCGGGGGCAGGCTTGTCAGGTCCTGGGTTAATACTATTTACGGCCTAATTACTTAACCAATCAACATTTTATAAAAAAAAAGCATAGTTCCTCTTATATGAGGAAACGTAGGTGTCCCTTAGGGGTTTCAATTATGTATTTATATTAAAAATAATTGTCTAGTATCCAAAACGTAAGTGCTTATGCCTCAATCCCAAAGTCAGTATTCTTTGGGCTTGATGATAGGTGAGTGTTTACTAAAACATTTCTTACGCTCTCACCTAGCATTATAATCTAATATTTCAACTTCTAGGAATGCCGGGTGGTATGACTCCGGGCCTGGATTTGGACAGCGGGATGACTCCTGGTGGTCTCAGTCACGGAGGGTTGACGCCGACAGGCTTGCACCACGGCGGTATGACACCAGGTTAGTACTACCATCATAATATAAGGCTAATATATAACATTAATATACAATAATACAGTCCACTTAGTACTGCATGATGAAGGGAGATTGCCCGGTGTAGATTAATAAGCACTTTGGGCACCCAAATGGTGGAAGGCCAACCAGCATAGCTGTAAAACCTAAGTCAAGACATTGAGCATAATGGATTGGAAAGTTGTTATCCCAATCACTCTGTTCACCCATCTCTCGACGTAGTTTTTGGTGTGATAGATGATATGAATCAAAAAAGGGAGTGAAAGACTTGATTATATCTGACCGATATTATTAGAAGAGGAAACATACTGTGCCCACCCCAGACGAACAGAGAAGGAAGAAGAATTCTAATTTATTAATGATTGATATTACTAGACTTAGTACTGCATAATCATTAATAAATTTGTTCCTGGCTAAAACGTTTATATTAGTTGATTAAAATAATTGTCTAGTGTTTGATATATTTCCATATATAAAAATTTGGAATATTTTTGGGTAATGAAAAATTTATTCTCTGACAAATTTCCACGACTGTGACAGGCGGTCTGGACCACGGCGGTATGACACCAGCGGGCCTGCACCACGGCGGTATGACACCAGCGGGCCTGCACCACGGCGGTATGACGCCGGCCGGCTTACAACACGGCGGCATGACGCCAGCCGGACTGCAGCACGGCGGTATGACGCCCGTGGGCCTACACCACGGCGGCATGACGCCCGCTGGTCTTCAGCATGGAGGGATGACTCCATCGGGTAGTTATAACTTAGATATTTTTATTTGGTTGTAACAAATGACATTTAACATAGTGCCGTTATGAACAACCAGTTCCTCCATAAACTGTTATATTTGAAATGTTAAATAATGAAAATTATACAATTTTATAGCTTATTGTTAGTATTATCGCGTCATTATACGTAGTTCTTTTTGCTTTATATCTATTAATAATTAAAAAACTAAAGGAAGTACTACAGTAGTCGTAACTTTAAAGGGCTGGTGATGATGATTTGTTGCTTACACACTTCACTCATTGTGATATAATAATTTGTTGTGTGTGTAGGGTTACAGCACGGTGGTCTTCTACAACACGGGCTGGACCAAATGCCTATGCTTCCCCAGCTGGGAACCGAACCTGCGTTACTAAGGGCGCAGACCATGCCGCCTGTAGATCCTATGATACACCCGCTGCATGACCACCCCGAGTACCAGGTAACCACATCATTTATGCGTTATTGCTGGGCGTCTTTGTTTGAAATTAAAACATATTAAGAAATACGTAAGTATGTTACATTACAATACGGCTGTCTATACTACTCCGCCAATCAGCCTCACTAGACAAGTGGTCAATCTATTCGAACAAACACAATACAAATTACAGAGACATCATGGCGACCGTGGTGTCAAATGTAAGAGAATCTGTCAAAATTTTACATTTGTATTCGTTCGAATAGCCTGGGCACTTGTCTTAGACCTCCAGAACGTATTAAGCCATCCATCGGATACCCTCGCCATGTAGAAAGCTTGAGTTTGCTTTTTATAATTTCAAATTACAATTATGACAAAGAAGAAGTCGGATATTTTTCCTGATGCGGGACTCGACCCGCGTCTTCTGCAATCTGGGCGGCTGCCTATATCACTCGGTCTACCCTTGCCGAAATTTCTCAAGTTCACATTGTAATTTCGCCACGGATTGCGGAAGACCGCATCATTTTTAAATCTCGCTTCTGGGTGTAATTTTTCCGACTTCTTTTTCTTTTGAATAACTTTCCTAACATTTACGTAATGTATTCGATTTTAATTTTAACATTATTTAAATGTTAGAAAAATTAGTACAAAGATTTTAGAAGTTTGAAATTTATTTCTACATTGCGAGGGTACCCGTTGGCTTACAACGTGAAGTGTAAAGGTTAGAAGAATTTCGGCAAGTTAATCAGTGTCTTGGGTGGCCGAGCGGTCAGGCACCTGCCCGGATAGCAGCGGACGCGGGTTCGATTCCCGCCTCAAGATCATAATTTTTCGAAATTCTTTTTCTAACCACTAAAATTTACGTAATGTTCAAATTATAATCAACAGTTAGCTAAAGTTGTAGATACTTTCCATATTTTTGTTCAGTCATGCTTTGAATTCAATTCATTAGAATTTTGAGTAACGACCCTGTTTATTATAATCATCATAGGGATCTACAATTATTATTATGTACACACATAGATCGTGATTTTGATTATCATCATATTCACAATTAAACAATATGCAAGCTGATTTCCTTCTTTGCCTACATTAATTTCACGTGATTGCATTTAAATTATACGTTTTCCACAGAGCGGTATGAGCATGACCAACTTAGGGTACGACGACCAGCACGGACATCACAGTCCACAACACGATTACGACCTACCACCCACGCCTGAAAACGTAAGTCGATTCTCGCATCTACATTTTGATTACAAATATTATGATATCGTCTCCGAACAGCGACTATCGCTCAATCGTCATCAGTCATGAACTATTGACAAAAAAGATAACTGCCCCTGCCTGCTTATGACTCTGTAGGGTCGGCATAACATGACTTCCCCTTTCATTCTCTTCTGTCAGATGTTACCTCAGTACGAACTCCTTTCATCCTCATATCATTTATTACACAATCTGTCCATCGCTTCTTCGGTCTTCCTCTTATTCGGGTTCCATTCACATTCATATGATCCATACTTATAATTTTTCTTGTTACATGACATTCATTCGTCTTCCATGCTAGCCTGGGAGCGAAAGAATAACATGGAATGAGCCACCCTAGCAGTGTCGTAAAAGTCGACTTACTGCCGCACAGACGTCAATTAACGATAATGAGTACTAACTGCCGCACTCAGAGACGTCAATTAACTTTAATGAGTGTTTAACGTCAAAAAAATTAATTTAAATCTAGACCGCAGACCCGGCAAGAATAGAGACTAATTTTGAATTGTAAATTTTTTATATTGAGTACTCATTAACGTTATTTGACGTCTCTGAGTGCGGCAGTAAATGTCAAAAAATGACAACTCAAAACTAGTAGAGATTTCCCCGTATCACATTAGGGCACCCGAATGGTGGAGGGCAAACAGCATACAACAGCATACTCAAGAGGCTTGCAGGCGGCCGGCTGTAAAACCTAAGCCAAAACCTTGAGCAGTATAGATTGGAATGTTTGGAATGCATACCAAGCACTCTTTCCGGTTCGGATCCCTAAAAATAAAACGTGAAAGTGATGAAAGCCGTCGTTTTATTTAAGAAGTGCTTACATCAGATACTCTGACAGACACTATTGCCAAAAAGCCTATATCAGACTTCAACAATTCATAGACAGAAAACGTCTTGAGCAATTTTTTTTAACAACACCGTGTATAATTATTTTGTTATTTGCGTCCCAGGCGGAAGATGGGTCACGTGAAGCGGGAGAAACTGATGAGCAGTTTGAAGAACGCGTGCTGAACCGACGCGCCGCACAGCTGTTCAACGTCATGCGCCCGCGCATCGCCGCTGGCGTCACCCTCGCGTTTTGCGACCTCGCACCGCCCCATAACACTAGGAAACAGGTGACGTACTTGGTTTTATTTAGAGATAAAGTCAAGATAGGTTCTAGACAGAGAAAAATAGTCAAGATAGTTTAAATAGATCCTTATGAACACTACCCATTTATAGCAGGTGGTATTATGTACTATAACCCCTGAATACAGAAACGCTACTCAAATTTAGGGGACTGCTTAAAAAGTTAAGTGGACATTACCTGTCAGAATTTGTATGAAAAAAACGTCAATTTTGACAATACTTAAATGTTAAGCAGGACTCAAACTTTGAATAGCGTTTCTGTATTCGGGGGTAAGCTCCTTTTTATCGGGTCAGCCGAGGGTTTCATTCAACTCGGTACATTAGCCCGACGGGGGAACTTCTGGGAGGTGCTCCACGGCGCCTTATGACGGACGTCGCGGTTCGAAGACGAGCCCACCAAGGCGGGCAGGAGTGTATGGGGGACACAAGGGATCCAAGGCTCTGCTATTACCCTACGTGCCCGGCAACGCGAGGAGAGGTGGTCACCCAGGGAGAATAGTAGAGAGCAGTGGATAATAAGGGAACGACATAACCCTGAGTCCCACAAACCTCTCGCGGAGAACCGGAAAAAAAATCAAACAATAGTTTTGACGTGTCAAAATACCGCTGTATGTCATTATTACAAAAAATACTAGTCGAGTCACCCCAGATAATTAATATTATTACTAATATGTAGGGTACTTTTTAATCAAATTTTATTTTACAGGTCGCCCAGAAATTCTATAGTTTACTTGTCCTCAAAAAACATCAAGTGCTGAAATTGGAGCAGAGCGAGACATATGGACCTATTACAATTAGCAGGGGCAACCAGTTCGAAACTGAAGCTATCTAAATAATAGTATTATGTTACATAATAATTACTATTTATATGTAAAATAATATATGATCCCTGAGTGCAGCAAATAAGATGTTGCACTCATAGAACATAATTAGCTGGAAAAAGAATATCAGGAATATTAGATTGTAATAGTTCTAAACAAAAAAGAGCTATTAAGAGTATTTCGGAAGAATTAGCTGTAATACTAGATTATATGGAACTAGGTGGAGCCAAAAATAATTGTGTAAGTTGGCCTTATGATTCGAGTTCACTGAAATATTACTTTCAACGTTTGGACCAAATAATATTACGAGTGTTGATCTCATACAAAAAAAAGATTGTGTAACAGAGGTAATACTTTTCCTTGCACTCGAATCACGAGCGAATGCGACAGTCTTGACTTTGGAATTATATTAATTGACTATTAGAAAATGTCTTATTTTATTTTGCTTTCATGAAATTTTATGAAAATTAAAATATAGCAACTGGAATTTTCATATTGAGGGGTTCATATCAATCTTTGTATCGGATAACCCTTAAGCAAGAGTTGTCTATAATTTGGTACATAAGTAAATTAGTTATTGTTGTCGCCTTATCGTTGTTTAAAGTTTCCAATAGATTAAATAAATATGTTACTGTCCTATGAATCGCAAATTATGTGTATTTTTGGTGCGCAACTGATGTGTCTAGAGAAAAATGAATATTATGTTATGACTTATTATTATTATTATACATATTTATAAAGGGGTAGCTCTTCTCAAGGAAGTGTAGACATTAATCTTCTTTTGTTGTGCCTTGTTAAATTAGTTTATAGTTTCACAATACAATGTAAATTTTGCTAGGATATTTAATTAGTTTGCTACTGTGTGTTTAGAGTCAGTACCTGTAATCTTAAGTTTAACAGTGCCTGACTACAAAAGTAAAATTTTAGTTAAAATTAGATATACATATTAATGGAAATGATGTACAAGTCTACATAAGTGATGTCTACAAACACCAAATATTTTAACGCCCGCATCAATGGTTGGAGTAGATAATGTTCACTGTTTTATACGAGCGTGGAATATTGTATGTAGTGTGTGAATGATTTTAGTTTTTACATTTCTTTGAGAAACTTAAATATTTATATTGTGTGCTGTAATTATTTGCAAAGTGAGTGTGAATTCTACAATGATGCAGGATGATATTCATTTTGCCTTCACACCCAGTCTAAATTTAGAAATTCTAAAGTGTAATGCATTAAGAATGCCTAGACATCATGATTTTTTATTTAGCAATCATTTTTATAACACTTAATAGGGTTTACTTCCTGTTCACAATTTATTTGTGGGAGTACTTGAATGCTTTTTAAAACATATTTGTAATAAAATTGTTGATAATAAATTAGTCTTCATTTCCCTTAGTTCATCATAAAAAACCACACAACCTATATGTACTAAATATTCACACAACAAAGTTAATGTTTAATAATACTATGCATATTGACAAAGACCACGCAGGCTTAAACAGGATCTCGATACCAGCTGAGAGATTTTTGTTATCCTTAAGCGATCTAAAATACTAACCCGAGGAGCTCGCTAGCACAGTGGCACAGCGTGCTTGGCCTGCGATTGCGTAAACTAAGCAATTTCGCGGGGTGAGGCATGGCGACGCAATATCGCCGAAACTCGTTCGACGCGTTTAAGCTTCTGGACTGGAGAGGATTAGGCATCAATATAAACGGCGAGTACATTACTCGCCTTCGCTATGCTGATGATTACGTAGTCATGGCCGACCTTGGAAAACTTGGGCACAATGCTCTATGATCTCAGTAGTCTCCCAACAAGTGGGTCATAAAATGCAAAAATCCATGTCATCCAAACTCCCATGTCGTACCCACTACTGTACAGGTTGGAAGCTCTACAATGGAAGTTGTTGACGATTACCTGGGACAAAGAGTCCAACTTCATCATTCAGCCGAGAGACGCCCGCTGTTGGGCATAGGCCTCCCCCAAGGATCTCCAAACTGGTCTGTCCTGCGCTGCCCGCATCCAGCGGCTTCCCGCGACCTTCACCAGATCGTCGGTACACCTTGTGGGGAACTTCCAACGCTGTCTCCCGGTGCGTGGCCCCCATTCAAGGACCTTTCCGCCCCAACGGCTGTCAGTCCTCTCAATGTTCCCCTTAAAGTCCGCAATTCTTCGGGCTATGTCAGTGACCTTAGTTTTCCTGCGGATCTCATCATTTCTGATATGATCACGCAGGGAAACACCGAGCATAGCCCTCTCTATTGCCCTTTGAGTGACTTTGAGCCTTCTTATAAGGCCCATTATAAGCGGCCACGTTTCGGTGCCGTAAGTCATCACTGACAACACACGCATTGAAGACCTTTGTCTTTAAACACCAGTAGGCCTAGCACGGGCACGCGTACAAGTCTCTCTCCACCACTTGACAGATGACAAAACCTGTATCTCCACGGGAGTAAGCACGGCGTCAATGGAGAGAATTGTTTTTTAACTTTTTGACATAATATTTGGACTGTTTCTTAACTTCCTTAGCATGGCGTCACTTTTATGGAAAACATATTTCCACTTTTGACATTTTAAGAAGAGCAATTTGTCTCTGAGCTATTGAGGTGGTGACAAAGATAGGTCTATGTGATTTATTCGATATTCCCGATTATTCCCATTTAATTTTTGCATATATTAAATGAGTGTCAGTTACCTAAACTATCCAGGGGTTATTTTAATTTACTAGTTATGAGAGGATTTGCTTCTAACTCTAATGAAAAAATAAAATAAATTAAATATTCGTCACCAGCCCTTTAATGTCTATTAAAGGGAGATTAGGCCATAACCCACCACGCTAGCCCAGTACGGGTTGGTGGATTTTAACGACTGCAGATGCAGCCGGGACCAACGACTTGATGTACTTTCCAAAGCACGGAGGAACTCGAGATAATAAATTTTTGGTCACCCATCCAACGACCGGCCTTAGCGAACATGGCTTAGTTTAAGCAATCGCAGTCCAACCGCGTTTTGTCACTGCGCTAGCGAGCTCCTCCAAATTAAAATATGTTAAGTACTCATTAACGTTATTTGACGTCTCTGAGTGCGGCAGTTAATGTACTATTAACAATATTTCAAGTCAAATAGAAAATCAACAAAATACAACAAAGTTCAATTATCAACTGTCATTTCAATGTCATATGTTCTGACTTCTCATTATCCTAACAATGTTAAAAGTTACAAGATTCGAATAAAATAGTGCAGCTGCTACGTATTTTTATTTTGGTTAGCAACATCGTAGCTCTATTGGTAAAGATCGGGTTCAGTCATTCACTCTTTATTCGCTTAGATTGGCGGCACTGTCGGGAGAACTTTATCACTGGGGGGGGGGGGGGGGGATAAACTAGTATCTCCCTTTTGCCATGCTAGCTCTAGAGAAAGAAAAGGGGGATTGAGAAAAAAATGTCTACTCCCCGGGTGACATATCTCCGCGTCCCGTGCTAGGCCCGCAATAGTGTTCTGTGCAATCGAGGAATAGTGTGAACAGTGAATGTGATATTGCGAGGGCGCAGATAATAATAGGTTGGGGAAAAAGTTTCTTCGCATTTTTTAAGAAAATTGAAAACATTTTTTAATATAGTTTATTCACATTTAGCTAAAGTATGTAGGTACCATTTTGTTCGATAACTTGCCACCTTGTAGGTAGGGACATGATCCCATTGCTATAGAAATTTTGGGACTTCTGGTCAAAATACCGCGACAAGTGGTTTTGGCAGTCCTCTCGTGATGATAATCTGACACTGCCTAAAGAATTCTGAAGAGACGAAACAGGTGGAAATCTGAAGGTGCAAGGTCAGGACTATACGGCGGATGCATTAACACCTCCCAGCCAAACTCTCTTAATTTTTGCTGAGTGGCTAAAGATGTGTGAGGTCTAGCGTTATCATGATGAAAAACCACACCCCTTCTGTTGATTAATTCCGGCCGCTTTCTCTCAACTTCTTGCTTTAATCTCATCAGTTGTTCGCAGTAGAGTTCAGAATCGATGGTCCTGCCTGGTGGTAACAGCTCATAATGAATAATGCCCTTCCAATCCCACCACACACACAGCATCACCTTGTTGCGGGTTAACCCGGGTTTCGCCACAGTCTGTGAAGCCTGACCGGCCTTTGACCACGACCATTTTCGCACGTTCTTGTCGTACGTGATCCACTTTTCATCACCAGTTATCAGCTTCTTCAAAAATGGTTCGGTTTCATTACGTCGTAATAAAGAATCACAAATGAGTACACGGTTCATTAGGTTTCTTTCAGTGAGCTCGTGAGGTACCCAAATATCGAGCTTTTTTGTGTACCCAGTTTTTTTCAAATGCGCCAAAACTGTTTTGTGGTCAATTCCCAGTTCTTTAGCTACGTCGTAACTACTGACATGCCGATCTTGCTCCACTTTTTCAAAAATGGCATCCATTTTATCTGTAATAGGGCGACCAGAGCGACGTGCATCTTTGACATCAAAATTTCCGGATTGAAAACGCTTAAACCAAATTTGTGCTACTCTCACAGACACTGCACTAGGTCCATAAACATCGCAAATTTTTTTCGCGGCTTGCTTTGCATTTTTACCTTTTTTGTAGTAAAATTTTAAAATGTATCGAATTTCTTCATTAGATTCACTCATCTTGGCGGTACGAAAAACAAATGAAAATCACACATTTTCCTAATTTGAATTTGGAATTATGTTCTTTAAAATTTAAACTTTCAATGATACCAAAACCAGCCAGATACAAATAGTATAGCCAAAGAGATTTTATTACAAGTTTATATATACTATAATGCGAAAAGACTTTTTCCCCAACCTAATACATTACCTATTTGGCTTGGCACCGACTTCAGAGTTCGGTAGATACCTACACCTAGCACACATTTACATTTACAATCAAAATCGTTGTCAGATCACTTAACGATAGTCATTTGTTTATTTTTTATTATTTGTTTATTAAATAGCTCAATTTCCTGGAAGGAAACATTCCTTTATTTTTAAAAAGAAAAATAACGGAGGTGTTTGGCGCGTTTCGTGGTGTCAGTCAGATTTATTTTCAACAATTTAAAAATTGTTACAGAGTGGATTTTGTGCATTAAAAATCGTGTTATTATGCACAAGCATTCGTGTTGATGTGCAATTATGCAGAATCATCGAAAATAAGTCTCATGATGTGTTTGATGTTGTGGTGAAGATCACTATAAAAAGTGGTTTTATCCATTTCATCAAGTACCATCATTAACTCTGTTACCATTCAATTCGCGCCAAGCACTCCCTAGATGCGTTAAAATATGTGCCACCCATATTTTAACGTAAAATTAATTTCATTCATACTTTTCACCCACTCATTATTTCATATTGCCGTGTGGTGACGGCATTGCCGTGTGGTGACGGCAGAGTAGAATACAATTGTCACCACCCCAAATCTCTACCGTGGGTGTCGTACGAGGCGACTAAGGATAAATTAGTGATGAGGAATGGGCAGCAGCGTTTCTCTTATACCACCTAGCAATGTACTGCGACACTTTTGTGCCCGATATATGGCAATAGGCTCGCCACCTATTACATGGGACCTAACATAATTGGCGAAACGTGGGTGCTAGCTCACCTCTGCCTACCCCTTCGGGGATATAGGCGTGATTTATGTATGTATGTATTATTTCATAAGACTACAGATAAAATATACACTAAAGACTTGGCTGTATGGGCCCTTTGCCTTCCCTAAAATATAGGGAGAATTAAAAATAAATAAATAATAATAACTGCAATTACAGATTTCTCAAAAAGATTACCTGATCCGGGAATCGAACCAACAAAAAAAATAAAAAATTACCCTCGCCATTTTATTTTACTAATTGATATATACTTTTTACATAGCTAACAGTTCATGTTTTCTTTGATATATGCTGTCACATCAGCGTGACATATTTGATTTGATTATTAGAAGAGCAACTAATAAAATGTGTATTACGATTAATTCCTAGTATTTATTATTGGCGACGATGGAGGAAGAATTAAAACAATTAAAGCGTAATCGCGGAGCCGTTCACGGCACATTAACACGATTTTACAACTATGTAAGTACGAAATCTACACTACCAGAAGAAGAAATTACAATTCGATTACAAACACTACAAGAAAATCTAGAAAAACTGCACAAATTCCAAGAATCTATAGAGAAATACGTAGACGATGAAGACTTAGAAGATGAAGCAAAATACAGACATGCATACGAAGAACTCGCGATATCTATAAAAGTGAAACTGCTTAACCTGAACACGTTATATCAACAAGAGAATCAATTTACACAGTTAAACAACCCTAGCACGAGCTCAGCCCAACATAACGTCACCAGCCCAAAGGTTTTTAACCCTAAAATACCATTTCAACCACTAACCGATAATGAAACATTTAAAAATTTCGTCAGCAGATTGGAATTACACTTACTTTTAAATAATGTGAAGGACCCGAAGTTGAAAACTTACACTCTTCTTTCGGCACTAAACCCGGAACTTCATGAACAAACGTATAATTTATGCTCACCCGCTGACCCAAAAGAGTTGAGCTTTGAAGAACTTAGTCAAATTATTTCTGAATATATAGAACCAACACCAAGCATTTGGACATTACAACACAAATTCATAAATAGAATGCAAAAGGAAACCGAAACTACTGCAAATTACGCGACAGAACTAAAAAAATTAACTAATAACTGCGAATTTAACTGTCTCAGCTGTAACAAATCCATCGCAGAAAATTTTTTATCGCTTCAATTTTTACGTGGAATACGTGATAGCGAAATTAGAACTCGAATACTGCAGGAACGAAAAATATTAAGATTTTCTGAACTAACGAATTTGGCATCGGCAATGGAAATGGGAAAAAATGAAAACAACGATATAGATAAAAACTCACGCCACCAAGACTCAATCTACAAGCTATCATCAAATAGGACAAATTCAAATTCGAAGAACCAATCGCAACCTGTCACAAGCAACTCTCATCAAACTCCCATAACTGTCAAAGACTTACATGGTAAATGCTTTCGATGTGGAAAAAATGATCACCGTTCGAATGAATGTGGGTGCATAAACGAAATATGTTTTAATTGCAAGAAAAAGGGCCATCTTGGTAGAGTATGTCTGCAGAAAAGGAAAATTACAAACAACGTTAATGTATTGGACGACTCAAATCAAGAATATGATGAATTATGTGACATTAACGTAATTAGATCTGAAACCCCAGGAAAATATATGATTACAATCAACATTGAAACTGCTAGGTTACCGATGGAAGTGGATACTGGAGCGGCACTGTCATCGATGTCATTCAAACAATTCAAGAACTTAAATATAAAGAACGATATATTTGAAACGGACGTTAGAATGAAGACCTATACTGGAGAAATCATAGAACCTATGGGAGTAGCCTTTGTAAACTGCAACTATGGCAAACAAAAATTTTTTGGGAAGCTGTACATTATTAAACAAGATGTTGAAGCTATATTCGGTAGAACTTGGATTAAAGAGATTAAACTTAACCTAGCTGATATAAAATCTGTATCTATAGAAAAATACCCAAAACTAGATGACCTACTAAAGGAGTATACATCGACAGTCTTCAAATCAGACCTAGGTAAAATACCAAATTTTAAAGGACATTTAAATTTACAAGATAATGTACAGCCAATCTTTATCAAACCACGTAGAATCCCTTACGCACTTAAAGAAAGAGTAGAAGAGGAGATCGACCGACTCTGTTCGCAAGGAGTCATCACTAAGGTTGACAACTCAGAATGGGGCACACCTATTGTACCAATCGTCAAACCTAATGGTAGCATTCGTCTCTGCGCGGACTACAAAATAACATTGAACAAAGTTATCAAAGATGAAAACTATCCAATACCAA
This sequence comes from Cataclysta lemnata, assembly GCA_963931975.1. Lineage (NCBI taxonomy): Eukaryota > Metazoa > Arthropoda > Insecta > Lepidoptera > Crambidae > Cataclysta > Cataclysta lemnata. Next base: position 3,469,693 of record OZ008339.1, read on the forward strand.
TAATCGAAGATCTATTTTCAGAAATGAATGGAGGGCATTTATTTTGTACACTCGATATAAGTCAGGCTTACCTACATATGGAAATGGACGAGGAAAGTTGTATCATGCAAACCCTAAGTACCCACAGAGGGACCTTTAAAGTTAACAGATTAATGTTCGGAGTAAAGGTTGCCCCTAATTTGTGGCAAAAATTTATGGATAGAACACTACAGGGAATCGAAGGAGTAAAATGTTTTTTTTGACGATATTTTAATACAAGGCTCATCTGAACCGCAACTTCTAACACGTTTACGACAAGTTCTTGAAAGACTAAAAGAAAACAACCTTAGAGTCAATATGAATAAATGTCACTTTTTTAAAAATAGTATTAACTACCTCGGCCATACCATAGATAAAGATGGACTACATAAAAATAAAGAAAAAGTAAACGCTATTTTAAAAACCGTACAACCCAGAGATATAAATGAATTAAGATCATTTCTGGGCATAGCTAACTATTACAATAAATTTATACCAAACTTAGCTACGATCACGAACCCATTAAATGAGCTGCTTAAAAAGAAAAAACGTTTTGAATGGACAAATGAATGTGAAAACAGTTTCTTAAAAATTAAACAAGAAATCACAAGCGACACTACTTTAGTACATTTCGACCCCCAGAAACCGATAACACTGGCCACAGATGCTTCACCTTTCGGACTCGGAGCAGTTTTGTCTCATAAATTCCCAGATGGAACCGAAAAACCAATAGCCTTTGCATCAAGGACTTTAACTAGCAGTGAAAAGAAATACAGTCAGATTGACAAAGAGGCCACTGCTATTTATTGGGGCTTAAAGAAATTTTTCCATTATTGTTACGGTAGAAAATTCACCTTAATAACTGATCATAAGCCGTTGACCTCTATATTTCATCCCAGTAAGACTCTTCCTACAATGAGCACTATGAGACTTTTCCATTATGCACATTTCTTGTCAGGTTTCAATTACGATATAAGCTTCAGAAGTTCATCGCAACACGCAAACGCAGATTTTTTATCACGATTTCCTGTCGAAAAAAGTGTAGAAGATAACAAAGATCAACATACTTCTTTTCAAATTGGACAAATCAATCAATTATCAATTAATCCTGGAACCATAGGAAAAGAAACATTGAAAGACGAGGAACTCAAACCCATACTTGACAAACTACGCACCGGAAGAAGTGTACAATCACATGGTTATCAAGACAACGAGCTCACTCTCCAAGACAACTGCATCCTGAGAGGCACACGCGTTATGATCCCACAATCACTTCGAAGTCACGTTCTAAATGAACTTCATGCAGGACATTTAGGAATTGTGAAAATGAAATTACTAGCTCGAAGTTTTGTCTATTGGAAGAATCTAGACAGAGATATTGAAAACCTAGTAAAAGCATGTCGACCGTGTAGACTACAACAGAATGAACCACCAAAGGTTGCTACTCACCATTGGGAGGAACCTACGAGACCTTGGCAGAGATTACATATAGACTTTGCGGGGCCAATTAGCGGCCACCAACTTTTCATTATCGTGGATCTCAGAGTAAATAGGACTGGAGTAGCCATTAGTCAATTTCTCGTACATATTTTTCTGCCATTTTTTGCGGGGGGTGAGGTTACTACTACACTGAATGCCAGCACACAGAAACAAAAACTTTTTGCGTATTTACAAACGCACACATGCATAATACGACACACATTTTTAAAATTCACGCACACATACTTAAAATAGTGTGTTAACGTTCTATTCAAACACACGAATGTCATTGTGTGAGTAGTGACATGACATAGCACGAGAATATCGATATCGATAAATCAGTTTCGTTCAATGAATGAATGCATTAATTTTGCGTTAGTATTCTTAAAGACTGGGAATTGTTAAATACTGGGAATCGGTAAATTTTAAGGGGAATCAAAAATCAAAATATGTGGAACTTAATAGGTAATAGTAAGGAAGCTGAGCGTGTAATTACCAGTTGCATACGACGTTTTTCAACACGATTGCGAGGAAAAACAAACTTGTGTTCTATAAAATCTTCTTCTATTGTTAGATAATTTCTGAAACTGAGACGGCTCAAAATTTACAGAACATATAGTATTTGTTCTTGTAAATGCCCAAGAGACGTGCCTATTACAAGCATCAACCCATTTTTTTCGTATGCTGTATTCTTTAGGAAAACTAGAAATTAGATGTTTCGGGAATGTGAAAGCTTACAGTATAAATATCAGCAATTAGGATACCAGCTAGGGGCAGAGGTATTTTTGCTTAAACTACACATACCGATCATTTCTGATTTTAATACTACAATAATATTTTCCAAAAGCTTCATTTATGTACGGAACACGGCCACATACCTAACTCCTAGTAAATAAAAGTATTGCTCTTGGACCACCGGGTTTTTTAAAGGAGCTTTTAAATATTAATAAAAAATAAATTTAACTTAAATGTTGACAATGACATTTAGCTATCATCATACCAAATGTCATCAAAATCCGTCTCGTAGTTTATGAATGATGCGTGCACAAACATACATACAGACAGACAAAATGTTAAAAAAATTGAGATTTCACTTCGTCTTCTCTCATACATACATAAATAAATCACGCCTATATCCCCGAAGGGGTAGGCAGAGGTGAACTAACACTCACGTTTTGCCAATTATGTTAGGTCCCATGTAAAATGTTGCGAGCCTATTGCCATTTATCGGGCACAAAAGTCGCAGTACATTGCTAGGTGGTATAAGAGGAACGCTGCTTCCTATTCCTCATCACTGATTTATCCGTAGTCGCCTTGTACGACACCCACGGGAGAGATTTGAGGTGGTGACAATTATATTCTGCTCTGCCGTGACCACACGGCAATTACTAACATCATATATGCCATTTGGCTTAAGGTCGACTTGACCTGTTTTATTCTATATCTCTATAGTTTTATTCTAGGATTTCAAAATGAAAGGAACTTCAATTCATAAAAGTATCATAAATTTAATCCATATTAAAAAATGATCAATTTAATAGTCTGAATAAAATGCCGAAGTTAATGTATAACCTCAGGAACACAATGTATAGATTTAAATCATAATACATATTTTAAATTTAATGTTACTTTCATTCATTCATTCATTCATTACTCCCTCGTAAAATCGCAATATCGATGACGTGGCATCACTATTAATGAAGTGCAATTCAATTAGGGTTGCTGATTACAACAAAAAAAACAATTTGTGCTGTGGCTCGAAAAAAAATTTAGGTTTCTCAGAAATAATCGGCTGTGCTGGTACCTTTTTACCCTTGCTTATTTTATAAAGTCAGGGACGCTGTATATGCTACAGCATAGGTACTCTTAATGTTTATGAGCGCCGCCCAGCATGAATAAAGGGCAAAATAGTCTTATTCTTATTTTATTTTATTAATTCACTAATGATTTTATATTTCCATGTAGTGTGGCGAAAAATAAGCTTCAAGCGGTCGCAAAAGTGTAGGTAGGTATGTACTTAACACTAAACTAAATATAAACACGCAACGTATATTGTTAAAACGAAATTATAATTGGTAATTAATTAATACGAAATGACAAAATTACAATTATTTATTAACAACAAACTTTTTTAAATTATTGTCTAATTAATTGAAATGCGATAATGTTCAACCCTAGGTAGTCTCGTGGGGAGTGCGCTGGAAGATCGTTTGATGACGTCACGGCCGACTCCCCACGAGACTATGGCTCGAAATTTGAAATTGTAGTATGCTAAAACATGAAATTATGAAGTAAATAAATATCAAATCTTAAAAATAATACTTAAAAATGAAATGTGACGCCATCTTTTTGAATACTAGATGTTTTCGAATTTTTTTAACGCTAAAAAACAGCACAGGCAGGCATTTTAGTGGGAGCTCTGCACGGCAAGACGTTCTGATTATTGTGGTTTTAAAATGGCGGCTCAACTAGTTTTATATAACGCACAGGCATCCGATGCTTGTGCGTTTGGCAGAGGGGAATGTTAGGCAAAGGCTACTCCAGTTCTATTTACTCCGAGTCGTGGATTCATACACTAAATGGGTGGACATATTTCCAACGAAATCGACCACTAGTGGATGGTGTATAACCAAACTAAGGGACCTCTTTTGCACATTCGGAATCCCAGATACCTTAGTTTCGGACAATGGACGTCAATTCGTATCTACAGAATTTACGGAATTTTTGACAGCTACAGGAATCCTACACAGAACTTCAGCTCCGTATCACCCATCTACAAATGGACAGGCAGAGCGATTCGTCCAGACTATTAAAAGATCCCTAAAGTGTATGGAAGACCAACCAGGAACATTAATTGAAAAACTAATGACAGTAAAAACTCTCTTACGCAGGACCCCTAGTACGACCACGCAACAGACACCTTACGAATTAATGTTTGGAAGAAATATCAGAACCGATTTACATACGATGTTTTATAAGAATTCTACAAGACACACGGGGCAACTGATTACACCTATTAAAAAAAATTTTGGAATAGGAGATAGAGTGCAAATACGTTCCTACATGCCTAGGGGGAGGAGATGGGCGTTTGGTACCGTCGTACAAAAATACGGACTGCTGCATTACGATGTACGCACGGATGATGGTCAGATGTGGCGCCGGCATATCGATCAGATGCTCTCAGCTGCTGGAGTCGTCAACACGCACCACCGCTCATGAAATTTACGGCGGGGGACTGATATATACTTTTTACATAGCTAACAGTTCATGTTTTCTTTGATATATGCTGTCACATCAGCGTGACATATTTGATTTGATTATTAGAAGAGCAACTAATAAAATGTGTATTACGATTAATTCCTAGTATTTATTACTAATCGATGCAGTCAATGTTATTTATCGATATTTTTTTCTAAGATACATCATAAGGTCTTATAAATAAATAAAGAACATGAAATCTGAAGTTTATTTTACTTTTACTCTCAAATACTCAATCCTTACAAGAATCTTATTTTATTAGAATTGAGAGGTGCATAAACTAATATGGAAGAAAAATATCACCAAGCAAGAGGTTAGTAAATTTAACTAATAAATTCCATATCGAAAATGTGCAGATTACGATGTGGCCTCCGTATTAATGTTTTTTAAACCTCCCGACATTTACTAAGTTTTACACCATTTGCGCCATAACTTTTCTCGACGGTATTTGTCTATTAAGATACTTTTCACCATACCACTGAATAGCTAAATTGTAATATAGTGCGTTTCATCTTATAGTTCCTATGCCGTGATGATGGCTGCCCTGTCTGTCAAAACATCAACCCGTAAGTCATAGTTGCTGGTTTTTTTTATGTTTTATAGACAAACTGAGAAAATCATGCCCAAAACATAGAAAAGTGATGAAAGATTAATTGTGTTAAAAGCTAAGGTGTTTTGTGAACGAGAAAAACGTAAGGAGGTGCTGCATAATCCATATTAGTGTGTACAAGTTCGGATAGCCGCCATTAAATTGGGTTACCAGTATCAGTTTTATTCTCGGAGTAAATAGGACTCACACAATGATATTCGTGTGTTTGAATAGAACGTTAACACACTATGTTAAGTATGTGTGCGTGAATTTTTAAAATGTGTTGCGTATTATGCATGTGTGCGTTTGTAAATATGCAAAAAGTTTGTTTCTGTGTGCTGGCATTCAGTGTAGTAGTTACCTCACCCCCCGCAAAAAATGGCAGAAACATATGTACGAGACATTGACTAATGGCTACTCCAGTCCTATTTACTCTGAGGTTTTATTAAGTGTTTGATTAATAAATTAAATATATTTATTTCAGTTTAATAACTGTTAATAAATAGTACTAATAACGATTTAACGACTGACAAGAGTGAAGAAATGTCAAATGTAGACATGTTAGATGAACACAATTATTGTTAATCATAATAAATATAATATTTTATTAAAATTTAATCTTTTTTTATTTAATGAGTCTATCTTTCTTACGTCACTACAATTTATATTTATCTATCTAATTTCTTTCATACTAATAATGCTTATGACTTTCATAAAAAAACTAATATGCTACTACTTAGTACCGCGAGTAGTTATAACTAACATTATAAGATTGATGCATAATTATTTATATAGTTAATTGAAAAAAATCTCCCTGAATTAAAGGTAAGACAATAAAGTTGACATGGTATCATTTTCTTGCAATACTACCACCATGACGGCATAGGAACTATAAAATGAAACGCACTATAATTGTAGTTTAAAATGTATGCTTCTAATAAATCTAATTTATCTTGATACGCCAATATTTTAATAATTAATAATACGAAATACCTACTTATTAGATACGAAATGGTGGCAAATAAAACCATTAATAATTACCAAGATGTTCGTTCGAATTTCAAAATAGCCTTTAAAATGTCCACCGTTAACAAATTGTTCTATTTCAAACTTTCTTTTTTCAATTCCAATTACCAATAAGAATCGCGCGCTACAATAAAAAAATTAAGGATTTGACTTGATTCGAGAGTAAAATAAATGTTAGATGTTATTGTTTATCTGCCGCACTCAGAGACGTCCATTAACGTTAATGAGTACGTAATGTTAAAAAATGACAGTTCAAAACTAGTCGCTATTCTTGCCGGGTCTATGGTCCAGATTTAACCACCGCACTCAGAGACGTCAATTAACTTTAATGAGTATTTAATGTCAAAAATTTTCATTCAAATCTAGACCATAGACCCGGCAAGAAGAGCGACTAGTTTTGAATTGTCATTTTTTGACGTTAAGTACTCATTAACATTATTTGACGTCTCCGAGTGCGGCAGTTAATAGAATTTGTTGACAATTTTTGACATTAAATACTCATTAAAGTTAATTGACGTCTCTGAGTGCGGCAGCTAATCATTCAATTCCCAGTAGTACAACTAGTTGGGCCGAGGAAAGAACAACTCACTCGAGTTGAACTATTGGTAAAGATATTTCCCCGTAGAATAACCAGAACCATGGGTAACTTTACTTCTCCGTAGTACAACCAGTTGGACATCGCAGTTGTAGCACGGGTCGGGGTGTTCAATGCGTGTTGCCAGCTGATTTACGGCACCGAAATGAGGCCGCTTACAATGGGCCTTAGAAGTAGGCTCGGTGTTTCCCTGCGTGATCAAAATTGACAAGATCCGCAGGACTAAGGTCACCGACATAGCCCGAAGAATTACGGACTTTAAGTGGCAGTGGGCAGGGCACATTGCGAGGTGGACTGACGGCCGTTGGGGCGTAAAGGTCCTCGAATGGGCGGCCGCGCACCGGGAGACGCAGCGTTGGAAAAGTGGTACAAGGTGGACCGACGCTGGGAAGCCGCTGGATGCGCGCAGCACCGACCGGTTTGGAGATCCTTGGGGGAGGTCAATGCCCAACAGTGGGCGTCTATCGGCTGAATGATGAAGAAGTCACCAATTTTATTATTCACGCTAACTTTTTGCCAAACACGTTCTACGTCGAAAAGTTGAAAAAAGAACACAGATGCACATGTCAAGACTGTGTAGACCAATAAGCACCCTGAGGCAGCCGGATGGTGGCAGAGGGCAAACCAACATCCAAAGAGGGAAAGCGGTTTTCTCCCATGTGATGGATATGTGATTTAAAAGGGAGTGGGTGGATTTATGACGTGTCCGACATGAATGGAAGAGGAAACACTGCGACGCCGACCCCAGACACTAGGAACATAGCAGGGAGAAGATAAGACTATTTTTCCAAGGGAAACTATCGCTACTGGATATTTTGAGCCAAGCTTCTAGGGCCTTATGTATTTCCCCTATTCCAATTTCCATCTGACCCAATTATATTATATTGGTAGTGATAATTGGAAAAATGCTCCAATATCCCTGCCAATGTGGATAAAATCTGTAAGTCTGTCTACACAGACAGGGATGATAAATTAAGCCGAATCCAGACGTGTATAACGTAACACGAATTCTACGTTAGGACGGCACTACGAGCGTACATCCTAACATAGAATTCGTGTTACATAACACGTTACACTCGTCTGGGTCCGGCTTTAGGCGGGACTTATATTTGTAATAGGAGGGCAACAAACAAATGCATTAACTTGGTTTGTATCATTTAATCGCCCTAAAAATGTACATAACAGATGCCGACATCCTCGTACTGGAATAACGTTTTTTAAGTCGATGTCAATACACACACGCAATATACGCAAACACTGGCTTAATAAATACTGGCACCGACTTTTATCACGGTATTCTGCACCTATGCAACATGATTTCCACAAGTCTACAATACAGGATTAGAAATAATTGTAGATTAATGTTTACATACAATATTTTATTTGCAGATTTCTTTAAACTACATAATTAAATAAATTGCAATCCAGATGTTTCACTGGTAGGTGTAGCATTTTACACATCAGTCCTTGCATCACTATGAGGGTGAGGTTTCTACATAACAATTCCATAGCCGTTCCACTCCAAGATATTAAACACTGAAACCTCATAAATGTTGGATGGCAGTAGTGTTCTTAAAAGTAAAGAGCTTAGAAAGCAAACAGCAGCAGGAAGGCCATCATAAGACAGAAAAGACCCATAGCCTCAGACAGGGCAAAACCCAAGATGGCATATGAGAACAACTGCTGTTTCAGGGAGGGGTTCCTGGCATAACCGATGATCAATGATCCGAACACTGTTCCAATACCCGCTCCTGAAACATAAACAAAATAAATCATTAGTAGAATTCCTATAAACTAATTGTGAACTAACAAAGAGGTTACAAACTGGAATTACTATTGAAGCAGTTGAATATAACATTCCAGTAATACATTAACTAATGTGCAATTTAGGATTTTAATGTATAAAGATGCCTCAACCCTTAATCGGACAATCAAACTATTTTCTAGCAAGATATAAAATTTTAAGTTAAAATGATTTCAGATAAAATTATTTTTGATTAAGGATTTTTTTTAACCAATGAATAATGCTGATATTATATCACATTCCTCCTAACATAAGAAGCCACGTTTTTTTCCGTTTTCCTGACTGCATTCACAGTCCCTACCTCGCATCGGTCGTCAGTAAGGTTTGTATGGTGCTCATTTAAAAAAAGAGGCAGAAGTGGTTTTGACAGTATAAGGAGATTGTGAAATTAATATAAGTCTAACTATATCATTTGATAATCTGCTTCCATTTTGTAAAATCATTAAAATACAGGACTTATTTGTAGTAATTAGTTGTGCCACATGCTATGTAGGCTAATTTGTGTTATTCACCTGTGCCTAACACTTCAGGGATAAATTGTAAGTAGTGCTATACTATAACATGGTAAGCTTAAAGTATTTTTTACTCAATGACATCTGAAAAAGCTGTTCCATTAAGGGTTAAGGACATTGTAGGACATATTAGGGTCTACTAAGATATAACTAACAACAAACTACCAAGGACCACAAAACAGCTCACCTGTTAGCACTCTTCCAATCAAAATTATAGGAAATTATAAAATTGCACACAAAGACATGCAAATAAAAAATGTGTCCACAATAGCGAATATACACTGTACAAATCTTCATTTCCAAAACAGATTTAAAAGGCAAACAGCATAAGGAATGCAATCATCAGACAGAACAGGCCCATAGCTTCAGACAATGCAAATCCCAAGATGGCATACGAAAATATTTGCTGTTTCAATGAGGGATTTCGTGCATAGCCTATGATCAAGCATCCAAAGACTACACCAATTCCAATGCCTGCAGGAACATATATGTTATTAGCATTTAGCATATGTGTGATAAGAAATTTGGAAATGTGTTTGAAATTAATGTATGTTCTGGAAAATTTCAGTAGTCAATAGAAATTATAACTTTATACAGTTTAATTTAAGAGATTAAACCATATTAGCTCATCTCTATGACAATAGATAACTGAAATTTTAATTATAAATAAATATTTTTGTATTTTTTCGCAATTAAAATAAGAGTATACTATTATTTAGTTATATTTTTAAATTAATTTCAATCACACTTCTCTCAATGGTTAATCAGAGGTTAAGAATTTCAACAACATTCTGTTAAAATTGGTTTGTAATGTTTAAGATCAATAAAATCTGCATTGCAGTAGTGCAGTTACATAATGGAGATGTGCTTCATTTTTCTAAGTTGGTACCAATCACAAAATGTTAGTATTAATTAATAACAAAAAACCAAACACCTATTAGAAAAAGTTCAAACATGCAATAACATTATGTAATGGCTGTAACCTACCAGAACCCGCTACTCCGACTGTCGCTGCACCAGCACCAATAAACTTGGCAGCGGAGTCAATGTCCTTAGTGACAGAGGTGGTCTGGAAGGAGCGTACTGCCGAAAGCTGTGTGGGGGCAGCCACAATCTGTGTCTGCGAAGGAACTGCTGCCAATGGCCTGATCAAGGCTGTGTTGCTGAAGATCTGCAATTACAAAAAGAAAATGGTTTTATTTTAGGATTTCTGCAAACAAATAGTTCCCATATTCTATAACATAACCTGATTAATATGACAATCCTATTGATCATAAATTTGATTATTATTTTATTAGGTTACATAACATCCTTGTTAGGTATAAGACCAGTAATATAAGGAATTTGAATGTTTTGTTTTTAAGTTCCATTAGGATTTGCCTCAATTCTGCAAGGCTGAACTGCAACTTTTTGTACTAATGAGAACAATATTGAAGTACAGGGTCAAAATAATAATAATAAGAATAAAGGTATATTATGTAATAATACTTACAGCAGACCTGGCTGCAGGGGCGATTAATCGGGCAGCAGACAACATTTTGTGGTAATTTAGGTGCGGCGAGCGACAACTGAAAAAAACAGTAGCACTGATCAGATCGCGGAGGGTTACTTAGCTATTGTTAGTCTTGCTTGCTTAGGTGTTACGGGTGATACGAGTCAAAGAGGCTGAAGACAGATCGGTACTGTCAAATGGACCTGGAACTTGGGTTACGTAATTTTGTCAATATGTGATCTACACACAAGCCCTTACACAGTGCAGAATATAATATTAAAATAAGAGATTCAGTTCTTTTAAGAACTAAGCTACAGGATCTGATAGATTACTGTTAAATTTCACGTAAATTACGCAAACAGAAAATGGCCGATGAAGAGCCGACAATTTTTTTGTTTTACTGACAACTTACAGTTTCACCAATAAATATTGACACTATCACACACTTTATACCCAAGGTAATTGATTTCCACACAATTTCTTTTATGATGGCTTCAAATTTTTACACTTTTTCGCGATTGGTTTTATTCACAAAATTTTACCGCACTTACTTACCAAAGAACACCGAATGGAAGGAGACCGGCCTTTGGAATGTTCGTTCAATATCTGACAGCAGTGAAGTCAACCAAGTAAAGATTCCGATTTACCATTGGACAGAAGGTGACTAAGTTCCGTTCGGCGCAGCCAACATCGATTGATCGGCGCGAATGACGATAACATACAAACCTTTTATTACGAAATGATATATTTCCCTCATAGGTTAGTAGGACATATTTTAAAAATAACTTAATTAATTTATATTTTGTTTTACATGTAAATATAATACATATTTATAAAATTTTGTCTCTCGATAACAAAATAGATTCATTAGCACAGTTTCCCATTTGACTAGTACTACATTTTTATCCGACATGGCGGTCTTCATGATAAACATATGTAAATTTAATGGTTGTGGAATAACATTCCCAAGATTATCTGATCTAATAGAACACATAGAAGATACTCATATTGGTAAGCTTTGCTTTTTTGTGATAATTATCTTTTAATTTCATTGCGCTGCTGGTCTTTTAACTCGTGACCCTATCATGGCAATGTACGCCTTATCAATCCTGTTATGTTGTCTACATTGATTATGTATAAATAACTATGATTTTTAAAGTTAGCGGGAAAATTACAATATTATTTTATAAAAAGTTACTGCGTGCGTGTGCGACTGTAAAATATATTATTCTTAGAATACACAACACAAAAGTTATACTATTTATTAAAATTTAACTAGAGATTTATATAATTAGGTCCACTCTGCCCACTGGGAACAAGGTAAGAAGAAAATTTAGTACGTAATAATACAAAAACACGATTTTCGATTGGAGCTAGACAGGACTCCAATCGAAAATCGTGATTGTATCGTTATTACGTAGGTACTACATTTTCTTTTCTTCTTGCCTTGTTCCCAGTTTATCTGGGATTAATATCATGTATCAATAATATCGGTCAGACGTCATCAAGCCTCTCGCCTTATTTCGTCCAACCTCGACTGGTCTCGGTAGACCTCCATTTGTTTGTAGTCGGTTTTTTTTGCGCCCGAGTCAAAGGATTTGATTGAAATCGAAGTACGGCGCTGCCGGGCAACTAAGTTCCTCGCGAAGTTGAGCGAGTGTACGACGACGTACCTACTTCGGACAACTTTCCCTAATACTTCGATCGGCGAGGAACTTCGCGAGTAGTCTGGAGGGGCTTTAGCCCGGCCGCACACTATCAGAAACTTCTATTAGAAAAATTCTGACGCTCGCCGGAAGGCACTCTCTGCATACATTTTGTATTAGATCCCGCACACTGTTAGAAAAATTCTGATCGTTCGTCCACTTCTGATGCACGCCGGATGGCACCTCAGCCGGACGTAAGAATTTTTTCTGACGGAAATGGCGGAAGGCGTGTGTGCCATAGATTCTCTCGCTGTCCACCCGTGGACGCCTTTGACCGAGGTGATCCGGAGGCGTTACGGAGTAGATGTAGTGAGCGAACATCCATACAAAAACCCATTTATATAGAATACCTACCTACCAACTGCGGGAGGCGAGGCCGGGTGCCGGGAGGCTCTAATGAGCGTTAACTTTAACACTTAGTACCTTCAGTTCTCACAATGAAAGTCATGGATAGTAAACATTTTTTTACTTATCTCTTACTATACCAAAGTGCCTAAAATATTGAATAATTAAATGTTCAAAATCTCAGTATTTGTAAGACAGCGAAGAGTAAATGGGCCCAGCGTTCTTTTTATATTACCTAGCTAGCACCTTATATACTGCGACTTACGTTACGTGCCCGTTAGATGGCAATAGGCCCTCCCCCTATTACTTGGGTGGGACCTAACATAATTGGCAAAACATGGGTTCTAATTCACTTTGCCTATCCCTTCGGGGATAAATATGCGATATTTGTGGAACGAGAAGTCAAAAACATGGTAACGAAAGAGAAAAAAGAGAAGAAAATGTTCATAATTCCACAATATTAACTTTTACAGACTGAGACATACTGTGCACTCCACTATTCTCCCTTGGGTAGGTCGATTCGATGGATAGCGTCTTGACGATTCATAACTCATGAGCGTAGTAATCAATCACACCAGCCCGGCTAGCATGACCAATGAGACACTTAGTTAAGTGGCTTTGAACTGTCAAAAATCTATGGAGTTTGGACAGTTCAAAGCGATAAATGGCTATTATCATATATAGTTTCGTTAGTCATGCTAGCCGGACAGATATAAATAAAGAAATTTTTTATTTCCATTTATTCTCAGATTTAGATCCGGCTGTGGTTGAACAAAAGGAGGCGTCACAGCCAGCATGCATCCCCCTGAGCTACGTACTGCGTTTCTTTACCGAAACATCCAAAAAGGAGATTCACAGCCATCCGCCGCCTCCCGACGTCCGCCGCCGCCTGTTGTCTACTCCAAATACTCCATCTATCATGAGCACTACTCCTACTGGTGTGTACTTTTTAGGATTCAGGCTAAGAGCTCGCTATATGAACCCTTTAGCGCCAGCACTTTCAACTGGTCGTTGACTATTGGCACGGACCGATTCGGACTACTATATTTGGATATCGTCGCAGGTCGCCATGGCAATACTTACCAAATCGTTTAAACAATTGAGGCTTAAAAAGAGGATGAGGAACATGGCTTGACAACAAATATTTTGTTTCTTCATCATTGATCAATGAAGACAAAAGAGTAGAAGTAGTTTGCTCATGTTTGTCACGCTACCAACACACAATAGCACTTGGCGAATAGACGGGAACATAGATGCTTTGGTTGATTTAGTCAGCTGGTTCAATTGTAGTTACATATTACAAAACGTATAGGTACTATGATCTTTGAAATGAATATGAGAATTACGTCAAAAAACGAATATCTCTTTTGTGTATTTTTGTGTGCGATGGAGATTTCAATCACTTAAACCCTTTTTTCTGTTTTGCGACTAAACGAACTTTACACACCTCCCAGGATTTGAACCCGGGGCTACCAGAGCGTCACCTACTGAACAAAACCGACTTAAATTTTACTTGGTAAAATCTTGACTGATGTTGATTTATGAAGTAATAAAGTACAGACGTGATGCTTGGAATTCAAATGCCATGTTTTACAGGGAGTGAAATGGACGAAGAGGATGTGGCCAGTCCTTCAAGTGACAGCAACGATTCCTGGACTACGGTCGAAGAGTACAGCTCCGAGTTCATACTGCAGTATGGTATCAAGTAAGTATAACACACTCACCTAAACCTGTAAGTTAATTTTTTATAGTTACGTCTTGTAGTCATGTGTGTCGTGCAAGTTAAAACACGATGGGGAATGGGCAGCAGCGTCCTTGCTGTACATGTTCGGTTAGGAGATCCTTGGGTCGGTTTGGAGATCCTTTGGGGAGGCCTATTCCCAATAGTGGGCATCTCTCGGCCGAATGATGATGATCCAATTGTTTGATTAAATCCAATACAAACCTATTTATCGGGATGTATTTAATTGATCACCAGATTAATCTAGCCTAACCAACGAATAAACCTTGAAAGCGCGTCAAATATACTACTTATCACCAAATTGCTGCTTTTATTTATAGCATTTAGTAATAGTTTGGTGTGCAGTTCATTTTTTGTTCATTTTGACGTGCACAATATTATTTGCCCTGTTTTCTACATTTTCAGAACGAATATGGGTTCTCTCGCATTGCCACAGGAGAAACCGTTCGCATGCCCAGTGCCCGGTTGCAAGAAACGCTACAAGAACGTCAACGGGATAAAGTACCACTCTAAAAATGGCCACAAAAAGGACACAAAGTGAGTACAGAACTAGCTCGGCGAGATGTCTTTTGTAAAACAACAACATTCTAAATTCGATGATCTAAACCCATATTATGTAAGTCGATTTCAGTTGCTTTGGTCTATCCGTCGCTCTCACACTTTGCTATTATTCTCAACGAGTGAGAGAGATGGGTGGACCAAAGCAACTGAAATCGGCCTACATAATACGGGTGCTGATACAAATGTTGTTAAAGCTTACTTAGTGGGTTATGTATAGGAGGTACGCAACGCCAGTATGATCTAGCCACAGATTTTTAAAATTATCTTCTCCCATTCGGAAAGGCAACTGGTTAGCACATTTCAATGCCTTCCTGTAGTTATTGCTGATATTTTATGACATATTATCCAGCTGGACTGTAATCACCGTTGTTGATTAAATTATATCATTATTTATGGTATTAATTGTGACACAAAGATTTTGGTGGTTAGAAAAAGAATTTCGAAAAATTATGGTCTTGAGGCGGTGGTCGGCCACCCAAGACACCCACCGGTGTCTTGGGTGGCCGAGCGGTCAGGCACCTGCCCGGATAGCAGCGGACGCGGGTTCGATTCCCGCCTCAAGACCATAATTTTTCGAAATTCTTATTCTAACCACCAAAATCTTTGTACCAATTTTTCTAACATTTATATGATGTTAAAATTAAAATCGAATAGATTAATTGTGACAGTTACTGTTATGTGCACATAACCATGTCCAACCATAATGTTGGCTGCAAGGAACAGAATTTTTGCGATCTCTTCTTCGTTAAATAGTATTGCAATATTGTTCGTTGACTCGGTCACGAATAACAAACTTACACCAGCCCGGCTAGCTTGACCACCGAAACACAATATGATATAGCCATTATCGCTTTGAACTGTCAAAAATAGTTGTATCTTGACAGTTGAAAGCGATATAATATGCCCTTCATATCGTGTTTCGGTGGTCATGCTAGCCGGGCAGATTTAGTTTTGTAGCTGCAGTATCCAAAATTTAAATCACTCCAACGAAATAAAAAAAAAAACTTAGAATCCACATTATTTGCAACTACCTTCCAAATTCTTCATCGACTATAATATAGGTATACTTACAGCATCTATCTAATATTATGAAAAATATAAAATATCATACATACATACATACACAATGGCAGAGGTGAACTAGCACCCACGTTTCGCCATTTATATTAGGTCCCATGTAATAGGTGGCGAGCCTATTGCCATTTATTGGGCACAAAAGTCGCAGTACATTGCTAGGTGGTATAAGAGGAACGCTGCTACCCATTCCTCATCACTGATTTATCCTTAGTCGCATTGTACGACACCCACGGGAGAGATTTGGGGTGCTGACAATTGTATTCTACTCTGCCGTCACCAACAAATATAGAGTTTTATCGGGGCGCTGATACGGAGACCCTTCGAAGAGGCCAAAACTAATAGTTTACAGCGCAATCATTGGATGAAAAGTGCTTTCGTTCATTAAACATTAGTTATTGTTTCATTAGAAAATATCCCGTACTGCCAGCTTCCGAGCAATATAATAAAAGATTCATACCCGGGCCTAAGAAGAGGTTGACTGCACAAGAGTATTTCTGGAAGAAATGGGTATTTCGAATTATATATTTACAAGTAGTTGTTGCATGTAGGTAGAAAAATTGGGTACCATAAATTACTAATTAGGTATTTACTGCGTACGGTACGGTGATAGCAGTGACTATTACTTTTTTAA
This sequence comes from Cataclysta lemnata, assembly GCA_963931975.1. Lineage (NCBI taxonomy): Eukaryota > Metazoa > Arthropoda > Insecta > Lepidoptera > Crambidae > Cataclysta > Cataclysta lemnata. The sequence goes on from OZ008339.1 coordinate 3,486,527, forward strand.
CAGTATCTTTCTGAATAAACTTATATACGATTAACATTAATTAATAAAAATAAAGAGTAAAAGAAATTATTAAATAAGACTTAAGATAACGTTTGCCTTATCGTATATATTTTTATTAATTTATCCCACGCCTTCGAGTTTGGCGGAAAAAACAAGTCCATTATATTAAAACAACATCTCTTTAGTCGGCTTGCCATTGGAGGTACATTAATAGTTGTATTAATTAACACATTCAATGCCAGTGATGCAATATTGCATGGGCAGTGACTATGCAATATTGCGTCACAGGCGCGCAATGTTTAACCATGTGACCAATGTGTCTTTCAGAATAAAAAAGGCGTACAGGTGCCAGTGCGGCAAAAGCTACAAAACAGCCCAAGGGCTTAAATCCCACTCCGTCAGCCACCACCTACAGGCCACCCCGCCCAGGCCCCCTCTGGTGGTGACCGCCGCCCCGGCTCGACCTATCACATTGGAAGACCACAAACTGGTGCGCCTATACGACGCGATTAACAACAAGGAGCTACCTACGTTCACCATTCCCAAGCACAACTTGGCTGCGTTGGGGGTTTTACCCTCGTCTCTCACTGGCCAGGAGAAGGTCAAGATCGTCGGTCCCAAGGTAACAGTTCAGACCGCCCAACACCACACATCGCTGACACCTAATTATAATACGCCTAATTAAATGTACGAACAAGTACGATTGCCCCTTTACAAAAATTCGTGAGAGTAAACGTATAAAGCTAATGCGGTTCTAGAAGCAGAAGGCGTATTTTACATAATGGCATCTAAATATTATGTTTTTATCTTAATAACACGTGTCAATAATAATTATTATTGTCACTATAATTGATTATGATCTAAAAGGTTGGCAATCTCTTCTCAACTGAAATGTAAACAGGGATAGCGCGGGCGCACTTTAACGAATTTAAAATATTTTTTAGTTAAGTACGATAATTCACAGTTCCTAATTCAAAAGATGAGAAAAAAAATCTTCATTCGCATCCTAAGTGTAGTTTTTTTGTGCAATTTTTAGTATTAATCGTCTTATAAATGAAGGTGTCACCCGGTCGCTTCATTACGCTTACATATTTATTGAAATGACTGCACAAAGTGTAAATTAATGTAATTAAAGCACCTTCATTTAGATTAGCCAATGTTTGTGTTAGATACATATTTATGAGTTTTATTTATTTCATTATTTTGTTCTTAAGTTGTTTTGTTGTTACCTGCCTAGGAATTATGACAGCCACTGTAAAAAAATTGAAGAAAGCCAGAATGAGACTGAAGGGAGGTAATTTTTTTATAAAATACCAAATATTATTTTGGAGTAAATATTTTAATAAGAAGTATAATATGCATGATGTACTTATACCAGGTAGTTATTCCAGTTTCTACTGTACTATGTTACGTAGTTTACATATTATAGATTTTGTTGATTAGCGGCTGTATTCTTAAAATTAAACTTTTAAAAGGCCGGAATGTTCGAAATGGTAGTATTCGGGAACAGTTTTCAACTATAATTATAAGTGAGAATTGCTCATTCTGGCTGTTAGTTTTAAGGCGTCATATCAACGCCCACTCTACTATTTTGGCTACTGTGAAGTTTGTATGTGGTTAGTAATTTTACCTTTGGTAGGTAATTGTGTCAATTAAGTAACATTTTGTTTAAGTTCATTCGTATTTTATTTCGCTTTGAATTTGAAGCAGAATGAAATTAAATTAGTTTCGCTTCACTTCATATAAGTATTTTTTCATGCCGCAAATTGTAGTTACCTAAGTATGGATGTCAAGGTGATAATGTTAAGCTCATAACGGAGCGAATATTTATAATGAAGAGCTCGTTTTTTCAAATATTTATTGGGATAGTGTGAGCGATCAATTATTCGTATTGGCAAAAAGCCTGTATTTCGTAAGCAAAGCTGCGCTTGAGCACTTAGAGACACCGTCATAAGTGATGCTAAAACGTATAAGCAGATACTTAGATATTAAGACATTGAGACAAATTTGATTGAACGTTATATTAAATTATCGTGGACAAATAAATTTAAGTATTAAGGTAGTTCAGTCTTGAAAAGTCGTTGTCTGTCTTCTGTCTTCCTTGTTTGAAGTCACAGAGTTTTCTATGTGATGTCGTGTTTAGGTAAGGCTTTATCCTAATGTTGTGATTCGATATCTCCTACCAATGGCGTACTTAGATGTAAATGTGATCCCTCAACCCTCCTTTTGTGCCATTATTTTATACGAAGTATCTACCCTGAGGGTTAATGTGTACTCTTGTACTTAGGTACGTCTATTTCACACGCGTAGGCAACAATTTCACTGGATTATTGACATTTACAAAATTGTAGATTTTATAATTAATAAAATATAAAGTAAAAAATAGCATTGTCCAAAGTGTCGTTTATGGAACTAGGTATAAATGATATACTCATATATGTGATAATATTACTTAGAAAAAGAAGAAAAAAAAATGCTTAAAAGGAAACTCTTTTTAAATAAATGTAAGACGTCGACCATTGGCGACCGTTCTCTCGTATTATTTCGTATCGTTGTTATTTAATTTTAGTTTGAATGTATAAATGCGTGGGTGTTTGTTATTTGCTTTCTTTTCTTTGTATTTACGGGATCTTGATAAATTGTTCCGTCGCCTCTCATTGACATGTTACCAAAGACATTTACAAATTTATCCAATTTTCTCTATGTAAACCATAATGCAGTTGCATGTAAAACTGCTGAAATACGTTAGAGTAATCGCGTATTATTTTTAATTATTATTACAATGTCCCTATTAGAATTACACACGTGCGAATTTTAATTTATTGAGAATCATACGAAAACAAACGAGCTTGTACTCTGTATGACATCTTAGATAAGAAATGGAGCAATGCTGCGCAATTTCACTAAAAAATAATGTAGATTGGTGAAATTTTGACATGGTGTCGGTAAGTTATTCATTAGGTCGAATAAAAGAATAATAAATTTATAGGAGTCGGTAGATGATCTCAATAAATGTTCTTGAAGAAAAAAAAATTATACCCACACACGCGGTATTAGGGAATAGAGAAAAGTTCTCAAGAGCAAGTGCATAAAAATTAAGTGTATTGTTAATTCCACGATACGTAGAAAGTTATTTTTAACTTAATGTTAATAACAATTTTTTTCAAATATATTTAGTATTTAAATGTACTGGTTACCGCCCGGATTGAGTAGAACGCGGGTTCGTCCTCGAGTCTCACTTCATCACAAATTTCTGGCATAATTTACTTTAATACATATTTTAAAGAAATATAGTTAATTAATACTTTTAAATGAAACAATTTTGAATGATGAAACGTTGAAACAATGTTAAAGACAAAATAATAATTTATCTTTAATTAGGTATTTTCCGAAACTTTTCTCGACTCTCTAATGCGTGGTGTATTGTGGCAAAAAGTAATTTGTGAACCTGAACAGTTAATTAAAAAATTGTCTAACAAGAGACTGAGTTGTAATGACTGAACGGTGGAATTGGGCAGCAAAAATAGAAAGAGGTGCTAAACCACAAGGGATTTGGAGCGTTGGACGCAAGTTTAGTATAGTCATAATGTAAAATGTTAAAGCCGAACTCTGAAAACTATTGTAAACAGATGCTAGATTAAAATAGTCACGGTGCTTAGCGCGTGAATTATGATGCTGATCCCAAGGAATGATATATAGTGTGACTAGAAAACGACTTAAATATCCTAATTCTTGACTTATCGCTAGGCGTTGCATACACAAATATGGCCCTAACGAATTGCACTAAGTGACAGAACAAGAGAATTAGGTCGCGTTCACACCAACCGCAAAGTGTGCAAATTGGACTGAATATGAACAGCGAGTTGGTGACTGTAATTTGTCGTGGACTGGTATTTTTTTTGTGGGCTTCTGAGTCCTCATATTGATAAAGAGGTGCTGGCTGCACGTTTTGTGTGAAAGCGACCTATGTTTTATGACTGTTTATGACGATAATCTCCAGCATTGTATGCTGTTAGTTATTTACCCTTATAATTTCCTATGTAAGGTACATACTCATTAATAAATATTTTTATTATAATTTAGACGATATACTTAGATAATTTGTGTTAACTTCTCAAAGAAAGATTCAAAGAAGTAGAAAGTGTGAAATTTGAATAATTTTATACATAAATAATATTTTGTTGTTTGAAATACTGAAGTGTTATTTTTTTGTTTGGGTTGTTGAATTTATAATTTAAAATTTATGAACATTTTGTATTCTTTTTATCTAAATTATTGTAAAACATAACTATGATATTTATTTAGAACTCTTGTTGATTGTATGATAAAGATTATTATTATAGATAAAACAAAATTACCTACATAAAACTTGTAATATATTGTTTTGTAAAATTATTTTGTTAACAAGTTCCACTAGTATTGTGTTGTTGACCAAATTGCTCATTACATTATTTATGTACAGTTAAGTAAAACGTATAATTATACACTAATGTAATTTATGTTAAAGACTTATGTCATATGCATTACGGTCTGGTTTAATACTATATTTAAAAAATCGAAGCATTATATCCCGTAGTCAGAAAAACTTCTAAATATTACGTACTAAAGGACGTATTCGACGTTTTTCCTAGTTATTCTTATTTGATACTGCTCGATAGCCCAATCTTTTAATAGGTAATTTTGTTACCCACTTTTTTCCTTTGTCCTTTGGTCGATTTGGGAATATTATTGTGTCGATATTAAATAAATGCTCGGTATGTTTTACTTTGGTGAATATAGATATTTTTTGAAGAAAAGGCACGTAGAATATTCTTCAAAAAATATCTATACCTACCCATTAAAGATTGGTATAGGTATGCCTACTTGTGTTTGTTAAATCGAAAGGCAAGAAGTCTGTGCCGTACCGTGTTTTTTTTAAAACTGTATGAGAAATCTTGAGACCGTAAAACATACAAGAAAACTATTAGTCATCGTTTCATATTATTTTTATAAAAACAACTTTAGCATAACAATTTGATGGGACAAGCTTGAGTTGTTCATAAAAAAATATATGGCTGAAACAACACTTTTTGGCAACTTACGCTTGACCATTAAATCATTATGCCAATGTTGTTTTCATAAAACAACATTTTCAAAAGGTTCCGAAAATAGATTTCTTATAAATGTTTGGGGTTTTGAGTTTTCTCATACAGCCCCAGTAAAAAAAGGACGCTATAGTCCTAAGTTACCAAAGCTAAATTTAAGTATAGTACTTAATTTGATCTCATTACTCGACTTTGCCATGTTTAAAGCAAGCTGTAAATTGTGCAAATCCTAGTCGGTTGCGGTCGGTCTCAGAATTAAATTGGCACTTATTATATAATATTAATTATTAATAATAATTAGTTACAATAATAATTATAATTTTTACAAGATGGAGGCAACTATTACCGCACAAGTGCTGTCGTTGGTATGACAGAGTACTTGAAGTGTTATGAGGCTGACCGTACCTACACAACCTTTTTACAGGCTTGTAGGAATCCCATCACAGACGAAGCTATAATATAATAACACATTTTCTACTTTAATATTGGATTGAACACAGACTGACATAAAATAGATGAATGTAATAAGAAAAATAATGTTACATCCCACAGATATGTGGACAAAATGTTATGAATAGGCGGCCGCAGGCTATGAGGACATATACGTATAGCTACTGTGTGGTGGCTAGCTTTAATATAATATAAAGTATCTACATTGTAACAATAATAATATTATAGCTAAGTGTGTGATGGGCTTGACAAGGGTTTGAAAGTTACATATTCTTAAGTTCAGCTGCACTTATACCCTTAACACTGTTCGCTTGTAGGTTTTTGTTTCATGTTTTGACGTTTTGGTTTTTTTGTTATCCTTCACATTGTAGTCATCATTAAGACTGATTGATAATTTAAAGATGTCATAGATTTTGAACTTAATATTATTATTAACACATTCAAAGACATTATTATATGCTCATCATATTATTAATTTTAAATAAATATATAGTTATTTTTTATTTTAACATGAATATTTTGCTCTTTAAAATAGTACCTACTTATAATGGGCATAACCTCTAGGTATGTTTTTATAGTTTATGTATATATATACGATTAAAATATTAGATTGTTTTGTAATAGACAATGCCTGGTTTTATATTATTAGGTTTGACATATTCTTCTTATGTCTGGTCCCGTTTGGATGTGTTAATGCAATTAGGCATTGGAAATACTTGGCCAGTAAACCTCAAATCCTAATTATGTTCTGTAGGTACAGACTATATTATATTCTGTATCCATTTTTTTATTGTGAATATACACACCAATACCAACATACGGTCATATGTGTGAGGAGGTTTGGTAACAGGTGGGTAGCCGGCCATCAAAACCTAGCCAAATTATGAACAGTCAGACTGCACCGATCCTTCCGAAATAATTCGGGAGCAGGAAGGAATATAAAAATACTACACACCTACAGTGGTATGAAGACTGTTTGTTAAATCTGTATTCCTAATTGATTCAACTCTACAAGCAACTGCCTTTTCTCCCCGATTTTAAACCTTAATGTATAAATCGTAACGTTTAGAGTCAAATGGGTCACAAGGGCATAAGTTTGCCAAATTTTGGTTTATGGTGAGCAAGTTCAGTTGTGGTTTACGATGGTGGTTTGTTACAAAAGCATTGCTCAGGTGGAATTTTATTTACTCAGACTCTACTGTTAGTAGTGCGGAATTATTCTGGAATATTCTCATTAAAGCTAATTCGTTCATAATGCATCTCATTTCTCTCCTTCTATGGATGGAAAAAGCATGTTATCTAAATGGAACTGATAATCACAAATCATAACTTTCTTCTTTGAAAACTTGACTTGTGGGTTTCACACGACAGAAAGAGTTGGACTTTTCTTAAATTTTATTAAATTGCGGGGGTTGTAGAGTCACGTCGACCTGTGTACGTTCATGCAATATGATCGTTGCTATTGCGCTGTCATAGCAACCGTTGCTATAACATAGTATGATTACTGAGTATGATATAGCGCCATAATATTTTTTATGTATTATTATTAAATGGTGCAGAAGTTTTTGAATTCTAAACCAAATTATATAAAAAGATATTGAAGTTTATCATACAATTTGAATTGATTAATGAGTACATTTCAAGGACTTCTAGGAACACGATTCGTTTGGTTTGGCGTCAATTAAAGAAACAAATCGACCAATTTTCAATGTTATAGTAGAATTGTCGGTAGATTGGAGTGTATGAAATTCAGATTAGTAGTGCCGAAATTTTCATCGTCATTCACCTGCCCTGTTCCCACAATATCTGTGGTCGGAGCAGCTGTTATCATACTTCCATTCCCTTGTCCTTTATATCATCTTTCATGGAATTCATCCATTTTTATGAGGTTGTCCTCTTACTCTTCACCCAAAAACATACATACGTATTTCTCTTTTGCTATTATCTTAAGGTTCCACCAGAAAACTTTACTACTAGGAATCCGATCGCGTGCCTTCACGAGGGCAACAAACATGCGAAAGTTTTATGCGCATTGCCTATATTTTTCGCATATTTGTCTATGGGCGAATATGACATACTTTGTTCCCGTGCAGAAATTCTACGTTTTATTTGTCAATCATTGAAATGCTAATAAAATCAATAAACGGTTGTGAAATAACATATAGTTGTTTGAACTCCATTAATAGTTGATGACGCAAACCTATTTTTCCACTGTTATTCTAGTTTTTTTTATACACAATTTAATAGATTTTTTGCTAGAAATATTGAAATAATTACACAATTAAAGCCATATTTTCGACAGGAAAATATGAGCGCATTTTAAAATCCACCCTATTTATCTACATAATAATTATGAGCCGTATGGACAGTATTCTTATGTATGTTAAATAGTTTGAGTCCAGTAGGTCAAGAAATTGACTAATAAATTAATCTCAATAGTGTGTGACGGTTCTGCAATTAATGATATCTATAAACAATAATATTTTTACAATAGAGCATGGGGAGTATTTTACTTTGTGACATTTTATATCTTTATCAAAATGTCTATAGCTATTAAATGGTGTGTGTCTGTAGTGTATGTATGTAAACATAAATGTGAATGTTGTGTATTTGTGTAAATTATTGTAAAAGAAGGTCACAAATAAGGCGAACTCGCAATTGAATACCTAAGTACTTTAATAACCATTTAAATAGTTTGGAAACATAACTATTTTTATCGAGACTCGTGACCTAATTATGTTAACAAACGTGTGGTTACTTCAATCGGCGTGGTGTATGTGTGACCTTCATATTGATTACTTGTTTGTGTACTTTGATGTCATCTATGGCTAAACTTCATATAACAAATAAAAAATACAAACAAGTCTCTTATCGTGTTTTATTTATATAAGAATAATAATAATTATTATATATTATTTGGTTTAGGCTTGTCTATCTTATGAATAATATTTTAATAATAACACATCACAATTCAGTGCTCACATAAATATTGCTATGTGGAAAAAAACAGAAAATGTTTTCCTAGCATGGCAATCATCTCAGGAAAAAAACGAAGGAATTACAACCTTCCAGACTAACTATATCAGACTTACTATAGAGCGTGAGAATTTAATGTACAAAATGTGGAGGTATAGTAGTATTAAGCCGCGTTTCTAATGGCAACATTTGTCGCTCGACATGTTGCACAACTTGTTAAAAGTTAATGCGGAATTTAGGTTTACCAGCTGGCAACACGTCGCGCGCTGTTGTGCAACGTGCAATGAAGAAAGTTCCTAAAGGGCTTGTTTCCAGGAACGTTAATCCGATTTATAAAAAAAGCTTTTGTGCAACGTTGCCGTACATGTTGCGTGTCACGTATTGCCCGTCAATTGTTGCCTAGTGAATACGAGGGTTTACGTTACAAATTGATTATAATCTGTGGCTCACAATACTATACTTATTTTCTGGCAGCTAACTGCGCCAGTAACGCCACAATCTTCTCGTGTTTGTTGGACTCGTGCACTGGGCATTGGGCTTGGACGAACAGTAGGGCTCGCTCGTCTTTTTGCTCGAACGCCACCTGAGCCGCTTCTTCGTAGAAACTGTAAATGTAAACAATTTAATTGTATTAAAGACCTTCACATAGAGATAGATAGAGATGTTTAAAAATTGGTGTGTGAAGATTGGATTCCGGAATCATGTCAAAAACTGTATGATATTATAAAAATGGCACATCTCGTCAACTATGGTACCTAAACGTGACCTCATGTAGTTGGAGCGAGGATATTTGCATCTATCGGGTAAGTAAATCGCAATATATTGCTCGACATAGACAAGTGTCCCCTATAGACAATGGCCAATCTATTCGAACGAATAGAATACAAATGTATGAAACTGACATATTACAGAGAAAACAACATGGCGTCCGTGGTGTCGTGAGTAGTTGTCAAAAATTTACATTTGTATTTTATTCGTTCGAATAGATTGACCACTTGTCTAGAAAAGTGATAGAAAGGACCATGTAGAGACACCGACGAAGAGAGTGATTGGGTTGACAACATTCCAATTCATACTGCTCAAAGTTTTGACGTCAGTTTTATAGCAGGCTGCCTGCGTGATACTTTTTTTGGATATTCGTCTTTAGGTAGCTGATGATGACGGCAGAGCAGAATACAATTGTCATCACCCCATCTGTCCCGTGGGTGTCGTACAACGTACAAGGCTACTTAAGGTGAAGACAGCGATGAGTAATGGGCAGCAGCATTCCTCTTATACCACCTAGCAATATGTGCTGCGATTTTATGTGGCTGATAGATGGCATAGGCTCGGCATGGGACCTAGCTTAATTGGCGAAAAGTTGGTGTTTAATTCATCTCTGCTACTGGTATAGGCGTGATTTATGTATAACATTTCGCTTAGTAAAAGCTTTGTGTAGGTAGTCTTTAAGACAAATCTCACCCGGCTTTCACGTAGTAGTTGACCTTCACCTCGTCCTGGCACCGGGGCAGATACTTGAGCGCCTCGGTCGGCCTCTGCCGCGCGAGGCACGCGTCCACGAACGGCTCGTAGCCGGCGGGCGATTTCTTCCACTTGCTGAACTTCTCCAGCTCCGTCCACTCGTTGCTCTCGCTCAGTGTCAGGATGCGGAGCCACCAGTATCTGCGTTGAAAATGTAAACTTGACACTCTTCCGAGTCTATGTTGATAAGGCATGGACGTGCTGACGGTCTTGATGCTGAATGTCACTTTCGCTAAATGTTATCGTGAGAAATTTGGTCACTTTCGCAAAAAGACATTTCCGCACAATGTCACTTTCGCAAAACGACACTTTTGGTGGTAGACATTTTCGCAAGTTGTCACTCCATCAATTTTTTTTCGATCAAATCAAGATTGTGATAACGATAACATAAAAATCACCTAAAAATAATAAATATAATGTCCGGTAATTTAATATTGACATGATTGATAAAAAATAATTGTTAGAGTGACCTGCATTAAAAATAAATAATGTTTTGCGAAAGTGAAATTTTGCGTAAATGACGTTCTGCATCAAGATCGTGTTGACGAATTTAGATTATTTTTAAGGTATCATCATCATCACCAGTCTTTTAATGTCTCCACTGCTGGGCCTGGCCTTCCCTATGTATGGAAGAATGGGCCACACACAACCCACCACGCTGGCCCAGTGCGAATTGGGCGGTAACAACGGTTGCAGATGCAGCCGGGGCCAACGGTTTGACGTGCTAGTTCAAAGAACCTCAAACAAAAATCAGATTTTTCGAACCTTAGTAAAGGTACCACCAAAATATTCTTTGCACTATTTTTTCTAACATTTATATTATATTCAAATAAAAAAAAGTAATTACCTCTTATCTGGCATTCTGTACTCGGAGCGTAGTTTATCCGCCAGTTTGACCTCCCCACGTAGCAGTAGCTTTCGCACGGTGTCGTGCAGGGAGAGGCCCACGAAGCTCTCGCCGTACGTCTCCTGCAGGCTGGACTGTTGCTTGCACAGCTTGCGGGCGTCTTCGCATATCGACACGCCTAATCAGAGGCCAGTTTTAGGAACTATACTAAACACCATACATACATGTATACATAAATCACCCCTATACCCCCGAAGGCGTAGGCAGAGGTGAATTAACATCCACATTTCGCCAATGAGGTCAGGGGGCCTAGCCAAGTGGCCCATCTATTCGAATGCATAGAATACAAATGTCATACATTTGTATTCTATGTGCGTATGCTGACGTATTACAGAGAAAACAACCAGGTGACCGTCGTCGTGTCAAATGGAAGAGAAGCTATCAAAAAGCACTTGGCTCCGAATCTGGTCCCATTTAAAAAGTGGCGAGCGTGTGGGTATGCGGTAAAGTCGCCGCATACTCAGCGAAAAAGGGAAGATCTTCCTCCGAGCCAGGCGTGCACTCGGGGACCGCGGTCCGACTGTACTTCGTCGGATCTTGTATATATTCTGAGTTCCTCCAGAAACTTTGTAATCGTGATTCAGGATTTGCTATTCTCGTTCTGCCTTAACACCACAGTCATTAGGTCTACAGTTGGTTTGACTCCATTGTTATCGTGGGCTGTCGTACTTTTTGCTGATCAACCATTTCTCGGTTACTCGACACTTTGTTTACGTAGCGCTCTGACGTAGCCGCTACAAGCGTATTACCATTTCAGACATCGCAGTTTTTTAATATACGCGACCCCCTTTACAGGTTGAAATATTCCGGCGACCCCCTTAGGCAATAGAAAGCCTGGTGGGTTATGGCCCATACTCTCTATATACTTCTTTCCATAGTGGAGGTCTGCCCAGCAGTGGAGACATTAAAGGGCTGATGATGATGATGTATAGTATGGTTTACTCACAACATAAGCATAAAATATTGAGTTATAATAGCATAGAGCTTCTTTTTCCTGCCCTTACTCCGCTATAGACGGGGTCGGCACAACATATTTTCTTCTTCCACTCCGCTCTATCCTTCAACAATTTCCATCAACCATATCCTCCTTTACACAATCCATCCATCTCTTCTTTGATATTCCTTTTCGAAAGAAACTTACTACTAGAGAGACTAGGCCAATCTTCGATATTCGACGATTTTAGTCTTCAAGCGACAACCGATACAAATCCATTGTGGAGTACGAAGGGGCTTATGTATGAACGTTGAACGAAGTCCTTATGAATATCGAAGATTTGCGTAGCCTTAGTGTACGGAGGGGGTTAACGCGACATACCCAATTCGTTCCTGCCCTTCTTGTAGCACTCGCGAGCAGATATGAGCGAGGCCTCCACGCTGCCCGGGTTCTCTTGTTCCACCGCGTCCCGTATGTGGGTCGCGGCTTGTCCTGCAAAGTCGTCCACTTGCACGTACACCTTGCGCAAGGCTTCGCGGTTGTGCGACGCGTACTTCAGGTAGAGCGCGTAGGCGAGCGGGAAGCTGCGTATGGTCAACTGTGGAATTTGAATTGAAATGGGTGTTGAGAATTGCAACCCCCCTCCAATTGGGACACGTCATCATTGACACCACGTCGTCAGTGGTTCCCTATTGGCTGCCTATCACGTCATCACGACGCACAATGAGCAGCGAGTCTACTGACGCCACGTTGACCTGCGATCTTCTATTGTTTTTTCTATTCAATTTTGGACTTCGCAAACACAACAAAAATTTTTCTTACCGCATTATTGTAAATTTATTTATAATAAATTATCTTGTGTAACTAATCGCATTAATTATTAGTCTAGACCATTTCGTCTGTTAGCGCGCTCGGCCTGCGACTGCGTGAAGTATGTTCGCTCGTTGGATCATCATTTTAGCCGAGATACGCCCATTGGGCATAGGCCTCCCCCAAGTATACGCCGAAAAAGCGCCCTCTCCATTTCACTTTGAGCTTTCTTATGAGGCCTATAATTATTGTAAGGTCATTAAGGATGGGCGATCAATAATATATTATCTCGAGTTCCCCCGTGCCCCAGAAGGCACGTTAAACCGTTGGTTTTGGCTGCTGACGATGATAATACACAAGAATCTGCAATTTAAATTCCATCCACAGGAAAGGGCTGTGCCACAGCAGTAAGGACATTAAAGGGCTGGAGATGACGGTCAATGATCTAATCTAGACAGAGGACCTTAGGTAGACTAAGCAATCATCCATCACCAGAAAAAGCGATGGTAAGGATGTCGAGAGATCAATGAACGGAGAGACTGTTTGGAATTACAACTTTCCAACAAATACTGCTAGAAATACCTACTGCCAAGCAAAGTACCTGCCGTAATTTGGGAGCGGAGTAAGAAGAAGAAAAAGTTCACTTTATTACCTCAAACTCGCGTTTGCCCATTTTCTCCTTGAGGTTTAAGAGCACGATGTAGACGAGGTCAGTGTCTCCGCTGGCTGTCGCTTTCAGCAAGGCCGTCGTCCCTTCCCCTAGGGTGAGGAGAAGGGGCACCTGAAGTTTACTGCGGGTCTCATATTCTAGAATCTGGAAAATGAAAAGGTTTATCAATTACTAGCTGTTAAACGTTTTTATGCCCTTCACTTCCTAGGAGTATAAATAATAGCCTACGATCTAATCTCAGATCTACCAAATATACAACATAGTGATAAGATATTTTTCACTTCTCATGCTCTGAAAGTGCTTATTTGTGCAGGATATAGGTTGCACAAAATCGAATTTTGTGCTCTAGAGCATTAACGTATCAACTCATAAATGTGTCTATATTAAGGCGAAGAAAATGAGCCATGCAGCCAAACTCAATAAGAAATTCAGACATAGAATTTGTTATTTGTTAAAATTTACTTAAATTTATTTGCCTAATGTGTTTTTAAGACATAAAAGATATTAAAATTTTAATTCAAGTAGGTACGGTAAGTATTAAATTAATTTAAGAAAATTATTATTTCAAAACTAATTTAATACTTGGCTGTATAGGTCTGCAGCCCAATCAATGGGAAAAACAATTTCCTTTAGCATTCAAAACGGTACTAATTTTAGTTTGAATTTTAAGAAATGTTAAGATAAATTACTGTTTTATTTCCTAGCAATCGAAGTGAAAAGCAGAGTTTCTAACTCGTCCACAAAACCATTATTATCCTCGACATTACTTTCAGCCCTCGCCTTCGACTCGGGCTGCTAAAAGTCTCGGACAAAAATGATTCGTTTTGTGCACTTGATGGAAAATCTACTATTTTCACTTCTCATGCTCTGAAAGTGCTTATTTGTGCAGGATATAGGTTGCACAAAATCGAATTTTGTGCTCTAGAGCATTAACGTATCAACTCATAAATGTGTCTATATTAAGGCAAAGAAAATGAGCCATGCAGCCAAACACAACAAAAAAATCAGAGATAGAATTTGTTATTTTTTAATATACTGTCAACATTAATATTATGGCGACAGATTTCGATAAAATAGTGGTAGCTGATAGTGGTAGTCGGGCGGGCTTGAATAAAGTCCTACCACCAACCAAACCGGGTAAAATTATACTTATTACTCCCCTGTACAAGAGTTTTTAACATGTAAGTATCCTACTGCTGACAAACCTAAATAAGATTGCATAGTGACTTTTTTATTGGTGATAAAATTTATATGGCAGATTTTTTTTCTTAAACTACCCCCGTCCCCGTATTCACCTTAATAGCAAGCCCTTTGCGACCCTTCTCGTGGGCTTTCATGGCGATTGTCGAATACGAAATTCCAGGCACGTTGCGTAGTTTTTCTCCTATTTCCCGGGCAGCACTTTCGTTGTCCAAATGCGGTTGAGTGACCTGAATACAGTGAAATAATACAATGCAATATTTATTAATGTACAGCCGACCAGCACGTCGAGCTACCACAAAATGTCAAAATTTCTCAAGAGACCCTTTACTTTCAATCGATAGATAATAACATTAATAACCCTAACGAACAATTAAAGGTTGACATTCAATTGAAGCGTGGAATATTTTTCAAAGGTAAAGTTGGCTGAGTTAAAAACATCTTCAATGTTTGCGAGCCTATCGACATCAACATACTGCAATTTACGTGCCCCGACGTAGATCTCAGTATATTGCTATGTGGTATAAGGGTAACACTGCTGTACATAAGACATGGCTGAGTAAATTAGTCGCCTTGTACCGCACCCTCCGGAGGGATGGGGGGTGGTGAAAATTCGACGGGAAGTGCCAGTATCTTCTAACTAACACAGACAACATTTTACAAAAATAGACATTCATGTCAAAAACATAAGGAAGTCAATTGCTCGAAAAATGTAGGAAGATAGGAGGTATTGGCACTTCTCCGTCGAATTGTATTCTGCTCTACCGTTACCACACGGCACTATTACCTATCTATACTAATATTATAACACGCTAATCTCAGGAACTACTGACTCAAAATTGAAAACTTCTTTTTGTGCCGGATAATCCATTTATCGAGGAAGGCTATATATAGGCTAATATATAATAACCGACATTACCGCGAGCGAAGCCGCGGGCGTCCACTCGTATTGTCATAAATACCTTATAACAAGCCCAATGTGACAGAACCCTGGTGCGTCCTTCTTTCATTTGCAGGTAGGTGGCGATGTACCCGGCCAGGCAGTGCAGCCGCCGCCATATTAACCGGTCCAACAAAACTCTCTCGCCTAGATTTTCCACTCTGAGTGTCCAAGATAAGGTTTAATATCGTATAACATTTGTCAAACTTACATACGCATGCATTTAAATTACCTATACATAAAACACTCCCAAAGAGGAGATTCGTTGCGCACCGGTTAGCGCGTTTGACCTGCGATTGCGTGAACTAAGCAATGTTCGCAAAGGCCCAATAATGGATGGGTGACCAAAAATATATTATCCCAAGTTCCTCGGTACGAACCCACGTCCCTCGCACTCCGAAATTTGTGGTACAGGCAGCTGTTATTCTTGACCTCTTTTTATAACGTGCATGATAAAGTCATCTCTAATTAGACCTACATATAATTTAATATTAGAAGTTTGTAATATATTACAAAAAATCCGTGACCCCTCTGCCGGTGGTCCAAGAAAAAAAAAAACAAAGTTCCTATAAAAATCCAAAACAACAAAAGGATACTGCCGGAACGTGAGCGGTATCGCGACCTTCGGATCGCGCACCGCGTTCAGCACCCTCAGCCACCGGCACGTCTTCACGTAGTGTTCGGTCAGGATCGGGTCGGTAATGAACCCCTTCCCGAACTGTGCCGATCGCATCAACATCTTCTGATTTCTCGGCGTGAATTCGTACGCGGCCGCGTCTATGCACGTCTGGACTGCGGTCGGGAGATCCTCTTTCACGAGTCTTATGCACTCGTCTGCTTTGTGGCTGCGTTTCTGTGGCAGAATTCGTCGAGATACACACATAAATTATAAGCAGTAGGCCATTAATTTTACACTTATCGTAGTTATTTTTTATTTATCATCATCATCATCACCAGCCTCTTAATGTCCCCTAAGGCCTAAGGCCTTACCTATCGACCCACACTGGGCCAGCATGGTGGGGTATAGGAATATAGGAAGAATGGGTATGGCACATTCTTCCTATATTCTTCCAAGGGAAGGCCTGTGGCCCAGCAGATAAAGAGTGGTGATGATGATGTAAATAGTAGACCCAAATGTTGGGCACCGAGAGCCGAGTCAAGAATACAGGAAAAATACATACATACATAAACCACGCCTATATCCCCGAAGGGGTAGGTAGGGGTGAATTTACACCCACTTTTCGCCAATTAAATTAGATCCCATGTAATAGGTGGCGAGCCTATTGCCATATATCTGGCACTAAAATCGCAGTATATCGCTAGGTTAGAATGTGAGGAATGATGCTGCCCATTACTCGTCGCCGTCTTTTCCCTTAGTCGCCTTGTAGGACACCCAAGTGTTTCTGCTCTCCCATCACCACACGGCCAAGGAAAATACGTTGGTTTAAAAAGATAAAATAATATCATTTTATTAAATTACCAATGAGTCTATTACTTTACAGAAAAATCCATGTCCATTCATTTGGGCGATAATGCTTCTGTTAATACAAATTAATACAAAGATTTTGGTGGTTAGTAAAAGAATTTCGAAAAATTATGATCTTGAGGCGGCATAATTTTTCGAAATTCTTTTTCTAACCACCAAAATCTTTGTACTAATTTTTCTAACATTTATATAATGTTAAAATTAAAATCGAATAGTATACAAATTAATTTAAAAATAAAAATAATGCACGTCGTTAGTTTGTCTCCTATCGAACTTTAGCGCTCTTGGCTGAGAGCCAGAATATGGATGAATTGACCAAACCGGCCTTTGTATAAATAAGTTTCATTGTCCATTTCCAAATTATAGAACAAGGTATGGCCTGACCAAAGGCATAAAAATATTTTAAATCAAATAGTTTAAAAATATTTTAGTTACCATTGTACAAAAAAAATCAAGTAATGTTATATGAACATGTATGTAATAATTTATCTCGTAGAGAAGCAGCGATACCTATTATTAGACGCGTAATTTGGACAAAGCAAATGCCAACGTCCATACCACGTTGAAATCACCGGTTCTCGTCCGATCACCGAAGTCAAGCAATGTCGGGCGCGGTCAGTACTTGGATGGGTGACCGCCTGGGAACACCGCGTGATGTTGGCTTTTTTATTTTTCTAAAATGTTTTTTTATATTTTGTATCGCTTTTTAGTGTTTATTCGATTTGTTGAAAAGTTATTAGATAATTTGTTCAAAATGTTAACACTCACTAACGCCACGTTTCAACATTCTGGCACGCTAATAAAAATGTCAAGCAACTAAACTACAGTAAGCTTACTTCTTATGTTATATTATAATATAGAATGACACCCATTGTCAATTGATTGACATAATGCAAGAGATTGTTCTGGCTATAGCAAGTATTGATTTTCACATAATAATACAATGTTGGTATTTTTAATAAGGGGAGGTTATTACAAATAAGTTTTGTTTTATTTTTTGTATGACAATGACATTCATAGTGGCAATAATTGTTAGTAGTATTACCTGAAATTGTTCAGAGGCATCAACTAAATAGGACGCAGGTGCTGTGCTGTTGATCCTAAATATCTTCTCGACTTCCACTGGTACTTTTTGAATTAGTTCGTGGGAGTATTCTGATATAACTCTTACACAATCCATTTCCTGTAAAATGGTAATTTAATGTTGTATTTATCAAGTAATAAACCAACCACAACACCATTCCATTCCATATAAGATTTACAGTTTTCCTACCAATCTGGATTTGTACCAAGAAAATGTGAATAAGTAATATGCACATTTTCAGAAATTGGAGGACTTAAACACTATTGGCACATTGCTCATTTAATACAAGAAAGACACAACTCAAAAAATAATTATTTTGATTTGTATTTAAATAAAAATGTCATAAACATTATAGAAAAAGAGGTCGATAAAATTCGTAAAAATATTGTCCTGTGATGCGGGAAACGAACCCGCGTACTACCAGGAAACCACGCGGCTAACCAGTAAATAAGTTACACATCGCTCATTCAATATCAAGAAAGATGCCACTAAAAATACTAAGAAACAATGTGTGTTCTAAATTAATGAAAAAAAAGAGTTTACTTTTGCAGGAATGCAATTTTGAGTTTAAGCAATATGCCTACTAATGGTTAGTTACTTTTTAATTGAATATTGAGAAAATTATGTATGTGTACCTGTATTATGTGAAATGGTCCATCGTAGGGGAATGACACTGATTTGCCATTGCATCCATATACACACATAACATCGTCCCAGTGGGCTATTATCGCTTGGGAGCCACACCTGAAATAGTGATCAAATCTATTGTTAAAAAAAGGACTTTGGTTTCTTTTAAAAATTATTACAATCCTTTCGAGATAATTAATTTTTGCCATGATAGGCCTCACCGAATATTAACATAAAAAGGACAATATTAAAATTTTTAAGCTCTGCAATGTTCTGGCAAATGTGATTATCTTATCTTATTAATCTAAAGAACGCACCACACAAGTTCCTTGGGTTGTTTGATGAATCCGGTGTCAATCTCACAGTACGCATTCTTGAAATCAGCAGAGCCAATCCAGAGATAGCCCGAGTCAGTGAACAGAGCGACGTGGCAGCCGCTCTGTGATGGTACGATTGCCAGGATTTGCGTGTATTGGGTCTTTATTTCTGGTCTCTGAAATTAAATTTAATTGATAAAGATATTTTTAACATACATAGTAATTATTAAAACATATGAAGAAATATAAATTTAATTTTAAACAAGGAGATTCGATCAACGCAATTATGCCTTTTTAAGTACGAATTGGGGAAAATATGTAAGCAATAACTCTCTCACTCATTAAGAATGATGTCAAAGTGTGAGACAGACAGGTAAACTAAAGCAATCGGCTTATAGAATCTCCCTGCGACTGCGAAGAGAATTAAACTATTATCCTCTCATATTAGAGTCAGTTGACTAACTTCTTCGACATTATTATTATAATGTGGGTTTTACTACATATACCTAAATTACGCCAATTATCCTGGAAGGGGTAGGCAGAGGTGAATTCCCACACACATTTCGCCAATTATTTTAGGCCCCATGTAATAGAGGCAGAGACTATTGCATGTATCAGGCACATACATTGCAGCAAAAAGAAGAATTTACCATTAGTATCGCTCTGGACTCTCCCAGTTGGCACTTGTATATTTCCTTGTCTCTGCATACAAGAAATCCAACTACTGGCGATGTCCTCAGTAATGAGCTTAGAACACACCAACTTGATATCGGATCACTGGCTTCTGAAATATGTAACAATTTAATGTGAGCACATTCTCATATAAAATATGCCAGTCAATAATGCTACCTGTTCTTTATGCTGTATTTATTATTGCATAATATTCCTTTATTCCAGACACAATCATTTTGAAATTTTGTCTTGATTAGGTATGCATTCAATAGGTGTATTGTTTAACTTAGGACTTTGCAGAAGTTATGCTGAATGCATACACATACTCTATATATCTATCTTTCTTTCTACAAGAAGATCATCAATATTTCTTAAATAAAAAAAATATTGCATAAACAAATAAAAACTTTGTATTTCTAAAGAAGAAGAAACATTCAAAGTTTTTATTTACAAAATATAAAAAGATCTAACTTACTGGGTATATCAGGAACTGGCCTGACCTTTGGGTCTGCCACATTACTGAGAACAAACATGCGGTTTGTGGTAGTGATGACAGCCAGGCCTATGCCATGAGGGTTTGGGAAGAGTTGAGCTTTGCTCACCTGAAAAACAATAGCAAAATAATTCACCAAATGATTACAGATGTGGTGGGTAGTACCAGTTATTTCTATAATACAAATACAGTATAAAACTGTAAACTCTATGTAGCGAAATTGAAGGTAGGTACTGGGTTAATAAATAAAAATGGAGAGTACAAAACCCTATTAAAGTATTCGATTTTAATTTTAACATGATATAAAAGTTTTCTTTTTCTAACCACCAAAATCTTTGTACTCATTTTTCAAACATTTATAACATTTCAAACATAATGTTAAAATTAAAATCGAATAGTTTATAAAGCAAACCCAAGCCTAACCAAATGCACAGTATTTGTAAAAATATCTGCTTTGGAATGTTTGAAATTTATAATAAAGGTTAGAAGAATTTCGGCAAGTTAATTAGTGTCTTGGGTGGCCGAGCAGTCAGGCACCTGCCCAGATAGCAGCGGACGCGGATTCGATTCCCGCCTCAAGATCATAATATTTGGAAATTCTTTTTCTAACCACCAAAATCTTTGTACATATTAAAGTAATCAAACACATGCTAGGCATTATTAATTTCATGATTTCTATGAAATATTTACAGGTCTGTATCAGTATTGTGCTTGCAGGTCAGTGAAATTCATGTTTATTAACTTTCAATACAAGTGTAACAATGTTAATCAAAGAGACTTAGCAATTACTATATTCTAAGGAGTTTTTGTTAAATAGAAGTTTGCTGTAAAGGATTTACTTTGTATTCTATTTTATAGATTAATAAATATATTGTTTGTATTAATTTGCTTATTCCGTCATAAATAAAATGTTTAAAGCTTACTTTAGTGTCTCTGACTTCTTGGCCCATGTGGAATGTTTTCTGGTAAGCACCAAACATATCGTAGATAAGTATGTCCCCACTCTCTTGTACACAAAGCAACTGTTCACTATCTGACCAGCCCATATGTACTAGAACACCACTATTCCACTAGAATGGCATAATAAACATATTGAATATGTGTCAATAATAATAAAACAACATTTAAAAATGTTCAAATAAAAACCTGCCGTGTGGTGACGGCAGAGTAGAATACAATTGTCACCACCCCAAATCTCTCCCGTGGGTGTCGTACAAGGCGACTAAGGATAAATCAGTCGTGAGGAATGGGCAGCAGCGTTCCTCTTATATCACCTTGCAATGTACTGCGACTTTTGTGCCCGATAAATGGCAATAGGCTCGCCACCTATTACATGGTACCTAACATAATTGGCGAAATGTGGGTGCTTTTTCACCTCTGCCTACCCTTTCGGGGATATAGGCGTGATTTATGTATGTATGTATGCAAATAAAAACCAAAATAATAAATAAATATTAGTTTTTAAAAATTATATTAATTTTAGGGTATTGCTAATTTGCAGTATAAATAAGAGTATATTACCAAAATCTTCGAAATAATATCCCCAACACAGTTGTAGATGGTGATCACAGGTTTACTTGAAGCCATAACACGGACCATCTGTTTCCTGTCTCGAACTAGAGCAATAGGTCCTCCGTAAGGGGCTCCACTAACAAGCATTTTGTCCAATCCTTCATCCATTGCCCAGTTCATTTTGTACAGGTCGAGTTTCCTGTAAAAAAGTCATTTTAACTATGTCAAATATCAAAAAAGAAATGCAAATCAACTGGATTAAGGTAGCCTGACAAGTTGAGAAATTAGTATTTCAAACATAATGGATTTTTATAAAAATATTATACATGCATTAAGATAAATGGAAGTAAACAACACCAACCTGTAATAAGAATCCAGTTGGAACCAATCCGCAGTTAATAACGCCGACATGTTATCCTATTATGTGTTACTGTTGACAGAGTAAATTTAATGATAGACTTTTCTTTTTCCTCAATAACTCTGTTCAACAATTAGTTAATTAATCATTATACATTTACTGTACGTGAGTTTGACAAAACATCAAATTAACAATTTATTATATAAAAATTGGAGCGATTATTTAATTTAAGACATAAAATTCATAGTAAATGGACAAATCATTTTAAATTTAAACACAATTAAACCACAAACTAAAGCAACTGCCTCTATTTTTATTTATTTTTGTAAGACCCTGTCAATTCAATATGTCAAACAAATCTGACATAAAGTTTTGACATTGACAGACAGTACCTTTTTTTTTATTTTTTCTTCTATTTTGTAATCTGGATTTATTGATCTACTCCATACAGCCATACTTTCAGTATTTATTATTTGGTCAGTAACATTAAAACGTCAGTTTTAAAGTTTTCGACGACAATTGTATTCTGCTCTGCCGTCAAAACATGTTCAACAAGTTTCTAATAGTAGATTTTATACCTTCTTCTTCTTCTTCACCCTGACCCTAACCGACTCTAAGTAGGGTCGGTTACAACAACATGTCTTTTTCTTCCACTCTCCTCTACTAGACGTGAGCTCAGCGTGAACTCCCCTCTTTCACACAATCCATCCATCGCTTCATCGATTTTCCTCTCATTCTAGGTCAATGCACATCCATACTTTACATACCTCTAGTTACGTAAAACTTATCCGTCCTCATCACATGCCCGTACTTTGCTGAACTGTTACTCCTCAATTTTTAGATCATCGGCGCTACTTTTTAGATCATGTGCTCATTTCTAATCCTGTCTTTCCTAGTCATCCATCCATCTCAACATTCTCATTTTTCTTTCTTCCCTCGCTTTCGTTGCCCAACACTCTATTCCATACAATACGACAGGTCTTATTATGGTTTTGTATATTTTACCTTTAATTTTAAGGAGCAATCTTGGGTCACACGTGGCCCCTGAGATCTGCCGCCATTTCATCCATGCTGCATTTATTTTGCCATTCAAATCGCGGTCAATATTTTATATAACCATCATTTTGGATAAATGATCCGAGGTACCTGAAATCGGAGCAAACTGGGAGGGTAGTAGATTTATATCAAGGGCGGTAAAACCAAGAATGCCTCAGATCGCAAGTTTTGACGATAAAAAAGCCTGACGTGCTGTTGACGTACATATACACCTAATCTTCAAGCAAGTGTTTGCAATTTTAACAACCCGAAGACACGCTTTCGAACTACACGATTTTTATTACCCTGCTTTTATTGCTCATTTCAGAAAGAGACAGGAGCTTAAATTCTTATTATTGATGTAAATTCTATTCCGCATATTAATAGTCCACGGAAGAGACGATGCGTGAGAAAATGATCACTAACCGACCATTCGAAAATAGTGGGGGCAATGATTTACAACTTTATAAGATTGTTAGAACTCGATGGTTTACAGTTGTTCAGTGATTTTCGCAATGGTCGATTTTTAGATGGGTGACGCCAGAGTAGAATAAGAGCATCAGGCTCTGTAGCACGGGCAGTGGACTCATCTCCTCCGGGGGAAAGAAAATCTTTTCCTCTCGCTCTAACTCCCACTAAATCCCGAGACAAAACACTGTCAAGTGGTGGAGAGAGACTTGTCCACGTCCCCGTGCTAGGCCCGCAGCAGTAGGTACTCATTATCTCCACCGCGCGTGTACGCTAGACTCACAAGTTGAGAAAACTTTCGTATCTTGTTAAGTGTGGCTTCCTGTTCTGTTCCCAGTTTATCTGAGGTCGGGCCAGTATATTACCTCTTCCATTAATATTAGTCACACGCCATCAAGCGATCCACTTCCTTTTGATTTATATCATCCAATACATTACAATTTGATCGTGATGGATGTATCTTTAAAACTTTTCTGAGAAAAGTGATGGGATGACAACATTCCAATCTATACTGCATAAGGCTTCGGCTTAGGTTTAAGAGCCGCCTGTTTGCCACCAACCCTCTTTGGGTATGCTGTTATTGGTAGTTCGCACTCCATAATTCGGGTGCCCCGAAGTGGTCGGATTGGTCGGTGGTGGTAGATTTCTGGTGTACACCGGGCAATCTGCATTATTCACCTTTTAGGTCACCCCTGGGGTGAGACGGGGCAGGCACATTCTACGTTATTTTTTCGCTCCCATTCTTGCATGGAAGACGACAAACAATTATGAGGTAACATCTCATCCACTTCATTGTAGGTACAGCAGAGATTACGTGCTATAAGATTAAGTGCCATAAATATCTTTAGTTTCCACAATATAATGTTAGTAAAAGGTGTCAGTGACACCGGCGCATGCGAATCCATCATATAAACTCAGCAGAAAAATAAACTAGGGGTAACATTTCATCTTCACTAAGCTTGTCGTGATAATATAATAGTAGATTATACCAAGGGTGATAAAACAAAAAATGTCGCAGATCGCAAGTATTTGATAAATATGCGAGAGAAAGATGGCGGGACATGGTGAGGCGAGCAACATCAGCCTCCAAATCACCTACATGTTGACCACTATTACTCTAGCAAGAGTAACACGAAAGAGAAGATTTCGAATGAGAGAGAGACGTCATATTATTATTATGTGAACGTCAACTATGCCTGTAATTAAATTTGGATTACCAGGAAATTGCTAAGAGGACGTCATGTCGGTATATTAATTCAACTTAAAATATCTGTTTTTTTCGATCTATTTTTGATAATGACGATTGTCACCACACCCATCTCACCAGTGGGCGTATATATCGTACAAGGAGACTAACTGCCGCACTCAGAGACGTCAATTAACTTTAATGAGTATTTAATGTCAAAATTTTTCATTCAAATCTAGACCATAGACCCGGCAAGAATAGCGACTAGTTTTGAATTGTCATTTTTTGATGTTAAGTACTCATTACCGTTATTTGACGTCTCTGAGTGCGGCAGTAAGTTTTTTGATGCGTAGTTAATTCAAATAAATATTAAAAAATGTTACTAATGTTTAAATAACAGTTTGATATTTAACCATTAGTAAAAATTTTAGTTACTAACTTACTAATGGTGAATTATCAGTCTGTTAATGTTATAGATAAAATGTGTACTAAAATATGTACTAAAATAAAAAAACCGACCCTAAGGATTAGGACATCAATAAGTTATGGGCAGCTGCGTTCCTCTTCTGTACTGCGATTTCAGTGCCCGATAGATGAAAATTGGCAACAAACAACCTATTACATGAGACCCAAACGTGGGTGTTAATTCACCAACCCCTTCGGGGTAAGGCGTGACTTAATAATGTAAGTATGTATGCGTTTCATGATTTGCATTTAGTTCAGAGTTTCCATACAAAGCACATGGACTTATCAATTTCCCTGCCGCGGTAAGTGGCGCAGAAACTGGAGATTGGGAATCCTTTGAGTGTGTGGATTGAATCGTGAAGAGCTCTCGTTCAAGTTTTGAACTCCTTGTTAATAACTTCTGACTTGGAGACATGCAAGGCTTGGAGGACACAATTTGCCGAGCACGTGGAGTCGTAGAATTCTATTTTGCCGCGAGTGAAGTCAATCGTCTTTTGTTATATTATTAATCGTCTTTTGTTATATTAACCGCCTCCGTGGTTTTGTGGTTTGTCCACCGGAATGAAGATCCAGAGGTCCCGGTTTCGATCCCCACAGGGGGGTACAAATTTGTGCTCGGTTTGATTGGTGGTAGGACTTCTTTGAAGTCCGCCTGGCCAGCTACCACCATCTTATCAAAAAATCTATCGCCATAATAATAATGCTAACACCATTTTTGTGTTCCGACAATGTGGGATAAGATGGCCAGCCCCTCTGTAGTCGAGGGTTCCAGGTAAAGCTCGATTCCATCTTCAGCCCTTAACGTCACTTACCATCAGGCGAGATGAAGGGCAAGAGCTTCCCTGTCTAACATAAAAAAAAATATCCTACGTTAGATACTTATACAAAATGTTAGGTTTGATTAGAGTTCACCAACTTAAACATACAATTATTATTAAAACGTCGGTTTTTGACATTTTATCCTATGGAAGAGCTGTCAAAAACTGGCGGTTATCTTTTAATCGCTTGTTCTACCTACGTGTTGGAGAACTCCATATTCTTACTAATTTGTCCTTAAGTTCGTGTGATATTTGTGTTCTTAAGCTGTTTTTGTCCTCAAAACAGAAGAATTATGGTTACCCATCCAACGAACTGGCCTTTACTATGTTGCTTAACCTCTCTAGAGGCTTAGTAGAAAAAAACATAGTCACGCTATCGACTGTTTCAAAAATAGTTTTTAATTATGATTGTATCGGTATAATTGCACTGTTTCGTATAATCGTTGAATGAGACACTAAAAGGAAAACTTCTGAACTTAGAAGTTATCTTATTGTTAATCTTATTGTCTTACGAGTTTCGACAATAGAAAATAGTAGGACTAGGAGAGGAGAGGCAGAAAATAAATTTTTGTTCTGGAAGTTACTGCTGTCTGAAATGAAGTATCGCCCGAGACTAATGACAGTCCTATTCTGACTTTTATGTTAGTCACAAAAACACTAAATAGCCAAGATGTAAGCCTGATGTAATCCTAATTGTACTAGCTTTATAGCAACTTGAGGTCAGAACGAAAGCACTAGAAGCTTCCAGACCTTTTTTAATTAAGTTGAGGATTAGGTAGGTACGTCTTCTCCCTCCCTTTTTAAGCGAAAACGTTAAAGCTTGTGATTAAATTATGTAATATTGTTTTTCTTTCTAGCCTACATACTTTATTACAAGAGCTTTTAACTTAGTTCGCCATTAGACTACCTATTCGGAGGAGTTATCAGATTCTTTTTGAGTTTATTCTTACGAACAAGAATTTAGCAAGCTCAGAGCTTGTGAGTAATATGACTTGGTGATACTTAATTTTTACAAAGTGTATTTCATTGTATTGTTTTGTTGTCAACAGGTTACATATGATTAGGAAAGAAGTGAACTCTAACCTACTCAATTATTATTACACCTGCGCATTATTCGACAGTGTTGAAGATATAATGATTTGACTACAAGTATATTCGTATAATGACACCAATGTTTATTTTCAGGTAACCATTTTTTATATAAGGGCAGTTATGTGTGGTAAAAAGAATTAGTAATAATATGTTGACACGTTCATTTTACTTACATCATACATACGATTGCTATCAAGACAGCGTAACGTTAATACTAATGATCGTCCGAAGCAAGCGTCAACTCATATAGATGTTTAATACGCGTAGATATGAATTAGAGGAATGTGTCAAATAAAATTATAAAAGCTTCTCATACAAAATTATCATCCTGAATCTCAGATACTTACTAAAAAGCTATAGCATCCGTCAAACGTTATTTGCCGTCCGGCCCTTAATTGTCACATAAGGGTATAAAAAATAACCAACGACCTATTCCGAAACCTACCAAATACACTAAAAAATGATTAACATTGATCAAGCTGTTTCGAAGGAGTTCGATAACAAACACTGACACGAGATTTTTAAATATTAGATTAGTAGAGGCTAATACAGTGTAAGCTCTACATAGCGAAATTAATAGGAACGGGCGCTATAAAGAGTTCGCGTTACAAGAAGAGTAAAAAAACAATATAATTTTAAGAACAAGTGTATGTAACTATAACTACTGCATGTACTTCGTTTAGATTAGATTTTAAATTGTCGTTTTTAAGTATGGCAGTACATATTGTGATTGTGTCTTTCGTTGTATTTTATTAAAATCTCGGTTCGTGAAAATATACAGTTTATTAGGGCCTAACTGAATAATGATGTGTTGCTTGCTTCTCTATTGAGAGTGGTTGCTACGCAAAGAGTGTTCAATACCAAGTAACAATGTAAACTAAACAAGCCTTGGCAAATTCTACGTTGTAAGCAGTATTTTTAGTGAGTTCGCTATATAGGCTTTACACCGTATTTACAAAGAAAGTTCAAGGCTCCAGTACGATGTACGTCTAAAACCCGGCCAGACAAACTGTGCCAACAACAAAGGCGAGTCATGACATAGTGGTTAAGTAACGAAATAACTTAGAAATGTCAAAGCACAAGTCAGAGCGACCTCGCTCCCACTCCCGCGCAGCGCAACGGTACTCTCGCGTCTTGGCAGCCGGCGCTCGCGCAGCTCCGAGGTCCCTGCCCTCCCGGCTGCTTGTCTTGTGCGTCCGACCATAGCATACCTCTGCGGCTGCGGCAAGCAAACTAGTTCCAGAATACTTTTAGTAATTCATAACATAAAATCATCAAATTATCCAGTGAAAATTTGTGTGCTAACTCACAACAGTCCCAGTGTTTAGTGAAGTGAACGAAGCATGGAGGTTGTACGCCAGTTTAAGTGATTTCTGTTCGTGTAATCTACAGTGGAATTTGTGTGAATTATTCAAGAAGACCCAAGTTGAGACAAGGAAGGCCGCTGGAAATAGGTAGGCATTTTAGGTTTTGAATTAAACCGACAGTTTTCAATATGAATAAGCGTTTCATGTTTCCAGCTATACGAAAGAAATGTTTCAGTTGTTATTTCTTGAATAATTTAGTTGGAATTCGCAACTTCGTTACAAGTTCTGCCAACTATAAGGAAAAGCATGGATGGTTTCATTAAATACATTATTTATGCGAAGAAACTAAAGTTCTGCACGAATCGTAGAACTTAAATAATTATCTCAACAAATGCCATAATGAACAAAGCTGTTGCTAAAAGGGTTGTCAGAAAACTTAAAAGCTGTGTATAATTCTAAAGGAATTCCTTTGGGTTTAAACAAGTTTTAAATACAATTAACAGCATATCAGTGTTAACGAAATCGAAAAAGTTTTTTGAATTTCAATGTTAGTTGTAGATAAAAATATTAAAAAAAAAAATTTGGTTTGTTCTATTCTACAATACAATATCGCCCTCCAAGAACTAAAAGTTTGCATACATACATACATACATAAATCACGCCTATATCCCCGAAGGGGTAGGCAGAGGTGAACTAGCACACACGTTTCGCCAATTATGTTAAGTCCCATGTAATAGGTGGCGAGCCTATTGCCATTTATCGGGCACAAAAAGCCGCAGTACACTGCTAGGTGGTATAAGAGTAACGCTGCTGCCCATTCCTCATCACTGATTTATCCTCAGTCGCCTTGTACGACACCCACAGAAGAGATTTGGGGTGGTGACAATTGTATTCTACTCTGCCGTCACCACACGGCACACTAAAAGTTTGGCTTGTAGGTAATAGACTATGGTGTCGAGCAAACATCTCTGTAAGAGCACTATTGCATTATAGTAATACATACTACGAGTGTGAAATAGTCTCAATAGAATAAAATAGCAAAAAGTGAAACCTTTTTAGATAAGTCAATAAAGTTAAGTAATACTGTTTGGTTTTCTACACAAAGGTGCTATCAAAGTGTCCTTTTTGAGTAGACCATCGGAAAAAGATCCCGAGGTCCCGGGTTTGATCCCTAGTAGTAATACAGTACTCGGCTTGGTTGGTGGTAGAACTTTTGTCAAATCCGCCTGGCTAGCTACCACCATCTTATCAAAATCTATCGCCATAATAATAATGTTAACAGCATTATTATGTTCCGACAATTTACGACATGATAGTCAGCCCCTCTGTGGTCGAGGGTTGCAGATGGAGCTCGATTCCCATCTTCGGCCCTTATCGTCACTTGTACCATTAGGTGAGATGAAGGTGAAGAGCTTCCCATGTCTAGTATAAAAAAACACTTTATGCTAAGCGTGTGAATTTGTGGTGAATCTCTTATCTCCGAATAGAAGCGATGTTACAAATGAATTAATTACTAAGGTAATTGACACCATTTTAAGCCTTATGATTCGATGTGAACTAGAACGCTGTGCTTTTGAAGTTATATGTTAAGTCCTTGATCTGCGCACTCCCCTATTTTTTTCTTGGACACACGGGTTTTCGGTATCTAGCGTCTTGACGATTCATAAGTGTATTGTTATCATACCAGATATGAATAAATGAATTTTGACTTTGACTTTGGTTGTTAGAACAGCAGCAACTCGAAACGGGTCTGCGGTGTTGTGTTTCCCCAGTGAAATAGTTCAGAGCTCATGTTTAACTTTATAATAACTTCTCTTGTAGCTAGATCTGACTCATCAAATCATTATATACCTACAATTTATTGCAGATTTTCAGCGGGCACTCGATCTGCTCTATTAAAGCCCTTTTTGCCAAGTACCTATATCCGTGGTACCTGCTTATTAAGTTATTAGTAAGGCGTTTTTTCTCTTCATAAGTTAAGATGTTTTAACTTTTTTTGTCTATAAAATTAGGTTCAAATTTTTTAATTATATTAAAACTTGCTATGTATATCCAAGTTGTACGAAAATAAGGCATTTATGTTGAAAATCACGATAGAGATTAATATTATTAAAAAGATATTTAACTTCAAATAGTTCGCTGCATCACTGTATCACTGACGACTCTTAGGTAAGACAATATTATATCACTAACCAATCATTTGAACGGTAATCCACTATGAAACTGAACTAATCTATTCGCTCAACTTGCGACAATTTCTACATTTGCGGTAGTGATCTTTAACTTTAAGAGGAACTTAGTGACAGATTCAGTTTTTATTTATGAAATCTAGTTTTTTTGTACCATAATATACTTACGTAATCCTATTGCTTTGACTTCTGGATCAAAAGAGAATTCTAATAACTCGGGAACTCCTCGGTGAGATGTCAGATACATCTTAACAAAACAGAACTTCTTACCCGACTAAGTAGTACATAGATGGCAATCTAAAACATAGAAAATTATAAATAAAATACAAAAATGAGACCTAATCTAATAGGCGAAAAGTGGATGTTAATTCACCTACCCCTTCGGAGATATAGGCGTGATTTATGTATGTATGTAAAATATAGGATAATATACCTGTGCTTATACGATTTTGATTTTGATTTTTGCGAGGACATAAAATCATCTTTGTTTAATTAAAAAAACGAATTTCAAAAATTGCACATATAAGTACTATATATTCAGAACTGTTTTGAATGTTCATTTTCATACCCGAATTCGTTCGAATTGTTTCAAACTAAATTCGTACATTTTATCTAACTACGAAATAACTGGTTTAATAATAGGATTTATGTTTTTAATGACATTGATTTGATAATATAGTTATACGAAAATTACTGTTTTGCGTTTCACACTGTTTTGACATTTACGCCCACAGTAATCTTGATGACCTAGAACGAGTTTCCTTAATCGTGAACATTGGAGACAGTATTGTGTATGGAACAAGAATATTTTGTCAGTTTGTAATTCTTATTAGTAGATGAGATTCTTATATAATTTTACTTCTACTTCTTTTCTTTGCACGAGTGCTTACTACTATAACTTTCATACAACAATACCAACATCATGACCACCAGTCATTTTGAAAATGAATTATTATTTTTAAATTTTTTATAAATCCATTTTACACTACGTCGCGTAACGTAAATTATGGTTGATAATGAATTAAACAAAGATGCTTTTATGTCCTCGCAAAATTTTGATTGTTCACAAACAGACTTAATAGAGTTGTACACAGCAAAAAGACGAGGATGATGAGATGAAATAAACTGTCATTATGGCCCTAGACAATAATGAATTGAAGAACTTAACAAAACACTTAGCGACAGGGTAAAAGACTTGAGATATTATTTTAAGTGGTTTTATTTCAAATGTCTTTTGAATGGCATTTGAAATCAGGCAGGCTATAAAACCTATGCTAAAACTTTGATGGATTGGAATATTATCATTACGTTCCTCGGAAATGATCTTTTTCATGGTTACATTCATTTATCGCTAGCACCTTTCCAGTGTGATAGATGATATTAATAGAAGAGTGGATATATACATACATAAATCACGCCTATGTCCCCGAAAGGGTAGGCAGAGGTGCATTAACACCTACGATTGAATGAAGAGTGGATGGCTAGATTAATTCTAACCAATATGAATGTAAAAGGAAACATACTGCGCTGACCCCAGATAAACTGGGAACAGGGCCAGGAAGACGTTGATTTCAAATGTCATTTCTTTAACTAAAAATGACAAAGTGACTTTTCCTGTCGCAGAGAAAATTACTTACCTCGTAATACCTGAAACGTTAACTATTTGTAAAGATTTCCATTCACTTTCTTCAAAACCAGTTGACAGTAACTAGATGATGTTCATATATATGGTGTAGTAACGTTTGAAGACGTTAACAACATTAAAAGTGTCATATTGCATAGCAGCACTTCTGTAGATTTCATTTCTATTTTACATCTAATAATGTTAGGATTTTTTATAATTTTAAATTTGTCAAAATCTAATACAATAACAATGATCGTTGCAATACAGCCTATTAATCAGGTTCATATTTCTAAAATGTTGTAGCGAGTGACATTTGAGGACATCTTAATGTAGTTCTGGTGGAGCTAACGGCTCATTTCACTACATTTTGAGTAGTAAATTTTCTGAACCTTATATTAATGACAATAACCTTGATAATCAATTGATGGAGTTTTGTAATTATATCATTATTTTTGCTTACGTAGATAAATAGAACGAAAGAATCACATTTAAAATTATTTACCTAGAGTAAGAATGTTACATTAGTTTTTATTGAACGAAATACTACAGACGGAGCAAAAGTCGCCTAGGTAGTTTTCGAAATATTATTACCGAAAAATTGGTAGATCTAATCAACTTGAGTGCTAAGGTAAGCCTCTTTGAAGATATTGAATTAGTTCTCGCAATGAACGTCAGAAATGAGCAAGACATTAAAGTTTTTTATTTGGTAAAACTTGTATTACCGTTATAAGCGATAGCACTTACAGCTCAAGTCATTACAGGGCGTGCTTAGCCGTGTTGGTTTCATTTATTAAAATAGGAATTTATTTTAATAGAATTTAGAACGTGCACCATTTGTTTTTCAATTAATTTACAATATTAGAAACAATTTAAGTAATTTTAGATAGTAATAGTTTTAGAAGAACACTTAAAGCAAATATTTGGAATGTTTTTATTGTTTTTTTTTATATTTAGTATTTAGACTCCACGACGAACAGGACATTTAATAATTATTTTAAGCAGTTGAAAGCGTCCATGGACATCCCAGGGGGTTCAGGTGACGGAGGTATACATATATCTCTTGAGCTATAATAGCTTTAAACTTAGAAACGTTATTGTGAAAAACATTACTGCGACCATCAAACATTAAAATAATTGAAATAAATAGCTCTTAGTAGTTTAGTTACTGTGGTAAAACATAATTTTTTTCTCAAAGCGCAGCTGTGCTCGAATAGCATTATTTCTAAAGCTTTTATTTCGTAATATGCGGTACGGCCAGTGGTTGCGAATACTAACACGGGAAAATTATTTTTATTTCTAACGTAATACGCTTGAGTTTTGAAATTGCGAGCGTGATTTTGCAGCGCTGCTTAACATTGCTGAGGTTTCATACCACTTGTGTTTTATGAAACTAGTTTTGTACTTGAGGTATGCCTTTTTAAGATCAGTTAAATTGTCTTAGTAGTAATATTTTGCGGTTACGTGATTAATTATATTAACAGAGAAAAACACTTTACACACAATTACTTCCAAGTAATGCGCATTACTTGGAAGTTATTGTGTGTAAATTAAATTTTTGTCAAAAATAATAGTAAATTAAGCCGTATTCTTATGCTGCATGAATAGTTTGTTCATAATGTAGGCGTGTGGTGACGTTAGATTTGAATACAATTATTACCACTCCCTGTCTCTCCCGTGGGAGTCATATAATGCGAGTAAGGGTTATAAATATAACTAGGGATTTGAAGCACACCAACAGTAGTACCTAGGTACTGCGAAGATAATTCGATGATACGTTGTATCGACAGTTAGAGCATATACGTTTTCAATTATTTTCTGGCGCTTCACCGTCCGTACCACGGCACGCTCGCTTTGCTCGCTTGGCTCACGCTTTTCTAACCGAACTCAACCGACCATGTGGACTAAAAGATCCATTATAACTTTTGATGAGCGTACCATCGATATTTTGTACTGTCGATATTGTGAGTTGTCGATGGAACGTTTTTGATACAGTGATTATCGATGCAATGGTTGTCAATCTCTTAAACGCCAACAACAATTTAAATGGAGGATAGGAAGAAGCAGAAGGATGTATTTCTAACTTGTTGGATAGATAGAAAGTGATATCTATCTACTTCGCAATACTGAGAACCTTTGCACTACAACGTTCTTGGTGCTTAACATCAAAATAATCGCTATCATACCTTCATAGAGACATCGGAGTACAAATAACAGCACGCCAGACTTCACAAAACCGTCAAATATCTTTAATTGATTCTCAACTTTAACTTGCTTATGCTAAAGCACGAATTCGAGTACTTAGAAAATTTTACATGTTGTGGTAAGTAGACGTGCTGTTGGCAGTACCATTTAGAAGTCGATGGTAACAAAGCGTGAACACGGCATAGCTTCCACGCATGCGTGCACGCAGTCTATTGAGGGATTTCTAATTTAGCATCAAACCCAAGAAGCTGTACATGCTAACTTCATATTCGAGTTGTTGTGCGGTGATGGCACACTTTTTAATATTTGTAGGGTTACAGAAGCCAATATAACACAGGAAAACTCCTAATTGGTATATAACTGCGTGTATCCAAATGCCAATACAATTAAAAAAAGGATACGATTATCAAATTTATTATGTGGGTCTGGGGTATTCTTGAATGAGGAATGAGGGTAGTCTTGTTATACAATTGGTAAGGGCCTTTGCATGTGCTATATTATCACTACATATGTAAATAAATTTTCCTCACGTCTTTTCCCCCCAAGTGGTAGGCAGAGGTGTTTTGACTCCCGCGTTTCGCTACCTATTTCCGTTTCCATATAATAGGGGGCGAGTCTATTCAGTAGCGTAGCTCCAACAACAGCTTACCTGAGGCATTACTCTGGAAGTTTATTTCGTTCGATCGAGTCTTTGTGTCTTTGTAGATAGATGTGAGTTAATCGTTCGGAGTTTTAGAGTTAAAGTTAGAGTTAAAAATTGTTAGAGTTAAAAATGATGACCATATTTTTCATATTTTTATGTGAGGTATTGAGTTATTTTATATTGATTTATTGATTGCTCGAGAAACAAGTTTGTGCTTTTTGGAATATAAACCTCCTACAATCCAACCACCTAATGTAGCGTCAGCACTTATCACAACATTCGTGTAAAATTCACCATTATTAGAGTGATTCTTTTTTGCATGCCTACCACACCTGAGCCCGTGTGTGTCATCGGTACGAGGCGCATTCTTCCCATAACCGGCTTGTAAATCAGGTTATTTAAGTTATTTTTGCTCTTGTTCCTTTTATGAATACATGACCATGACCAATTATGTGAAAAGAAAACTGAATCCGGTCGGATGCGGTAAATCCGACGCGATAGAATCATTCACTTCTATACATGTTCTCAACACTCAATCGCGTACATACCTAAGGTTTCTTTTCCACGGAATGGCTTATAACCAGAATCTGTCCGCTAATCAGTCGTATTAGATATTTAAAATCTGTTAAAATAGATGTCCGAACTAACAATAATTCTTACTATTCGATTTTAATTTTAACATAATAAAAATGTTAGAAAAATTAGTACAAAGATTTTGGTGGTTAGAAAAAGAATTTCGAAAAATTATGATCTTGAGGCGGGAATCGAACCCGCGTCCGCTGCTCCCGCCTCAAGATCATAATTTTTCGAAATTCTTTTTCTAACCACCAAAATCTTTGTAATAATTCTTACTCTCCACTTCTTTGGGACTTCTGAATAATATGAAAAGCAATTAAAGTATCTGTAGCTTAATATTCATCGATGTAAATTCAAACACAGAACACTTTCTTTCTAGGTTTATTTATCAAGATTAATGTTTATTTTATTTATTTGTAAATAAATAAATAAACGTCCAAATTAGTTGTAATTAATTGGTCTGCATGAGAATTATTACCTGCAGTTATATTAATATTATGTGTGACTCAAAGAATAATTTTAAATTATAATGTCAGATATTCAAATTATTCGTATTCGACGGGATTTTTTGAAGTCAAGTTCAGTGCTTTTTTAATTTTGCACTTTTATGTTGAGCATTGCATAAATGACTAGATTTAATTCTAATGCTTACCTATCTAATTTATAGCGTCGCGTATTTAGAGTCCTATAGGACTGCAATGTTATAAAATAGATACAGTGTTTTGAATATTAAGTTGATAATTGATATTAAATGGTTTTCTTATGTTAATATTCACTTCCATTAATGATTAGGCTAATATTATTTTACATACATACATAAATCACGCCTATATCCCCGAAGGGGTAGGCAGAGGTGAAACTAGCACCCACGTTTCGCCAATTATGTTAGGTCCCATGTAATGGGTGGCGAGCCTATTGCCATTTTTCGGGCTCAAAGAGGAACGCTGCTGCCTATTCCTCATGATTGATTTATCCTTAATCGCCTTGTACGACACCCACGGGAGAGTTTTGGGGCAGTGACAATTGTATTCTAATCTGCCGTCACCACACGGTGAATATTATGTTAATATTTACAATATAATTGTTAGAAAATTTGTAGATGTAATTTTTCTCAACTTTACGTATCTTAGATAATAGATATAACATTTATACCTAAAAACCAAAATAAAAATATATAAAGCAATGCCCATAATTATATGATTGTGTAATGTGCCGTGTGGTGACGGCAGACTAGAATTCAATTGTTACCTCTCCAAATCTCTCCTGTGGGTGTCGTACAAGGCGACTAAGGATAAATCAGTGATGACGAATTGGCAGCAGCGTTCCTCTTATACCACCTAGCAATGTACTGCGACTTTTGTGCCCAATAAATGGCAATAGGCTCGCCACCTATTACATGGGACTTGACATGGCGAAACGTGGGTGCTAGTTCACCTCTGCCTACCCCTTCGGAGATATAAGCGTGATTTATGTATGAATGTAATAATGAAAATAATATGCGTGGGTAACTATTATGATATGAATTACAGTGAACATATTTTCAAGACCAATAACTATATCATTGATTCTAGCTCTATGTGCGCCGCAGAGTGTCTTCTATACAGTAGTAGCAACTATGTAAGTAGTTTTTACGAAGTTGCCTTTTGGTTCTGGCAGTGTCAGTCGGATGGTTGGTCAACTAGAATTTACCCTTTGCGGCCACCCGTAACTGTTAATTCCCTTCGCCTTGGCAACTTAACTGTGTTAACGTCTAACCGTTAAATAGATTAAACGGACCTCCGATGAGATTAGGCAAGTTTTAAATTTGATTATAAAATAGAAGACCGTCTTGGCGTTTGAAGTAAATTGGCCCATTACGAACAATGAAGTGGGTTAATTTCTATCAGACATAATTATAAACTTAATTTACATATATGTTAATTTATAACCTATATTTCATATGGCTAATGTAGCGCTTATATTTAATGACAATAAGTAAATAGATGGTAAAATGCATCGAGGTCGACCTAGAAAGAGGTGGAGAGACGATCTGGAGGCGTACAGCAAGACATGGACGGAAGTGGCTCGGGATCGCACTTCCAGGATGCGGGGGAGGCCGTTGCCCAGCAGTGGGATCTTATAGGTTAATAAATAAAAGTAAATGTATTAATCTCATATTGGTAACAATGTTGAAATGCAATAGCAATGTAATTTTGCTTCATTATGAAAGAAAAATAAAAATATACTCCTATCAATTAAGTATATAATTCCTACTTAACAAATGCCACTGCCGTTGGTATCCTCATCAGTTTTCGTTAAGAAAAGAAGAATTATATGATGGTGTTGTGGGACATAACAGCTCTTGTTCGATACCCACAAGAAAGGAGTGTTGTCAATTGTTCTGCTTTGCACACAGAAGATAAATGTAACTATTACGATACGTATGGTGAGATAAGCATCATAAGCCTTTTAATGTCCCCATTGCTGGGACACAGGCCTTCCTGATGGATGGAAGAAAATACGGAGAATGAGCCATAACCTACCATTCTGGCACAGTGCGGTTTATTGGGTATTAACGACCAACAGCCAGGGCCGAACTTGGGATTCATATAATTTTGATCATCCATACAATGGGTGGCATTAGCAAATATTGCTTAGTTTACGCAATCGCAGGCTAGCGCAGTACGTCACTGCGCTAGCTCTTTCTGGTTGAGCTTAGCGTAATGGTGGAAATGTTAAAAAGTAGACCTCCAATGTCGTTTGAGTCATAAATTTGTGCCACAGATGTTACCCAGTACATTAAGCTAACCTAAGTACTGGAAAGTTACGATAAACTTTGTATTGCTCAGTCGACATGGCTGGATGTTTGGGGACCTCGGATGCTCTTGGCTGTAGCGTGTACGTTGAGAAGTGATACTACTTAGGTACAATACTACTACTGGTTCTGTAAAATTTTAATTTTATTAAATCACAGTGTTTCTGTGCATATTATACTTGCTGTAACTTTTTGTTTTAGAGAAACATTTGAAAATT
Organism: Cataclysta lemnata; assembly: GCA_963931975.1. NCBI lineage: Eukaryota > Metazoa > Arthropoda > Insecta > Lepidoptera > Crambidae > Cataclysta > Cataclysta lemnata. The sequence goes on from OZ008339.1 coordinate 3,525,185, forward strand.
AAGTGACGTCGAATTTTCTGATGAGCCTGATCTTGAAATATGCAGAAATAACATTATATATAAAATTTTAAAAATGTCTACATTTTAAATGGATTTCCATTGATAAACCTAATTCAAAAATACATTCCATTTGTTCCATTCCAATTGACTTGCAGTACACAAGCTTGGTACATTTATTATCTAATATCTGTATCATAGATAGGTCGTCCGTCCTATACTCTCTCTTTCTCTAAATAACATTACAGTTATGCAATGCTACGTGATCAAACGTATACGATGCTACCGCTTTCCAATGTCCGCGCCTAATTAACTGACAAAATATAAGTTGTAAAGGTTCAATAGGCACCGTCGTAAATACTCTCTTGAATTTAATGGAGGGTTACGTATAAATGAGACCGGATCGTTCAATGGAGTTTGTCTCACTGTGAAGAGAGATACATATTTTCTTTTGTTATTCTCCAATTGATAATTATTATGTTGGTTTTCAATACTCAGCAACCGACATTAAGTCAGGATTATGATTAGTAGGTATGGCATATTTAGTCTCTTGTTATTTCTATGCATTTCTTAATTGTCGGTTTAGTTAAAAAATATGTATAAAAAGCAATGCTTTTGAGACACGATTTTTACGTAGGTAACATAATCGGACTAGTTAACATTATGATTGTTACGATTTTATTATTAATTGTAACGACCGTAATATTAACATTAGCAGAAACTGGCTAACATTATATGATACTGAGGATTTTATTATTAATTGTTACGATTATTACATTAAATTTAATTTTATTTTATTGAAATCTGAATTGAGCATTGTAAATCTATTACGAAATATCACATTGGACATAGCACTTGTGATCGTAATGTTCCAAGTTATATACAATACTAGGTACATTGATTACCTCATTCACGTGTTAACTTTGTTATTAAAGTGCCGGAATTTGAGAGCTGTTATTTCGACTGTTGTTCGGTTTGAATAGTTGTAATAAAGGTATTTAACAGTCCATATAAACTGTTACGAGCTCAACCAATGTAAACAAACCTACAAAATTGAAAGGTATATCATTCAAACAATAACAATCATATTTTAAGCGAAAAAACCATTCAATGCGTGTACCTATGTGCGAGCAAGAAGTTTGTTCACCTTTTGTTTAATAATGGAATCAATAAAAAATGGGATAAAGATTGTTATGAATTAGAGATTTTTTTTCTTAATTTGTTTAAAAATAGAAAATGAAATAATTTCCATTTTTAAACAAAAAGTAAGAACACATTTCTCTTTGTTTTTACCCATTAAATTATTTTCATCTAGCTAGCTCATAGAAAGCCGAAAGCCGCTATTACCAAAGCATGGATGAACACGTATGCAATATAGTTATTATTTTTTATAATTAATAAAAATATTAATAATTCTAACATAACCAATGTCGTGTTCTTCACAAAACCAGTTGCATGAAACAGAGCCTTTTGGCCGGAAGCCAGCACCTCTGACTCCACCAAACCCGTACAGAAGCTTATAAATTTAGCTCTGACAGGTGTGAACAACCTTTCGTCCCATCTTTCAGTAATAAAGATAGAACAAGGTAGTTCTATCTTTATTACTTGCAGGTGATGAATAATAATATATACTACGAAGATTTTTTTCATACATACAAGATTATACAATCAACCTCAGGCCTAATCAACGTTTTTTCACTTGTCATGCTCTGAAAGTGCTTGTTTGTGCAGGATATAGGCTGCACAAAATCGAATTTTGTGCTCCAGAGCATTAACGTATCTAATCATAAAAGTATCTATATTAAGGCAAAGAAAATGAGCTATGCAGCCAAACTCAATAAGAAATTCAGACATAGAATTTGTAATTTTTTAATGTGTTTTCTAAGACATAAAAGATATTAAAATTTTAATTCAAGTAGGTACGGTAAGTATTAAATTAATTTAAGAAAATTAATATTTTCAAAATTAATTTAATACTTGGCTGTATAGGTCTGCAGCCCAAGCCTAATATCAATGGGAAAAACAATTTCCTTTAGTATTCAAAACTGTACTAATTTTTGTTTGAATGTTAAGATAAATTACTGTTTTATTTCCTCGCAATCGAAGTGAAAAGCAGAGTTTCCTCGACATTACTATCCGCCCTCGCCTTCGGGTCGGGCTGCTAAAAGTCTCGGACAAAAATTATTCGTTTTGTGCACTTGATGGAAAATCTACTATTATTAGTGATTTAAGTAGATTGTATTGTATATGTATTGCTAGGTGACATAAATAAAGGAAGGCCATTAGCCCATTACTCTACGCTGTCCTTAGTCGCCGCTTTGTAATACACCCGCGGGAGAGATTGGGGGTGGTGACAATTGACGTGAGTGACGTTATTTCTTTGACGATTCATAAGTGTATATTAAAATGATACCTTAGATGTCTAAACCATATATTTTTTTATTTGTATTCTACTGTGGCGTCACTACGCGGCATAGCTTTCTTCCAAGTAGGCAAATATAAGTTCGTATTTTTTCTGATTTATCCTTAAAGCTGACGATTTTAAATTATATACTCATCGTGCGACGAGCATCAGTAAGTTAGTCACGTAGGTACTTCAATTACGCAATTCTAAGTGTTTTTGTTAACCGATTTCTAGTGAGGTGTCAAATGCGAGACTTTCTCTTTGACACTTGGATTTCAGTGGCATAAGGAATGGTTTGAAGTTACAGAAAGACTGTTCAAGCGTGAAGCGTTACATGTTGGATTGTTTGGAGTTACGTAATATTTTAGTTTATCAAAGAGGACTTTTTCACCGCAACCATTTAGGATTGACTAAGGCAAACACAGTTTTATTATTAAATAAAACAATTATTATGTTTTATTTAACAATAAATCTTGTGGAATGTATAATATGTATGACAATATTGATGATATCTACTAGGTACTTAAAACATGTAGGTCAACAACCATTACTTGAGAACAAAATGCTGTCCCTATTTTCATCACACAAAAACATTTTATGCTCCTACTATTATTCGAACTCGGGACCTCTTGGTCAATAGTCAGTGATCTGACCTTTCGACAACGCTAGTTGTCTAAATGCATTTGTACTTTAACGCCCGATTTCTACAAGGACATATTCCTAAACGGACAGATGAAGGTATGGCCGTTTGAAAGATAGAAGCCTAACATGTCAACCACAATCGTTAGACAAAAATATTGTAATAATGGTAAATACACCCTTATAAGTCAGGTCATACAGCTCAGGCGACATAGGTACTCAAAAATCACACTCAAGTATCAATTGGAAAGGTTTTATTTCTACATTTATTTGATTCACGATACGAGAAATGTCGACATGTCACATCAAATAAATGTAGAAGGCGTCGATAGATTTGTGGCAAAAAGTAGTGTTGCATTACTAACAGTCTCAGAAAATCACGTGGGCTGATTAGAAACCAAAAATTAAGCTTTTATACATTAACTTAATGTGACATTGGTTTTAAGAAGTTTCTTTTTGGTTAACTTCATTTTCAAGAGCCCTGGCTTGTAATAAAATCTCAACTTTTTATATTACATTTCACTCGGTGGTTTACTTGAAGCAAACACTTCATTTTTAGGTGTTTTAGGCTTTGTCCAAGAGTTCAGACTATTACTGATTACACCCACGCTGTACCAACAGACCTGGAAATTTTTTTAATTAAATTCTCACGTGTTAATTAAATGGCCCTTATAAAATATGCTTAATAAAGTATTAGATATAATTTAAATCAATAAAATAATGCCATAAAAAGATTATGGAACAGTGAAACTTTTTCGTTAAGTCTATCAATGAATTGTTTTCAATTTCGTTTTAATTGTCTTAAAAATAAATCCATACCAGTATACGATCCTATTTGATGTTTTGTTTTCACATTTATTATATTCCGTATAAATTCCACTTAATATTGTTTGAAAAAGTGATGTAACGACAGTCAATTATAATAAACATTTTTATTCTGATCTCGAAAACAAAAAAGAGACAACACCTTCTTTTGTTATTGTTTCGAAATAAATTAGACTGACTCGATTATTATTTAGAAAGTGCAAAAAGGTTTTAAAACTAATATCAAGGCCTGGCGTAAACAAACTCCTTTGTCCATAGCCTCGTGGTTCTACGGTTGGTTGATCGCGATGGAGCCTATTTACTCTGAGCGATGGAGAGATATTGTGGTATATTTGTTTCCTGAATTAAGAGGTGTTTAAAATCTCATTGCTTAGTATACGATTTGTTTTGATTTAAGCTGGCACGCGCGGTTATATTTTATATGCAAGGCCGCCTTTGATTTTTATTATATTTGAACAATTATTATGGATGTTGGAAAAATATATTACAAAGAAAAATAAGTCAGAAAAGAGGATTTTCTCTGCAAGGCTGCCTGTCTTGTCTACTGGAGCGGAGTGGAGACGAGCAGAGCTGTGCCAATATTAGCAATAGAATTGCAAAAAATCCACTTCAGTAGACAGAGGTAGCGCGCTCGGCCTGCGATTGCGAAAACTAAGCAATGTGCGCTAAGACTGGTCATGCGATGGGTAACCATTTGCTCAATCATACTTACAACATTTCCAGTTCCACCGTGCTTCGGAAGGCACGTCAAGCTGTTGGTCCAGGCAATATCTGCAGTGCTGGAACAATCCGCACTGGACTCTATAGTCTTCAATAGAGAAGACCTGGAGGTAGGCACCCCAGCAATGCAATTGAATAAAATATAAAACACTATGTTAATCTACCCCTATATTAGGGGATAAACAGGCGTCATTTATGTATGTACTTAAATTTAATTAAACGATTGACTGTCACGTCGTCCTTGAAATTTTCATTAGCCTTGTTCAAGTTCGGGGCCCATCTTCTGATCTAGTAGCCTTAAATATGTATGAACTTGTGTAAATTACTCCGCGAATCATATCACTGGCAAGTTAATTAAAAATACCGCAAATGCCGCGGGGCTGCTTGCCGCATAATTAATATGTTTTCCTATTTAATTTTCGCTACACATAATTCCTGTTTTGACACTTTCGCGAAGTTTGCTCCGAAATTCCCACCTTACGCAATTTCTTGGCGCGACAAATTTGCGATACACGCCCCTGCTGATGTCGAGTTGGTCCTGTGTACCGGTTGTGACACATCAGTCTCGGCATAAAATGAGTTCACGACCAGTTTTAATCTTTATTTCAAATGTGCTAAGAGTCAAAATGTAGAGAGCAAACTTCGGCATGTTTCGATAATTGAATGAATTTATCAGACAACAGATCATATAATACAATACATATTTTTTCCGTACGATCTTCAACTTTTGAAATTCTGCTAAAAAGTTAAAATTGTTTTTAAATCCAATTTTAAAGTGAGACAAGAATTTATATCACATGTACAGCGGCATCCAGTTTTCACGACAAAGGTAGGGTTGGTGTCATTTGTATTCTTCTCTGGCGTCATTAAACGGCTTTTATAATGGGGTTTATGTTTGTGTATGTATGTATGTATAAAAAGAACCAGACAGAGTAATTCAAAAGCGAACTAAATTGATGGTTCGCTTTTGCGAACTACAAAGTCAAAGTGTACTTTGCGTCGCCGCTTTCAGCGCAACTTTAATGTGTCATGCCGATAAAGCTTCTCAAAACGGCGAATGTTGAAAAAGTTGTTTTATCATAGTCGACGCGAAAGGGTCTTTGGGGAAACTTATAATTTATTGGCGAAGCGAAATGCCAGCTCAAAGTATTCATTGCCATAACTGTCGACTACAATCCTTGAAAGAGTATTCGGGCTTATGCGAAGAAATACGCCCCTAATCCCTATTTCTCATGCTAGGTAATATTAGAAATGCGCGATTTCGTACCTATTCTGATGAGTTATACTGCGGCACAAATTGTTGGAGGAATAGGAAAAAGGAGTCCATAAATATGGCGGATAGAGTGCGCGCCAGAAAAGTCTGCGCGCGATTGATGGCGCTGCTCGCTAACATTGACACTCCTAGAGAAACAAAATAGCAGATGAAGTTTTAGTTCCAATTTTGACCACGCGCAGACTTATCTGGCGCACACTCTACTCCGCCACGGTTCAGGTTGTTTTTTTGTTAACATTTCGGGCTCAGGCTATCAATATTTTTAGGTTTAAAATTTTAATAAAGTAAAGAGGTTTTTACAATTTTAGTTTTGCAACCTATGTTTTGTAATATGGTATAAGTATTTATTTTAAAATTTTACTTTTTGTTTTAACAGACGAAAAAATGGAGGAACTTATTCGTACCTGTATGTTCCGTATGTTAATTTGAATGTTTTTCATTGTTTTGATTTTTATTTGAACTTTTTGTGATATTTTTTTCTTTCTTTAGAATATTTTTCAGAAAAGGCAAGAAAATATCTATCAATATTCACCAATCCACATGCTCATTGCGGTCCATTTCTTCCATCCATAGGAAAGTTCTATGCCCCAGCAGGGTTGGTATTGAAATATGTAAAAGTTTTCATTTTATTAAGTTGATTACTGCGTTGCTATGGCGTTTTGAGATATCAAAAGTGTTAATCTAGTTTCTTTGCTGACGGTACCTACTCGATCGTTCACCGCTCCGCAAAAATCTGAAGGTTACTCGAACTAGTTAATATTGTATAACTTTCCAAGATTTGTATCGTGTATAAAAGATGAAGATATATTATTATTACGTAGCAATGAAGATCTAATATAGCGTAGTTGGAGGTCTGACGCGGCTGGTTGCGATATAAATCAATCAGGACTACCCTTCAACGAATACCTAAGATGCATGTGGCCTTCGGTAACAGCTGGCTCTATTTTTATGACTAGATGCTTTAATCGAAGAAGATTTTCTTACAGCCTTATTGAATTCTTCGAGGCCCAAGTGCTATAGCAGCTTTAGCAGAATTATTAATTAAGAAAACGTTCTCCTAATGACTTAAAAGTTGGTAATTTTGCTGACAGTGATATCGATTTATCTCAGAAATTAAATTGTAATAAAGGGATTATGAAAACCCGATTTTTCGCTTCATTTTGATGATTTTTATGAATTTATTAACTGAATTAAATATTAGTTCTTTCTTCATATCACTTCAATGTCTCATTTCATTTCAATTATTTACATTTATCTTCAATCTATTTGCAAAGGTATACATAGGTGTACATACATAAATAAATTACGCCTATATCCCCGAAGGGGTAGGCTCTCCCGTGGGTGTCGTACAAGGCGACTAAGGATAAATCAGTGATGAGGAATGGGCAGCAGCGTTCCTCTTATACCACCTAGCAATGTACCTACTGCGACTTTTGTGCCCGGCAATAGGCTCGCCACCTATTACATGGGACCTAATATAATTGGCGAAACGCTGGTTTGTACGCGGGAAAGGAAACCTTCGGGGATATAGGCGTGATTTATGTATGTATGTATGTATGTATATTATTTTACTTTAAAATTGTGTTTTTTATTAACTTTGCTTTAGTTAATCGTATTTTGTAGTTTATCATCTTTTTGGTATAACCCTTTGTGGTTGAGAAGTCCAGTCGCCGTCCACACGAGGACAGCTTGCAAGCGTGGCGTTCCGGTGATGCTTTGGAGTTGATGTAGTGAGCGCACATCCTCAAAAGAAGAATATATCAACCCGTTTGAGATAATGTGTAAAATCGGACATATTTGACTATAGAAGTGTTTAAATTAACATAACAATTAAACGTCAACTTGCTGAGGATTTCACTCTCAACAATGCGGAACGATTTAATTAAAGACAAAAGGACTGTTCACAGTTACATATATTTCACGTCCACACAGACACAAGCATCCGTTATCCCGATCCTCTCGAAAGCGTGAAAGATATCGAATTTCCAGTGAACGAGTGTCTAGACGTGGATAGATCGAAGCGGGTCATCCCGCCGTAAACTGAAAAATCGCCGACGGAATCGAGCGTTAGCGGTGAAACGATTTTAGAGAAAAAATCTCGGGTAGTAACGACTCTCAGGTAATTGAATTGTGACTTCGGCACTTACGTTGACTTGATATTGCTGGCTGATCATGATGATGAATTACTATTAATTTTCATACAGGTTCGTCAATATCAGACGAATAAAGGAATAGGCCATAATCCACTACGCAGGTCATAATAAGCCATAACGACAGATATAATATCTGTGGCCATAACCTACTAGGCAGGCGATAATGAGCCATAAACCACTAAGCAGAGGAAATTTTTATTAAAAATATTGAATATTGACGCTGGTAAAGGCCTTCAAAACCGGCAAACAAAATAACGTATAACGTAAAAAAATAACGTATTTACGCTGTGATGAAAAGAAACATATTATACAGGGCGTCCCACGGCCATGCCACACGTAGGGAAAGTATATTAAATATTGAACGTAGGATATTTTACTAAAAGAAGACATCGTTTTATTTTTAATAAAAAGTAGAACTGTATTCACAGATTTTTTAAAAATCGCCTGCCTCAACAGGGAATCGAATCCGCCAAATGTGATAGAAAAATTACATGTATTTTATAATAGCGTTTGAAAGGGCTACTCATAAGCATTATTTTTTCCTTAATAACCTAGCTACCTAAATGAAACTAAGATCATACAATTTTTCATTTTTTTTATAAAAAAAATAATTTATCAAATGGTCAAAATGTGATCCGTTCTGTTGTATACAAATTATCACTCTTTTGATAATTTCTCTCCCTGTCGATTTACTTATTTTGCTGTTTGCATGGTGGATGTTTGAAATAATACGTCTAAGTTCATTTTGTATCTAACCCCATCAAGTGGGGTTAGATCTGGGGATCTTAGTTAGATGGGGGTTAGATCTGGGGAAAATAGTAAATTAGTTAAAAAAACTTATTTTTTAATAGACCCCTAATTATTGTAAAATTTATCTAAATTCAATCACTACTTTAATACTCCCAAACTAGATTACCTATTTTGGCAACTTCTGCTGATCAAATTTTGAAACTGATGGCAATAAATGGTTTTTCATCCCACCATCTCGGAAAAGGCGTTTTTGCTCTTCGATATCTGAGTGCAAAAGCCGTTTTTATCCTCTAGAGGTTAAAGTAAATTTGAATTTAGAACATCGTGTGCAATGAGTTTGTGAATTCAAAACATCATTATACCTATTTATTTCGACCTCCATGGTGCCGAAATTATCATGCAACCTATTTTAATTTGTTAAAAACTCAGACTCGGAACCTTCTTGGTGTACTTTTTTTGTAATTTGCTTTGCGCGCGCCATTTTCTTTTCACGTCATAAATTTGTTAAAACCTTGGAGTTCCGTGACGGTCAATCAGCTTGGCGTCAATTTTGCTTTAAACATTTTGATCGTCTTCAATGCTTGCTTGATGTTTGAGTCAAGCATTTAAAAGCTTTTTAGATTTGTTTGATTTGTTTACGCTAGCAACGGAACAAAAACATACGGAAAATCAACGTGCTTGACTCAAGCTGATTGACCGTCTCGGAACTCCATTAGGGACGGTAATATTTATTAGGTACTTACATGTGTGTCTGGATAAATTTTGCGGGTGTGGCTGGGTGGATGGGTGGGTGTTGGAGGTGTGTCTGGGTGAATGGGTGTTTTGTGGGTGTTTCTGAGCGAATGGGTGTTTTGTGGGTGTTTCTGGGTGACTGGGTGTTTTGTGGGTGTTTCTGGGTGAATGGGTGATTTGTGTGTGTTTCTGGGTGAATTGTGTGTGTTTCTGGGTGAATGGGTGTTTTTTGGGTAAATGGGTGTTTTGTGTGTGTTTCTGGGTGAATGGGTGTTTTGTGGGTGTTTCTGGGTAAATAGGTGTTTTGTGGGTGTTTCTGGGTGAATGGGTGATTTGTGTGTGTTTCTGGGTGAATGGGTGTTTTTTGGGTGTTTCTGGGTAAATGGATGTTTTGTGGGTGTTTTGTGGGTGTTTCTGGGTGAATGGGTGTTTTTTGGGTGTGTCTGGGTGGATGGGTGTGTATTGCGGGTGTCAATGTTGTGGGTGTTGAGAGTGTGTTTGGGTTAATGGGAGGGTGTTGTGGAAGTTTCTGGGTGAAAATAGAAACTGTTGTGATTGTATTTTTTTTTGTATTTTGCAATTTCCTCGTCGGGGGGGATGAAAAGTTACGTGTTGCACTCGAGTGCAAAGATTTTTCACCTTGTGCTCTTTTGATTCCCTCGCTATCGCTCAGGATTCTAATTTTTGAATCACTCGCTACGCTCGTGATTCAATTTTAGAATCCTTCGCTAGCTCGGTCATCAAAATTGAGCACGCGGTTAAAAAACAACTTTGCACTCACGTACAACAAATAACTATTATTATCCATATTAAAAGATAAGATGTAAGGAGGTTGATACTTTTTCGCATTTGATTACATCGTTTTATTTTAATCGCTTTTCATTTTCCCCAAATGCGAAATCTTAAAATCTGCTTTTATGTCAATTCGTTTAGAGCCCATTCCGATAGAACGGTGGTACACAAGCATAGCCAAAAAAAAAAAAAAAACTAAGTTAGTCGAGAAAATGGGGACTTGTGACAATAAATTGTATTCTGCTCTTTCGCCACTACACGGCATTAAGAGACGATAATGAATCAGAAATGATGACGATTAATATTATCGAACTTGACAAAGAATAGTGGCAAAGGTGTGTAATAAGCAAAATAAGATTATTCCACGTTACTAAAATAAAGTGCAAAGAAAAAGTAGTAGTATTTCCTTTTAATCATATACGAGCACCTCGACCCGAATAAGAATAAAATGTTACCCAAGCAACATAAGAAATACGATATCGCCTATTTCATTTTTGCTGACCCTCTTTCGTATTCAAATGTTGCGGATATTTTTAAAACATATTTCGTTCCAGGCGCTGTGTAGTAGCATGTATTATTTATGTAACGTAGTGGTCAAGAAAAACAGATTAAGTAATTTTCTGTTTTTCTTCAAACAACGCAGATGGTGATGGTTTGTTACATGACTGGATACTAGATGTGTCAGTATCAATAACATTTTTTTCACCAGTTAAAATCTATCAACAACTCCAAATCACAAAACTAAAGAAACTGGATTGGAAGAAGTAAGTCGACAGAGTTCTAGGAAGTTGGGGCACAATGGGTACAGTCGGTAATACCTACCCACTAGATTGGCGTGGTGGCCCATTCTACCTATATCATTCCATTCAAAGGGAATACCTGTGCCCCAGCAGTGGGGACAAAAGGGGGCCGATGATAATTACTCTACTCGGCTGTCACCATATTTGCAAACATGATACGGCATTTTGCAATACCTACTAATTACACTTAAATATTCTTTACAAGAATACCACAATACCCACTAATCCTCACTGGTGAGTTATGTATGACCCATTCTCCCTATATTCTGTCTGTACCACAGTAGTAAGTGTGGACATTAAAGTTTAAAGAATATATTCTGATAAAAATATTACAATAGATCCACTTCCATGAGAACAATATTGTCACACGAGTACTCACTTAGTCTAAAACTATTACTTCTACTATTACTTGATTTTCAAAAGCCGAATGTTCGTTGCGAAAGGAAGCAAGTTGCTAAAAGTAAGAAAGCCGATTATGCACAACGATGTTTACACCACCAACAAGCGTTGGGCTGCCGTCTGTCTGTGTAAACAGCGCTCGGCTTGAATCAGGACTGGAGTGGAATCCTGTGTGTCAAGCGGCTTGGTGGCTCTTAGTTTTATTACCGTATTTAATGAACTAAAAAATAAGTATTCGATGCTGGCTCGCGTTGCGAAATATAAAGAAGTTTGGGCCAGCCCCGATTCGCAACCAAGGGTCGATCGGCTCCCGAATAGTGAAGGGAAACCATCAACAAGAGCATACTTAAAGAGAGTTTGATGCCAGGCAGGCGGCTGGCTGTATGACCTAACCTAGAACCATGAACAAGATGGATTGGAATGTTGTCATCCGAATCACTCTGTAGTCTCTGGATATTGTCCATCGCTTTTTATACATTCATTCATCACTAGCACCTTTCAGGTGTGATGGATTAAAAAAGATTGGATAGGTAGACGACTGACGACTGACTGATATGAATAGAAGAAGATTCATACTATGTCGCATATAAATAACCTGGTAACAGAGCAGGAAGATGATGATTATGATTTAACGAAATAACAAAGAGTTCATTATTTTTTTTAGATTATCCAATGACGTTTCCTTGTACCATTTGTACTAAATAAGTTATTAACCCCCCCCCCCCCATATCAAATAACTCCACTGGTGACTAATATAAGACATTCGCGGATTGTGGGAACCATCCCAACTTTTCCAATATCGCCAACGCAAACTCGCAAAATACTTTGATAAGCGATTTATAATCATTTAAAGTTTCACGAATTATATATATAACCAATCTTAGCCACAAAGAAAGCCTCGGGACAGATGAATTCTCTGCCCCCAAATCGTTATCTTCAAATAAACTCGTTTATAAGGAACCGCAATATTTTCGCCTCCTTGGAGATTTTTGTCATTAATATCAGAAGATTACTTCGATAACACTGCTACGAGAGCTTTGTTCATGATTCGATGGAGTCACAGAATATTCAGTTGAGCTACGGCTGTTTGGAAAATCGAAACCTTTTATACAGACTTTACAAGACTGACTAATATTTCCAGTCGGTTGTAAATCAAAGCGACCATTTTCATACATAAATGACGCTCGCTTAGAGGTAGTCAAACAAAGGTGTATTAAAACGCACATGTCCGCAGCTTTGTTAGGTTATTTTAAGTTCAAGCTTAATCGAGTATGTTAATCGCAGTATTGGTGACATCTGTGGGACAAATGCACGAAAAATCGTTTTACATCTTTTTATTTTGCTTTAGTCACGTTCTATGGTGATCTGTTTGTTAATATAAATTTAAATTACGTGGTAAACTTTGAAACCTATCTTTTGAAACCATTTTCCCAGATATAATCAAGTTGGAAAATCAAACTTCGTTTAGAGATTTCTACGAAATTTTAAAGATTTTGAGTAGATAGTATCGTACGTAATGAGATCAAAGTAGTAAAGTGAAGTAGATTCTGTAAGTTCTAGTTTTCAGACTTATAATGAGGTTTATTTAATCTATATGTACTCTGTACAATATTTATAATAAGAAATGCGTTATTGGAAATTCGAAATACACCGCAGTTTCCATCGCAACTGCGGTGGCCAAAGTTATATTACCATAATTTTTAAATTGCCAGCGCTTATCAGCAATTTCGAGATGGAAATTTAAATAGGTAACATTATTCCCGTTATCTGGCATAACGAGCGATACTCACAGTAAATAAGAGCGCTGTAAAAAGTCCAGCGTCTCCCTAGTGTGCTGGTATGATCAACCATCATATACATTATACGTTAGTATGTTGCACTTGAATCGTGGAAATAATAAATAGTAGGTAATTAGAGTACTTACTTTGAGTAGGATATGGTCAGGGAGAACAAGAAGAATTAGTTAATATTAATTACACTCTATTATCTGAAGCAAAGTAACCATGCAGTTTTCACGTTTGTGCTATAAATACTAAATGACAAGCCAAACTATAAAATACATGTTTATATATTACATATAAACAACCGTGACAAAAACCATTTGTTGCGTGTTCGTCACACAACCATTTTCACCCTATTAAGATTCGAACTTGGGATCTCTCGGCCGATAGTTAGCGTATCGTATTCTTAGAAAAGGACAGCCTAATGATAGATCGCATATGTTCCTGTATTTATTTACAGCAAACATGACAGTGAAGGTGTAGTCTTAGTTTCTGGATAATTTGGATTTCCATCAAACATTTTAGTTGCGAGTTGTGTCCATATTTAAATGGCTATATTATTAGTTTGATGTAACCTGATGTGTTACGGAATGTCTCTGATAAATAATAATGAAGGTAACATTACTAATGGACTATTTCCTAAAGTTTTCTAAGAGTGTCTAATCTATAGACAGTAAGCTGTAACTTCCCGCAGGCAAAACTGAGCTTTGCGTCTTCCAAAATAAGACAAGATTTTACTTTATTAATTCCGAAATGGCACATAATAAAAAAATCTCAATGGAGTCTTGGATTTGAAACAATTACTACTAATGGCGCCCATATTGAGGCAATAAGCCTGCATCAAGACCGTAATGATCATAGATGAAATTAAAAGAAAATTGGCGGCAATTTAGGTGCTGCCATTATTTCTTTAAGCGAATTGTCTCTTTCAGTTACACTCACAGTTTCACTGTACGAATGAATACATAATCATACGGATTTAATTTTGTTATCGTAGCTTAATGGCAAATCCACGCAATACGCTACCTGCCTGCTTAATTTACGAAAGAAGAAACGGTGATTTTCATTCATAATTTCTCTTTGTTAAGAACCAGTCTGAGTTTACTTTGCACGACACTAAACCAAACACGTTTCCACATACATTATTTAACAGTGAAAATGTACTTTTCTTTGTGACAGCAGACAAGGAAAGGGATGTGTGCTGATTGGGCGACGCATGCTTGAATGCGTTTGCGTCGATTGACAAGTGAATTACGGGAAATTAACGGTAGTGTCTTCTCCGTCTACACTATGATTTATGCTTCAAAGCGCGGGTGTTGTATGGTTGTTGGTGTTAACCGCAGGAACGGTAAAAGTAATCAAGCTATTATGGTATATGTTATATAACTCTAAAAAATTGCTATAAGATCTACTTAATTATTTGTTTAAAGGTACAATTACAGGAAACGATTTGATACAGTATCATTGATTGTATTGTTTGCTGTTAACTGCTTTGTTCTCTCACTTAGATGGCGATACATCAGTTAGTACATTAGTTATAGAATTAGATAATACTTTAGTGGGTACTTCTCTGTTCGTTTTCTTCTTTTTTGAATGCTGTATTTACCTATAATACGTTGCTTGTAGCACTTGGGCGTCACGACAACTTTTAAAACTTATTGTAAGAATTAATGTATTCTTCTTCTTCTTCCTGCTCGGTTCCCAGCTTATCTGGAGTCGGCGCAGTATGTTTTATTTTCTATTTATATCGGTCAGACGCCATTAAGCCATCTACTCCCCTTTGATTCATATTTTTTATCACACCGTGAATGAATGTCATAATAACGACAACATAAAATTGTAATTGTTATTCGAACAATACTACATATGAACTGCGTTCCGCAATTCGAATTTCAATAATGATATTCGCATGCGGATAACATAATTAAAACTAGAATCTGAATTCTAATATTGGGTGTGGACTTTCCGATATGCGAAGGCTTGGCTACTGACCTTGTAATTAAAAAGTTGTCATATAAACATTCATATAATATTACGTGTGAGATAATATAAATATTTCTATTGCCTCGTCTAGTATGATATTTATATACCTTAGAACCTGTCAGAGGTAGTAAGTCACTGGACTAGGACTCAAATATTTAACGAAGCGAGGGTTTCTCAGAATAGTTAACTTGCCGCTGACTCGTACCACGATACGGCCACATGTCTTCCTACACATATGATACGCATGAAGAACTCTTAGAGCTTAAACTCTTCGATTGTCTACAAGCGCATAAACTGCATAATGCTCTTGTACCGTCAACAGTACCTCAGACCATACAAAACCACGTAATAGATATAGCAATCTATCATCACACTAAATACGTTTATCGACGAGTCTCAAGAACAAAGTCGCATCTACTAAGCATCTTGTTGCCAGAACGTGGCTTTTTAGTTGCGTTCCGTAATAATATATTATAGTACCTACAGGCTTTTTAAATACCTTTACTATAATATTCCCTAAAATTTGTAGCTAACAATTAAAATTGTAAGCAACTAAAAAGCAACATCCTGGCAACTAGATTCTTAATAGATGCGACGTTGTTTTTGGGTCGATATGGCCGTAGTCACCAGCCCTTTCATATTGGAATTAGGATGACAAGAGCCAAATCCATCCTGTCAAGGTTTTGGCTTAGTTTTACAGCAGGCAGCCCTGTATGACGCTAATCAACTTGTCTTCAACGCATGCGGGTGTCTTTGTGAAGCAATTGGACGGAACTGTCTGTCAATCAGGCCGTGCGATAGTGCATAACTCGTGTACACGGTCCCTTATCTTTACAGGCTTCACTGAACATGATGTTCCTACTCTGTTAGTCGGATCAGCCAACAGAGAAAGGAATCGAATAGCGAATTATCCGACGTTGATTAGTTTCCTGGTAGTTGGTGCGCTTAGCGTAGTAAGGCATAAGGCTCAAATTGGGCGGAAGAAGATATCACTCGAGTCCGTCGAGTGAAAATTTAGGTAACACGGGAATTACTGGGCACTTCATTATATAATATTCGAATTTTGATAGATTGAATTTTGTTTATGTTTAAACTCGAAATAACGGGCTAATTGATAAGAAGATAATTTTGTAATTTTTAAAAAAAATTGGGGGCGCTTTAGTTTGTTTCCGGTTTCTGTTGGGGGCTTAATGAATACGTTCAAAGTAAAATAGAACAGCGTTGAGGGTTCGAATCCCGCATCGGAGCATAATTTTTAGATCAGACCCCGTATTATGCATGACCTGTCTCTATACATTTGTATCTACGCTTAATTTCGAAAAATTATAACGCCAGTAGAATCCAGCTAAGGGCACCTACACAATGTAATTAATCCAGGCCATTCGTAAATTTTACCGGAAACAAAAACAAATTTGCAAATTAAATTCCCATTGTTTTATTTTATTTACGATCTCATAAATAATCTTTCATGGAGGATTTATGTGTTTCGTACATAATTTAAATTAGGAACGGACATCGTACCGTAAAAAGTATGTAACGTGACGCAGGTTTTAGACAAAAAGCGAATGCTCGCTTTGAACTTTTAATTTTGTTTGGTGAAACTTCGTTGTTAAAAATGGTAGATTATTAAATGATATTATGATAAACAAACTTACACGATGACTTACAATCTTACATGATATTATTATACAAAACAAAACAAAGACCTTCGAAAATATATACATATAACATACATAAATCACGCCCATTTATCCTAGAAGGGTTAGGCAGAGGTGAATTAACACCCAGGTTTCGCCAATTATGTTAGGTCCCATGTAATAGGCGGCGAGCTTTTTACGATGTACCACAATATAATAGTTATTTGTTGTACGTGAGTGCAAAGTTGTTTTTTAACCGCGTGCTCAATTTTGATGACCTAGCTAGCGAAGGATTCTAAAATTGAATCACGAGTAGTTGTAGACGATTGAATCAAAAATTAGAATCCTGAGCGATAGCGAGGGAATCAAAAGAGCACAAGGTGAAAAATCTTTGCACTCGAGTGCAACACGTAACTTTTCATCCCCCCCAACGAGGAAATTGCAAAATACAAAAAAAAATACAATCACAACAGTTTCTGTTTTCACCCAGAAACTTCTACAACACCCTCCCATTAACCCAAACACACTCTCAACACCCACCCAGAAACACCCACAACATTCACACCCGCAATACACACCCATCCACTCAGACACACCCAAAAAACACCCATTCACCCAGAAACACCCACAAAACACCCATTCACCCAGAAACACCCACAAAACACCCAATCACACCCAAAAAACACTCAATCACCCAGAAACACCCACAAACACCTAATCACACCCAAAAAAACACCCAATCATCCAGAAACACCCACAAAATACCTATTCACCCAGACACACCCACAACATCCATTCAGACACCCACAACATCCACCCAGTCACACCCACAATACTCACACATCCATTCAGACACACCCACAAAAACCCATTCACCCAGACACACCCTCAAAACACCCATTCACCCAAACACACCTCCAACAGCCACCCATCCACCCAGCCACACCCGCAACATTCATTCACCTGTAAGTACCTAATAAAAATTACCGTCCCTAATGGAGTTCCGCGACGGTCAATCAGCTTGAGTCAAGCACGTTGATTTTCTGTATGTTTTTGTTCCGTTGCTAGCGTAAACAAATCAAACAGACCTAAAAAGCTTTTAAATGCTTGACTCAAGCATCAAGCAAGCGTGGTAGACGATCAAAATGTTTAAAGCAAGATTGACGCCAAGCTGATTGACCGTCACGGAACTCCTAGGTTTTAACAAATTTATGAAGTGAAAAGAAAATGGCGCGCGCAAAGCAAATTACAAAAAAAGTACACCAAGAAGGTTCCGAGTCTGTGTTTTTAACAAATTAAAATAGGTTGCATGACAATTTCGGCACCATGGAGGTAGAAATAAATATTTATAATGATGTTTTGAATTCACAAACTCATTGCACACGATGTTCTAAATTCAAATTTACTTTAACCTCTAGAGGATAAAAACGGCTTTTGCACTCAGATATCGAAGTGCAAAAACGCTTTTTCCGAGATGGTGGGATGAAATAGTAGATTTTCCATCAAGTGCACAAAACGAATCATTTTTGTCCGAGACTTTTAGCAGCCTGAGCCGAAGGCGAGGGCTGATAGTAATGTCGAGGATAAAAATGGTTTTGTGGACGAGTTAGAAACTCTGCTTTTCACTTCGATTGCGAGGAAATAAAACAGTAATTTATCTTAACATTTCTTAAAATTCAAACTAATATTAGTTCAGTTTTGAATACTAAAGGAAATTGTTTTTCCCATTGATATTAGACTTGGGCTGCAGACATATACAGCCTATACAGCCAAGTATTAAATTAATTTTGAAATAATAATTTTCTTAAATAATTTTATACCTACCGTACTTCTTGAATTAAAATTTTAATATCTTTTATGTCTTAAAAATCACATTAGGCAAATAAATTTAAGTAAATATTAAAAAATAACAAATTCTATGTCTGAATTTCTTATTGAGTTTGGCTGCATAGCTAATTTTCATTGCCTTAATATAGATACTTTTATGATTAGATACGTTAATGCTCTAGAGCACAAAATTCGATTTTGTGCAGCCTATATCCTGCACAAACAAGCACTTTCAGAGCATGAGAAGTGAAAATAATATTTTTGATGCTACGTTGTATATTGCTTTGCCTTCTTTTAATTGGATTATAATGTTATTATATTTGGGGTCGTGGAGGGTGCCACCGAGATTTATACCGCTCTTCGTGATTATGATATGGAGGAGACGTGAGCCGTTTGAATGCCGGGTGACGTTATTTTAGAGGGCAATTTCATGGAAAGACGGGTGCACCAGCCAAGGTTACACGTGCGATTTGCATTTTTAAGCCGCCATACCAACTTTTAGTACTGAGGTTTCCGATAATGTGTTTTGTCAATCAGGTGCAGCATTCATGTAGACATCTGATATAGGTATCAAGATGTCTACATTAATGTTATTTCTCCTATGTTTTTTTTTCCTAATATAGTATCAATTAAGATGCAGCATGCATGTGACCATGTCGATACATGGGTAGGAAAGTTTTTTTCTTCCTGCTCTGTTCCCAGTTTCTCATCGGCGCAGTATCTCTTTCATTAATATCGGTGAGAGGTCACAAAGCTATCCACTCCCTTTCAATTTATATTATCTATCATACCGGCACGGTGCTAGTGATGAAGGAACGTAGGTACAGAAAAGAGACAAGAACGGACCATATTCATACATAATATTGCCATTTCACAATGTATACTTAAGGTATACACAATGTATAATATTATCGAGAGACCGATGAACGGAGAGATTCATTGGGGTGACAACATTCCAATCCATACTCTGCTCAAAGTTTTGGCTCAGGTTTTTCAGCTGACCGCCTGCCTAACACCAACCCTGTTTAGGTAATCCGTAATACTTGGTAACACGGATAACACGGATTTTTTTATAGTGAAACATTGTAGACTATTAACGCTCACCGGGCACTTATTTCGCAAATTGCTCCGAGCTTTTTTCCCATTGGTTTTAAATCGGCTTCGTTTATATGCAAGCCTAGCTATCCGAAAGGTTTCGTGGGATTAGCCGCCGCTGATGGCAGGTTAATTGCAAAAATTTACATACAAACTATTACGGCGCGGATGGAAACATATATTTATTGGATACCAGACATAAACTTGACCGTTAACTCAAAATACTTGTATTACGTTAACTGTAGGTGCGCATTCCAGCTGGAAAGTTAATTGTAGATAATATTAATGACAACTACTAGTTTTAAAGAAAGATAATATTATGTGATTATGGGAACTAACGTTATTACCAATACATACGACCGTAATACTCGAAGAACCGTCAACATATATTTGAAATTGTTCTCAACATTCAGTATCAGGAGCTCGATAGCGCAGTGGCTTAGCGCGCTCTGTCTGCAATTGCGTAAACTAAGTAGTGTTTGCTAAGGCCCGTCATTGTATGCTTCGGAAGGCACCTTAAGGTCACGGCTGCATCTGCAGTCGTTAATCACCATGCCGCACTCGCCCAGCGTGGTGGGTTATGGCCCATTATTCTTCCAGTCATAGGGAAGGCCTGTGCCCTGGGGACATTAAAGGGCTGATTTATAATATTATAATGTCCAAATAATAATCACACTGTAAGTAAGTAAAGCCCCTTACAAAGTAGATTATTCATTCATACATGAAGTACGTCTATTTAGATCCCTAAGGTGTCGCCAGTAATATTTTTTTGCTTGATACAGTAGAAGAGACATCGCACAAAAACAAATCTCTTAAAATACCTTCATTTGACTGTAACCCGTAAGATATTAGGGGTTGAGTGCAAAGTTGGAAGACGCGCCGAAAAAAGTGATAATGATCAAATTCTCACACGAGCGGAGATAATAGTGTCGATACGACATAATAACGTGTCGTGGGAGTGAGAATATTTTTAATAAAGACCTTCGAATGTAACGTTATTTATTTAGTAATTGAGGATTATAAAAACCCGTTCAGTATTTCCAATATATCTCGTTATTTTATATAAAAAAATGTAATTATAGGGGCAAAAGATAGATATTAAGCAAACTATTATATATTGACAATTTTTTATTTTATTTTTGAAGGGGAGCCCCGCCGTTTAGACCATGGTCTGGGTCCACTGAGTTCATGCTCGGGTCATGAGTCACCGCTCGTTGCTCGCAGCTCGCCACGAAGCGGATTACCCGGATGATGATACACATACATACATACATAAATCACGCCTATATCCCCGAATGGGTAGGCTAAACTAGCACCCACGTATCGCCAGTTATGTTAGGTCCCATGTAATAGGTGGCGAGCCTATTGACATTTATCGGGCACGGGCCGGATGATGATGATGATGATGGAATATTATACATGTTCATAAATATGCATTTCGGGCAGACGAAATTGGTGGAGAGTGACTACCGCATACCTCCCCTCCACTTCCCACCTCCCTCAGTCCCCAAAACAGGCGACCGATTTCTAAGCTTTAACCGGTTTTACAGTCGCAGGTATTAACCACTGCAGATGCTTGCCTGACACCAACCCTCTTTGGGTAAGTATAGTCACCGCTGCCTACCTCTCAGGCGCGTAAGTAAATCCAACTACAAAAGTTCGCTGTAACACCACAGTATACCCAGGTAGCACGGAACCGGGTAGTCGCGCGACTAATCGCTCAATGTGGCATTCCGTATGGAAATTACATTACTGCAGCCAGCCGACCGGTCACCGTTGGAAATTGCACAAATCTGCTCCCGCGCCACACGACGCTGCGTAATTCCATAAGTGAACAATGGCCGGCGTAATTTTAAGCGGAATTCGTAGTCTGTGCTCGGATGAAACGAGCGCGGCTTGAAATGTAACAGAAGGTCAGGTAGGCTTGTAATTTTGGGGAAAGACTGGTGAATTGCCGCGAGGCAGATCCTAGGCTTAAAGGCCTTGCAGGAACACCGGAGTGGTTTAGTGGATATTGCCGGCGCTTCGTGCACCGGGCTAGTCCCACACACGCCACTCTCCTAGCTAGCGGCTGGTATGGTGAAGGCATTCCTTCCGACAAAAAAAGTCGATATCATTTAGAAGACGTCGCGAATCGACGACATAGATATGATGACTAATTTTGAAAAACTACAATGTTTTTACGTGTCTACTTTACTTAAAATAAATTATATTTTTGTAAAATTATTAAGATTTTCACACGATTTTTTTTTTTGAATAATACAAATAAAAAATTCCGCCAAAACGCCAAACTGCAATGGCGTCTGTGTGACGTTACTATAGCGTTAATCATGACAGTTTCTCAGTTTCTATAGTATAAAGTAATGTTGATTGGCTGATAAATTGTCAAAAAATTATGACGTCACGCGGCGTTTGACCAAATATGGCGGATTCAATTTCAAGAAAACAATGTAACTAAATCACTGTCTAAATAAACAATCATACATGGATAAATCACACCTGTTTTACCCCAAATAATAGGCGGAGGAGATTCCGCTAATTTTAACGTAATCATAGTGTCCGCACTCAGAGACGTCAAATAACGTTAACGAGTACTTAACGTCACAAAATGACAATTCAAAACTAGTCTCTATTCTTGCCGGGTCTATGGTCTTGATTTGAATGAAAATTTTTGACATTAAATACTCATTAAAGTTAATTGACGTCTCTGAGTGCGGCAGTTAGTGGTATTTCAATAGTAGGGGAAGGTGGCCTACATACGCGGGCATACTAAGTACATAAAGCGGGCATGTAAGCGGAGAGGACGGAAAAGTATTATTAAAAGGATTTTACAAAACCATTGTTCTGTACAAATCCAACAGCAGGCTGCAATAACGGAATAGCAATGCGCCTAACCAAAAGTGTACGGATAAACATTTTAGGTTTCCATTCGGCCAATGTCGACAGCCCTTGAGCAAAGAAACCGAAACGATGTCAAGCACCGTCCCAACACGGGAAAGATTACATTTGGCTCTATTTGGCTAGCTATCGCCAGCGAACAAGCAAATACTGGCGGGACGTGGTCACTGACACACGAATTCAGTTTCAGACGCTAATGGTGAACGTGTGCGTTCACCATTATCCGAGCCCAATGCGCCGAATACGCCGAACGCGCCGAAGTCAGCGGAGGCCTCTCACACCTGAATACTTCTACTAAAATGACAAATGTTTCTTGTGCCGATCTGAAGTGCCCCATCGAGCGGTATGGGTACTAAATTTGACGTTTGTTGCTTGTATTTGACATTACAAATTCGTAATTATTAGTTCCGTGGACGTTCACCTTCGTAAACCAGTGCCATCAGCGCCAAGATGGCGATAATCAAATTGGCTTCATTTTTTGGATGACAACCTACAGTCCAGCGTACTTGTTTATTAGTACTTAGTAGTGTTTATTAGTGTTTATAGGTCAGTGGTCCGCATCGTGCCCATTGTTTTTTCTAGGATTCTGAAGTTTCTGACAGATTCGCGAACGAATCGGACGATTCGACTCCAGCTAGCGTGCGAGGTTGGTTTCATTTGATCCCATATAAAGATTTCTTTACATTCGTTAATTTCGGTGCGTTCGGCTCGGATAAGCGTACGTTAACCTTAAAGGTATTTGGGGACCCAGAACCTTTCTAAATACGTTACTGTTTTGAGTCTATTTCCGAACCTGTGACCTTCTTTCGCGCGTTCCATTTAAAAATGTGTATTTGTCAATGGAATTCTTGCGGTCTCATATTGGAAACAGATCATGAAGAATTGTGCCTTTAATGTCCCCCGCTGCTGGGCACAGGTCTTCCATATAGATGGAATAATATTAAGGGGATATGTTTAACATGGGCACGCAAGCCCATCAAAAACAATGCAGAATTCTAATTTAGGTTAATTCCGTCTGAAGAATTGTCAATTAAGCAATATTTTTTTTTGCACATTAAAACTTAATTATAATATTAGTCGGTGAGATAAGGGAAATGATAAATATCTATATTATCTATAACAAATGTTCGGATTACATGATTTTTATTTGAACATTTTATAAAAATGAAAGAATAGGTCACAAAAAGGTCTCGCATCAGGACATAATCATACATACATAAATCACGCCTATATGCCGGTAGGCAGAGGTGAACTAGCACCCACGTTTCGCCAACTATGTCAAGTCCCATGTAATAGGTGGCGAGCCTATTGCCAGTTATCGCACAAACGTCGCAGTACATTGCTAGGTGGTATAAGAGGAACGCTGCTGCCCATTCCTCATCACTGGTTTATCCTTAGTCGCCTTGTACGACACCCACGGGGGAGATTTGGGGTGGTGACAATTGTATTCTACTCTGCCGTCACCACACGGCTTCGGCACGGACATAATCATGTCTTTATAATAAACATAATGTCCTATTAATTGTGTTTGTAACTCACAAAGAAAACGTCGATAATGTTATTGCCCAGCCAGAGAAAAAAGATGCTCATTGACTTCGATACAAATTGGGCTCCCTTTAAATAACGGTCGACTAGATCTCAATTGCTAATTGCATGTACAGTATCGCTCGGAGGAATTCCATTTGGCCCCATCAAACCTCCCCGGAACGGGGTCTGTGGCAAAATACGACGCCATTCGGCGTTCTCCTTTAAAACCGGTTCCAGGCAGCGCCGCCAAAGAAAATCCAATAATGACCGGCGTCGGGGAGGGGGCGAATTATCGGAAATGCTTTACGTATTCGCGGCTAAATTGCTGAGGGCACGGGAGACATTACGCGCGACTGATACGGGCACGCGTGACGGGAAAGGGGAATCCCCGCTGTCGAGCCGGGCCGCGTGAATTTCAACGGCCCATTAAAATTTCCCGTGTAATAAATGAAAAAGAATTTTGCGGGTACACTTTATTTGGAGATTTGGCGGTCGCTTGGAAATCTCTCGAAGATACTTTGGCTTTTTTTTACTTTTTTTTTGGAAGCGAAATAAAGAGCTGGAATAAGATGAACGTCACCCTCTCACACATGATGCTGTACATGGCAACTATGAGAGAAAGACTATTAAAATGAGACATGGGTAGCAGCATTACTACCTAGTGCTCTATTACTGAATGGTGGTCTGAATGGTAATAGGTTCACAAGTGAATTGAGATATGGGAAGGGGAATCTAGCGGATCTTCCATGATCAATTTAAAAGTCTATTAAAAAAGGGCCTACCCAAAACCGACGGGCATGTGTGAAGTCATTAATGAGATTGAATGAAGCGAAAGAACTATGTAAGGATCGTAGCAAGTGGAAAGAAGTGATCTCTGGCTACCCCTGTGGGACAAAGGCATATACGTATGTACATAAAGATATATAAAGGTATGATACATAAATAAAAAAACACACACTAGAGATAAACACAAGAATATTTGTTCCCTAGCTATCCGCGGAGAGAACGCACCATAAAATTTACTACAAACGAAGCGAACCCGCCTGGTCCACTCTTCCGTGACACTTGTAACAGTAAAACCCGTATAAGGCAACGCGGTCGTTAGACCACAACAATAGGTACGTGTTAGCTGTCTCTAATGACTAATATCTCGAGAAGAGCTGCGGTTACAGACGTTTTATCTCTTTTGAGTCCTAGGCGTTTCTACGGCTAGTTTTCGCGTGACGAATTCGCAAGAAAATAAACGTGCCGAACAAAATCTGCATTTAAAAAGCGAGAGTTCCATTTTGTTGATTCTCAGAATGCGGTTTTGGAACTGGACTTCGATGCTGCTAATGTTAATATTATAATCAAGATCATTACCATATGTACGATAAAAAGCAATAATATTGTTGCGTTTTGTTCCAGTTTTTCTCACTAAAGTCAATAGTTACAGATTAGTAGACATTACAATACACACACCTACTAATTACATACATCACACACGCATCATGCCGCGTCCAGACGGCAGAGTAGAAGAGTAGAATTGTCACCACCCGTCACCATCTGTCCCGCGGGTGTCCTACAAGGCTAGGACCATTTAAGGTTTTCGCCTTCTCAAAACTCTTTGGTGACCGTACCTCGTGTAAGTAGTTCGCTAATGAAACACGACTGCGATACTATTTGTTGTTTGATTGAAAGCTCGGTATGGAACCTCTACATCATGTTTTAAAATATCAACATTATTCTTTAAAACCAATTCAGCCTTAATTTTAATCCAGTATCACTGCTCCAGTTATTATGTATATTTTCCCACATCGCACTTGAGACTCAGCTTTGATTGATAGATCGTATCACAAAACAATAGAATTACGACGCTTACAGCTGACAAGCTGAGAAAGGTCATAAAGGTGGATTATTTTGTAATTTCTAAAGAAAACGTTATGATCTGTGAATTACAGTTTCTTTTACAACGTCTTCGTCATGAAACGAACTTTTAGGTCTTTCACAGGCCATGTAAATAGTCCCGTCAACATCTGGAGCATTGCCACACCATAACCGCTAACTCTTTTTCTTCTTATTTTAACATCAACAAATTGGTAGTGGGAGTGAGACGCCGCTATACGCTGCGCATGTTGCGTCTTGCTTCTACAACGATTTTCAGAATGCTGTCGACCAGGTCCTGCATATTGGGTTATGACTCATTCTCTCATTGTTCATAGGGGAAAGCCAGTGTTTTAACAGGTGGAAGGATTAATGGGTTGATGATATCTTCTTTTGGCTGCGAAGTCAAAGCCAAAACAGATTAGAATGTCATCCCAATCAATCTCTCCGTTTATTGGTCACCATAGTCCTTTCCGATCATAATATAAACATTCCTTCATCACTAGCACCTTTCCGGTGAGATGGATGACATGAATAAAAAGGGATGGCTTGGTGACATATTAATGGAAGAGGAAACATACGGCGACCACCCCAGATAATCTGGGATCAGGGTAGGAAGAAGAAGATTTGATTTGATTTTATATAACACAATATTTTATACTACTAAAATGACCCCAATGCATAAACATGATGACATCATAATATTCTGACTGTGACTCATTACGATTACCAACAAAAAACCTGCTCAGTCTGCAAATTAATACGATAAAACGATGTTAATTACGGGATTATGAATGAATTTGGAATAAATCATTCCGTAAATTTGAATATTGAGTTATCAGTAAATGAATGTAGGTAATAAAACTGAATGATATTTCTGAGTGAATCCACTTAAAACTTGATTGAAGAGATGTTCCGATACTGAGTAGTTTTGGCAATCTTGTTGAATTTGAGATTCCGTAAAACACTTAATAAATGTTATAACAGGATCTCACCGTCGACTTTTATCTCTCCAATCTGCTGTAAGCCGTCTTTTAGGTATCAAGTTGCCGTGTCTAAACGGGAGATCAGAACAAAAGTGTCACCACTTCTACCGTGGGTGTCGTACAAGGCGACTTTACGCGATTACGTTTCCAACAGATGGCAATAGACTCGCCATTCACCTCCTATTACATGGGACCTAACATAATTGGCGAAACGTTGTAAGTTTCTGTTCGTTTTGCCTCATGGACTCGTCTTTAGTCCTTCCGTATGGATGGAAGAATGGGCTGTATCTCATCAGGTGCTTTCTCCGACCGATCACGCAGCTTAAAAAAATATTGTCCTAGATCTAAGGGACACAAGACAGAACACGCTCCCACAGGTAATTTAACTAAAAATAAAATAAACAAAAAAATAATAAAATAAATTATTCACTTTAAGGTTTTTATAACAATTTAGTGGAATGGATGAACAATTTAGTGACACTACACATTTTAGAGCTGCGGGACACAATCAACAACAACACCTTGTTTAGGTCTTTGGTCTAACTCAGCTTACAACGTATCTCAATAAACAAATGCTTAGCGCACACGTGATGTTTTTCCCAATTCCACGTTTGACTTTCCAAGGGGCGGGCCTGTCAAGTATGCAATTTGTGGGTGCGACCACGAGTCCAAAAAAGATACACAAGGTAACAAATTGGCAATAAAAAGCTAACAAAACGGAGCGGGTAAGCATTTCGGTCAAAGCTGTAAATCCCCGGTTTCAGTCAATAAATTCTGTGGAAATATCGATAGCTATAATAGTGACGTGACTCGAGCCCATTTTTACTCGAGTTACTCGAGTGGCATCAGTGAAAATGGTACTCGGCTGAAAAAAAATATCGATTCGAGTTGACTCGCAGAGTTGAGTAAACCCGAGTCACTCGCTTTTCACTCGCCTAGACGCCGTATGTATTTTATGTAATGTGACCTCAATGTGACAAGCAATAAAAAAAGAACAAACAGGTATAAACCTGCACAGCCGAGCACCTAAGGAAGGACGACGAGTGGAGTTAAAAGAAATGGTGAACTTTTCTCGAATTGACCACCCGAGTGGCGTACGAGTGAAATAAACACTCGAATGACTCGACCACTCGTGTGGTATTCGAGTAAAATTGTAAAACGACTCGAATGACTCGAGTGGCAAAATTTCACTCGAGTCGCATCACTAAGCTATAACACGGTGCGATTCGGATAAAGTCCTTCGGGGAGCTGTTTTTGGGAGTTCCGTTATATTTAGAATATTAAAACGGTGAGCGTCGGAACTCGCTTTTCGTAAATTCGTACGATGATTAGGGTTGATGGAAATTAAACGCGTTATCCGTTTTTTGATGAGAATTTTAAATGCATTTTCCGTTAAAGATAATTATTGTTGAAAATTTTTATTTTTATTGGACTGATTTGTTTTGTTTACTCGGGTATGCGTTGCGTTTTGTTTTCGAAGCGTTACAAATCCTTTAGTGAGTTAGGTGATTGCAGAGCAGAATACATTTCTCACTAGTTCGAGTGTCGACAGATGATTATGAGGATATCGAAAATAGGCAGCATCAATCAAATTTCGTCAATGAATTTTCAGCCTTAACGTGCCTTAAAATGGATGGAGGGCGCGCCTATTGCCGTCAACCAGGCATTTAAATCGCAGTATACTGCCAGACTGCCGCTATCTTTACCCTTAGTCGCCTAGTATCCGCGGAAGGGATAGGGTATGGCGACAATAAAATTGCATTCTGCTCAGCCGTCACCGCACGGCACACGGCTAACATTGGTAGTGAATTTTTATAAAACTGTTTTGCACATAACAGCTTTTTGTAATTTGTTATGACAACCGTTAGGAGTTACAAAAGAAATGTTCAAGCGCAGGCCGTTTGCTTTCCCAGCCCAGCCGCGGCAAGGTCTCAGACCGGTTGCGGGCGAAGCCAAAACCTGACCAGGTTTCAATGCCGCGGGCTATTCTGGTTCTGTCACATTCTGATATAAAAGCGTACCGCTATCATCGCAATTCGTCACCTGCGGCCGTACCATGAAGTATTTATTAGTGCGATCCAAACGCGGTTGACAAAACGGGACGCCGCTCCACTAGGCTTATAGCGTTGTCTTACTTTAACAATGGCAATTGAGTCGCGTTTAGAGTTGGCGGTAAGGCCTCTGGCTTCAAATGTTTCATCGCCCACTCGGTTATTAGTCCCGATTTTTAGAAAAACATCTTGATTACGTACGACAACGGCACATGAGACTACCCAAATCTTTCAAATTTCTTCAATCGTTTGTCAATCTTAACTTGTTTGTGATAAAGCGCAAAGTCAATTGAGATAATTTGACATTTTGTGGTAGCGTGACGTGCTGTTGACTGTACAACGGGCTTTTTATTACTGTCTAATGAATGGGTCGTACTGCATGCTTAAGAATTAAGCAGCTATACTCCAACCATTATAGGAATGTGGCTGGAAGCGGGCATAATGCCTAAAGCGGCTATTATTGTGTATATAAAATTGTTTTCATTTACCAATTGGGAATTGAACTGTCCACAATTGTTCCCTCAAAGGAGCAGTTACTAAGGCTGGCGGGAACATATCGGTTTTGAAAATGATTTTCCTCACGAGAGTAGCTGCTGTAGGCAGCATGACCGGTGGCCACCATCCCTTATATAAAGAGATAAAAAATGGATTAGCTACTTCAAAAAAATATATATTATCCTATTACCTACACATTTTTTCCATTTTATATTAAAACACATGTACAGATTATTTATTTTAAATTATGCTCTTGCTTGTAACGTCACATGGCTTGATTGTCAAAAAAAAATCGTATTAAATATTTCTTTTATATTGAATATCGTCACTCACATCTAACATCTAGCCTAAAAACAAGCGGCATAAGCGCTTGTATATTGAAAATATTATTGAAAATATACTACATAAACATTAACAACCAAGACTCCATAACAAAAGTGTGTTTATCACACAAACTTTTGACCCCACCAGAATTCGAACCCGGGACTTCTTAGCCATCGGCCAGCGATCTGGCCAATCGACCAAACCAGCCGTCAATGTGTCTAAATTGTGTCCAGGCGTTGCTTTGGACATATTCTCTCGTCGTGACTATTTAAGTCGAAGGCTAATCTATTGTTTGAGTTAGCATGGCTGATTAATTTTATGCATTGGGTACTTTGACATATTGAAAAGGAAGCTCCGGGCTTCCTGGTGGAATCCGGTTCTAATTTAAATAGATAGCCGTGAAAAGTATGCGGAAGACATTCTTAATGTAGAGGTAGGAGAATAAAAAGTAAGAGAATAAAGCTCGTATGATTGATGTCAAAACGGTAAAAGAAAACGTATCTAATTGCTAACATTAAAAAATAATGCATAATAAAATTGAAAAATGTTTGTATGGGTCAAATAATAAATTTATTCATAAGTAATAAAAAATTGTCGCGAAATACATTTTTAACGAACAAACCACAGTTTACAACAACCTAATACTTTGAGCACTTTAAGAATAAAAAATCAGAATTGTTTGGATTTTATTGATATTTTATTCGATACCAATGGATAATATTATATATTAATTATATTAAGTAGTTTATTAAAAAAATAAGGAATCCAAACAAGTTTATCCAAACAAGAAAATGTTACCGTAAAGTAAATAATATCGAGTTGTTTCCTTTTTCACTTATACGCTCCGTTGTAATTAGGCACAAGATGAGTCAGCAAGACGGCAAACTGGGGAAATTGCCAGCTGTCTCCCCAGGTAACATCGCTAATAGGGAAAGCCGGGAACAAAAAGCTTATAGTTCTTATTCTACCGAAAACTGTTCACTTGTAAAGGTTGCGACTAAAAATAAACTTGTAGAGCTTTGACATTACAATACTTATTATTTTTTTAACGAAAAAATACGATCGCATTAAGAATCGTCATTTTTAAAGTTAACTGCCGCACTCAGTGACGTCAAATAACTTTAATGAGTACTTAATGTCAAAAATCTCATTTAAATTTAGACCATAGACCTGGCAAAATTGCGACTAGTTTTGAATTGTCATTTTTTGACATTAAGTACTCATTAACGTTATTAGACGTCTCTGAGTGCGGCAGTAAGAGTTGCTTTACATACATAAATCACGTCTATTTATCCCCGAAGGGGTAGGTAGATACGAATCCACCTACGTTTGACCAATTATGCCAGGTCTCATATAATAAGTAACGCGTCTATTGCCATGTATCGGGCACATAAATCGCAGTTTATTGCTAGATGCTAGAAGAGGAACGCTGCTGCCTCTCAGCTCATCACTGTCTTAACCCTTAGTCGCCTTGTACGACACATGCGGGAGAGATTGGGTTTGGTGACTAATTTATTCTGCTCTACCGTCACTACACGGCATTTTTTAACACAATTTTCGTTAAAAAAAAAAGTTAAGTTAAAGTGTTGCAACAATACACAAATTACTATATAATTTATCTGGACAGTTTAAAAAAACTGTGTTGTGATTAGAAAATACATAATTTATTCTATATTACTACTGTTTCTATATAAATACACTTCAATTTATATATTTTTCAAAAATGTCCAATGAAAAATACTTTTATACACACGAAAATGCCTGCTTTAACCAGTATACTCGCTTCACGCCGTCTTCCCCAACTACAGAATGATGTCAACGAAAATAAAAGCCGATCGTGCAGAACAGCATGGTCGGCCGCCTAAACGGCACTTGAAAAACAGTTGTTCAACAAAGCCTAATCCCAGCGAATGTAGGGCAAGAGACCACGACCCAGGGCTGTGGCGATGTAGGTGTCGATAAAATTTACAAATCATTTTTTAAACTGATATATGCACAATTTTGGCTTTAGAGATAATTTAAAACATATGTATTTTATGTAATAATATATTTTGGTATTACAATAATGTCCAAAAGCCCAATATGTGTAGGACATTTATATAAGCTTGACTGATCGTAAACGATAGATACAAATGCGTATATAAATCTAAAACAAACAATATTTTATTTGACTCCTGTTTTAAGAAAAATAATAATTCGTAGTCAAAACTCGATATAATTTTAATTTGGATATTGGATAGAGTAACGTGTATGTTTTACAAACAACATTTTTTATTGTCTCGATCCATTAAGTTAATCGAGACAATAAAAGATGTCTACAATAAAAAACCCACACAGCAGCAGAATACAACTTCATTGAAAAATATCGATATCGATTCTGTACGCTTACAACACATCCTTGCGCAGAGACTCTGTTTGAGCAATTATCAGTTCAAACCGGTAATGCCAACCGACTGACGCGGTTTGTTTAACTGTACCTAGCACGCACAATTTGCCTATTGACGGCCCAGTCATTAATATTTTTATTACACTATTATTGATTGTAGGTAGGTAAAGAAAGAAGTGATCTCTGCCTACCCCTGTGGGAGAAAGGCGTGATATATGTATGTATGTATGTATTATTGATTAGAGTCAATCATAATTTTTTCATGCATATTTGTATATGGAGATGATTGAGCAGTGGCGAGATAGCATTGGCTCGGCCCGTGGTTGGTGACGTTATCTTTATAATAATATTTTTATTATAAATAAAATATTTAAGTAACGTGGATATTTGTATTTATTAATAAGTAATTGACAGAAATCAAAGAATAGAACAGTCAAAATACATGTTTTTAAAGTTTGAATAATTGCTAACATACATTGTAAATCTTTTGGACACCTAACCTAACCTAAGGCCAGTAATTTCTTGGGTGACCAAAAATAGTTTGGGAGGTGCGGTAAGAAGTTGGTCTGGCTGCAGACAGACTCATCAACCCGCACTGGGCCAGCATGATGTTATGATGTTATGGCCCATCTAAAGTCTGTGCTCCTGGATATTAAAGGGCCGGTGATGGAGATGGTGATTTACATAACTTTTCTATAGATTTATTCATCACTAGCATCTTTCAGGTATGATGGATGATACCTATTATATTAAAAGGCAGTGGATGGTTCGATGATCGATATGAATGTAAGAGGAAACAGTGCATGGAGATCTTGCTCAATTTACTGCGAATAGAATTTTAACGAAAAGCTCGTTGAAAGCTTGAAATAAGTCTCGTCTGATCAATGTTTATATTTGGATGGCAAAGTTGAATATTCATTGTTCTGGTAAACACAATAAAGTAATTTGGCGCTAGTCGCGAATTCGACTGTAAACTCTATCAATATTGAAACGGACCGTATAAAAAAGGAGATAAAGCAGCTTTTCATTATTCGCCAACGAACACCCAATTTGGAAAGTAGCCGACAACGTTCGACTCATTTATTTTCGCGTGGAAATGTACAGTCGGCCAAGAAAGTAGTGTACTACCCTAAGGCTAAATGTCGCTTGCAGTTTAGAGACAATAAAAACAATAAAACAATGAAGAATTGTTTTGCACCTTGATGTGACAACATTGCTATCATATGATATTGGCGTTTGTCAAGAGTTGTCAGCTAGTATGAACTTTGTTGTAATATTCGATGACTAGCAAAGTAAATCAAAAGTGGTATACTACTTTCTTGCCGACCGTACCTACTCGGCCGAAATGTTTTGTGCTACTCCTAGCGGTCATATTTTTGATTTTACTCAAACGGCCTCTCTGTTCATCATCTGAAAGGTTCAGCGGCAATATTGGCGAAATATTTCTTCGCCCGGCACTATTTACTCTTCGCATTGAATGTATCTTCGGTAAATTGAGTGATTTTTTGGGAACCGGGCCATTGCGAATCCGTTTTCGATTGCCAAATGTTCATTTGGTATATCCATTGGGTTATTTCGGACTTTTGTAACATTTTTTTTTCATTTTTCATTTATATATCGTTCAATTAAAAATCTCAAATAATTATTACTAACGCTTAGGTAGGTAGTATAATATAGAAGAAGTACCTATTTTATAATTAGTAAACGATTTTTTGCATCACACTCCACAATGGCGTCCCCATATGTCAAAGAAATACGAATTGATTTATTTTTTAACATTATATAAATGCTAGAAAAAATATTACAAAGTAAATAATGCCAGAAGCATTTCGAAAAATGTTTTTTGCTGATGCGAGGATCTAGCCCGCGTCCTCTGCAATATAACGTTAAATATATAGTTAGAAACGTGTGTGTCGCAGTCAAAATGTTTCCAATATTTAACGCGATAACCTATCAACGACAAAAATGTGGGCATAATTTAATAACTGTCCACATCACCTCCTTCCTCGCCTTGCCTAGCTGTACATATAAAGATAAAGTTTTCACAGCATTAAAAACATAGCCTTGACTATCTTGTTTTCACACGGGCAAAAAGAGTTGCGTTCCATTTTCTCTGCAGTTAGAATGTCACTAGCATACCGTTAGCCGTCGCAGAGTACGTGGTCCGATGAAAAAGAAAAAAGTACCCCTCACAGCAGCGTCGCCCGTATTGTCTTTTGAAATAAACTGAAAACAGAATGCAGGTGAAATGAAACACACAGAATATGAACGAAACAACCGCCGGATATGTTTCCAATATGTGTGTATTTATTTGCTGTCCAATGGTGGAAATGCAGAGCCGATGAGAGTAAACATGTTGTCGCAACATTTGTTTTTGTTTCGTTTTGTTTGTCGCTTTTGCTACCGCTGCGGTAACAAAGACGTAAGTAAATTTAGGGTCTAGGCCCTAAAAGTAGATACATACATACATACATAAATCACGCCTATATGAACTGAGATACACTATAGGCAGAGGTGAACTAGCACCCACGTTTCGCCAGTTATGTTAGGTCCCATGTAATAGGTGGCGAACCTATTGCCATTTATCGGGCACAAAAGTCGCAGTAGGTACATAGCTAGATGGTATAAGAGGAACGCTGCTGCTGGTGTAAAAAGTAGAAATGGTAAATATTGGTCCAAGTGGTATTATTACAACTATTACATATCTACACTCAAAAATCTCGTCTATTTATCCCTAAAGGGGTAGACAGAGGTGAATTAACACTCAAGTTTCGCCAATTATGTAAGGTGCCCTGTAATAAGGGGCACGTAAATTGCAGCAGGTATATTGCTAGATGGGATAAGAACATTACTTCTGCCCATTACTCACAGCTGTCACAGGTGTACGACTTCCACGGGACAGAGACAGGACAGAGTAATTATTGCTGCCTTCAGTTAGTACAACTGACGGCAGAGCAGAATACAATGCATGCTATTCGATTTTAATTTCAACATTATATAAATGTAAATATTAGAAAATATAAATGTTAGAAAAACCACAAAAATCTTTGTACAATGCATGGTATTTAACTATAACTTTATGTGAAAACACCATCACCTCGTCTTTCCAATTCGTTTAATGTGCCTCCCCGTGACCACGGCCGCTATAAAGTGGTCAGTATATTTATACTGATTTTATCCATGATGGTGTTAACACGATGTTAAAATTAAAAATACACACGAGTTTAATCCGTTGAGTTGTTTTTTATTTCGAATTACAAGTTATTTCATTGAATATTCTATATACCAATTTACATACATAAGTCACGCCCATATATTCCCAAAGGGGTAGGTAAGCTCTGTAGTAGAGGTGAATTAACACCCGTGATTCCTCAATAATGTTAGCTCCCATTCAGTAGGTGGCGACCCTAATGCTATTTTCGGTCACGTCTCTCTCTATCTCTTCAATCTGAAAGGAATAAACAGCGTTGAAGCAACCACAGTGTAGCTGACGTAGGTACGTATTCTGTCGCTTAATGATCGAATGTCTAGCCGACTTAGTAAGGCGAGAGTGGGTGAGGAAGGTCGTAACGGGACATACGCGGTACCGGACAGCTTTTTAAGCTCAGACTTTTAAGGACAGGCTGCTTGGAACGGTTAACCGTTCGATTTCTTATATTCAGGCTCTGGTTTATCAGATCGACTGTTACATTCTTTATTTTAAGGGCGTCGAATGTCTAATTTATAGTATCGATTAAGCACTCAACAAGATTGGGGTTTTGAGTGGAAAAATTTGGGGCAGTCTGACTTCTGAGATGCTCAAGAATCACAAAAGACTTTTAGACAACACAGAACTTGTCCGGAACGAATGTTACAGATACACGACAAAATATAACGCTTCAACCCTATCAAAGCACGTTGTAGTTGCTATGAAAGTGTTTTGAGGAACATTTTAGGCGCTATCTTTACTAAAATAATTTTTATTGAAGATGTGTATTTTAACGTTTATGTTGTTTTCCTCAAACATATTTTAATCTGGTGCCAGTTTTATGCTACCTCATAAATAAATACTCTTTCTATGCTCGTTTATTATTATAGTCACCTACCCATCTCAACATGCGCATTTGTACCAAGTGTAACCTTATCCAACCTTTGGGACTTCAAAATGAACTCGGTTCATAATCTATGAAGCTCTTAAGCTCCTTGTTAATCTCTAAAGTTACAAGTTTTAATTTTCATAAGCAACTGTTTGAAACAAAGGCTTATTTTGTTCTAGACGTTTTACTTATGATAATTGATTAAACTAGCTAGGTAAAACCTGACTTATGAAAGTTCCAATTGAGTTATGGCTTGCGCTCTTCGATTCGGTGCAGATGAAGTCAGATTTTTCAAAGAACTCTCAAAGTTTAGAATGGAATAAGTGATGGTATATTTTAAAGGAGATAGGTATGAATTATGTATTATTCCAGCTAGTCATATTTTTGTAACTTTATAAATGAATTGATGGCAAAGAGTTTATTTGAATGGTTTTTAGTGTCATAAGAGACCCGTCGTTTCGCCGCTATTCTCCTGTTTTCATTTTATCTTGTGAGTAGTACGTCTTTTGTTTTATTATTCTTTTCACTTTTCTATTATCACGGGATAATAGAAAAGTTACAAGACCATCACTGTCTTCGGCGGCTTTCCGTTGAATTTCAATCTTTGTTTTAAATCTTGTATAAAGTTATTTTAATGAAATGACGATATGTACGACAACGAAGTGGATTATTTTTTATGACAGATGATTAAACTAACCGACCCCAGACTGGCTGGTAACAGGGCAGGCGAATGATGATGATGATAGTAGTTTTTATTTTCAACAATAGTTTAAATAAGTACATAGTATGAACTTGTTTCAACAATTGTGTTGTTTGAAAGAATATATCACATTATTCTCTACAATAGATACATCTTTCAGATTTCCAAAAATAAAACCAAAATAAATTATCATGTTAACATAAACACCGCGTTAATTTTCACAGTTCGATTTTCGCGTGGGCTCGCCGCGCAACTTTCTGTTGCGAGCGTTCCACCTTTCCGCTAGAGTGCGCTAAGCCAAATGAGACTTTACCTGTAGCCCTCACCCTTTATAATCCTTCGCTAGGGTGGCCAGGATGTATGGTGACCATTGAAACATTTCCTCGAAAATGAAAGAGATGTAAACGTGGACAGTGGACAGTCGGGGAGGTTTCTTAGAACTACTACACCCGGGTTGCCAGTCCGGGACGCTGTTCATCGCTCCTATCCCTATCACGCGAACAACCCGTACCTGTCCGTCTGATATTTATCGCGTTGAAATGTCAAAACGCCATAGATTTTTGACGGTTAAAAGCGATAAATGGCTATATCATATCGTGTTTTGGTGGCCATGCTAGAGACTTTAGAGGACGTTATCACAAATCTGACTATTTAGATTGGGTACTCTATTAAAACAAAGTGCCTAAAGTGTCAAATCACTTCACACAAAACTGATGTGACAAAAAAGAATGATAAAGGAAGCCACAGCCACATAATTTTTAATACTAGATGCAACAGAACTCTGGCCGCCTGGTTACATCAGCTCTGACCTTAATAAAGCTAAAATCTGAATGGACTAATCGTGTTAAATGCGGATTAGTACGCCGAACACGCAAGCCCGACAGGGCCCTATTAATTTCTGTCATAAAGATATAGCCAGTTCGATCGTTCCGTATTGAATGTTTTGTATTTATGTTTTTCCCTAATAAATACTTGCAACGTGATTCTATTTAATGATTAATGCGCTGTTGTCATTCAGGCATTTGCATTTTAACCGCCTGATAAATTAGTTTTGGTATCGAATTTCTCCGGACAAAAGGTTGATGAGATTCCATACAGATTGTGTTGATGCCACAGGTATTTAATTTATATTCAATACATTAAAAATAAAATCATAATTGATGTTTGTCCAAGGTACAGTTTTCACTACTTAATAGATAATATAAATATTATTAAATAATATAAGTATTTTTTAAACAAATTGTCAGTAAACTTATTACTATGTTCTAAAAGTGCTTATCGCCATCTATTGAGATTTTCCGAAACGGAGACAAATTTAATCACGACTAGTTGCCGAACAAGAAGGTTACATTAAAATTTTAATTAAGTTGATAAGTTTGTACAGTCTTCTATTGAGTAACGAGACGGCTGAATTATACACAAAGATTCAATTGTAAATACACTTTTGGGCAGTGTCTACGAATTTCGGGTAAAATGTCGTAAGTATAAAAAAGGTTTTAAACGCCATTAAACTGTTAAGAAATTCCCTTTATCAAGTACTACACAGAACTAAGAGTTTCTTAAGTACCTATAAAAGGAATCTCTGATAGTGTAAAAAAGCTCTCCGGTGAAAAGCACTCTTGAAAATTTCGTCGGAAAATGGAAAAAAAATCACGAGACAATAGTAACTACTTAATTTTTAGGTAATTACATTTTCAAGAGCCGAAAGAAGAGCCTATTTTAAATGTAATACAGCTGAGTTACTTTAATGATTATTATTGATTAGTTTCAAAGAATGCTACTGTATCTTATAGATATTAAATTTCATTACTCAATACTCAATTGGTTATTGTGAACCATGATTGTATATAAAAAATGGTAAAAAAATTATAAAATAAATATTATTAAATAAGATCATTATTAACCTTGTCGGGCACGCAATTAGGTAGGTACAAAAGTAACGGTTCCTATCTATATAAGACTAATAACCCCTGCTGAGGAATAGTTTCTTGTGGTGATATGCATACATACATGAATCATCATGATTTATATCCGAAGAGGGTAGGCAGAAGTGTATTAACATCCTCGCCAACTAGGTACCATGTAATAGGGGGCGAATGTAATATATTGCCAGGCGGTATAAAAAGTCAACCCATCATGTTTGAACCCTTAATCGTGGCGTGTATGTTCGACATGTTCCACGCGAGAAATTGAGGGTGGTGACATTTATATGCTGCTCTGCTGTCACCATGCTATGGTGATGCATGTGGTATCTATTTTTTACTAATGCATAGCACACTTAACAGAAGAACTTATAAATCAAAATACTATTTAGTGTGAGCCGTGTGGTGATGGCAGAGCAGAATTGTAAATCAAACGAACTTACCTGAAGTGAAGTTCGATTATAATTATATGAGCAGCTTCATTCGACGCGATTTAAGCTTACATGTTGTAGTGGCGCCCCCAAGCGTCACCCTTGCACGGATTTTTAAAGATATTTTTATTTTTTACTATGGCAATATTAAAAAAGATAAATAAACGTTACTACTCGACCAGTCCGGCCGTTACGTTTCCTCATTATAGTTTATAGCCCGAACCTACCTACTATTCTGTAATTTTGTATTTTATATTTGTCTGGATTTGGGTTGGGATGGACATCTTTACAGATGTTGGGAGGGATCTTATAAATCGCGTCGAATGAAGCTGCTCATATAATTATAATCGAACTTCACTTCAGGTAAGTTCGTTTGATTTACAATTATATTTCGCAGCTTCATTCTTAGCGATTTAAGCTTACATGTTGTAGGATGTTTAGAGAAACGAATATAAAATACAACAGTATAGGTACCATTGGTAACCATTTAGTTAATAAAATGTTTAGTTATCTCATGGCATTAATTCAAGAACACTAAGCTGATTTTTAGTATTCTAATTAAATTAATAAATAACCTCAAATTATATGGAGTGGTTCGATAACAAAGATCGAGTAAAATCACTATCAAAAATCTTTAATAGAGAGCTATTATAGAACGGAAAAAATATTGTTAGACCATCTAAAAACGATTTGATCTATCTTACTTAGACTAGCACTTATAAAAATAAATAGTGTTTTTATTTATTTTGTATGTTTAATCTTTACACAAATTATTGCGTCTATATTAGTTGATCCTTTTGGTAAATCTTACTATTTACCGACATGAGTTGGTTAAGTTAGGTTGGTACATGAACCAATGAATAGCACGAGCCGAGCGAGCGAAGCGAGCGTGCCGCGGCAGCGGCCGGCGAGTGCGATTAAGTTATGCTTTTATAGAAAAGTTACCATTTAATAGTTATTTTAACATTTCAGCAGGGACTTCAAATATATTCCCTAGAAGTTAAAGTATCGATCAATTTTATTTATTGTATGCCTCAAGAAAAAAAGAATCAATCATTAATATAGATAACTATTTAGATTTTTTATTTTGTTATTATTATATCTTTGCTGTTCTTAGCAATTTAATCTAAGCTATTTAATAATTAAAACGATTATTTAAGTACCTACATGCCTTAGAATCTTGTGAATGATTCAGAGTTACTGCTGCAACCTGCAGCCTTCCGTATTACATCGATGCTAACCCCAATTTTATTGGCTGTCGTCATGAACCGCGTGACGGGTGCTTTGAGCGCCAAATGTAGATGTATCAACAAATTTTACGAAATTGTTTTTTTAAAAGTAATAAATAATTGAACTTCTGAACCACGCGGAAAAAATGTTCTATTCAAATAATCTATGATACCCGTGGCGTGGGAACTACTAAGTACTACTTTATATTTGAGAATGTTGATAACGGGTTGATATTAATTTGGTCTTTACGTATAATATAACTATTCTGGTATAATATAACTATTTCATTAAGGTTCTGTAAATTACTTTTAGTTGTATTAATGTATATAACCTATATATGTGTTTTGGACCCGATGTGCGGTGTCGAAATCTACACAGGTTGCTGTCTTTTTGGTTTCTATATTGAGATCTTTATTTGGCCATTGGTTTGAAATGTAAGACAATATTAGGTTGGGTGCCAGCTGATATTGTATTTGGTCTCAATCTATAAACTCCTTTCATATATTATATTTTAATTCCTTTTATTATTATTCTATATATTTTTTTAAAATCCTTAATCATTATAATGTCTTATTAAATAATAAGGTAAGTGCCGATTTGTAGGAGTTTGAGGTACCGTACTTAGCCCCTCTGACAAACATTTCTGTGAAAAATTCGATAAATCTTGATACAGAGTCTGTGTGGTACTAGTTATAATTATCCTTACAAAATGTTACCCAACATTTCAACCTGCTTGTTGTATTATTTATGTTCTTTTTTTTTTTTTTTTTTTTTTTTACACTCACACCTAGCATCTAGCCCAAAGTAAGCCTAAGCACTTGTGTTATGAAGACTAGATGACAAACATATTTATAATATAATTATGTATATATGTTGAAAATATACTTCATAAACATATACACAACCATGACTCGAAAACAAACATTTGTGGTCATCACAAAGTTTGCCCCTACCAGGATTCGAACCCGGAACCTCTTGGCCAATACCCAGCAATCTGAGCCATCGACCAAGGCGGCCGTCTTGGTCTTTAGGTCTAAAGACTAAGAATGACAACTTAACCTGATACAGCGAGAGGAATCTAATAATTTAAATAATGAAAACCGTTAGCTAGTAGGGAACACTACAACCCCTTCAGGTTTATAAATCACAATCTTTAATTATTTTTTATTTTTTTTTAATAAATTAGTATGTAAAGCGCGAACGCGTAAAAATAAATATCACTAGAAATATATATCAGTATATCAGTAAAAGCATCAGTATTCCATGCATTGGGGTCACTCTGCCAAGTACGTAAATAGCGCATTTTGCATTTGACCGACCGACTTGCAAAAAGATCTACGTATATTAAAATTGCCAAGCTAGCTTATTATTTCATTAAAGGCGTAATCACTAAGCTTCCATTCGGTGTCCGAAAATTTCATACACGATAAAGCATTCGCCTTATAGTTGTCTTGGTATTTATATAAGATAAAGTAACTATTCCATTAATGTCTTCACCCGGCACCGCTACCATATCTCCCTAGACACTTAATTTAAGTGGGGGTATTATTGAATGGTCAAGCAGTGGTCTGATTCTAGCTGTGATTATGTAATTATATATTTATGGTGTATAGCCAAGAATACTGTATTGCTAGTAAAAGTAATATAAGTAGTCTAATTAAACTTGTAAAAAAGTGTAAATTCATTAACTGTTACTAATAAAATGTTGTAAATTGGCTAAAGAAATTTGTGGTTAGAGTAGAGAATATTCGAAAAACCATAGTTTTGATGCAGGAATCGAACCCGCGTTCTCGGCATTCCGGGCAGATGCCTTTATACTCGGTCAACCAAGCCGTTTGTTGTAAATAGTGTTTA
The DNA here is from genome assembly GCA_963931975.1 of Cataclysta lemnata. NCBI lineage: Eukaryota > Metazoa > Arthropoda > Insecta > Lepidoptera > Crambidae > Cataclysta > Cataclysta lemnata. The sequence continues at coordinate 3,567,735 of OZ008339.1, forward strand.
ATTTTATTTCTCTTTTCTATAACGTTAGTTCTGATATCATCTTTGTTGAATTAAAAAATAATACCCAGAAATGTATCATCCTTACTAGGCAAAAGATAGCTTTTTTCTTCCTTGTTTAGGATAAATCCTACAAATCGCAAGTTTAGCGATAATCTTGAGGTTATTTTGGCATGCATGATAATTTTGGCCAAAACAGATGATGTCATCGAATCAATATAAATTATATACATATAGTATGTTTTTTGTTCTAGGGCATTCCCTGACAGGTATAAACAACTTTCCAAAAAACATACATACATACATATATAAATCCCGCCTACATCCCCGAAGGGGCAGGCAGAGGTGAACTAGCACCCACGTCTAAAAAACATACGACGATATAAACCGAAGGGTAGAAATTAAAATCGTAAATGCAGTCACAATATTAAAATGGAGGTATTTTCAACAACTTTGTAAAAACTTACGGCGCCGCCGTACATAAACCGAAGTGTAGACATAACAATTTATAAATGCAACCACAATATTTAAAGCAAAGGTGGATCGATCAGACTCTTTTATGTTTACTAAAAAATAAACATCTTTTAACTCAATTGATTTATGCCATTAAACAGTCTTGACTTATAAATTTTGAAGCAGCAAAATACTTTGAATAGCAATTTCGTATTATGTATGGTCGCTATGTGTTTTTAGATAATATGTGCCTAGGAAATCATTCTTGTTCACTCGTGACAGAAGTAGCGTACTCGACCAACACAATAATTTAAGTACCTCTTATAACGGCGCCTGCGGAGGCGGCTGCGGGTAGGCCTGCGGCGGCGGCGGTACCGGCTGGTGCTGATATATCGCGCCCGCGCAGGTGTGCCCACTGCTCTCGCGTGCCTGGTGCTGGTCGCCCCGTATCCGGCTTCTCTTGATATAGGGTCTTGAAGTTCCCCGATTTTTTATATAAATAACTGACAAAGCTGCTTTGTCTTCGGTGTTCAATATAGAAGGAATAAAAAGAAAAAATCGCAATTTGATGGAATCAGATTTATTAATATGTTTTCCTTACCTTAAATATTTATAACTTAAATACTTGAAGAAAAAACCTTTTGAGTCTTGCTCAGGAATCTTGAAAAGGGATCTCCTTTTTTAAGACCTTGTGCGACCTTGCAGCTATATCCTGCTGAACTGAAGCAGCTCAACTTGTCTCCGGATCGGGTGTGTCGCCGAGGATCTGAAGGGTCTCATCCTTGTGAGAACTTCTACGGACTCGGAAGTTGCCTCGAGCCGCGACGGAGGCGTCGGCAGTGGCGGCCGATGGTCCCTTGAGCGTGTACACATCATGAGATGTACTTACATGCGTCAACCTCGCTTGGCAAGGGAATGTGCGCTGAGCTCCGGCATGGAGCTATAAGAACATTGGTTCTTGAGAATATGTTAATAAGGATATATAGCCTTGGTATATGTAGCTATTCACATCTTATTTTAATAAGAACGACAAGAGCCCTGATTATTGGCAATTGCGCATTCTGTATGTATGTGACGGATACAACCCCGATTTTAGTTGTTCGCATCACGAAATATCCTTGGCATAAGTAGCACATCTTTTAATAAGAACGACAAGAGCCCTGATTATTGGCAATTGCGCATTCTGTATGTATGTGACAGATACAACCCCGATTTTAGTTGTTCGCATCACGAAATATCCTTGGCATAAGTAGCACATCTTTTAATAAGAACGACAAGAGCCCTGATTATTGGCAATTGCGCATTCTGTATGTATGTGACAGATACAACCCCGATTTTAGTTGTTCGCATCACTAAATATATTATTGTGCTCTTTAATTCCTCGTCAGACGAATAAGCTTCTAGTTTTCGTATCTTCTTTCTTCGTTATTTTCTATAGTTCCCCATGTTGAAAGCCGTTATTTTTTTATAAATTATTCGTAGGTAGGTGAGCTCCGTTGACGTGCGAAGGGTTCGGCACGGAAACACGTAATGAGGAAACGTAACGGCCGGACTGGTCGAGTAGTAACGTTTATTTATCTTTTTTAATATTGCCATAGTAAAAAATAAAAATATCTTTAAAAATCCGTGCAAGGGTGACGCTTGGGGGCGCCACTACAACATGTAAGCTTAAATCGCTAAGAATGAAGCTGCGAAATATAATAAAATTGTCACCACCCCCCTGTCTCCCATTACAAATGACACTCAGTTTTGCATCACCGTTCCCGGTGATTCCACTAAATTCCTTATATTGCATTGAGCCCGCGACACATATTAGAACAAAGTGTTCTCTCGACACGAACTAATTTGTTTAACTAGGTAAGTTGAATTACTGTAGTGAACTTCTCCTGGCTGGTTAGGGAGTGAAGTGAGTGTAACTTCTGCCGGTTTCAGGTAGCCGTGATAAACCATTTCTAAATATTTATATAGTTGCTCAAACAATGAAGTATTGTTACACAGAAAGCTCCACCGCACGCTCGGTTTAATTGTAAAAATACAAGCTTTGGATGTTAGAAATGTATTTCTATACTGCGAGGATCGGTTCCGGTTTGGTTACAACGTGAAGTTGAAAGCTTAGAGAAATTTCAGCAAGTTATAAACGTTCTGGTCGGCTTTGGCACCCACCTGGATTGCGTAGGACGCGGCTTCGTTTCTTTTTCATGATCTTTATTTGATTATAATATTATTATAAATGTTACAAAACATTTTAGCAAATTTTTCTAAAGTTTTCTGATGTTTTTTCTCAATTGATAAAACTGTATGACTATTCATTAAATTATGTCTGTTAAATAAAATATTATGTTTAATACTTATTGCGTATTTAAATTGTTGCAGATTCACGTGTTCCACTGCTTCTCGTGATACAACGATAAGTCAAAAGGTAACTTACATTTTACATTTCCATTTGTTTGTTCCTATACTTTAATAGGGAACTACGGTATCTATCAGGTGGTAAATTGGGTAGAAAATAAGGTTTCGTGGAACTTAGGAAGTGCCAACATATTATATAAGAATAACTAGATTAAATTTACAGAGATGTCATTTGTCTGCTGTGAAATTCGTTGTATTGACTGTTGTCATTCCAATCACTCTTTCCGTTCATCAGTCTCATGGCATGGTCTTGTCTATCACTTTGCTACACATTCATTCATCAGTACCACCTTTCAGGTGTGATGAGGATATGAATCGAAAGGTAGTGGATTGCCGACGTCAGCGATATGAATAGAAGAGGGAATATACCCCACATAAACTGGGAACAGGGTAGGGAGACGATGATGACGCCTACGTCTCTTTCTTTCAACCTGTGTTTACGCTATGATGGAAAGAGAGGTCAATAATTTGACCAGTATTGTAAAACTTACTTAGTTTTTATGAATAAGAGGCTTAGTGTTACCGTGTGGGAAAAACATAAATTCAAGATGAGAAACCCATTAACAGCAGATTAAAATAATAATCTCAAAAATTTAGTACCTTAGTAGCACAAAGTACAGCCCAATGAAGTTGTCATTTATGGAAATAAAATATAATAGATGAATATGTATCATATTTATTAGACTACGTCATGCATAGAACTTCTTTATCAGAATGACATAAATAAACAAACGACTGTGTAGGCAATAAGTTCAAATATTTCGGGATTTTCAATCTTTCATCTGTAGGTACGAGATATATCATTATCTTTTTACGGGAACCGGTTTCTGTTTAACAAGAACACATTACCTAATACGCGAATCAAAGCTGTTGGTGTGGGGAGGGGACGTAAATAGATTTCCATCAATAGTACGGTATAGTGACCCAGAGGTATATACATTAAATTTTGACCTTTACCCAATTCTCTCCGATGTCACAGCACAGGTAACCGACATCAATGTGCTCTCGAGCGACCTCTTTTATTATGTTATGTACACATAGTATTCTATTTTTAAGACTTCCACAGTGTAAATAAGCTGTTTTGATTAGTTGGTTGTTAATTTATTACATCAAGTGGGACAGAATCATTTGCTCTGCTATTGCTATGCATAATAAAGTAAAAAACGCGTGCTTGCGTTTGTGAGTACCTATGCGTATGTTTTAGCGTAATTAATAATATTAAGTTTTCGATAGTAATATTTAAATATCATCTTTCAAAATATGATTTTCCGGCAAAACAATAGAATATTCTCATTTTTATATTCTGAAATGAGTAAGTAATAGTAATAAACCATTGAGCAAATTTCATAAATCTTAATTTAGATATCCTTCCAACAATATTGAAATAATGGAGTACGGTGCGACCCGAAACAAGGGCTTGGCACAACTAGACAAATGAAGATTGAACAAATGAATAATGCTCAGTCATTTATAGGCTTTAATTAAAATGACAGCAATGCTTTGACCTGAGTAGTCTGGTTTTCATTTATGAATTCTTACTAACAACGCATAATTATAACGTGTGGTTACGTTAATACAATTGTCACCACACCGATCTCTCCCGCGGGTGTCGTAGAAGCAGACAACAGTAAATACCTACAGCGCAGCGTTTCTATTATACCATCTATAAATATATTGCGATTGACGTGCTTCATGAATGGCAATAGACTAAAAAAATATGAGTTAAGTGGTCGCGTATGACGTTAACTGTAAAACTGAACTTCGATGTTCAATGTAACGAATACCTACGTAGCTCAAAAAATTGTATATTTAGTTTTAATTAATGTTAAAAGTATTGAATTTTCTTGATTATAATTTATATCCTTGATCAATTTACATTTTCGGGTCCTTTGGGGTCAATGCTATAATCTAAGCTAATCAATCAACTACAAAAAAAAGATCGGGTGAAAACAGAATACACAGATAAAGATGAATGAATAAATAAGTTTACAGCTATAGGATGAAAACGTAACAACCCAAAAAACTTAAGTATATTGAACATTGAAATTGAGTGAATTAGAGTGTATAACGCAAGCCCCTGAAATATACCACTGTCTGCTATTTCATCCCGACTTTAAAAATACATTACACTAATGCGTTGTCCGTGCAGTGTATTTGCGCAATGTCAGGTCCATTCCGTGTTACTAATACGAGTAGTAGTAGAGAGTAGGGTAGCAGTAGTAGAGAGTAGGGTAGCAGCGATAGGTATTACTACCTATCGCTGCTGTAAGATAAAGGTTAAATCAATTTACGGCGGATTCATCCGGAACTGGTCCGACCCGGCTTCCAGGCACAATGCCCGGGCTCCCTTTGTCTACAGATCATATTGTGTCTATACTTCACGCTCCATGTATTCTGACTATTATTGTAGGCATCAGTCGCTAATGGATTGAGCTCGGAGTATTTTCTGGAAGTTCTGGGGTCGTGTTTGGGTTGGTATCGGTACCTGTAATGCCAAAACCCATTTGGTGGTGTACTGAACCGATATTCGACCGAAATAATACGCTGATACCGCAACTGCCGCATGGAATAGTCAGCAAATACCTATTCTAGCCTCACTAGACAAGTGGCCAACCTATTCGAACGATCCAATACAAATGTATGAAACTGACGTATTACCTATTCGATTTTAATTTTAACATTATATAAATGTTAGAAAAATTAGTACAAAGATTTTGGTGGTTAGAAAAAGAATTTCGAAAAATTATGGTCTTGAGGCGGGAATCGAACCCGCGTCCGCTGCTATCGGGCAGGTGCCTGACCGCTCGGCCATTTTTCGAAATTCTTTTTCTAACCACCAAAATCTTTGTACTGACGTATTACATTAGCAAACAACATGGCGACCGTCGGTGTTAAATGTTTCTCTTACATTTGACACGACGGTCGATCATGTTATCGTATCATCATAATTTACATTTGTATTCCCTCAGCCCTTGCCCCCAGTTAAGTTTAATTGGTTATTATTTATTAGTCTTGTCCGGAAATCCGTACTGTAAACATCTTCTAATATATTTATTTTGTAGTTGAAATCAATAGTTTTAACAACTCAATTTCCTATTGCCGATACTTAAGTACAGTCATACCTACTCATTTAAAAAAAATATATATTATACTTTAACTGACACTGCCGCGTCTCCATTTGACTATTCACAATTATATATTATATATATTTTTATAGATATAATCTGAATCAATAGTGTCAACCTAGGAGATTTTATTATAATTTTTTCCAATTGTAGTAAGACTGGTATACCAGGAAAATGGCCAAATAAGTGCAACGCCATCATTGTAAATGGATAAATAAATACTAAACGGTTAGATACTTATTTGTTTTATTGTAGTCGTGGACCTTGTTTCTTTTGTTTTCATTTAATGTTCGAAGGAGGCTGCGTGCTAGTTTCTTCGCTGTTAATACTTTTTTGGTTTCGGGGCTTTGACCCGAGTAGGAAGATTATCTAAGCGGATGATTGAGGTAAACTTTTCAACTTGCCCTACAGCACGACAGACTACACAAAACTGTCGAAAATCAACCGATTGTCAATCTTAACTTGTATAACGTAAAGCAGAAACACGATTGATAAAATGTGACAAACTGCCGCACTCAGAGACGTCAAATAACGTTAATGCGTACTTAATGTCAAAAAATGACAATTCAAAACTAGTCGCTATTCTTGCCGGGTCTATGGTCTAGATTTGAATGAATTTTTTTGACACTAAGTACTCCTTAACTTAAATTGACGTCTCTGAGTGCGGCAGTTATAGTGGTAACATTAAACGTGGCGTGTTGTTTAGATAGCAAATAAGCAAATATGGAAACCATCTAAAAGTATTTTTTTTTAATTTGGAGATATATTTTAAAGTATTTAAGTATGAGTACTTTTAAATTATAAATTAAAAGAAAAACCAAATTAGCAGCAGATACCATAATACATATTAACCCTAAATCGTACGTTTTTGTACCTATACATTTTAAATCGTACGTAGGTTAGGTTTAATGACGTAATTTTTCCGAAGGCTGGTCAAAGACTCATGGATATATTTTTGAATCATTATTTTCCTTGGGCCATAAAAACAGGGTATTATGACCAACGGTAATGGCGTGAAATAAAAAATACCACAGATAGACGGTGTGAGAAGATAGTAAAATAGCCGTTTCTTATAATATCCCGGCCAGTGTCCTTTACGCCGTCCGATCTATGAAAAGATCGGAGGGTGTACTGTCATTTACCCCCGAATACAGAAACGCTACTAAAATTTGGGACACTGCTTAAACAATTTAGTGGACATCACCTGTCAGAATTTGTATGGGAAAACGTAAATTTTGACAATATTTAAATGTTAAGCAAGACTCTTTGATTAGCGTTTCTGTATTCAGGGGTTAAAGTAGAAAAGATGAGCCCATCTAAGTCGTAGGGTGTGTAAACCGCTTTTGTAATTCCCTCAGGTCTAGAAGCGTTATCGAGGTGCCTTTACTGTGATTTATAATTTTATGGCAAGTGTTTATCGATATATCGACAATTCGATAACACCGTAGGGACCCTTTGAGCTTTACTGATATTGCTTTGAGCTGATACGAGATCTCCGAGTTTTTGTGCCAACATTTTTTACGTTGAGGATCTTGGTGACGCAGTGGCATGTGAGACGATTACGTAAGCTAAGCAATGTTTATTATGAATAGTCGTTGGATGGGTGACCGAATGTCGTTCGTGTCAACGTAGGTGCTTATACAGTATCGGTGCACATTCTGCGCCTCAGAGCATTTTGAGACCTGTGCTACTTGAACTAAACCTACTTTAGAGATTGCGCAGTGTCTTAGCGTGTCACTCAAAGGTTTCACGTTCTCGGAGTTAGTAGGTTCCAAAAATGAGCTTTAAGCGATTAGCATAGAAATAAATATTGTAATAAGATATAAATAACCGTGACGCGAGAACAAAATAAATGTCTCTTCTTGTGCCTGGATTTGAATGTCTGGACGTCTTGGCCTATAGCCAGCGATCTGACCATACGAACAAGCCAGCCGCCGCCGGTCAAATTATGAACTCTGTTCGTGTCAGAACCGGCACCCGGGTGTTTTGACGCGTGTGAATGTTACCCGGTCCCCGCCCGGGCCAATATCCGGATCCTGGACTTAATGTCCAAGGCGGCCCGGCCCGTAGTCAATCTAAAATTACGATCGCGATCCGCGATCAAAATCAATGATCGCGATCCAGATTATTTGTCTACGGTCGCTAATCTACTTCGTGTGTGGGCCATATAAGTTTTCTCATAGAATTAAGCCCTTGTTACTATTGTCCAATTGACGTATAGTAATTGACGAAGTAAAAGTGACACGAATCTCTCGGAATGAAATAGAAAACTAATATTACTTGAATTACACCACACAATACCGTGGGAGCAGAATTGTCATCATGGTTTCTTTCTTTGTGTCTTTGTGTACTACTAATGCTTAGCTAACTAGCTATGATACAGTTTTTTTTGTACGTACTTTTGTTACATTTTTTTTTAGTTTTTCTCTTATCTTTCTCACGGGATATTTTAAGTATAACTGATACACGTTTAATTATTACATTTAAAGATACCTACACTCAATCTTGTATCGGGCACCTCACACCCGTATTCACAAACAATAATTGTATAAGTAAAGAAGCAACATTGCGAAGTAAGACATTTCTCAATGCGTTTTGTCACTCAAGTATTGTCTATGAATAGGTTTTTGGGACCTTGTGCGCACCTCATAGTAATGTTTATGAATACGGGTGTAAATCTCGGTATATAGTTAGGTAGTAGGTACAATAGGAACGCTTCTGCCCATTCCTTATCACTGTTTTAACCGAACAAATACGGTTTTGTCCGATACCCGTGGAAGAGATTTGGTGGTGACAATTATTGTATTCTGTTCTGCCACACTTCATTTTTTTTTAAATACAAATTACAGGTCCATAAATCACGCCTATATCCTCGAAAGGGTAGGCAGAGGTGAATTAACACCCCCGTTTCAGTTAAGTCCCATATAAATAGGTGGCGGGCCTATTGCCATTTATCGAGCACGGAAACCGCAGTACATTGCTAGTGTCCTAAGAGGAACGCTGCTGCCAATTACTCATTACTGTTTAACGCCTTGTAAAATAACCTGTTAAAATAATATTTCTAAATCCAATTTAACCACTCGCAATACACACAGCTCTTTGGAAAGCGTAGGAACCTTCCATTACGGTTTCCCCTTTTTTGAATATCAAAAACATGCCTCCACCAGACAAAAGGCTCGAATTCATATCAGCCGCTTTGTCACGGGTTGCGGTCTCATTTTTGCAACAATTATTAAGTGCAGCGCAAACTGGCAAGCGGGCCAATATTGCTGGAGCGACGCTAGGTTAAAGGTCTCTGCATACGTAACTGGAAAATACCCCGGACGGGACGTGGACGGGGACTGGAGATATATCGTTTCATACTTAAAAAATGTACCATGAAGGACATATGTCACGGAGTCACGAACTCCGACGTGCACGGGGCGTTTTGAGTTCTCAGCATACGTAACGGGATAATACCCCGGAAGGGACGGGGATTGGGCCTCTCTTCTTAAAATCACCCCGTGCACGTCCGGTCCGTGACTCCGTGACATATGTCGCGATCTTCGCGATTACTCTTATAAAGATGGCAACCCTGACGTGACATTTTCCGGACATAGACGACAGCGCGCTGTCAATAATGCCGGTGAGTCCACCATGTTTTGTATCTATATTCATTGCAGTCGAGTGGCATTCAAAACTTATTCGGTGGGAAAAAGAGGAAACTTTGTGTGGCCTGCATATAGCACAGTTCTTCAAGTTCTACACTGAAAGCTAAGTATTCTAAGTATTCTAAGTATTCCAAGTATCTAAGCATTATCTAAGTATTTCCGTATACACATAGGTTCGTTTCTATGTGACTATTACAAGCATGACTAAATTCTTCTAACTTCTAATCTGTGTATACTTACTGAATGTTCTCGGTTTACTTTACAATAAGAATGTCCACTCATCTATAACATATCGCTGAAGCATGACCTAGAGAGGCTAGGTATCCATAGACCGATGTGTAAACAGGTAACTAAGTACTTAACTACATGTCCAAGGTCTATGCCGGCCGAGGGTGCCGAAGATGACCTTAGTATGTAAGGGTCTATGCCGGCCGAGGGTGCTGAAGATGACCTTAGTATGTAAGGGTCTATGCCGGCCGAGGGTGCCGAAGATGACCTAGTATGTGAGGGTCTATGCCGGCCGAGGGTGCCGAAGATGACCTAGTATGTGAGGGTCTATGCCGGCTGAGGGTGCCGAAGATGACCCTAGTATGAAAGGGTCTATGCCGGCCAAGTGTGCCGAAGATGACCTTAACATGTTAAGGTATATGCCGGCAGAGGGAGCCGAAGATGACCTCAGTATGTAAGGGTCTATGCCGGCCAAGTGTGCCGAAGATGACCTTAGTAAGTAAAGGTATATGCCTGCCAAGTGCGCAGAAGATGACCTTACTATGCAAAGCTGTGTGTCTGCTAAGAGAGCAGAAATTGGCCTTGGTTAGATAGGTTACTAAGAGTGGAATGCCGACAGTGTTTAGTCAAAGATACTCTTGTTCCAATAGACCACATGTAAACTAATGCTTGTAGTGATCAATTATAGTAATACTACATTGTCAGTATGTAATGAGAGAAGAGTATGTCAGAAAGGGAATGCATCTGTGTTCTGTTTACTTAACTAACTCTGTTTTACCTACAGCAAGGTTCATCCTGATGTCATACAACATCAGAAGTATGATTCTTGGACAGTGGCACCACATACAGTGGTGTCATATTTCTCTTTACATCTACAGATGGCGAAGCAGATAATATTATTACCCATATCAAGGGAGGAATGATGCGAGGTACAATTTAAACTAATATTAGCGAAGCAGTCACCCAACTAACTCCAAGTACTGTGAGTTACATTAGAATATTTTTAATTTTATTAGCGTTACAGTTTGTCGCCTATTAGCACACCTATTACTATTTTCCTGGGCATGAGAAACGGCGACAAAGTGGAGGTGCTGGGATATGATCTGATCTAGGAGACCAGATCCAGAATTTAAATAAGAAGGATGCACCCACAGTGATTTGTAAGGTTCGGTGGCGAAAACAATGTCAACAAGAAAGAAGGCCTATGTCTATGACCTGTTAAGACAAAACGAAATAAAGAATAATTTTGTCTATCCAGTTATTTGTGTACGGAAGATTTAGCAACGAATTGTTTCTTGTAATCGAATCGAAAGTAGTGGTGTTTTGTCGTAAAGTTTTGATACTATGACTACAGAAGTTAATCTGAGTTTTTCTAAGGTATCTTCTCAGTATTTGACATATTTTGAAATTCAATTGGAGTTTTACAATTAATGTTTTCGGAATATTGTATTATTTGAAGAATTGTGTGGGTTTCCATGTTCGCAAAAGTTTTAAGTTTCCGAAATCGAAACCGGAAGTTGAGTGCCGCCATGATTATTTGCGGCGGCCAGTGTTCGACGGATATGATCAGGTTTGAGGCTCGTCATTGAGACGTTTTACAAACAAAAGGGAAATAATTATCCATAATTATTTACGCAATAAAAAAAAAAAAATATTTTTAACCAAGATTTCGTTTTAAAGGTTTACATTAACATTATTATTCGATCAACGACTAATGTTTGAGTAAGCTAGGGAGACACCTTCAAATCGTTTGAATCAATTTCGTGAATTTGATTTAATCGATTTAGTGTAATCGATTATGTTTTTGCATAGTCCGATATGAAACTACACTTTACACGTTAACTTACATATGAGTGGTTGGTGTTTCTTTAATTGACCAATGACTCAACTATTTGTAACTAAAATTTATCCCTACTAAAACATTGATTATTGTACTTATAGTCTTATACGCGTTTATAACTGTAACAGTCAGTATTATATCGAATAACATATTATGTGATTAATTTGGTGTTTCATGTCTTTAACAAACCAGCTGCTGCTTTAGTATCTAGAACCGCACCTTTGTTTCAGTGTAATTGTATGTTCGGCGGGCAGGCGGCGCGTCCGCGTTAAAAGTCAAGTTGCAACATTGGTTGGTCCGAAATCTAATTGCGATGGGTCTCTTAACCATTAATATTGTAAATTAGTATCCAAAACTAGCTTTATGAAATAATTTACTCATTAATCGATATGTAATATTTGAACAAATCGATTGATAATCGAATCTCTGTTCAATTTACTAAATTGATCTATGGTCCCAACCCTACAATTTTTTCTTGTAATGGAGTCAAAAGTTTTAAAAGTTTGTTACTATCAGTTTTATGTTCGAAACTCAAGATTTGTTAACAATAATTGAGTTTAAGGCAGTAAAATTGTTATTAAAGTGTTGCAAAATTGACAGAAAGTCAAAATGGAAGAAACGCTATTAAATCGACTCAAACAAATGATAAATAATATCACACTGTTAAAGGATTCTGCGGGTAAATTTAATTCTGTGTTGACACTAGACAGTGATCAACTAAAAGAAGCAAAATTAGTCAGTACAAAATTGGAAACATTTCTTAATAGATTTAATATTGAATTGAATAACTACTTTAAGCTCAGTAATGATCCATCAGCTGATGAGATCTCCTCATTTACCTCAATTCAACTCGAGGCAGAGGAAATACAGATTGAGTTATCTATGAAATTAAAGGAAGATAGACATGAGATAAAGGACAACTGTAGATTATCCAGTAAACTACCTAAACTTACCCACATTCAATGGAAATATTCTGCATTGGCAAGAATTTTGGGATCAATACAAATCAAACATTCATGACCGAGACTTACCTAAGGTTGATAAGTTATCATATTTAAGGTGTTCTCTTCAAGGCGCCGCAAGAAGCGCCATAGAGGGTCTGGAGAATACTAATAAGAATTATGATATTGCTATCATCACCTTGAAGGAACGTTATGGCAAGGAAAATCACATCATTGATGCACATTATTCTGCTCTCTCTAAAATCCGATCAGCTGATAATACGACTCACGATTGCCGAAGAGTCCTGAATGAAGTAGAGCGTCATCTTCGCGTATTAAATTCACTGGGAGAAAATGTTGGCCATAATCACTTGCGTTTTCTTATATTAGAAAAGTTCCCAGAAGAATTGGTATATGAACTTAAAACAAATTTAAAAACAGAGTCCATCAATGAAATAAGAACAGCATTAGAGAGAATCATATCTGCGCGGGAAGAATCAAGTCAACTAGTACACAACAGAGTTCCATCTAAACCAAGCTGCTACACTGTAGAGACTTTGCATACAACAGACAAAGGGTATTATCCTGGTAATCATTCACAATATCGAAGACTACCTAACAAACCATATAGACCCAAAGTAGATTATGAACAAGGTAGATCTCACCAAGAAACTAGTAAAGTCATAAATAATATGTCAAATAGGGACTACAAAGCACATAGAAGTCAACAAAGTAATTTCAACAAAAGAAAATTTCAAGGTGGGCACATTGTCAAGGAAACAATAAAGAGAAGAAAAATGACTTGCGTCTTTTGTGGCGAATCTCACTTTAACGATGAATGCACAAAATTCAAAAATGTATACGAAAGAAAGACTGCTGCAAAGAAACATTTGATTAAGAATTGCACACAACGATTGGTGTGTGTACACTGTCGAGGACAACATAATAGAGCACTGTGTCCTAAAAGGTATAAGAAGGAAATTACTACTCAAATGCATATCAACACAAAGAACAAGATAGTACTACAGACAGCCATAGTAATGGCTATGAATGTACAGGATGAATCAAAGTACACACCTTGTCGAGTCCTGCTAGACTCAGGTAGTCAACGAAGTTACATTACCAAACGAGTTGCGGAGAAACTTAAATTGCCTATTCTAGAAGAAAGTCGCTTATTAGTATTTACATTTGGCAATGAGGTTCCTGTTGAATATGATAGTAGCCTAGTTATGGTTCAACTCAAGTCCAAGACTGATAAGAAAAGAAAACTGTATGTTAATGTAGTACCCATTATTTCTCCTTATGTACCTTACCATCATGAAGATATCAACTGCTTACCACATAGATTTGACCTGGCTGATGATGGCTCACTAGGAGAGGAAATTGATGTGCTTATAGGAAACGACTATTATTTCTCGATTTTAAACACAAGAAGAATTGTTGTCAAAGAAAATTTATATTTAGTTGAATCTGAGTTTGGCTGGATTCTTACAGGACAATTAGCACCAGAATTAGACGAACCTGATGTGAAAGTAATCACTTATTTCCAATCTGACCCATTGTCCAACTGGAGCAAACCAGATCTACCATTGGATCTAGTTAATTTAAAAACCCTGTGGGACCTTGAATCAATAGGTATTGTGGACTCGCCCAAGCTCACAAGAGAGGAGGAAGCCTTAAAATATTTCAATAAAACTACTCAATTTGAGGATGGAAGGTACTCCGTTCGCTGGCCATGGAAGGAGTTCCCTCCAGATTTACCGTCGAACTATGGCGTAGCACTTGGACGTTTGACGAATCTGGTAAAACGTTTGGACAGGGAGTGTCTACAATCCTATGAAGAAACACTAAAATATCAATTGGACAATGGAATAATTGAGATAGTGCCTGAATCAGATCAGAATCCTGGTAGACCAGTACACTATCTACCTCATCATGGTGTTAAGTGTCCAGAGAAGGCTATGAGGATTGTATACGACGCATCTGCTAAAATTAAAGATTGTAAAAGTTTAAACGACTGTTTGTATCGTGGACCGTCTCTTGTAGAAGATTTGACAAGTCTCCTCATTAGATTCAGGAGTCATCAAATTGGATTAACTGCAGACGTTGAAAAGGCGTTTCTACAAATTGCAATCCAGAAAGAGGACAAAGATGTGACTCGCTTTCTATGGATTAAAGACATAACTAAACCGGTTACGAGAGAAAATTTGCTACATATGAGGTTCTGTAGGGTTCCCTTTGGGATAATTTCCAGCCCTTTCCTGTTGAACGCAACAATAAAATACCATTTATCCAAAAACAATAATGAACAAATGAGAAACCTGGCGAATGACATTTATGTAGACAATCTTGTAACAGGCACAGATACAGTGGAAGAGGCCTTGAAGTTATATAAAAATTCTAGAGTGGTATTCCAAGAAATTTCTATGAACCTAAGAAGTTGGGTCTCCAATTCCAAAGATTTAATGAAACATATCTCAAGCTCCGAGGAAAAGACGTCGGTCACAATACTAGGTTTGAACTGGAATCTAGAACAAGATACTATAGAATTACGGTATAAAAATAACAAAGAGGCGAAAACGAAACGAGAAGTATTAAGGAACATAGCTCAGGTTTATGATCCTTGTGGGTTGGCTGCACCTTCATTACTGCCAGCTAAATTATTTCTGCAAGACCTGTGGAAGGAAAAGAACATCAAGTGGGATACAAAATTATCATTAGAACTCACATCTAAATGGGAAGAAATAAAGGTTAGTTTAGATGATATACAAAACATATCCTTACCAAGAACCTTGGTGAAATCTTTAATACATGAAGAAAACCAGTTACATTGTTTCACAGACGCTTCCACAAAAGCTTATGCAGCAGTAGTTTATATACTCAATGGTAAAGGCAAAGGATTCATCATGGGAAAATCAAGATTAGTACCTGTTAAGGACAAAGATGACTTAAAGATACCGCGTCTAGAGCTGTTAGGAGCGATGATAGGAAATCGCCTTCTAAAGTATATTGAAAAATCTTTGAACTTAACAAATACTCGCCAATTCTTATGGACAGATAGCCAGATAGTCATAGACTGGCTTAATTCTGAAAAACTCTTGCCACCGTTTGTTGCGAGAAGAGTAACTGAAATTAAAAGAAATAAACAATTAATTATACGCTACGTCCCTACTGAATTGAATCCTGCGGATATAGGTACTCGGACAGCCAAAACTAAATTAGAAAAGTCATACTGGCTCCAAGGGCCAGATTTCCTTTTAGATAATACTACAACGTGGCCCACAAACCGTTTAAAGGAACTTTCTCTCTTGACTCGGGAGGGTCTGTCTAACACAGAAATTATAAGAAATAGCTCTGAAAGCGTTCATAAAGAATCTGTCGAAGAAGAACCTCAAGAGAAACTAAATTTCAAATCACAAGACCGCTCTAAAATTCAAGAGGTAAAGATATTACAAAAAGAACATTATCCTGATGAGATAATTGGTAAAGATACGCATCTTAGTCGTAATCTAGGCTTGTTCTTAGATGTGGATGGTCTTTTAAGATGCAGAGGCAGGTTCACAAACGCAAACTGGACTTATGACAAGAGATATCCGGTTCTATTACCCAAAAATTGCGAATATACAAACAAACTGATCAAAGAAGTACATGAAAAACATTATCATGTCGGTGCCAATCACACATTGAGCGTTATCCGGGAGTCTTATTGGATTCCACAAGGTAAAAGTCAGGTTCTGAAAGTTATAAGACGGTGCCCTAAGTGCATAAAACATGGAGGTGGACCATACCAACTACCTACCACTCCAGCTCTTCCTTCAGAGAGAACAAATTACAGCTCACCGTTTACATACACAGGGCTGGATTATCTGGGCCCAGTTCAAGTTGATACTGAAAATGGTATACAAAAAAGATGGATATGTCTCTACACATGCTTAGCAGTTAGAGCCATACATTTAGAAGTGGTAAAAGATATGACAGCTCAAGAAGCACTTCTTGCCTTGAGAAGAATGATTGCCACTAGAGGGTTTCCATCAGTTATCACTTCAGACAATGCTCAACAATTTAAACTAACATCAGAAGTTTTAGCCAAACCTTTCTGCATACAAAATCATATACAGTGGAAATTCATACCACAGCTCGCTCCATGGCACGGAGGCTTCTATGAGCGTTTGGTTGGATTAATAAAGCATTGTATGAAAAGAACATTACAGAAGAATCTACTTAATGATAGTCAATTACTTACAATCATAAAAGAAATAGAGGCTGTTTTAAATACAAGACCACTTACCTGTGTTGATGAAGATGTAGACCACGTTCTAAAACCGTCTGATTTCTTATCATTGAGTAGATGTATTACTCCAGACGCTGCATCAACAGACTTAACGATAGAAGGATCTATAATAAAAATTGATTTAATACGGAGTTGGAAAAGAGGTCTCACGATCCTAGAAGACTTCAAATCCATGTTTATTAATCGTTATCTTCCTAGTCTGCGTGAACGATATAAGCACTCTCCGAAAGAACCGAGAGTAAGATCGAAGCTGATACCCAAAATTGGTCAGACAGTTCAAATTAAGGGTGAAAGTTCAAATCGCCAAAACTGGAAAGTGGGAAGGATAACAGAGCTCCCAAAGGGGAAAGATGGAATCTGTAGGATAGCGAAAGTTAAAGCCGGTAATACAGATTATATCAGGTCTTTAGCTCATCTATACCCGTTGGAAGTTGATGAGGAAGAAAATGAGTTGTTTTCTGAAGTCACCGATCCTTATGTCACTGACAATACACCTATCACTGACAATACACCTATCACTGACAATACATCTATCACTGACTCTGAGCGGGAGGTTATAAGTGATAATACAACTGAGACAGGGGCAAATGTGTATGATAACATACACAAGCCGATAACACCTATAAATGACTATGCAATGGAAACTGATAAAGACGACCAGAGTACGAGCGATACTAGACGAACATCGGAAGGTCAAAGAGTACATGAATTGAACCACAATAGTGAACCCGATGAAGTCTCACACATAACTGATAAACAGTCAAAACCAAGGAGGGAGGCGGCCACCAAAGCCCTGGAGAAAATCAGGCAGTGGACGCAGAGCCTCATTACCTTATTCTAATTTTCGCCGTCGGGAGTGTCGCGATCTTCGCGATTACTCTTATAAAGATGGCAACCCTGACGTGACATTTTCCGGACATAGACGACAGCGCGCTGTCAATAATGCCGGTGAGTCCACCATGTTTTGTATCTATATTCATTGCAGTCGAGTGGCATTCAAAACTTATTCGGTGGGAAAAAGAGGAAACTTTGTGTGGCCTGCATATAGCACAGTTCTTCAAGTTCTACACTGAAAGCTAAGTATTCTAAGTATTCTAAGTATTCCAAGTATCTAAGCATTATCTAAGTATTTCCGTATACACATAGGTTCGTTTCTATGTGACTATTACAAGCATGACTAAATTCTTCTAACTTCTAATCTGTGTATACTTACTGAATGTTCTCGGTTTACTTTACAATAAGAATGTCCACTCATCTATAACATATCGCTGAAGCATGACCTAGAGAGGCTAGGTATCCATAGACCGATGTGTAAACAGGTAACTAAGTACTTAACTACATGTCCAAGGTCTATGCCGGCCGAGGGTGCCGAAGATGACCTTAGTATGTAAGGGTCTATGCCGGCCGAGGGTGCTGAAGATGACCTTAGTATGTAAGGGTCTATGCCGGCCGAGGGTGCCGAAGATGACCTAGTATGTGAGGGTCTATGCCGGCCGAGGGTGCCGAAGATGACCTAGTATGTGAGGGTCTATGCCGGCTGAGGGTGCCGAAGATGACCCTAGTATGAAAGGGTCTATGCCGGCCAAGTGTGCCGAAGATGACCTTAACATGTTAAGGTATATGCCGGCAGAGGGAGCCGAAGATGACCTCAGTATGTAAGGGTCTATGCCGGCCAAGTGTGCCGAAGATGACCTTAGTAAGTAAAGGTATATGCCTGCCAAGTGCGCAGAAGATGACCTTACTATGCAAAGCTGTGTGTCTGCTAAGAGAGCAGAAATTGGCCTTGGTTAGATAGGTTACTAAGAGTGGAATGCCGACAGTGTTTAGTCAAAGATACTCTTGTTCCAATAGACCACATGTAAACTAATGCTTGTAGTGATCAATTATAGTAATACTACATTGTCAGTATGTAATGAGAGAAGAGTATGTCAGAAAGGGAATGCATCTGTGTTCTGTTTACTTAACTAACTCTGTTTTACCTACAGCAAGGTTCATCCTGATGTCATACAACATCAGAAGTATGATTCTTGGACAGTGGCACCACATACAGTGGTGTCATATTTCTCTTTACATCTACAGATGGCGAAGCAGATAATATTATTACCCATATCAAGGGAGGAATGATGCGAGGTGCAATTTAAACTAATATTAGCGAAGCAGTCACCCAACTAACTCCAAGTACTGTGAGTTACATTAGAATATTTTTAATTTTATTAGCGTTACAGTTTGTCGCCTATTAGCACACCTATTACTATTTTCCTGGGCATGAGAAACGGCGACAACATATGTCCTTCATGGTACATTTTGAATGAAACGATATTTCTGCAGGCCCCGTCCCCGTCCCGTCTCCGTCTCGTCTACGTCTTGTCCGGGGTATTTTCCCGTCACGTATGTAGAGACCTTTATTTTTGCACCGCTAGCCTTTGCCGCTGCATCGTCATATTGAAACCGAAGCCCCGAGAGCAATTTCCCCACATATCGGCTTTGAATCTACACGCGATCAGTTCTATTACTTTTTAAGTTGCACGTACTGTTATCGATCAGTTTAAATAGAGAACGGAATTAAAATGCTGTACGCCAGTATAAATAGGAGGAGCTCGATAGCGCAGTGGCTTGGCACGCTCGGCCTGCGATTGCGTAAACCAAGCAATGTTCGCTAAGGCCAGTAATTGGATGGGTGACCGAAAATTAATTATCTCGAGCTCCTCCGTGCTTCGGTAGACACGTTACGCCGTTTGTCCCGGCTGCATCTGGACGCCTTGTATGACACCTACGGGAGAGATTGGGGCAGTGACAATTGTATTCTGCTCTGTAGTCACGACACGGCTTGCGTTAATATACCCCTTATATTTATGGCCGTGTGGTGACGGCAGAGCAGAATAAAATTTTCACCACCATCTCTACCATGGGTGTCGTACAAGGCGACTAAGGGTAAAGACAGCAATGAGTAATTGGCAGCAGCATTTCTCTGAAACCACCTAGCATATAATTTTCATATAAATTTGTACTGCGATTTATGTGTCCGATATATGGCAATGGGCTCGCAACCTGTTACATGGGACCGAACCTAATTGGCGAAAAGTGGGTGTTAATTCAGCTCTGCCTACCCCTTCGGGGATATAGACGTAATTTATGTATGTATGTTATATTTATAGTTATTTGAGATTTATAAATATAAGAAATAGAATTCTGACTTGCCCCCAAAATCATCAAGACATACATAATAAATTGTGTTCGCAGTTCGCACTCAAGCCTACACGAAAATGTGAGAGTGGCACTATCGATAAATCTCTATCGATTCTCGCATCGAGGCGCTGGTAACTCGTTCAGTTTTCAATTTGCTACGTCGTCACATGACTAAATAAACGGAACAGAGAATAACCTTCATACAACCGCGCGAATCGGTTGCCCTACTATAAGCACACGGGGCATGTGTGCGTTACCACTGGCCGCTGTCGCGCACGCGGCGACACTGGAAAAAATCGGCTTCTGACGCAAAGCCAGTTGCACAATGTCAGGTTTAGTGCGACGGCGTTCTTAGGAAGCTTTTACTCTGTTCGGTTTATCTACTCATGTGACGTCGTCACCAGGCCGTATTGCTGATGCGGGGAACAAGGGATGTCGACATTTACACCGGCGACGTCGACAAAGCGATCGAGGCTACATGCCGACGCTGCATCTATTACCGAATCCCAAAAGACATCGCTTCTAGGAAGGAAATGACTTCGGAAGTCGGTCGTTTTGAACTAAAAGTTTTTCTTAATATTACTTACCTACCGTGGTGTAGTAACGATTACGCCTACGCGCCTAAGGCTCAATTTACGTTGCCGCGGAATGGAATGGAGGGGACTTTTTTTTACGAAATCGTACATAGTAGAATTTTATGCCAATCACATAAGGCACACTGTGCACACTTTGCTTCAGCCAAAAAACTATGCTGTCTACAGGGAGGCTGCCAGCGGGTTATATCGCTGTGACACTTTTACTTCCATCTTTTGTGGTAATGACAGATCGATAGTTTTCTGTGACGAATACAATTTGCTTGTACCACCCGTCTCTCTCACGCTTTGTTATTTATCTAAATGAGTAGAGTGACGGGTAGAGTAAAGCAATAGCCATCGGCTACACAGGTACAGTAATCATGATAAGAGGATGCTCTTGACCTCATTTGGGGTTGGCGCAGTATGTTTTTTTCATCTATTCACTCCTGCAAGCTGTCATCTTCTCATTCACTCCATTCACATTCATGATGTAAATTATCACGCAATCCATCCATCTCTTCAGCGTATCAATAAATCGTAATGTTATTAGTCTGATATCATAAGAAGACAGGCGCTTATGAAAGAGATTATAGAATTCAAATTGCTCCCAACTGTGACACGGTTATCTTGTACACCGTCCACTCAAGTCTTAAGTGCTTGCTGAAGTCTGTTATACTGCTCAGAAGCCGGTTAAGTGATATCTTAAGGGCTTAGTTGGCTAAGAGCTATCTCCTTAACCGATTTCCAGGTTGGAGTGACTACTGAGGTTATGAAGATAGTTCCACTTTGGAGCCAAAATATTGCTGAAAGTTTGGGACTCAACTCGAACTCCAGACATTATAGCGAGAGAATAATTTTATTCAATGGTTGTCTTTTTTTAACGGTTATAAAGTACTTAGAAAATACTATGACTGAGTATATTTTGTACTCTTAGGGCCTGTTTCACAATCGACAAGTAAGTTATAAGTAGCTTACTTCGCAGATCATTTGACAGTTGTAATATGAAATATATGTCAATTGAACTGCATAGTAAGCTGCTTCGAGCTTACTTATCGATTGTGAAACAGGCCCTTAAACTAGCTAATAAAATAATACGTAGAATAAAATCTCTGATCACCACGTAAATTTTATTGTGTCTACCAAAATATTCTCCTACATTTTTTGTCCAATTTCGTGGAATTATATTTGAGACACTATTGATTTTAGGTGTGCAAACGGTGGCACACCACTGAGTATTATAGATTCCGCAAAATTAATAATTACCGCGCAATAAGCCCAACTCTTAATTAGATCGAGCCAAGATACAAAATTCAGAAGCCACTTGTGTAATCACGTCCCGTCTTCAACATTATTTTCATAATTATATGAGGAGTAAACTCGAAGCGACTTTGCCGAGACGCTTGTACCGTTTCCTTTGTCGCTTAAACGAGTTAAACGATGTTTAATTAGTGCTGTACTTATTGTGAAGTAACCAGTATTTATTACAATACGATAGCTTGTTTGGATTCTTCCTTATTGTCCTGTGCATGAGATTGTTTAAGAATATCGGGTGCTATATTATTTAATGCGGATATATTAATTAGAAGGATGGTATAGTTGAATCTGTATTCTTAAAAATTAAAAACGGCCTATAATTATTTTGTAGATATATTTATATTGCTAGTTACCAGCCGCTACGTCATAAACCGGTGCAATTCTGATTCAATTAAATTCAAAATAGTTTCTATTATTATCTATACATTGCTGCCATCTAATAGGAAGGTCATTCACACGCACTCACCAAACGCAACATTGATATTGCGGGCTGTTTCTGCCGCGTTACTTCCGCGCCGGAACTCGTATTCAAAAATCTCTCGAATTTTCGCAGTATCCATCTTTCTTCTCTAAGTTGAAAAACAAAAACAATTGAAAGTCGATTCCTTTGAAAACCTCAAACCATGAAGATTCTATGTCAATTCAAAAAATCTATTATAATAAAACGGCAATTTCATATTTTAACCCCTATTATGTTCCAAAGCCGTGCTTTCAGTTTAATGCCAATTAACATTTAAAGACACATTTTGAAGTTGGTACTCCAATTTTTAGCTAAAATCAACTGTTTGTAACTAAACATTTTTTTTATAAAGGTACTTATTTCTTAATAATTTTGACGACTGTCATCCTTCTAAGTTTGATTGTTTGCATTGCAATACAGTATATTTTTCTATTAGCTTTAATGCAGTAAAAATACGCATAAAAATGTAAATTGTGTATTGTGTGTATTGTGTATATAGTGTATTGTGTATATACCCACTTGTTCCAGGAAGTTGTGCCCATATGGTGTCCCATAAGTAGCACCAAAAATTCATTAGAAAACCTTTTTCCGCTTTCAAAAGCTCATAGGACACGGTAGAACATACCTATTACATGAACAAAAGTTGACTTTGGTCGGGATCAAAGCTGATGTCGTAACGAATTTAAAATAGCCTGACCTGATGGAGGTGCCAACTTCAAAATGGATTTAGTTTTTTTGTTCTTGTTTTTTAATAGTTCTTGCATCCTAATCGAAGATGGTTTTGGTGATTGAAGATTTGATCGAAATAAATGAATTATTATTATTATTAAAGCCAGCCGTCAGCTTAACACTAACCCTCACAATGTTAACAACACTTGAGATAAATTCAATAAAGAATAAATGTAAACAAACCAGCTATACTTAACCTAAAAACAACTTTTCATTACAAGTTTGTTGAGCTTGTAAGCAGTGTTGCTAATGGTAAATACTTAACTGTAAAAACTTTCTTGTGTTTGAAGCCATTTGACTTGAAACTAAAGTGATTACATTGTGATAACGAAAAACCTACAATGGTATGTTTACATTAATAATTTTTCCAAATTGACTGAATTTAATCTCAATCGGATTTATTGAAACATAACGAGAAAAGTTATATTACTGCAATCGTCTGCATACATGAATAATAAAACACGTATCGTATTGTAGCATTTTGCATTGTAGTTTAACCTTAGTCGTATTGTACGACATCCGCGGAAGAGATGTGGGTTATTAAAATTGTATTCTGCTCAACCGACACCACACGGCATGTGCTTAAAATAGTGTAATTTCCTAGCCCACTCTGATTGTTTTTTGTTTTTGGAAAATTTCTGATCTATCATATCCGACTTATCTATCTATACCATCCGTTTTAGGTTAGTTGGTTTTAGGGCTGGCACAACACTTAAATTATTATTATTTCATGTAGGGATTATTACTGAGAGAGAGAGTTGTTTAGCTTAGAAAATTATTGGAATAGAGCTCGTTATTTCCCATGTCACATTGTGAACAACACCTCATACAAAGTATCTAGATTTCAATTTGTCGCGACAGACCTGAAGATAAATCAGTCAGAACACGCCGCGAACTTGTGTTTAATCCTGCGACTGTCGCATTCTCCTCGTAATATTAAAATGAGTTTGGAACTGCCTACAGGCGCCGGGAAACTTTGATGAGGTGCCGCTTGATTTAGATTCATAGCCCCTCTGATGGCATCTGGATTGGTTACTTGAGTTTTTGTTGGCTGTTTTTGGTGCTCCACCAGGCATTTGCTTCGGCAGCTTTTCGGTTTCTTATTGGGTCAATTATCGGCCAGAATCAATGTTCTTGACGATTTTTTCGTTGTTGACATTTGGAAATAAAAATCACTCAACTCAAAAACGGCTTTATGACTAACTTTGGTATAAACAATAATTTTAAACAATCATTTTTATTGATGTTCCTTTTGTATTTATCAGGCGAATTTTGTCTTCTTTTAGTCTGTTCTGTGAAAGCTACTGTAATTTCTGACCGACGCATATTATTAATCCAAATATCCCTTACCATTAGTGTTGGTATGTTCCCAACTTTCACAAATTGGGAATTTTTGTACCATCTTCCCTCGAAATTCTGATCGGGAGAATATGGAAAGCAGAAGTAGAATCTTCTTGGAAATTTCACAATGTTTTTTTTAAATTATTTTATGCACTGCACTCCGAACAGCCAATCATATGCAAGATAGCTTCGCAATGAAGTTCCCGGATCAAACGCAGGTAAATTGAAAAGTTCATAAGTTTCCTGATCGGCGATGCGGGGTTCTAATGAGGCCCAGAATATCGTATCGAGGCTTCACCGCGCTCTGAAAACACTAAGTATGCAAATAGCTTCGAAATTAACTCCTAGATGTACCTCCGCTTGTGTTGTTTACTTTACCATCGGTGGTTCGGTATTTCGCAAACGAAATTAAGGATATTTTAATTCCAAGTATGCTTAATTTGCATATTGGGCTTAAAAAACTACTTTCAACTTGAACAACGTGAAACTACTGATGTTGGCTTGAAAACTTTTTTGTCTCAATAAAGCTGTTTTCAGTGGGTCGTAGATCAACTCATCATTGTATAAGGGTTGTGACATGGCAGGTACATTGAAAATATTACTTTTTTCTTTGTACAGAGAGAAACGTTAAGAGGCTCGTCTATTTCCCTTCGTCCTTCCATTTACCTGAGGCCTCTATCAATACAGATTAATTTTAAACCAATTCAGTAACATTGCAATATCTGTCTGTAGAAAACAAGAATTCTAATTCAGCAGGTATCCAACTTGGTTCTTGCTGTACGACAAGCCATAGAACACCACATCGTAATCGTGTTCACAGTGAAACTGCAGTCAGAGGACTTGAGACGGTCGTGTCTCGAAACTAAGCTAAACGACTTTTGTCTCCATCTTCTTTGGGAACGCAGACAAAGTTTAATGTAGATAAAATACCTTTGTACCTTTTCCACAGACAGTCAAACAGAATAGTTCAAGTAAGTAGGTACATACTGTTGGTATCGGCAAAAATTGTGAGTCCAATAAACTTCAATTTGGTAATAAGAGCAATGTTGTTTGTCAATGGTTGCATTAATTTTGTAGTATACTATACACATTCAATATTCATTATAGTACGTTTGGAATTATTTCTATTGTAGGTTTTATATTGTTCTAATATAATAGAAATTAAGTACAAAGATTTTAGTGGTTAGAAAAAGACCTGGGTGACCGAGCGGTCAGGCACCTGCCCGGATAGCAGCGGACGCGGGTTCGATTCCCGCCTCAAGATCATAATTTTACGAAATTCTTTTTCTAACCACTAAAATCTTTGTACTTATTTTTCTAACATTTATATAATGTTAAAATTAAAATCAAATAGTTTATAAAGCAAACCCAAGCTTAACCGAACGCACGGTATTTGTAAAAATATCTGCTTTGGAATGTTTGAAATTTATTTCTACATTGCGAGGGTACCCGTTGGCTTACAACGTGAAGTGTAAAGGTTAGAAGAATTTCGGCAAGTTAATTAGTATCTTGGGTGGCCGAGCGGTCAGGCACCTGCCCGGATAGCACCGGACGCGGGTTCGATTCCCGCCTCAAGATCATAATTTTTCGAAATTCTTTTTCTAACCACTAAAATCATTGTACTAATTTTTCTAACATTTATATAATGTTAAAATTAAAATCAAATAGTTCATAAAGCAAACCCAAGCTTAACCGAACGCACGGTATTTGTAAGAATATCTGCTTTAGAATGTTTGAAATTTATTTCTACATTGCGAGGGTACCCGTTGGCTTACAACGTGAAGTGTAAAGGTTAGAAAAATTTCGGCAAGTTAATTAGTATCTTGGGTGGCCGAGCGGTCAGGCACCTGCCCGGATAGCAGCGGACGCGGGTTCGATTCCCGCCTCCAGATCATAATTTTTCGAAATTCTTTTTCTAACCACTAAAATCTTTGTACTAATTTTTCTAACATTTATATAATGTTAAAATTAAAATCAAATAATAGAAATTAAGGTTTGTATTTTGCTAAAGGTCGAAATATCTAGAATATCATTATATTGATTTTAATTTAAACATTAATAAATGTACAAAGATTTTGATGGTTAGAAAAAGTTCAAAACATTATGGTCTTGATGCAGGAATTTCCACATTGCGAGTGCAACCGTTTGCTTATAACGTGAAGTGTAAAGGTTATAAGAATTTCGGCAAGTTAATTAGTGTCTTAGTTGGCCGAGCGGTCAGGCACCTGCCCGGATAGCAGCGGACCGGGTTCGATTCCCGCCTCAAGATCATAATTTTTCGAAATTCTTTTTCTAACCCCAAAATCTTTGTACAGATTAATAAATGTTTGAAAAATAAGTACAAAGAAAAGTGTGGACACAAATAGTTCGAAAAATAAGTCGCCGAGTGCTATAGGCATCAGACCGGATTCCCGCATTAAGACTGTAATTTTTCGAACGTTTTCTAAGCACAATTTCCTTTGTATCTACAATATCAGTGATTTTACATCGCGCAGATTGAACATCCGAAGCGCAGAAGATATATCTGTGACGTCGGGTCATAGGATAAATGGTCTATGGCCGGTTGTGTATCTTCATAAGGGGTTAATGCCCCGTGAAGTGCTATCTAACATTCCAGGCAACAATTGTCTGCTCCCCACAGTATTTTTGCGGTGTAAATAAGTAATGTTAGGAAATTTTTCTAGAGGGATTCTTCTAACAAGGGACCCTTTTGAAGAATTCTTACCTTCATTCGTGTGAAACCGATACCTACTTATCTTTAGTAAATAATTTTATGGTTATCTGATTTAATCTGCTAGTATGTTCATTTGAAAGTGAATGCATGACATGGTGTTTTATACTTCCACATATCTCGGTTGGTCGGCTGTTATGAAATCATCCACTCTTTTTGCAAAATATAATTCATAAAATTAAATAGAAAAAGAAATTGATGCTGTGGTTTCGGTGTTTTGAGAAACTCTACAATAGATCATTTTTATTTGTCACAATTTTTCTAACATTTTATTCTATAGTTATGACCATGGATATATAGAATTAATTAACTGTATTGATTACCAGTAAATGTGCGCAATAGGTACGTTAAAGCCTGAACATATCAAAATATCAAGTTATTTTCAGTTACGATTCTCTGAAACTATTGTAAAATTTACTATTTTGAGTATTTACTAGTACTGCATTTCATCCCGCCCTGCTAAATTCAATGTTCACTGGAGTTATGATCTACGCAGCTACGGTATTTTGTGAATAATTATTTTGCCGCTATGCCGCAATGTACCAAGTTTTATGTACTGGATCAAACAATTATTAAATAAACTAAAACAGCTCAACTGTAGTAGCAAACACCATTATATTATCATTATCAACATCGATGAATCAAATGACCATTGACATTAGGAACGGTGGGTTGTGACGGCAGAGCAGAATATATCTGTCACCACTCAACATTCTCTCGCGCGAGTGTCGTACAAGGCAATTAGGGTAAAAGCTCTATTCTATTCTATGCTTATAGATGGCAATAGGCTATTACTTGGGACCTAACTTTATAGGATAAAAGTGGGAGTTAATTCATCCCTGCCTACCCCTTCCGGGATATGGTCGTGATTTTTAAGTATGTAATTATGTATTACATAAACTTGCCCTACCAGATGGGGTTGCTGACAATTTTGTTCTGTTCTACTTCTGTCTTCACACGGCATCGGCATCACAAAAAGGAAATGCTACTTATATTAAGTACACTTATGATAATTAGAAAACAATGGTTTGGTTAGTATAAGATAAAAGTTTCCCTGCCAATATTTTCATTGTTCCAGTGTATTGCTTACGTGCCATATCTTGCTCTCGCAAAATGAAGTTTACGTTACTACTATCGTTCTTTGCTTGCTCGAGAAAATATTTGTCAACAGTTTGTACAACAAAATAACCTTCACAATTATTTCTGTTTAAATTGTACACATTGTCACGAATACGGTGTTTGATGAACACATCAAACACTCAAACATGTCTAAAATAATTTTAAGTTGTATAAAACTGTGTGCAATTTTACCAACAATTCATTCAACAGAACCTTCAGTATACATATTATAAATCACAACTGTTTCTACTTGAAAAAGTCGTATGGTGACGGTATAGAAGAACACAATTGTCACCAGTCCTGCTTTTGTGGGTGTCGTACAAGCGCCCAACAGTTATAACTTATCGAGGAATGGGCAGCAGTGTTCCTGGTGCACAGTTCTTGTTCAATATAGAATGAGATTGGGCCTTAGCCCACCATATTGGCCCAGTGCGGATTAGTGGGTATTAACGACTACACATGCAGCCGGACCAACAGCTTAACGTGCCTTCCGAAGCACGGAGGAACTCGATATAATATTTTTACTCACCCATCCGATGACCGGCCTTAGCGAACATACCTTAGTTTACGCAATCGCAAATCGCGCTCCGCTATCGAGCTCCTCTTATATTCGTGCTACTTATCAACAAATAAATACAAATCCGAATCATTTGTAGAAAAAACCATGCAGTTATGAATCCCGATTCGAAATTGCCATTTCGAGGAACAACGGCGTACGCCCTTGTGCCGCCCTTTGATCGAATGAGTCTAGTTTATTGACGAAACCGAATCAAACGCTGCCAGTCACGACTCAATAGAGTCTGTTGTTGGCCGCACAAAGAGAGAGTACAGCGGGACTGCTTTATTAATGGCCATCGGCAATCTTCGCGTTTCCATGGAAATTGTACATTTGACATCACATTCATTTATAGGTAGGTTAGGAAGTTACCTACAAAAGGAGAATTTCAATAATCTGTTTTGAGCATTTAACTCTATAAAGTTGGCATTCCCTTGTGTCAAACAAATTCTATCCACGTAATAATAATATATGTGGGAACTTCAATGTGCTCTATAATTTATTATAATAATAATTATAAATTTATTATAATATAATAATTAATTGCCAATATTCGATTTTAATTTTAACATTCTATAACTGTTAGAAAAATTAGTACAAAGATTTTGGTGGTTAGAAAAAGAATTTCTTTATTTCTAAAATCAGTGTCTTGGATGGGCGAGCGGTCAGGCACCTGCCCAGCAGCGGACGCGGGTTCAATTCCCGTCTCAAGATCATAATTGCTAATAATTAATTAGTCTTCTATGCTGGCCTAGGAGATAACGTAGAATAAGCTAGCCCCGACTCATCCCATGGGTGTCGTAAAGGTTGACTAAGAGAGATTGCCCGGTGTAGACCAATAAGCACCTTGGGGCACCCGAACGGTCGAGGGAAAACCACCAGCAATAGTATACCCAAAGAGGGTTAGTTGTAGTGTAGTTGTAGTGTTAGGCAGGCAGCCGGCTGTAAAACCTAAGCCAGAAACTTGAGTAGTATGGATTGGAATGTTGTCATTCCAATCGGCCTCTCGACATGGTCCGTTCCGTCTCTTTTCTATACATTCATTCATCACTAGCACCTTTACGGTGTGATGGATCATATGAATCAAAAGGGAGTGGATGGCTTGATGACGTCTGACCGATATGAATGGAAGAGGAAACCTACTGCGCCGACCCCAGATAGACTGGGAACAGGGCAGGGAGAAGAAGATATAATATAATAATTATTGATCAAAAAGCCAATCAGTAAACAGTATTATCTTTAAAATAATTAAACGTAAAATGTAGTCAATTAATGTTTCTCTAAATCACGAATGATGCCGGAAGTAATTTAGATTAGAATGGAAATAACTGACAATTATTGACAGACCAAAGCAAACAATTTGATTACAAATCGCTTATTAAATTCATTGTTATCCGGTAAGTTAAATATTTGTTTATTCATTTTCATTTATTTTAAACTGTTTGGCGAAGATCACGATACGACGAACAAATCTGCGCTACAATGCTACGAATGCTACGACTAGTCATATGCTACAGGTTAGTTTCAATGCTACGAAAAATCCATTATAGCTTGAACAAAAGCATTTCAGATTGAAAAAAAAGGCGTCATTCTTTTATAATTTGGAATGTGAAAAATTTTTATCTAAGGCTACAACTTTTTCTTTTCAAAGATTTAAGCAATTTAGCTATTTTTTGAAACCGAATTATCTCTACATAACCCGATTTTTAAATGTCCACACTGCTGGGACTAAACCTTCCCTATGGATAAAATTACAAAGATTAAAGATAATACCTATAATTTCGCAATTGGCCAGCCATCGTTGGAGTCAGCCATGATTTCTGAAGCACGAATGAACTCGGGAGTACATTTCGGTTATCCGTACAATGAACCAGTGTCTTTAGCGAACTTTGCTTAATTTAAGCGATCGCAGGCCCGGCGCGCTAATATCTTTATCTGCAGCATAACTGCGCTGCGATACATTAACTGTTCGCAAATATTAATTTAAACTGAATATTACTACATGAAAACGCTTCGTGCATTCAATACAAATATTAATCGGTGTCGAACATTGCTCTTGTGTGTTGGTCCATTATATATTTGTAGAGACAATATTGCAATAATGGTGGATATTTGAATTCTATAACGCAATTATTACGTTTACAGAAAAATCTAAAAGTTTTCTAAAATAATATTTTACAGATTTAGAATTAAAATAACTTTTACGGATTCAGCACGCATATATGTAGGTGTTTGGCATTGTTTTTGTTTTTATTAATTAGCCCGTCCACCACTCTCCTCCCTGTGAATAGGACCACTGTAAAGTGACCAAAACGTCGGGTTAAATTAAAACAAAGCCAAACACCTAAACTTACGCGAGTTAAATCTGTAAATATTGTTTTATTTTCAAATGATGAAGGTTCTAAAATATCGATCGAGAATAAATTTGATAGGTATCATAACATACTGCTGAAAAGACAATCATAAATATTGGCGTGCAGAAAATAATCTTATATGACCAATAATTGACCAGTGCAAATTTTTCTAATTCAGAATACAATACAATTTCTCAAGTGACCCTCGCTCTTTCTAGCAACAGGCTAGTCAGACAAAAAGTCCAGTCCTTTGCTGGGATTCGAAAATACAATTTCGTAACAAACAAATGGATTTGTAATTACAGTTAGAGCAAAATTTGCATTTTCATTTCTCAAAGGCCAATCTTTTTTTTAATGCTTTAAGCGCTAATTTCATCTTGGCTCGTTATAAAATGTGGAAAATATGTAATTGATGCTAGGTTGAGTTGTAAATTGTAATGCCGCAATAAGGTCACTCTTCTTTGCAACTGATTATGTTATGAGTGTTCTTTTTCTTTGAGTAGGTATGTAAAAGTTAAATTGAGCTGAGAGGGAAAATTGTTACCATTCGCGTTTTAAATGCTTCTGTAAAAGCATTTAAAACGCAGATGAATCTACTCTAAAACCCAGAATAACAGTAGTAGGACAAATACGTACAAGTTCTTATTAAAATAAATGGATATATGCGAAGTAGTGTCATAACATCAGAAAGATTACAAGATTCCATCGCACTTCTGGGCCAATCTATTCACAACGCTTTTGAATCACGCTTTGACTTGAACTTTCAAGTGCGCAATCTAGAGACAAGAGTAGTCCTTGCCGAGTAAATGGGTTGGCAAATCGAATTGCTGCAGTTCGTAGTGTTGCAAATAGTCAGGTGACGTCACAAGCTTGTCTCGTGTCCGTGACATTGGCAATGATGCTAGTTCAATCAAAGAGCGAGGGGATCTATTACATGATGCGCGTGCTAGACAAAATTAAATGTATCTTGTAATTTGTCTCATGGTAACCGTACAGAAGAAGAAGAGACAGAAGATTTGCAATAGTATCTACGTGAATCGATATCGCTGCATTTAATTTAGATTCTTTTAATAACGCGGATTAGCGTTATATTTGCTTGCCCACTATAATTTTCATTTTAATTTCTCACTCGTATATGTCGTATGAGTAGGTAGATTTTATTTTGTTTGGTTATTTGACTACTAATTCTTTGATACGGCAGGGGTGCATGCACCTCTGCCTACCCCTTCGGGGATATAGGAGTGATTTATGTGTGTATGTATTTCTTTGTTATTTGAACGTTATATAAATGTTAGAAAATTATTACAATGCGAAAGACGTCGGAAAAATAGTACAAATACCGAACGTAAATAAACGTTAAACTTTACCTAATTCAAAAAGGCATTAAGGCTCCATTTTCTGCAATAGTTCGGAAATTTCCCAATATTTTTAAACTGTTATCCGAATTCCCGTATCACGTTCTTGGAAGGAAGGACAAGCCGAGAGAAAGATACACCGTTTTTATTGAGTCGATCTTGGTGAGATGCCAATTCTAAAAGCCTATCAAGTGCTCGAGACAAAAATAAGCCGTATTTTCTCTTTGCAACATGAGTTGGTACACAGGGATTTATATATAGGTTTTCTTCAGTTTCAACACAATTCCTTTCAGAAATTCTAATGGCACACGTTAAATATTTATTGTTAGTTCTAGCGACTAATTTATTTACTTTTACACAATAAATACATTATTGGACTAGTATTCGGCGGCAAAGTGGAGAGGTAGACTTTCGTGAAACATGGAAATTCAACCTTAAGTACTATTAGAAATTGGCGTGGAAATTCTTTCTTATTTAAGTCAGCGAAATGATGCTGTATTTAGCTAATTTGTTGTACGTGAGTGCAAAGTGGTTTTTTAACTGCGTGCTAAATTTTGATGACCGAGCTAGCGAAGGATTCTAAAATTCAAAAATTAGAATCCTGAGCGATAGCGAGGAAATCAAAAGAGCACAAGGTGAAAAATCTTTGCACTCGAGTGCAACACGTAACTTTTCATCCCCCCCAACGAGGAAATTGCAAAATACAAAAGAAAATACAATCACAACAGTTTCTGTTTTCACCAAGAAACTTCCACAACACCCTCCCATTAACCCACACACACTCTCAACACCCACCCAAAAACACCCACAACATTTACACCCGCAATACACACCCATCCACTCAGGCACACCAAAAAACACCCATTCACCCAGAAATACCCACAAAACACCCATTCACCCAGAAACACTCTCAAAACACCCATTCACCCAGAAACACCCACAAAACACCCATTTACCCAGAAACACTCACAAAACACCCATTCACCCAGAAACACCCACAAAACACCCATTTACCTAGAAACAACCAAAATACACCCATTCACCCAGAAACACACACAAAACACCCATTCAACCAGAAACACCCACAAAACACCCATTCACCCAGAAACACCCATTCACCCAGAAACACCCACAACATCCATTCATACACCCACAACTTCCACCCAGTCACACCCACAATACTCACGCATCCATTCAGACACACCCACAAAACACCCATTCACCCAGACACACCCATTCACCTAGACACACCCACAAAACACCCATTCACCCAGACACACCTCCAACACCCACCCATCCACCCAGCCACACCCGCAAAATTTATCCAACACAAAGGTTCCGAGTCTGAGTTTTTAACAAATTAAAATAGGTTGCATGATAATTTCGGCACCATGGAGGTAGAAATAAATAGGTATAATGATGTTTTGAATTCACAAACTCATTGCACACGATGTTCTAAATTCAAATTTACTTTACCCTCTAGAGGATAGAAACGGCTTTTGCACTCAGATATCGAAGAGCAAAAACGCTTTTTCCGAGATGGTGGGATGAAAATTCATTTATGCATATGACCAGTATGTTGTTTTGAAAAGCAAACTTTCACTGGTCTTAAAGATTTTGGCGGTTAGAAAAAGAATTTCGAAAAATTAGCCCGCATCTAGACCATAATTTTTCGAAATTCTTTTTTAACCACCAAAATCTTTGTACTAAGTTTTCTAACATTTATATTATATAATGGTGAAATTTAAATCGAATAGTTTCACTGGTTTTTCATTAAAAAGGTATATTAAGTTTAATGATACATTAATTCACACCAGTCATTTAGCTCAAAATAAGTAGCACAAGCATTTGTGTTGGATACTAGATGTCAGACATCAGAAAATTTGCCCTCACCAGGATTCGTAACCCGAAACTTCGCGGTCAATAGCCAGCGATCAGCGATTCGACCATACCGGTCGTCGAAAGTAATGTGTACTATGTTTTATTTATCAGGACAAAAATGCGTCTACTTGGACCATCAAAGAAAGTTGCAAGCACTGTTACCAGTAGTTTGTGCGTTGTTACATACCTACCTTATGCTGACAAACATGAAAGTTGAGACGTATACTTGCCAAGTTTTTTGCCCATTCACGACACAATAAACACTCCGGGTGATTATTAGCAAATGTTTGGACATAACTTCAAATACCCAAGTATTCATAAGTAAATAGGAAACTAAAGAATGATTGAAGATTAATTAAGAAAATCAGTTCTCTAAGGGTTTCCTTTACAAGAGTTTCCATATATCGCTAAATCTATGTCCTCATGCAAGACACATTTTTTCAAAAAAATCTAGCGAATGTTTTATTTGCAAGAATTAGGGAATAACGTTCCGAGAAAATCAAGATCAGTGAGGATGCACGAATAAAAAAACTATCACCACGCCAGGTTCTACAGAACTAGTAAATTTCCAAAAACAATTTGAGCCTTGTCATGTTTGACACAAAGTTTAAACTCGATTATACTAACTTAAAAATTTACCTTACATAGCATAGTAACCATGTTGGAAGGATGACGCACGTCTGTATCCAGAAATAAAGCGCAAAAATGGCAGTAAATCATACCGGTCATCGGCTTCAGGTAATGGCGGGTCAATCAAACATGGCAGGCATCAATCATACGACACACTCCATGCTGGTACGACATAAAAATTTATAACACCAATAAAGCTAAGCTGTATACCTACTGAGTTAGCCCAATGGCATTGTTGCAAGCGCGCTCGGCTGGTGATCGCATAAATTCAGCAATGTTGGTTAAAGTTAGTCGTTGTACGTTGTAGCCGAAATATATCTTGAGCTTCTATGTGCTTCGGAACGCATGTTAAACGTGGAGCCATATTCACTGGGTTAGTATGGTGCGATATGGCTTATTATAATATTCTTCAATAGAATCATGTCAGAATACAGAAAATAATAGTTCGAGACAATTATTCGAAATATATAATTATGATCTACTTTTCTTTTGTGTAGACAGAGATAATGTTGAATTGAAAGTCCTGCGCCCTGTAAGCCTAAGCCTGCCCGGCTAGCATGACCACCGAAACACGATGTGACAGCCATTTATCGCTTTGAACTGTCAAAACCCCATATATTTTTAACAGTTCAAAGCGATAAATGGCTATCGTGTTTCGGTGTTCGTGCTAGCGGGGCTGGTCGGTAAGACACTGATACTGTTTATCGTTCCTCGCGCTCGGTGAGAGAGGCTCAGCACTAAATCTAACACCCGTGCGTATACAATGAGGAATAGGGGTAGCAGCTTCCATCTAGCAAATTACTGCGCCAAAGTTCCCGATGAACGATAATAGTGAGTATTAAAAGACCCTTGCATACCCCTAAGGGGAGAAAGGCGTAATTTATTCATTTATGTATGTTAATATTACTAGTTATTGTAAGCCGTGTATGTAAGACGGTATTGTTTGTTAGGTATACATATATTCCATTGTACACATCGACAAACGATGCATTCCGCACTAACCCTAATATGCTGGCTATTATTATCGCAAGCCTATTGGAGTACAATTTGTATTGAACTGAAAACTGTTATTGGCGTCTACGGGCAGCGATGTTTGTGGGACTCATTCTGAATCGAGCTTTTTTATGTGATTACAGTAGGTACGTTCGCAGCGCGCAATCAGATCGGGAATGCTATCAAACTCATTTGGTTTGTGAAATTTGAATCTGGATTGGATACCGTAAACCCCTGATGTGTATTGGTTGTATAAATGTTGGGCTTAAGTACAAAAATATACAATATTTCTTTCTTTAGCATTTGTTATATTATTTTGGGTGATGTTGAGGTAATGCTATTATGTATAATTAAAAATAAGAATGAACAATAATTTGTGGAAATAAATTGTTAATTTTTTAAAGTTTGTCATAAGGGTAAAATGCCTGTTTTCACCAACGTTAACTTAACATGAAATCTTAACAGCTTTTAGAGTAGGGGAGACAGGGGCTGGATGTTACAGGGGTAGGTTGTTACAGTGGCAATAGCCGCGAAACAGAGAGTGCAATATTGACGTTAGAAATAGACAAATACTCCTGCCGCCGCCGGCTAGCGTGCCGCAAGAGCCAGTCGCGCCAGCATTTTTGTGAGAGGAGCCCGCGCGTGCCGCCATTAAAATCGCAGGTTAGTAAAATTTTACACTTTTAGTAATATTGGTTTACATGCTATGTTCCATATAGGCAGAGATGTCTTTGTTGTGATTTTTACACTCTAATGCTTTCGTTTTGCAATGAATCTACGTTTTTACAGCTATATTTATTGATGTTTTCACTGCATAACCTTAAATGGTCAGATTTGGCGTTGGGGTTAAAAGTTACATTTGCTCGGGGCAGGTAGTGACAAATCACAACCTGCCTGTGGTGCTTGTTGCCGATTGGCATAATTTGTTTTACATAGTTTTTGTCTTTTTTATAGGATGAGGACGTATGTACGAAAAAAGGTGCCCGTGACTGCCATGCTGTAAAGAGGAAAGTATTACATTACACTGACGAAGAAAATGAAAAAGAAAATGGTTATTTTTGTCTGATATGTTGTGACCCCTTTGATCCGAAGAAATCTGGTGAGGAATGGGTAGAGTGTGGAGCTTGTAAAAATTGGTCACATGTGAAATGTGTTAATGGTAATGTTATACATTATATATGTTTGAATTGCGAAACTGATTTTTCAGACTTCAGTGACTAAACTGCTTAGCTTTTCTTATAGATCTGATTGTGTTTTTAAAAGTATAGTTTATTATCTTAAATTTTAAAATACGTATTGTTGATTAGTGTGTACAAGAGTTTCATTTAATGTTGAGCTTTATAATCTAATTATTAGATGAGAAATGATCTTTGTTTTGTTATTACGCAGGAGAAGACCAAATATTAATTTTGTATTTTCGTTTTATTTTAGAATATTATGTTTTCGTTTTAATGAGGCAAAGACTGCCTTCTAGATATATGTTAGGTTAGTTAAATTAAGAAAAGTAACTAATTGTGATAATTGTTCCTAATAAAAAATCATATAATACGTTTTTTTTTACTGTAACAACTTACCCCATGTATTGTAACAACCAGCCCCAAGCACGGGGTTGGATGTTACACGGTTTTTTTTCCACTAATCACACATTTATGTCATTAATATTAGTCTACAACATAACAATTATTTTAAATAAAGATCCTTAATAGTTACTTTATCAAACAAGCCTATACTCAGGTAAAACAATCTCACCAATTAAAAGATATGACAGTTTGTAAAAAAAATGTCACAACCAGCCCCGGTCTCCCCTACTTTAAAATTTTGTGATATTTTAAAATATTGAAAAAAAAGTACCCTATCTTTTAGAAAAGGGTAATCCAAATCTTGTAGAAAAGTGTAATCATTTCAATTATTTTTTTTTGCAGTAATGTATTTAATTTTGTTAGTGTTCCGCGACATGTTGACATTTTATGAATCCCGAATTTTCCAATCTGCTTACGACATAGTAATATATAATATGTATGTATTAGATGTTATAACAGACACTGTAGGTAAACACTATAGTTACGTGTCGGCCGGTAATTAATCTCAAACAGAACTACACTACTCAAACAATCGATTGGGAATTCTGTTGACAAACAAACTGTCCGTCGCTAAACTGAGTAATGGCACGAAAATTCCCTCTAACCCTCGGGTGAGGGTCGTAATTTACTATGTTGTGGTTTAGTTAAATTTTACTTACCGCTTATTTTCATAAGTGTTACGTGAATTGAGACATACATATACAGTACATATAAGAATACTTATTGTGCTTGTGATACGATAGGTAGTTGATTATATCTCCTGCAAATGGCCGTGTGGTGACGGCAGAGTAGAATACAATTGTCACCACCCCAAATCTCTCCCGTGGGTGTCATATAAGGCGACTAAGGATAAATCAGTGATGAGGAATGGGCAGCAGCGTTCCTCTTATACCTACCACTTAGCAAAGTACTGCGACTTTTGTGCCCGATAAATGGCAATAGCTCGCCACCTATTACATGGGACCTAGCATAATTGGCGAAGCGTGGGTGCTAGTTCACCTCTGCCTACCCCTTCGGGGATATAGGCGTGAATTATGTATGTATGTAGAGTAAAAATTGTGTACGTATATTTGTATCTTAGTAATATAATGTAAAATGTAATAAATATAATGGAATTTATTGTTATTTATACATTGTTGATTTACAAATATAGATTACCAAACAAATAGACCTAAGCTGTTGGCCGAGAGGCCTTTACAACATTTAGCGGGTTGTACAACTTGAAATGTCTGTGGAATTAGTTGAAGAATAAACAGTATTGTGCAGCTACGTTTGTAAAGCAAATACAAACACAGTAATACAGCAACTGTAGCACCCAACCCACAATTACTCTAAAACACGCGTGCCTCTCTTGTGTGGAGGGAAACATCTATATCCGGCAGCATCATGCTCTAATGGCCAGATGCAATTCAATTAACAATTAATTTCAACATCGCACCAAGGTAAAGCCGTGTACGCACTAGCGAACACAGTCACATTAAGCCCGGGTATCGAATAGCAATGTTTACATCTTTGCAATAACAAATTTTATCCAACCGATTTTCAACTTTACAGAGTATATAAATTATTAACAAGTTTGATAGCTTGTGGCATTCCGATGGGCATCCATAGGAGAAAGAGGCCTAAAACGGGCAATCTGCCTAGGTTTATAATATTTTACACATAATCAAGGAGACAGATGGTAATTTCCATATATTTTCCATGTAGTCATATAGAGTCCCATGTAGCTTTATTTACTGATTCCTTATTTCTCTTATGGAAACAGCCCATAAGGCTGACATATACTGACATATAGCTTATAATAAACAACAATGAAGTAGTGAGACGAAAGATAGATATGACTGTATATCTTTTAATATTGTTAAGTTTTCTATGTTCTATGTATGTATGTAAACTAGATACAAGTGTGTGCAAATATAATTTTAGCAGTTTCGAAGTGTAGAAAATAATTGTTTTTTTCCATTATAACACACAGACATTTAATTTATGAAAAATATTCGAATATGAGTTCTCCACTTTAGTTCGTATGTAGAATATTACGGAATCACTTACTTCATGACAGTTATTAAGCCGGTACTACACTATTCTGAGCGTGTATCTAACACCGTGTTTTGCTGTTATATGCGCATAAACGTTATATTTTATGCATACGGAGTTTTTAGAACTCTTCGAATTTATATCGACTTCATCAGTACAATTACTTAAGGCCGGCCTACAGGCTTTCCCGAATGGAAGAATAAAAATATAGTTAATTGTCACTATATTCTTATGAGAGCCCAGGGTAGGTTGGTAGGCATTAATGTGAAGAAGCGGGAAGAAATCGAGATATTATGTTATGGTCACTTATCCAATCACCAGACTTTGCTGAAATTGCTTAGTTAATATTTAATTATTATTCCCTAAATTTCCGACTGATGTTTGTTGGCCTTGTTGTCACAAATTATATTATCTTACTAGACTTATTGTAAGCACAGTATTACATATCATTTCTAAATAGTAGTCTAGACGCTATGACAGTATTGATGCAATTAGTTGTAAATTGATACTTGATTTATTTGAAAATATGCAGATATTTTCAGATATACATGTATAAATGGATATCTTATTTCTAAATTACATAATATATAAAGTATACTTAAGGAACTATAGTAGGTAGTGAATAAGACGTTTCGTTTTTCAACTTAAAGAATAGTTAATGTCGTATGAATCGTGATCATAAAGCTTAGCTGTAGCTATAAGAAGTGTAGTGCTAGGCTTAAACTAATGCAGCGACAAATTAGTTTCGGGTTAGCCTAATTTTGCGATACAATCTCAATATTAGAGCATCAGCTCGGTGAATTTCAAACATACCTATACGATCGGAGCAGTATGGTTCCTCTTCCGTCATCATGCCATACACTCTATTCATATGACCCATCACACCGGAAAGGGGCTAGTGACTGTGTGGGTGTGTGTCCAAATGTATGGGTGACCAAAAATATTATTACCTCGAGTTCCTCCGTGCTTCGGAAGGCACGTAAAGCCGTTGGACCTCCCGACGTACTTCAGGGACTATATTTGGTAAATGTTATTTACCAAACCAGTCTGTTAACTTGTGACTATTGTTAGCATGTAATTAATTGTTCGCAAATGCACATTCAATTAAACTCGTTTCCAAGTATGCGCGCCCGGCGGGCTTTTAGCAAACTTGTCGCCGATAGCAGTTAATTAATGTCTAATTATTAAAATGATTTTGTATGGCGACATCGTATAGATAGACTATTGCAAATTTAATGATTTATAATCTTGCCTATGTTCCCCGAAGGGGTAGGCAGCGGTGTAATAACACCCATGTTTCGTCAATTATGTCAGCTCCAATGTTGCCATTTATCGGGCACGTAAGTCTCAGTATATTGCTATTAGGTACCAACTCATCGCTATCTTAACCGTTAGAAACCCGTGGGTAAGATTCGGGGTGGTGACAATTGTATTCTGCTCTGCAGTCAACACACAACCAATGATTTATGTATGTATAATAATCTTCTCCCTTCCCTTATTCTACTCTAAGTAGGGTCGGCACAACGTCTTCCTCTTCCACTTTCTCCTATCAGTCGTGAACTGAGAATAAACTCCCCTCTTCCTCTTATCTTCTTTCACACAATCCACCCATCGCTTCTTCGGTCTTCCTCTTATTCTAGGTCTATCCACATTCATAATTTTTTCTTTCATCCCTCGCTTCCGTTGCCCAACGCTCTGATCCATACAATACGACAGAATGTATAATAATACTTTAAAAAATAAAATGATGTTTTTTATAATGATTATCTTTCTCTCAATACAACGCTGGCCTCCAAACTGTAATGGTACTAAGCAAATAATTGAACAGCGTTAATGATGATTCTAATTAGCCGAAGGTAGCCATTGGCAAGTGATATGAAAAGCGATTAATTGTTAGCAATAACTCATAGCCCATTACGGGAGGTGCTAATGTTTATTGGCAGTAATGAATTGGCTACTCGCGAATATACTTGCTTAGGCGGAGGTGATCAATTACTGCTGTGATAAGTCTTAGACGCTACTTTGGATTAGTGCTGTTTTTTTGAGATTATTTCATTAATAGAGTTACTGAACGAGTTAGTTTGTGAGTATTATTAAATCTTCTTAATCTATTTAAGCTGTGATAAAATCAATTTTGCAGTTTTATCCTCCTTCATATTACCTACCCTACCCTACCCTGTGTTTCATATAGGTCAGACGTCTAGTCATCCACCACAAGTGCAGAATAAATGTTTAGAAAAGTGATGGATAAAGGCATGTCGAGAGGCCAATGAACGGAGAGAGTGATTGGGATGTCAACAGTCCAATCCAAAATGCCTTTTTGCCATAGGTTTTACAGCCAGTCGCCTGCCTGACACCAACCCTCTGTGGGTATAATATTTTATAAATTTCTACAGTCAAAAAGTATTTAATTGATTTTGCCATAATATAAGTTAATTTACCTCTGTCTACCCCTTAGGGGATATTGGCGTGATTTATGAATGAATGAATGAATAATATAATTAATTATTTCTATTGGCCAAAAATTTATTTAGACGTCCGTCCGTTTCTTATCCAATTAGTTCCTCTTCATCCTTGTGATGAGCGCCTTGAAATTTAAATGAATCACTTCAGCTCGGTGGGGCGCCGAATCAGAATCAGATACAAACTGATTTCATCAAAAGTTTGAGGCAATGAGCTATTCAGTGCTCCGTTGATATTAGAGCGCTCACCCACGGCGACTTTGTAGCGATGCTGTCGCGCGTTCGCATCGATACCGTCGCGATACTGTCGCGTTTCCGTCGTACTCGGTTCTCACTCACACGGCACCCTCCCCCCGTTCTCAACCCGATGTCGTCTGACGCGGTCGCGCGTTTGCACCGATACAGTCGCGATGGCTGTACCGCGTTGCAAATGCGACACATGCGCGACAGCATCGCTACAGAAAGTCGCCGTGGGCGAGGGCCCTTAATGTCAGGTCTCGCTCGTAATCTCAGTGGCATTATCAAATATTTACTGAATGCAGTAATTTGGCACTCTCCCAGCATACTTGGCTCGGTATTCGGTATTCCCAATTGGTTGAGCTGTGCGATATGTTTTATAAGGCTTAGCGACAAAAACCGGGCCGGCTTATTACGATTTGAATTATGAATGGAAGACTGTTTCCGCTTTTGATGGTGTAATGTTTAGTTTGTTGGATGTGAAGTTTGTTTTGATATTTTTCATCTAATTTAAAAAAAACTCACACACAAAAGTGTCATAGTAATTGTTATAGAACTCCTGTGAAACGGCTTAACAGCTTATTGATATACCAGACCAACCAAATATGCATAATTTTTTTATGCATATTTGGTTGGTCTGAGAATAGGTCGAAGGCTATACATACATACACACATAATTTACGCCTATATCCCCGAAGGGGTAGGCAGAGGTGAACTAGCACCTACGCTTATTTATACCCCTTGATTGTAAGGGTTGCCAAGTCAGCTAGCACATTCATACATACGTAAATCACGCCTTTCTTTCATTAAGGATAGGCAGAGGTGCTTAAATACCCGCGTTTCGCCACCTATTTCATAAAGCAATATATAGACATGGATCAAGTAGACTATACAAAAATAAAGTGAAAGGACACAGTGTAGTTAATCATTTAAAGTATATAATCAAAAAAATAATAGTTACTACAAAATATCTTCTTCTTTATGCTGCCCTGTCCTCAGTTACCTGGGGTAAGCGCGTATGTTTCCTCTTCTACTAATTTAGTTCAGACATCATTCAAGCCAGCCACTTCCTTTTGATTGATATCATTCGGCACACTAGAGAAATGAAAAGGACCATTACGAGAGACCGAACATTCTAATCTATTCTGTTCAATGTTTTGGCTTAGGTTTTACAGCTAGCCACCTTCCTGACACCAATCCTCTTTGATTATGCTGTTGCTGGTGGTTTATTCTCCTTAATTTGGGTGCCTAAAGCTGCTTATTGGTCTACGACGGGTTATCTCACTTAGTTAACTTTTATTTCAACGACACCCATTGACTAAAAATTACAATAATAAATGTTATTATTGCAATT
This sequence comes from Cataclysta lemnata, assembly GCA_963931975.1. Lineage (NCBI taxonomy): Eukaryota > Metazoa > Arthropoda > Insecta > Lepidoptera > Crambidae > Cataclysta > Cataclysta lemnata. The sequence goes on from OZ008339.1 coordinate 3,611,563, forward strand.
ACTTTTGATTTTTCAATAGTTATCTGTCAACAAACGAAGCTTTAAGAAAGCCGCTGTCGGAGTAAATTTTCCATTTATATTTCAATAATTACACTGAATCATACATTACAAACCATCAAATGCTCCAATTTCTGGTAAATATCCATAAAGTTCAACAATTTTGTGGTAAACATTATTATAAATCGCTATGATGACAACAACACGTACAACAGTAAGTGGGATTCCAAATTGATTTCATTGTAAATTAAATTGACATTAGTTGACACTTACTCAATTATAGCACACTTAAATTCAACTTAGAACATGACAAACAACTGATAATTGCAATAAATTTAAAGTACATTACCTACATTCTCCAAACGTGTCTTATAAGACAAATATGTATGTAGTTGTTATTTCTAGATCAATCTTCACTGTCAGCCTTTTAATGCATTCATTGACGTCGTGCAGGCTGAAGTACCGACTACCATAAGCCACCATAAAATCCCACTAACTTCCATTAAATGACCTCATGTCGCGGAGTCTGAATGTTCTCTCATGTTACGCATCCAGTTTCCTTTAAAATATAAACAAACAAACTAAATAATTTTTAAAAACATGCACGCACTGACACGAGATTTAAAAAGAAATAACCAAATAAAGTTATTTCTCATACAATTTGGAACTACGTCGCTCACGGGTTAAAATAAAACAAAAGAAACAATTTAAAATGTGTACTGAGCAATTTTAATGATAGCGTTTTTTACCTACGGCTTTTTTGCAGCTTACAGTACCTACATTTTATTTGTGTAATAATTTTTACAACTTTTTAGGTCAACAGCGGTTCTGAGTTTCTTTTGGAGCGGCAGCGAGGTTTATCTTTTTAAATGTGGAATTATTTTTACGTCCGTCCGCATCCACGGTAGTCGCTCGCATAGCAGCCCATAATTCTGTTCGCTTTTGTGATGAAACTTTAAAGAGATCGTCCTCTCTATCCGCAACAATCCCATCCATAATTTCTCCATGTTTATGTTCACACGGCTTCTGTTGTCTGTTTCGCCCTCGGAAATATCAGCTAGGTAGAATTGTTAAATATTCACGAGTGGAATTCGGGAGCTCGGTGGCCCAGTGAGCTGGTATGGGCTGCAATTGTGTAAGCTGAGCAATGAGCTGGCTGTTCGTTGGATGGGTGATCTTTATTTAATTGTATACATATTATTATCATGTAGGTATATTTCATTTTTAGTTTGTTTGCGCTTAAACTGCTTAATTTGGGCTAGATGATAAATAAATATACAAAATACAATATACTAAAATATTCTATTGCACACATAGAAAATACAAATAAAAGAGAGGAGCTCACTAGCGCAGTGGCACGGCGTGCTTGGTCTGCGATTGCGTAAACATAGCAAGTTCGCTAAGGCCGTTCATAGGATGGGTGACCAAAAATTTACTATCGTGAGTTTCTCCGTGCTTCAGAAGGCACGTTAAGCCGGTGGTCCCGGCTGCATCTGCAGTCGTTAATACCCACCAACCCGCACTGGGCCAGCGTGGTGGGTTATGGCCCAAATCTCCCTTTACTCTTCCATCCATAAGGAAAGCCCGTGCGCCAGCAGTGCGGACGTTAAAGGGCTGGTGATGATGATGATGTAGGCAGAGGTGGATTAACACCATGTTTCACCAATTATGTTAGGTCCCATGTAATAATTTTTATCCATTTGTATAAATATTTTTGACCTATATAACTTATGCAGGCATGCTTATATTCCGAGGTGGTTTAAGACCCTCGAGTCTTGAATTTGTTTTTCCCCCAAACAGTAAAGTACTCTTTTTCATCGCTACTAAGCAGGCTTCCATTTTAACAACAACCCGTGCATCTATAAAACGCAAAACAAACACCAACCTCAAAAGCTCTCAAGAAATCAAGATTTTTTATTCAGTAGGATAAGCAAAGTTGCTGCAGTTAAATGGCCGCCGTCGAAATTTATATTTCACGATATCGAGAACACAGCCCGGCGAGACGAGAAGCCGATGATGGGAATTGTCTGCCTTAGTTCGGAACAAACTAAGCTAGTTTCGGACGCGATCGGAACAACTTTCCACATAAATCGAGCTCCGTTAGTAATTTACCCATTCGGTATTCGCGCTTTGGTTCGCCACGGACGGACATACAGCTCATACGAGTTGAGCGAACATGCCGAACTCTCTGTGTAGTTCGGGGTTTGTAGTCTATTCTGAAGTGAACAATTAATGCTGCTCAGTATAACTATCATTTTAGCCTCTTCGCAGGCAGAAGTGTTGAAGGCACAGTCTCAGTGCCAGCCCCGACTCATCCCAGGGGTATTGTAAAAGTCGTCTAAGGGAGATTGTCCGGTGTAGACCAATAACCGCCTAAGGGCATCCGAATGGTGGAGGGCAAACGGCTAACAACAGCATACCCAAAGAGGGTGGTGTCAGGCAGGCGACCTGCTGTAAAACCTAAGCTAAAACTTTAAGTAGTATATTATGGATAAGAATGTTGTCATTTCAATCACTCTCTCCGTTCATCGATCTCGATCCGGAAAGAACCTTTCCGTCACTTCTATACATTACATTACATTACACCTTTCCGGTGTAATGGATGATATGAATCAAAAGGAAGTGGATGGCTTGATGACGTCTGACCGATATGAATGGAAGAGGAAACATACTGCGCCGACCTCATATAGACTGATAGCAGGGCAGGGAGATGAAGAAGAGTTAATGCAAGTCTACCTGCCCCTGCCATTAACCAACCCCGGTCTCCCTTACGGACATAATCGCATTCAGAATATAAAATGCTGAAGTAAGAAAACAGAAACCAGCTACTTTCTAGTAAAACGGTTTTAGATTAAGACATCGCCAACGCCTTTATGGTTTCCTTCACTGATTTTATGCCTGGTTATACTTGTGTCGATAATCGGAAGCTGTTTATGGTAATGCAGATCGTTGTCACGGTAATGACTATCTCCGGGAAATGGCTTAAAGACTTCTACGATTTTATGAGCGCCTGGTACTTTGCGGCGATTTGAATAGTTCTGCTATAGGCTCGTTGGCGCAATCGCTTACACTCGGGTAGTGATCACTTAAACTAAGCAATGTTTGCTAAGCCCATGGGCTGGATAGGTGACCAAAAAACATATTATTTCGGTTCGATTTTAATTTTAACATTATATAAATGTTAGAAAAAATAGTAGTAAGATTATTTCGGGTTATGATGTGATTGTTATGAGACATTTTGAGACAGCAGAATACAATTGATACCACCCCCAATCCCTGCCGCGGGTGTCGTACATGGTAACTAAGCGATGAGTGACGAGCAGCATTGTTCCTTTTATACCACTAAGCAATATACATGCCTGATAAATAGCAATATGCTCGCCACCTACATAAATAATAAACATAAATAAACACACCCTTAATCTAGTCTAGAAGTAAGTAGCATAAGCACTTGTGTTATGGATCCGGTATCTGGTCGCAGGGTGTGTGTGTTCAGGACACAGGCCCTATCGAATGACTGTTTAGTGGAGATCTTCCATGTTCTACACCTTAACACGGCGGTACAAATCCCGTAGGTCAAAATAATCTACGACCCGTACTACTAATTAATCATTTGTAAGTTAATAATTTTACTAATTCATTGTACGTTTCTCTTTCCAGGCCAGCATGTGGCTTCTGCTTCTCCTCTTCATGGTGCCAGCGTGGGGTCAGCAGCAATGGGTGCCGTGCTCGGACCTGAACGATGACCTTCGCTATCCCTGCCGGTGTCGGGTGCAAGTAGACCGAGCCCTCCAGCTGAGGATCCTGATGAACTGTGACCACGTGGTGTTCCCTGGGGACTACCCGCCGCTGCCGTACGGTGCCCCTATCATATCGTACAGCCAGCGGTGGGCTGGACAACAGGCGTTGCCGACTCAGGTTAGATTAGTCTTTTGTATGTAACTGAAATAACTCGCATCCCGAATACTACCCATGCTAACATAGTCTTATAAATACTATGGTGTTGTTAAAAAAAATCGAAATTGTTAAAATTAATTTGAAAATTTTTCGAGTCTTTAATTTCTGTTGTTGTATTTACTCAGAACTCAATAAGGGAGTTATTGAAGAACCCCCCTTTTTCACAGATCTGTCACTCTTCATCACAGCATGACAGAAAGAGACGAAGGAGCATTAGAGTTTAAGCTATATTTTAGGTTTTATGAATAATTAAATATCTAAACTAAGTAACTTACATGTTATCGCTACGATAAGGACAGTTCTATGTTTTCAGATAAACATAAAATACCACAAAACGTTCTATAATATTGCAGAATATTTAGTAGTTCTTTCTTATTAGTTTCAGAATCTATATAAATCGGAGCAAGAATATTTTTCTCTACTTACTTTAGTTTTTAGAAAACTTTCATTAATCTTTCGAAAGCATTTATCAATTTCAGATTGAATTCTTGGTTTAATGTAAAAAAAACTCATTCCAAATTGCTTTGGGCATTACCATAGAGTACTTGGTCACCATTGGGGGATTTTAAACCATCAAATTCAAAGCGAGGACGACATTAAGCAACCGATGAAATACTTTAATTCCCATAATGATATGAATGCCTAGTGGCGAAGATTTTTATGTAAATTGGTGGCTTTATGAATATAATCTATAATTGTAATTTGGTGGCTTTATGAATACAATCTATAATAAGTTCATTTCTGTTAAATTACTATTGATTAATTTTTTATGATTGCCCGAGGATGTGATTGCCTGAGGCTTAATAAGGGCTGAGCCTATAAGCATTTAACTATTTTGTATTTATATTGAATAATGGTATAAGAGTAACGCTGCTTCTCATTACTCATAGCGTATTCTGCTCTGCTGCCACCTTACGGCCATTGACACTTTTTGGTAATCTGATCGAATATAAACGGGCTGGCTATCTCGAGTAACTCTATGGCCCATATGTACGGACGCGTGATAGATTTCTAGTTGCGGTCTGCACGCGATCTTTTATGATCTAATAAACAGACGGGCAACGCTGGCCCGCTCAAACGGTCGCTGTTCGATATTTGACTGATTGGAGTTTATGGTTTTTAAATCATGTTTCACTATGAAAGAATGCGTATAATTGTCCACTAAATTGAAATATTTAAAGGTTTACAAGTTTCCATTCTAGCCTGGGAACGTAGAAATAACAAAGAATGTGTCAGCGCCGGCACACTCCAGGGGTGTAGTAAAAGTCAACTAAGGGAGATTGCCCGGTGTACACCAATCTTCGGGCACACGAACGTTGGAGGGAAAACCTCAAACAACAGCATACCTAAATAGGGTTGGTGTCAGGCAGGCGGTCGGCTTTGGAGATGTCGTCATCCAAATCATGACGTTGTCATCCAAATCATTCTCACCGTTCATTGGTCTCTCGGCATCCATCACTTTTCTATAGATTCATTAATCATTAGCGCACATGGATCAAACGGGAATGGATAGCTTAATGAACACACTGCCGACCCTGGATTGACTAGGAACAGGACAGGATGAAGCTTTTTTATACCAATAGCAGTGAATTTGCTTGCGTTAATCCTACATCAAGGCGCAGTAAAAAGTGCCGTATAGTTTTTCTGGCAACGAAATTTGATGGTGAGTTGCCCATTCCGTTTGTATACGCCAACGCGAGCTTTGTCGGGTATTAGTCTTTGTTTTACGGAAAATACCAATTCAATTTCACGCTGGATACGTTTTTTTAAAAGGCAAGTTATTGCTACAAACATATTTACATTACTCCGGGCAACGGCCGTGGTGTATAAATTTGCGTAGTGTGGTTCGCAACGGAATAGTTGTTTTCTGTTAGGGAAAGGGGGTTCAAAACGGGCATGCTGCCTGGCCGGATCACCTTCCCCTAATTCTATTTTTAGGGACCTGAAGCGGACGGAATGCGACGATCGAATGAAAACACAGCAAGCTATGGGTGAAATCGGAATGTAATTATTTCTCAACAAATGTGTGCGACTATAAGCTACGATAGTGACAGAAGTAATGTAAAAATAGACAAATAAAATCAATAGAAAACGATGTCACAAAAAGAAAACATATAAAAATACAATGATTACAAAAGAGTCCGCAACAGGACCTTACCTTAATTATTTGGGTTCATCCTAAGACCTCTGGGCTTATAGCCAGCAAAGTTACCCATCCGGTAAACTTTTAGAACTCAAACGCTCAATCACTTCGTAAGAACAACCGTTGCATAGAAAGGGACAGAAACAATTCTCTTATTTCGTCATCACAACACTGTTCTTATAATGGTCATTATTTTAATTACTAAACTAATAAACTATAAAACTACGTTTGTTACACATCGCTACGTTTGAAAACACGATAGGTAAATAACAATTAATTGAAAACCACAAATGAATGTTAGTTGTGTGTTAAATTTTAACGTGGCACAAATAATATTTATTTAGTATTGATAGCGTTTGGCGTGCCCGAATTTTACGCTCTGCTTGTTTCAGCTGAAAGCTCAAATTCCAACGTCGCGAATATATTGCATTTTATCTGTTCATTCGTCGGAATAATTATTCTGATGTTTATTGAAATAATTTTTAGAGATCAATTTTATAGCAGAACCTGAACAATAACTTATGAAAGGATGTCTAGAGTAGTTTGCGAAATCTGTCATCATCATCACCCTGTCCTTGTCTCATTCTATTTGAGGTCGGCGCAATATGTCCTCTTTATCCACTCTCGTCTGTCATTTGTCATCTGCTCATCCACACCTATCACCTCATACTCGTATCACCTCATACAATCCATCCATCTTTTCAGGAGTCTTCCTCTACTTCAACATCCATCAACATTCATATCCAGATGATTTTTAGGGGAAAATTGTTAGGTACATTTTTGAGTGAGCCATTTCGGCTCTCTTCAAAGAATTTTAATAATAACTCTTTATTGCACATCGCAGTTAATAATGAACAAACTATAAGTAATAAAATTTGCAAGGGCGAACTTATCTCTAAAAGAGATCTCTTACAGCCAACCCAGAATGCATGTCGGAGACTACAGAAATAATAAACGGGTGACATCTAGTGCACAGTTGTATGAGAAATAAATCTAATATAAACATACATACCTAACTAAGCTAATCATGCATATAAATTGAACATTAAAAAAAATATATATACATATATACAATACTCATAATAAATACTTAAATAAATATTAAAATAAAAACATTTTAATAAAGAAACATATACATTTATAAATACAGATATATAGACTATGAATAACTGTTTATTAGCACAAAAAGAAGGTCAGTCACGAAAAGACTGTGACCGTGAGAGAAGGGAGAGATAGTGTTTTTTTATTTTATATTTAAAAGATTGAGCAGAAGGATTATCCTGGACGTCTGAGGGGAGTCGATTCCATAATTGGGCAGCACGAACAGAAAAGTAATGGAAAAAGAACTTAGTGTTACTACCTGGCAGCTGAAGCCTCCTTGTAATACAGGAACGTTGTGAACGAGAAGGTGTAGGTAGGAAATTGAAACGAGAGCGTAGGTAAGAAGGGGAATTAGGATCTTTGAGTATTTTATTTAGCATGGTTAGGATGTGCACATCTCTGCGTTCACGGATAGGCAAGTTTTTATTCATTGGTGTAAGTTTGTTGCGTAAATAAAGCAAGATTATGATGATTGTATTTCGTAGACAGAAAAAATTTATTTAAATCGGACGACTTACCGAGTTTCTAGAACGTTCTTCTCAGAACAGGTGATGTTACGCGTTACATCTTTCATGCATAATAGAAAACGAACTGTACTTTAATTAATACTACTTCACGATACAATTTATCTACTTTAATTATATCGCGCGAGGTGAGGTTTATAGTGAAGAGCGAGGGCGTAGGTATAGCAGAGCTGTCAAATGCCACTTTCAAGTAATTTCCGAGAAATATACGAAATTCCGTACATAAGACAAATGCCTACTCTTATTTTCTTATTTATTATTCGGCTTGGTAACGTAGACTTTGAAAGACTATTCAGTGAGACTTTCAATTCGATAAAAATAATAATCCAATTTTTTAAGGATATTTCTTTTTTTATCATCATTATCACATTGGCCTACAACAATCACAGAGATGCTCTTCGAATGCCTTGGGGTATGGCCCAATCTTCCTATATTCTTAAATCTGTAGAAAGACCTTGTGACATAAATATTAGAAAAAAATAAACCTGTAAGAGTAAACTTAATCCCTCGAGAGGTTATCACTTCAACTACAATCACAAGTTTCAAACCAATAATTCTCGGGTCTATTAGTTGATTAAAAAATATTGGAAGCTTACTTCAGTCAGACCCCGTATTATGTAAGCCAATTTCTGTTGCTTTGGTCTATCTGTCACTCTCACACATTGCTATTATTCTCTATGAGTGAAAAAGATGGGCAGATCAAAGCAACTGAAATCGGCTTACATAATACGGGGGCAAGCTGCCAAAGGACAAACTCGGCCCAAAGAACACTCGGCCCGCAATCACTTGCGGTATTGTCTCAAGCGCATCAGATAATGTATTCGAGATCATAAGTTTGAGAACTCCTCCGGACTCAAGGATCCGCTATTCAAGTGGGATCAGTAAAGTTTGACAATCGCTCGGAGTTCTGATGACTCGGCAACAGGGCAGGGGAGTGTTGGACCAGCGAATAGGAAAGGAATAATTCTCCGTTTCGTGGCCATGATTGCAGCTACTTCCTATCACTATTTGTTTTCATTTGTGATTTTAATGGGAACATTAAAAGATAAATGTAAGAAAAATTTAAATAAAAATCTGTGCTATTTTTTACACTTTACACTATATCTGGGACACAATTCTTCCCTTATAGTTATATATTTTTTGGTATGTAACAAGATTGTTTTTATTGGAAAACATAAAAACAATCTTGTTACGCCACAGAATCTTAGAAATTGCTTATCTTAGCAATGTGTTTACTATTAAAAAGAAATGCTATCAGTAACTTAATAAAATACTACCATTTTTTAATTCAATTACAATGGTAACTTAAACGTAATAACTTAGATAGCAATCTACATAAGATCGCGATGGCCTTTTATAACAATATTTCAATCAAATTACCTATCTTTTCTATTTTACCCTTATTGGTAACAGTTATGCATGAAGCTTTGACAGAGAAAGGGATGAAAGTAAATGTAAGCAAGACAAAGATCATGGTTTTTGAAAGGGATGAACAAATGACGAAGTGTGAAATTAAGATTGCGGGTGAGAATGTTGAACAAGTAAAAGAGTTTGTGTATTTGGGATCTGTATTTACGAGAGATGGAAAATGTGATAGTGATATTGAAAAGAGGGTGAAAGCTGGGAATATGATAAACGGGGCTTTGCACACTTTTATGAACAGCCAAAGCGTGTCCAGAAAGGCTCGTATGGCTGTTCATAATGGAGTGCTGGTCCCGACATTAATGTATGGAAGTGAAAGTTGGGTATGGGAGAAGAAGCATGAAAGTAGAATAAATGCAGTAGAAATGAGAGCGTTGAGGAGCATGGCTGGAGTAAGGCTGAGCGACCGATTGTATAACAGTGTGATAAGAGAAAGGTGTGGTTTGAAAGAAGATGTAATGACAAGGATTGAGAAAGGGATGCTCGCATGGTTTGGTCACGTCGAAAGAATGGATGAAAGGAGAATGACAAAAAGGATTTACATGGCGAAAGTGAATGGAGAAATGGCAAGGGGAAGGCCTAGGCGGATCTTTCATAATCAAATTGAAAGTCTATTGAAAAAGGGCCAGGTCAAGAGTACCCGAAACCGACGGGCATGCATGAAGAGATTGATGAGATTGGATGAAGCGAAAGAAGTATGTAAGGATCGTAGCAAGTGGAAGGAAGTGATCTCTGCCTACCCCTGTGGGAGAAGGGCGTGACGTATGTATGTATGTAATAAATACAAATATTGTAAGTGCACGACATCATTATCACGTGACTACCCCAACGCTATAACATCCAAATTCCGAAAGCTTTCCTGCTTATTAAAACACCGGGCACTCTTAGCAGTTTTTAATCAAAAACCTTTTTAAGTAATAAGTAGGTCTATTAATAATGTTATCTGCGAGTGTACTAGTAATTAATCACAATGTTTTAGTAAATTGCAAAAACACTTCATTATACACGAAACCAAACCAGAAAATAATAGATGGGGAAGAGCGGCTAAGAGGGATACTGTAGGCAAGTGTTACCTTATGAGAAATCTCTTTGTTTGACGTATGTCTACTGTGTATACCTGTTATAAGTGTATGTTAGTTGCATCCTACATGCCCTACGAAACTTATTTTTTCCCAGAGAGCGCGCTTAGGGCTCCCTTCCCTTATACTTTCAATAGTGTAGAAAAATACGAGTACCATGGTCATTCATAAAATATCTAAAGGTGGTTTCTGTTGCAGATATTCTCATCATACGGCCTACCATTGAAGGAGCTGGATTTCTCCCACAACAGTCTCCGGAGGCTCCCCGATCGTCTGCTGGCCGGTATAAGAGGAAACATCACCCGCTTGGTGTTCACTGATAACCTTCTTGGAGACAATTTAAATCCAATATTTTCTACGGCGGAACTCCACAACTTACCAGCTTTGGAAGAAATGGATCTCAGCGGCAATAACATCAGAGGCATCGAGGAAGGACTACTGATTGGGTGTGACGTCCTTAAGGTAAATTAAATGAATAATTTATTACTAATCGTTTCATCTATGAATTAAAGCAATAAAACGATGAACTGTGTTAGATATAAATAGAAATTGAACAAAGAGAAGCAATATAAAAGAAATATAACAACTTCAATGGCGTCATTAACTATTCTTTTTTCATTTTAATTTGATCATTATATTATAAATGTTAGTAAAACTTTTATACAGTATATAAAAAAAGTCAAAAGGTAAAGAATGTGGAGCTAATTTTATGGTAATAGAAAAAATACTTTTCTATTAAACATTGAATACAGACTGAGTATATACGACAATCTGTTAAGTTTCATTTTTGCCGTCTTGAAAGATTTGGTTCTGTGGTTAGACTTTCGTCACCATTACACGATTCTGCTTGCAGCTTAGCAGAATTCGTCGACTACACTATTGTGTCTTGCCCATACCAATTACTGTAAAGGAAGATATTCAAATTTTCGAATTCACTCAATAAAGTAATTTTATTTATCTTTTTTTTAACTTAAGGCAGAACATTCCAACAAAGGCACGTATCACCGAAAAATGAAGACAAATTACTCGAGACTAGACGTATCAAATTTGTATTCTCTAATGGATATCAAAGGAATGCGACTTTGAGAATTGAAACCATATTTTGATATAACATTTCAAAGACCCGATAGAAAATTTCAATACATTGTGTTGGAATTCCCGCCATATCGGTTGCATGGCGGATATTCTAGCAAGTTGATTGGCCCTGACCCAATTCGATATGCGAGCAGTATACGTCAATTTTAAGTGCGTTTTGATCGAAAATTATTTGATATATGAATGTGTTTCTAAGTTCACAAAACGTGATTGTATTTATAATGGTAAATAGATAACTTGGTATGCCAAAGTTACACTGCTGAACATTCTATAAATATTGTATTATTATGTTATTATTTTCAGGTCCTACGTCTCGATCGCAATAATATGAATTCAGTGCCTTCCTCTTCGTTAAATGGACCCCGAGCTATGAAAGTCTTGTCTTTGAGGGAGAATAGAATAGGTAAGTACAATAATGTTAAGAGATTATAGATTGTTTAAATATAATAGTTCTCATTGATTACGTGAAGTACTAATTTTTTAAACTTTTTCGTATAAAAATGTATTAAACTTTTGGTATAAGTTCGAATACGTATTTCGGTTTCTTTCGACTAAGAGACGATATGCGTACTGCCCACCTTAAAGAAATGATGAGCTCAACAAGCAATATTTCAACATAGGAAATAAAGAATATTTCAACATAGGAAACTAATAAAATCCGTACTTCATCTCGTACCCAGACTGTATTTTGAAGAATGAAAATCGGTCGACCTAATTTCTCTTTTTGTTTAATTAATTGTATGTTTATAGGTGTTCTCCGCCAGGGCTCGTTTCTAGCTCAGAAGACCCTGGAAGAAATAGATTTACATGGCAACATGGTATCTACAATAGAAGGAGGCGCTTTCAGTGGTCTTTCTGAAATGCAAACGCTCGACCTTGGTCGCAACAGACTGTCCAAATTCAACAGCGACGTGTTCCAGGGCATCGAAAACCTTGAGAAGTTGGACTTGTCTGAAAACTTTATCACAGATTTTCCAACGGTCGCGATCAAATCCTTCGCCTCACTGCGCCACCTGAATCTGTCGAGTAATATGATTGAGGTAAGAGTCGTTTTCGTCTTTTTTCAGAATCCTATTTGAGTGCTTCAATCGTTCGATCGATGAGCAGTTCCAATTTCCAATATTTGGGACGCTACAACATTTCTTATGTCAATTTCATTTTGTCATCATAGTAATAATGTACAGATGGTGGATACAATAAATAATAAATATTTAAAAAAAAAATATTTGTACACATCACACACCTATCATCTAGCCCAAAGTAAGTAGCCAAAGCACTTGGGTTATAGATACTAGATGACGAACATATTATTAATATCATAATAAATATGTATATAAATGTTGAAAATATACTACATAAACATATATACAACCATGACTCGGGAACAAATATTTGTGTTCATCACAAAATTTGCCCCTACCGGGATTCGAACCCGGGACCTCTTGGCCAATACCCAGTGATCTGAGCATTCGACCAAGGAATGACACAGGAGGATACTACAAAAAAAGAGCTTCCGACCACTGGCTATTAACTAGTACTAAGGTTAAAAATTAGGTACCGATAAAATACCTAATAAACATTACCACAATCACAACGTAACTGGTATTTGCAGTAGAAACAAAAGCTGTTAATTTTTCTTTTATTTATATTTCAGAACATTGATAGCAGTCATCTTAGCACGTTAGTTTCACTACAAGTTTTGGATCTCAGTAGAAACAACTTGGCCAAACTAGCTCCAGGAACATTCGTCGGGCTAACCGAGCTACGCTATTTGGACGTTGGTGTGAATTCACTCCGGACTGTAAGTATAGTTATCACATAATTATATTGGAACTAATACTCATACACATAAAAATAATTTATTTAATTTGCGATTTCAGGTCGAAGATGACGCATTTGACGGCTTGACGAGTCTACAAACATTGCTTCTTCGCGACAACAACATTCTACTCATCCCAGCAACTGCACTATCTCGACTCCCCAACTTAGTCTCAGTTCACCTTGGATTCAACAGAGTGACAGCTTTGTCTAATGACATTCTTAGAGCAGTGTCTGACAGAGTAACATCCCTAGTCCTTTCTCGAAATGTCATCAGAGAGCTGCCAACTGCAGCTTTTGATCACTTCAAAATGCTACATCACTTAGACCTGTCAGGAAACTTGTTGAATTCTATTTCGGCAGAGGTATTCGAAGGATTAGAGTCCTCGCTGCGATTCCTGTCTCTTAGCCAAAATAGAATACTTGGCTTCACGGGCGAACAACTTAAGTTCGTAAGTTTGTGGTTCTTAGATATATCTGGCAACCAACTGTCGGAAATTCCACTGAACACTTTCGAGTTAATTCCTAGTTTAATCCATCTAAATATAAGCCATAATTCGCACATTAGTGTGCTTCCTCAGAATGTATTTAGTCACAATCAAGCACTTCTTAGCGTAGATATAAGTTATGTAGGGTTGAAGGCACTTCCCGTTAATTTATTCATGAAAACGCCTAACTTAGAAGAAATTTACTTGTCAAACAACTTGTTGCAAGAAATATCAGAAAATACATTTAAAAATTTGAAGAATCTTACGTATCTTGATTTGTCATTCAACAATATCGTCAACATTAGAACGCCGGCATTCGTGAATGTCATGTCTATTAAATATTTATCTCTTAAGGGCAATCAATTAAATGCTTTTAAAGGAGAATTTTTTAATACCGGTACAAGTTTGGAAATATTAGATCTAAGTGATAATCAATTGAGCTATTTATTCCCGTCTTCATTCAAAATACATCCTCGTTTAAGAGAAATTATTATGACTAACAACAAATTCAATTTCTTCCCATCTGAACTTATTAGTACTTTACAATATTTACAGTTAGTGGATTTATCTGGTAACTCCTTAAAAAATGTTGATGAATTGGACTTTGCGCGTTTACCTCAACTGAGAACAGTTTTACTGGCACGAAACGAACTTGAATCTATAAGTGAAATGGCTTTCCACAACTCCACCCAAATCCAATATTTAGATCTCTCTGACAACAAGATCGATCGTCTCGGTGATAGATTATTCGAAGGACTAGTAAGATTAGAACTTCTAAACTTAGCTGGTAATTCTCTTTCTGAGCTGCCAGATAATATTTTTGAACGTTCAAGATTACATATGTTAGAAAAAATTGTTTTGAGTAGAAATAATTTTGAGCACGCTCCTTTGAAAGCTTTGCAAAAGCAATATTTCTTTGTTTCTTCAGTAGATTTGTCACATAATAATATAATAGATATCCCTGCCGAAGATAGTGTCATGGTTAATATAAAGAAATTAGACCTTTCATTCAACCCATTGTCAGGAAAAACTATAAACAATGTTCTAACAGAGCCAAAGACAGTACGAGAATTGAATCTAGCCGGAACTGGAATAAAATCTGTAGGACAACTGGAAACTCCATTTTTGTGTAAATTAAATTTATCTTTCAACAATATCACCCATTTATCAGAAAAAACTTTTGGGAGAACGACCCTTTTAGAATCGCTAGATCTGTCTTACAATGATATTACAGATGTATCAAATGCCCTATCAATATCCTGGCCTAAACTTAAGAATTTACAACGATTAAATATTTCAAGTAATCCAATAACAATGATTTTAGATGGAAACTTTGAAGGCTTATCTTCCCTGAGAGTTCTAGATATTAGAAATTTAGAAAAATGTTCAAGAATAGAAAAAAATGCATTCAGAACTTTGCAAAATTTGGTTGAGTTGCGAGCTTACGGGTATCCAAGACTTGGATATTTTGATGTTCAAGGTACTTTACAACATTTATTAGCACTAGAGAAACTAGACGTTGAGGTAAAGGACACCAATATTGGTGCAGATCAGTTACATTCTATCTTGCATCCTCGTCTTGAAGAATTAGGTCTTAGAGGGTCGCGATTAAAAACAGTATCTTCTGGTGTGTTAGCTGGTTTGAAAGCTGCGGCTATTACAGTTCGATTCCGGAATACATCTGTTACAAACCTTCCACCAGCTTTACTTTTCCCTCTACCAAGATCATCTCAAATAACTATCGACGTAGCGGGAAGCCAGTTGAGTACTCTGCAACCACAGCTCCTGGTAGCCTTAGATGACCGTCGGGCTGATTTGTCAATGTTTGGCTTAGATACTAACCCCATTAAATGTGACTGCAATGCTAGAGCACTAAGGAGATGGTTGCCCAATGTAGGAATAGACGATGTACGATGCAGTTCTCCTGACCACTTGTCGGGTTTCCTGTTGGTAGAAATAGGCGATGACGAGTTGTCCTGTGATACAAGGAGACGAACTACTATTACATCTTCATCTAGTCTGGTTACGACAACATTACCTCCACGTCTTGTGCATCGTACGTCAGCTGAACCTGACATTATTTGGTCCGTAGCTCCTTCTCATGAACGAGCTAAGGTTGCTGGAGAGCCAAAAGGTGCGCCAGTTGTAGGAATTGCCTCGTCTACGAACGATGACAATCTAATTATAGGAATTGTTGGTGGAGTCGTAGCATTTATAGCAATTTTGATCATTGTTATATGCGTGGTTCGGTTACGTATGACATCGACGTCATATAGAGGTGGTCCGCTAGCGAGTAGTCCTGCAACAGCAGGTGCCCCCTTATGGGGAGCAGCTTGGCCTGGCTATGCGGCTACTTTACCGCCAGCGTCGATGTCTACCGCCACGCTACCTCACAAAGTTCAGTCAGGACCAGGTTCAGTTAGATACTTAGCGCCACCGCCTCCTGCTCCGTATTTCATTAGTATGCCTCCTCATGACGAGAAAATATATCGGTAGAATAATGTATCAAGACTTTCTATTCGTAAGTTACACTTGTATTATGCCATTTTATGTAAATAATAAAATTCCAGGAATAATTTATCATATCACTAATTAAGTTTTCGTCTTACGAGAAGACACTAAACACGCTCATATTTCATATCGTTGTAGATATTCATAGTTGTAATATTGTTATGAATTTTTAAACATTTTTACTGCTTAGACTATTGATTGGCTGGATTGTTTTTAGATCTAGTCACCAGTGACTTCAGGGTGTAATGTAAACTGATGAATGTGTATATCTTTGTATGTTTAAATGACGAATAATATTGTAAAACACTAATAAATGAGCTGTAAAATATTCAATTCATATTAATTAAATCAAATTTTTAACTTTAGGTTAAATGTAGGATTTTTAAATAATTTAATTATTAAATAAAGTATGTTTTAATAAGACAGTGTTTCATTTATGGCTAAATCCAAACTTTTACATAGTTGTAGTAAAGTCTGTCTGTCTCACAAGTAAAGTCTTTACTTATTTGCTTGAACAATTTATTTCATTACGTTTTATCAATAAAATTTTGAGTTATTCATTCTAAGACACTTGAGTGTTATTTATTGGAGATATTTCACAACTCTAACTCTCTATAGCTTGATGAGCTGTGTCAGTACACACATAAAGTCACATCAGTTTACACAAGTCTGTTAAATTTAATCCATCTGAATTTAAATAATTACCCACTCAGACACTCCTGCTCACATACACTCACTCATTCGCATCTCAAAATTACTTGATTAAACAAAAACAGCTACTGTAGCTAACAACAGAAAATGTCTATTAGCTAATATGAGATGAGACGCGCTGTATGCTAAATGTTAAATTAATTGAGTAATTATAGCAATATTTTAATGATTTTAGTACCGAAATGTAAAACTATTAAGTCACATTTATTTAATAAATTATTGTCTATCATAAAATCTGTTGGAAAGACTTTAAAGAAAGTGAGCTCTAGTAATGGGGACATTAATGAGCTTATTGATGAAGATACATACATACATACATAAATCACGCCTATATCCCAGAAGGGGTTGGCAGAGGTGAACTAGCACCCACGTTTCGCCAAATATGTCAAGTCCTATGTAATAGGTGGCGAGCCTATTGCCATTTATCGGGCACAAAAGTCGCAGTACATTGCTAGCCTAGGTGGTATAAGAGGAACGCTGCTGCCCATTCCTAATCATATTCAGATTTATCCTTAGTCGCCTTGTACGACACCCACAGGATAGATTTGGGGTAGTGACAATTGTTTTCTACTCTGCCGTCACCACGCGGCGTTGATGAAGGCATTGATGAAGATGAGTCAAATAATCATCACCACCCCCCTATTTGGGGATGGCGCAGTATGTCCTGTCTCTCCACTCGGTTCTATTACTCGTTATTTCCTCATAAACACGACAAATGTTGGCAACAAATCTATTGTAATTACCCTTTGGACCAGGCCGTTTAATGGTGGGAAAATTCTCTTCAAAAAGGTCCAATTTGCGGATGTGCCGTATCAAATCGCAACGTTTATAAAAAAAAGGCTTTGTTTGTGGTCGAGAAATTTGCATGAAATCCAAATGCGTGTCACTTTCTCGTGGCAGGGTAAATGGAAATACCAAAAATTGTTCCCGCTGCTGACGGTATCGGTAATTATAACAGAGCAGGGGAAGGAGCCCCAAAACGGGCAGGCTGCCTAAAACGAGTACTATAGCATACTATAGCATAGCATTTTCTATACAGCCAAGACTTTGGGTATAACAGTTTATTTACTTATGATGTGGTAGGTACATAATAATAAAGACCTTAATCTTAAAACTCCTCTGCTTATTCCTTCGGGCCGTACGAGGGCATCGTGGTGACGACAGAGCGAAATCACTCCCACGAGTGACGTACAAGGCTACTAAGGGTAAAAAAAAAACTGATGGGAATGGGAATCATCGCTCCTGTTATACCACCTTGGAAGATCGCAGGATTTACGTGCCCGATAGATGACAATAGGTTTGCCCCCTAATACATGGCAAAAACAGCGAAAACTGGGTGTTTATACACCTCTCTTTACCTTAGGGGATAAGCCGGTGTGATTTATCATGTGTATGTATGTTCATTCTTTCGCCAGACGATGAGAAATATGAAAAGTGAATGTACAGAAATGAATACTGTTAGTTTGTTGAAGCTTCTGTGTTTTGAATGAGAGCGCTGCTGTCCGGTTACGCGCACCAATTGCAAAATTGAATTCTGCGGATCGTCGCAAGGGACGCGTCTTTTCTATCTACTGTGCGAAACTGAATAAATAAATATATCGGCCGGCTGTAAACCTAAGAAATGGGAAGGGGAAGGCCTAGGCGGATCTTTCATAATCAAATTGAAAGCCTTTTGAAAAAGGGCCAGGTCAAGAGTACCCGAAACCGACGGGCATGCATGAAGAGATTGGATGAAGCGAAAGAAGTATGTAAGGATCGTAGCAAGTGGAAGGAAGTGATCTCTGCCTACCCCTGTGGGAGAAGGGCGTGACGTATGTATGTATGTATGTAAAACCTAAGGCAAAACCTTGAGCAGTATGGATTGGTATGTTGTCATCCCAATCATTCCTTCCGTTCATCGGTCTCTCGACAACCTTTCCGTCTCTTTTCTATACATTATTTTATCACTAGCACCTTTCCGGTGTGATGAATGATATTATGATTCAAAAGGGAGTGGATGGCTTGATGATGTCTGAACGACATTAATGGAAGAGGAAACACACTGCGCGGACCCTACATAACTTGGACATGGAAATAGTTCAGGAACAAGATTTTGCAAACACTGCTTAACTTACACAGTCGCAACCACGACGATTGGTGTATTTCAAGAACGTTCCATCCAACAGCTTTTCAAAATACGCCTCCGGAACGATTTGAATGAACGAATGAACGGTATTTATGCGCATCTATTGTACGCGAACACATAGATGAACGTGTTACAATTTTTGCCGAGTGAAACAGAACAGAGCTAACGAGTTTTCGGTTCGACACAGCGGCAGCTACATTTGCGATGGAATATTTTTGTTTGTCAGCTCTTTTGACGCCTTTGGAATTGCTCAATTATTGTTTATCAGTAAATTAGAGGAAGGTGGCCCAAAATGGGCATGTTGCCTAAAGCGGGCAACACATGAACGTCTGGTTCTGCAACCTCCTTTTATGCTCTTAGGGCTGCTGTCAAGACAAGATTGAAAATGAAAATATATGGTTAATTTATATATGGTATTCAGGTAAGGTCTCATTACATTCAATTATGAATCTTCAAAGAAATAACGTTAAACATTGGAAAGCTACACCATCCGTTGGTAAACAACTACGAGGCCTTGTTTTGAGAAAAACGGACAAGAATTTCAGCAAGTTTTGTTTCTCCCTTTACACGAAGTTATGAGTTAATGATTATTTGCAGTCTTGCCGGGTTCTCTAGTATTTATATTGTACAACTTTTGTGTGTTAGCGTAGACCTTCATTGGTATATAAATATGTTCATTTTGATAGCAGCTACTAAATGTAATGTGTTATCCAGCCAACCACTTTATTCCCTTTCACGTTAAACCTTTCTAAGCGGTCGATATAAAAAGCACTTTAAGGCAACCAGAATTATGCCAATTTCTCAATGAAGAGTTAATTTCCGGAACCCTCGTTATGCCCGCACAATTCGCAATGTATCTTTCTTGTCCGAGCTTCAAAAGGAATAAGCACCAATTGCTGACTCGCGGGACTTAAGCCGCGACCGAGTCTATTTCCCTGATTCTCTCATACGCAATGGAGTGCAATGAAGCGGGGTATTGGTGAGGGATGGGCCCATAAAACTGCCCTCGTAATAAATTGGGCCCTTGATGACTACTTCCATTTTACGAGGCGTCGTCTAGTTCGTTCTATTGTCTACGGAAAAGGACCTCGATGTAGGTGCTAATTTAACGTTCGATCGCTCTACATCACCTGGGAAAGTTCTAAAATCGTTGATTACTTTTGTCTTTGCTACAAGGTTATGGGTATAAGGGTTGCTTTTTAATTCACAAGGACAAGCTTTAAAAAAGATGTTAATATTATATTTTTGAAAACTTGTCCTGATCATCAAATAAAATAATTTCCGAGTGGGAAAACTGTTATTCAAATAGAAACCAGTTTTAAATTTTAGTGCTTATTGATATTCTAATAACTAATTTATTTTAGTCCCACAAAATAAACAACTGTTTAACTTGCCCTTTTGCAGAATTATTCGATTAAAACAGTAAAGTATTACTATGGTCACTATTTTATGAGCCTAGTACCTGATATAAAGTTATATGATTTCATCTTACTTTAAAATCTCACCGCTACCAGCGGCGACATGAGTTTTCAATTTTAAAATCAGCTGCACGGTGCAGATTCCGGATTATCCTTTTAGGTACGCTGTATGCCTTCATTTTGTACAAAGTCAATTTCAGTACATTTCCGTTGCCATCCAACGGGTTCAATGTTTTTCTCAAAGAACTCTATATTAAACCAGAAA
The DNA here is from genome assembly GCA_963931975.1 of Cataclysta lemnata. Lineage (NCBI taxonomy): Eukaryota > Metazoa > Arthropoda > Insecta > Lepidoptera > Crambidae > Cataclysta > Cataclysta lemnata. The sequence continues at coordinate 3,632,217 of OZ008339.1, forward strand.
ACAATTCGTAGTATTTGACGCTACGATAATGTATATTTAGAAAAAACTTCCTAAACATCTAAATTAACATTTAAGCTTGATTTCTTACACTTGTAGAATTACACTTTGTGAAAATCAACCAACCTACTCGGCTGAAGATCAAATGAGTAAAATTGTTAAAGCCCTGAAAGATCGATAGACATCCAATTTAAAATTAAGACGCCTTACTAAAGAGGCTTTGAAATCAGAAATTAAGGCGCTTGCTTAGAAGACTCTCGCTCTCCTTATTGTTTTAGGCTGAATTTTATTAATCAAATAGAACGTACAATTACTTAGCTTAATGGATGTAATTCTATAAATTTTTCATCCATTTAGATGGGTCCGGCTAAATGACCTAGCAACAGTTGGAGTGATGCCGCGGGGGTGAGCTGGCTTGGGTAATTAAATGGAACCCCTTGAAACATTCCGCGCTCATTGCGGAGCCTTATTATTTTTATTTGAATTATTCTGCCTTGGACTTACAGCTACTGAAAAAAAACTGTTTCTATTACATTTTATTCTGCCTTTACTTTTACGTGGGTATATCGTCTTTCATATAAAATTAAATGGTTCTTTAAGCAACTTGGAGGAAGACGGCCTATTGCAGAGGGACAATGCTTTTATATTCGATATGAAAATTAGGGCAAGGAAACGCAAAGTGACACAATGTATAAACCGGTTAAGCTAGTGTTTATGTTCACCGTATTTTCTATATGCAACTCAGGGGAAGGGGGCCTAAAGCGGGCATAATGCCTGAGGCAGACTAAGTTCAAGGTATAATTTCTTTAATTAATACATTTATGAATACATTTGAAACTATTGTATGCCGCTGAATTTATTTGTTGCATACCTACTTACTTTTTCTTGAGATTTATTTGATGCTTTTTCGATTTTGTCTCATTTGTATTTATCGTGCGTCCTGTCAAAGTCTGTCGTTGAGCTCCGAGATATTTAGTACGACAAGATGTTTAGTAAGTTTTTGAACGATACCCAGACGAGTCGGATTCTGCGGTTGACCTCTTTCTCAAAGTTGGACTACCTAACTGTACAACTTTCTCAAGGTAAACGTTCCCGTCCATTCCCACCGGTGTGTCTCTGGGAAGTAATTTGAATTCTGATGACCCATGTTGAATTATACGCCCACTAAGTTATACGACAAAAAATTTGCCACTATAGAATCATTTGCTGTCTCTTGGGCACAATTTTTGTTTCTAGATTCAACTTGACAAAAATAGCGTGCCCACATATTTTTGGTCACCCATCCCACAACCGGCCTCAGCGATAATTGCTTAGTTAACGCAATCGCAAGCCGATCGCGCTAATGCTCCACTTATCTTCTTTATGAACCGGTTATCCGGAAATGAATCAATGAACTTTTTAGATGAACCAAACACGAGCGAATTCTGAATAGCCAGCGGGTTGAGTCGACTGCCAGCGGTGTTTGCAGAACTATCAGTGGCCTGTGTAATTTGCCTACTATTCATAGATAAGAGCACTCGCTAGACTTCCCCTATTTGATAGACGTATTTACCTTCCTGGAACCGATCCGAGCCGATTTAATTTGGTTTGGTCGTACTTAACTATATGTTTCGGTTGATTGTATCTTCGTTTCTCTGTCACCAATTCTGTGGCACTTTAAATAAATTGATGATTAAAAATTATTGCTAATTGAATGCAGTGCAGGATTAATTTTCATCGGAAATCATTATGGGTATCGTTTATGAGTATACGAGCTCGTTAATCTCCACTTTGAGAGATCAAAGTCAAAATTTTCAATAGAAGGTTCATACGGTGCTTCATATCTCACTGCCTATGGAGTCTATGGAATGCCCGCTGAAAAGTCCAGAATTATTTCCAGTTGAGACCTTGTTTTGGAAAATGAAAAAATAAAAACTATATGTTTCGACCACGTTTTAAGCTCCATTACCGGTACCTAAACGTTTTCTTCTATCAGAGGTTGACGAACGTCATTTTTCACCGGCAAATCACCAACGGGCCGGATACAAAAGGGTTACCCAATAAGTTTATGTTAATAGCAATCGAAAATTTTGATGAGTTCATCCCAACGGCCGTACTGGGAACAAATTCAGCTACCATTTTTACAAGCTATATTTAAAATGAAATTGACTGTTAATGTTGGTTTTATTCAACGCGTGACATAATGAAATTCATGTAAGGGAAGGTAGACCTAATGCCTAAAAAGGGTTCCTATTCTCGTGAATAGGACTAAGCCTTCTTCCTGACACCTTAAGAAATTAGACAACAAGGCAACCAAGTTTTTTTTAAAATGATGTAATACGTATGTATTGTCCGTTTTAGGCAGTATACCCGCTCTAGACCAACTTCCCCTACGTTATTTTACTTTTTTGTGCTTATTGGCACCATTTTCTGCTATCGCTCTGGTCTGTGGTAGCAGTTGATGCGGTTTTTCTGCAGACGAGAGACCACTTACAACGTTTCTGAAAGACTGACTAACAGCGCCATCTACATTCTATTTTATATAGACTTATAAAATAAAATGTAGATGGCGCTGATATAGACTTAAGTTAAGGTGGTTTTAGACGTAGATTCCAAAATTGCATTAGCTCGATTTTTGATTGTCTCATGTAACCATTTATATTGTGCGTGATATGAAACGGATTTTAAACACCAAGTTTTGCTAACAGGTGCCACTTAGCTTGACAGTTCTTACAAACAGTCCCATTAGCTTTGGCGCCATCTTACGTAAAAAGCGGCTTCACTGTTGAGCCGAATATGGGGAATCGATAACAGTGAGGGGTGATAGTCGATAGCGCGGACTGTCCCTTTGTTAGTTTGTAGAATATAAGTAGTAACACACCTGTATAGTATAAGTCTTCTTTTCCCTGCCCTGTTCCCAGTCTATCTGGAGTCGGCGCAGTATGTTTCCTCTTTCATTCATCTCAGTCTGGCGTCATCAAGCCATCCACTCACTTTTGATTCATGTCATCCATCACAGCGGTAAGGAGCTAGAATGCATAGAAAAGAGACGGAACTATATATTATAAGTCTTCTAACAAATTAACGAGGTGTCTGCTAATTACGTTTTTGTTTCCTAGCAGTTTAAGCCATAGCTAGCTCTCCACGCTGCAAGGAACCGTCGCTGATTTGCAACAAGAGACTATTCTTTTCAAATTAAACAAGTTAAAATTGGCTCGCCGCTTGGAACAAGCCGAAGTTCAGGGCGACTACAAAAGAGCAACGCGATCTTGTTAAACAAGAACTCTTAAGCGAGAATCGGCGAAAAAGTTAAAATTAAAACTCATTCTTCCTGGTAATAATGCCGCCGGCTGGCCCGATACAACTAGGAACTGAGCATTGCTCTAAGAAATATTACTGCGAGCAACTATTTTCCTCTAAGTTTGCCGCTAACTCGGTTCCACTCAAACCGGAAAGAATCTTCTGACGACTGTATTAAAACTATAAAGCTGTGTTTTTGCATTATGGAAAAAGTAAAAAGCGATGAGTTTTCTAGAGCGGTTCTCTAATAATATCAAGCAATCTGTGATTTACGTATCCGATAGATGGCAATAGGCTCGCCCAGTATTACTTAATTGGTGAAAATTGGGTGTCAATCACTTCTGCCTGCCCCTTTAAATTCTGTAAGCTAGTGGTAAGTAGCGCGGGTATTTTTCTTGCTGTCATTGCGGAAAGTTGTGTACAATTCGTATTAATTACTATGTCAATGTTCATTCACTTCATTCATTCATTCAGGACATTCGGAAAAAGGCTTAAAATCCTTTCGGAAAGTAAAACAAGAAAAGACTTTCTTCATAAAGCTGGATTTTAAACACTGAGAAGACAATGCAATAATTAAACATTTGTAAAAACTGCTCCCTTTACCGGGACGGGGGTCCAGAGCGAAATTACGATCACTAACAGGGCCCCGAAAAAATTTATGAAATTAATTTAAAATATTGTTTTCTCAAGTTCGCCTTGATAGGATATTATTTTCGCTCGGTCTTTGCGAATTTAATCATTTTCCTTGGGGTGTTTCTTGCGTCGTTTGCCCCAGAGAAAGTGATTCAACAATATTCTATCCGAACCAATTTGCACTAAACGGTTGAAAAGCAGCTATTCGCGAGGCAGCCATTATTCGAAATGTACGTAGAAGGAACACTTTACCGAATCATCCTGACTTTAAAGAATATGTATTGGGATTTTATATACATAACGTATATATCAATAGCCTTCACGTGAATGAGGAGATGACGAGTGACAGAAGAGAATGGAAAAAGAGAACAACTGCGCCGACCCCCAATTGGATAGGATAAGGGCAGGGCGATGATGATGATGATGATGAACGTATATCATGATAGTACTTATGTCCTGTAATCGACTTACAATATCAAAAGGTACAAAAGATACAATATGCGTATTTTAGTTGAAAACAATTATAAGGGAAATGTAATTATGTGAGGAAAATGTTCTTCAGTCCTTCGTATTAGAGGATCCATCATTAACTTTTAGATAGAGTAAAGTGATCTGTTCTGCTAGCTTTAAAAAAACTCAAAACAGAAAACTGTGCCACAGAAATTCCGCAAAGCAAACATTCTACTCAACGCTATAATATTATGATGAAGTGATAAACGACCAGCACTCCAAGTTAATTTCAAGATACCCTCCACTGGAACAAAAAGTTTTAACACAGATGTACAACCTTTTATGAAGATATTAAAATTTATGAAGTTTAAAAGGTCCCGTAAAAATTACTCGGAGTGGTCGTAACAACTTGAGGCCCAGATGCGGAGGGTCCGGTGAGGTCCGATTTATAGGACAAGTTCAGCTACGTGGAAACCTTCGTGGAAATATGGTGCTGGAAATAATTAATATTCGGACTTTTACTTAACTACTCACGTGGTGGGTCTAGTGTATGAGTCTTGTCTCGAGCGCTTACATGATGTAAGTTACATCACTAGAGGGCGCGTCAGTCAGCAACAGCTGGATACAACAGGCGTGTTGTTGTTGTAGGCGTTGGCGAGCCGAGAAATAATACAATGTAATCTGAACATTAAAGTGGGTGGACATTAATATATCACTAGAAGAGACGTTAGTGCCGGGACGCTCGTCTTCTTCTCGTAGTTTATCTGAGGTCTTCGCAGTATGTTTCCACTTCCATTGAGGGCATGTAAATAAAACTACGATGCGACGTCGCATTTGGCCGTGTGGTGACGGCAGAGTAGAAAACAATTGTCACCACCCCAAATCTCTCCCGTGGGTGTCGTACAAGGCGACTAAGGATAAATCAGTGATGAGGAATGGGCAGCAGCGTTCCTCTTATACCACCTAGCAATGTACTGCGACACTTTTATGCCCGATATATGGCAATAGGCTCGCCACCTATTACATGGGACCTAACATGATTGGCGAAATGTGGGTGCTAGTTCACCTCTGCCTACCCCTTCGGGGATATAGGCGTGATTTATGTTTGTATGTATGTATGTATGTACGACGCATCGCATGAACATCGCGCACTCCTTCAATTTGTTATTCTTTGTTTCGCTGCCTTGCCGCACCAAATCGCATCGCAGCAATTTATGTCGTAGTTTTCTGAGTTGCGAATTTGCATCACGCCGATTCGCAGTTTTGTGTAAGACCGTTATATCGGTCGGACGTCATCAACCCATCCACTCCCTTTTGGTTCATAGTATCCATCACACCGCAAAAATGCTAGTGATGTATGAATGTACAAAAGAGACGGGAAGAAGCATGCCCAAAGACCGATGCACAAAGAGAGTGATTGGGTTGGCAACATCCGATGTAAGCCATGGAATGCTAAGAGTTTTCATCTCATTGCTCATACCAGAAAACATGGAAATCTGGAATCAGCCTATCAGGTTACTAAAAACGTAATCTTACTTACAACGTGAAGTGTAAAGGTTAGAATTATTTCGGCAAGTTAATTTTTCTAAAATTAATATAATATTAAAATTAAAATCAAATAGTTCGATACTGATATTTATTTCAGTATAGTATAGTTATATTAAGAGTGATAGGAGATTATATGAGGAGGTCGCTAGCGCAGTGGCATAGCGCGCTTGGCCAACGATTGCGTAAACTAAGCAATTTCGCTAAGGCCGGTCATTGGATGGGTGACCAAAAATTTATTATTAACTCCTCCGTCCTCCGTACTTCGGAAGGCACGTTAAGCCGTTGGTCCCAGCTGCATCTGCAGTCGTTAGTACCCACCAATCCGCACTGGGCCAGCGTGGTGAGTTATGGCCCATTCTTCCATCCATAGGGAAGGCCCGTGCCCCAGCAGTGGGGACATTAAAGGGCTGGTGATGATGATGATGATAGTTATATATAATTTATGCGCTATACGGTGGCAGTAGTGTACAGCTGCTATGTAGTTGTCTATTACCTTGCCGGTAGTCAGTTATCGTACTGTCTTCAAGGAGTTATAGTTACTCATGCATTTATAGCTTCATGAAGAATAATCAAGCACGCTGACAGTAATAAAATATTTACCTCACAGTAACATTTTCCCAAGAACAACTCGGGAGTCATAATTACAATTTCACCGGAGCATAAAGTGTTACAGTCATTTGTTTCCAATAAGTTTTCGCTGATTGAATTATACAGGAGCCTACAAAAGGGCGCTGCTTACCGTTCGTTGGCGCAGGGGGAAAATCATTCGGCACAATATTTTGTGCAATCAAATCTCGTTTCGTGCACGTAAATAAAACAACGGGCGAGTGAAATTTTATTGTGGCGTAAAATTTTGCGTCTACGCCAATACTGCCAACCGAAATTTTATTACATTTTATTGTATTATGTCAGAGTGTTACACTGGGTGGGAACTTTTGGCATCTTTGTGTGCTGAATGTGCGGGAGTGGCCGGGCTAATGTCGCGTATCAAATAAAATGTATGTAGGCGTCAAATGTTTTTTTTTCTCGATATTATAAGGTGTGTAGTATTTGGATTTTCAATGGTGTTGTTGTTGTAGGGTACACGATATTAAGAAAGAAATATTACATTGCGTTCAAATCTTGGCAATTTTTGATTTCGCTTGTCGTAAACAAAGAAAATAAATACTACACTTTCTTTTTCTGGCTTTATTTTCTTTATAATGTTTTTGTAACATCTTTAAAATAAATAAAAAAAAAGGTCAATCTAAGGGTTTTAGCGCTCCAGCAATGTTGTATGAAAGGGCATTTGTGTTGGTTGGCGCTGCTGCCAACTGCTGAGGCGCGTCGCACCACGGCCTCGGCCGCGCTCTGCAAAAGCGTGCTGCCTGGCCGCGACAGCGTCGTTCATATTCATTCAATTCAATGTACAGCAACGGCACTTCAGACTACCCAAAACTGTCAAATTTCTTCAATCGATTGTCAACCTTACTAATAATAACCTTGGTAATAATAGAGCACAAAATTGATTGAGAAATTTTGCCCTTTTGTGGTAGTCTGACGTGCTGTTGACTGTATAATAAAAAAGTATGTTTGAAATAAAACCACTTTTACGGATGTCTCGCGTATATTTTAGGTGTTTGGAATAATTTTTTTATTATTTAACCCGGACGGTGTGCCGATCACTTTACAGGATGCGTGTCTTCTTTAAAAATATACACGAGTCTTATCCGTAAAAGTTGTTTTATTTCAAATGTGTAGTGCTCGTGTAAATATAAAAAAAAATTTTGAAAAGTATGTTTTATTCCTATATCTCGGGTACGTCCTACCTACGTCTCGGGTGTCCTACGGAGTATCGAATGTCGTTGTTCCGACAAACGCTGTTGCGAATTTTGTTTCCGCTGCCTCATAGCCAATGCCTTGAAACTCATACTCGACCTACAATTGCCTATTTCGCGACCTTTGCAATAATGTACATTATCGATAAATTTTACAAGCTACGCAGACTTGCATATTTGTCACACCACGTACCACGTCTAAGTGCGGCAGCCCTACAAGCCGTTAATTAAAATCTTAAAAAAATAGCATACTACCGCACTCAGAGACGTCAATTAACTTTAATGATTATTTAATGTCAAAAATTTTGACCCGGCAAGAATAGCGACTAGTTTTGAATTGTCATTTTTTGACGTTAAGTACTCATTAACGTTATTTGACGTCTCTGAGTGCGGCAGTTAGTGCCACTGACTCAACCCGGCGCAGTTTGCTACTATCTGCCGCACTCAGAGATGTCGATTAACTTTAATGAGTATTTAATGTCAAAAATTTTCATTTAAATCTAGACCATAGACCCGGCAAGAATAGCGACTAGTTTTTAATTGTCATTTTTTGACGTTAAGTACTCATCAACGTTATTTAACGTCTCTGAGTGCGGCAGTAAGAGTGTTAGGAAAGGGATAATAAAAAATCCGTTACACTCTCCGTAGCGTGGCGGAATATTCGCGAATTGCCTGCGGAGGCATTCGCGATTTCAAATTGTAGGCATTATGCTCGCGAGACGTAGCTATCTCGGTTATTACATTCCTTTTAAGGGTGGCTGTACGTGCTACGACATTTTTAAGATAATATGTGGGAGTGTCGTAGGCGCAGACTGTAATGAAGAAGGTTCTCATCATCATCATATCAATCCTTTCTTTCCTATTCAAATTACTAAGACAGGGCAGCGTTAAGTAATGGGCTGCAGCGTTGCTCTTATATCACCTAGCAATATACAGCGACTTACGTGCCCGTTAAATAGCAATAGACTCGCCTCCTATCAAAGGTGTTTTGCGGTTTTAATTAAATAATATCCGCTTCTCCGTGCCCTGTGCCCAGTCTATCTGGGGTTTTATGTTTTCTCTTCCATTCATATCGGAGAGTCGTCATCAAGCTACCCACTCCCTTTTGATTCCAGTCATCCATCACACCGTAAAGGTTCTAGTGGTGAATGAATGAATAGAAAAGAGACGGAAAGGATTATGTCGAGAGACCGATGAAAGGATAGAGTGATTGGGACGACAACATTCTAATCTATGCAATGCTGCTCAAGGTTTTGGCTTAGGTTTTCCAGGCGACCGCATGCCTGACACCAACCCTCTGTAAAATAATATTTCTTACATAAATTATTTTCTGTACGAAAACGAAAGACTAACCAAGAGAATTATTGGTATACGGCGAGCCTAAACTCACTCCAATGTACTGAGCATGATACACCAACATATTGCAATATTTGTGAATCTGCCGGTAGAAGCATTATGATCGGTCCGAAATAGTCTTCGAATAAACAACGCTTCGATGAAACTCGTCTATTGCAATTGTTTGTGCTCTCTTAATGGTTTCGTTCTAGACACTCGAAGTGAAATTAAACCCTCTCAAAGGAGGAAATTTAATCTAGCGTTGATGATGTGGTTTTGCCTGATTGCGACTTTATACAGACAGGTATACAATTTGTTTTATTTATAATTGACAACATTTCATTTTTCAACATACCTTTATTATGATGTTATATGAAATTAAACCGAAAATGAAGACACTCATATTTTTTATTTCTTCTGAATTCCGTCGTTTTCATACAAAAAATCATGATTGAAATACCGGTCATTCTAAACAGACGTAAGTGCCAAATGACGTCACTGTCGTGGACGAATGGCGAAATCACTCTTGACTCGAAAAATAAAAAGATCACGTGTCATAATTGACGAACTGGCGTTTCCGGTGACAATTAATAACATTAGATTTGATTTATCACTGACGTCTGTCATCATGTCTATGATAACTTTTTTTTAATTCTCCCTATATTTTAGGGAAGGCAAAGGGTCTAGCCCATACAGCCAAGTCTTTAGTGTATATTTTATCTGTAGTCTTATGAAATAATGAGTGGGTGAAATATTGAATGAAATGAATTTTACGTTAAAATATGGGTGTCACACATTTTAACGCATCAAGGAAGTGCTTGGCGTGAATTTGATGGTAACAGAGTTCATGACGGTGTCTGATGAGGTAGACAAAACCACTTTTTATAGTAGTCTTCACCACAACATCAAACACGTCAAAAAACTTATTTTCAATGATTCTGCATAATTGCACATCAACACGGATGCTTGTGCATCAAAATAACACCACTTTCACTGCACAAAATCCACTTTGAAGCAATTTTTGAATTATCGAAAATAAATCCGACTGACACCATGAAACGCGCCAAACACTCCCAAAGGTGACCGGAAACAAATTCTGATAACTTTTTTATTCCTCCATCTAGGGAGGCAAACGTTTTAATTCATACATGATGACCGTGACGTCATCGCATGATTTTTATATTTTATTTTTTTTCTCTGTAATTAAGTAATAAAAAAATGTAATAAAAATATTTTCGAAGTCAGGATCGAGATTGCCTGGTGGCGACCATAGAGGTACGGCAACGGAACGAAACTAGCCAGTAAGCCTGCTAAAAACATTCTCAGATTACCAAAATAATTTACTTCTCAACTCCATTTGTGGCATGAGGTTTGACGCATGCTGTATAAGAGGCATTATTTTTTATTGCTTTATTATACAGGCTGTTCTGGATTTTGGTTCGCTGTGAATTTATGGGCTGTAACGACGCTTGCAAAGTTTGTGGGTTGATAGTAAAAAATATGACTTTGTCAAAGCAGAGACATAATACTTGCAAGAACTCGGGTATAATCTGAGTATTAAAATGTCTATCAGACAGGAAATGTAAAGTCGCTTAGATGACGTTAAAATTTGTCGTGTTACCCAGCTCTATTTATTTACCGTCTTGTTTGTTTTTTTCTCCCATCTTAACTGTCACGTATCATAACTGGCTCATCATCCATTCAATTACTATATGGTTATAATAAATGTATGTATGAAGCCATCCATTCCCTTTTGGTGAATTAAAGTACACAAAAGTAGGAAATTACCATGTCAAGATGTAGATGAACGGAGATAGTGATTGGTAATGTGCACCTTTCGATTCGCCTGGCAGGTACCTCTGCTCGACTAAAGTCGCCTGTCTATTTTTTATATAATTTACAATAAATAAACTAATTCATATTAAATTTTTCACCTTACAGGAACAAGTTTATTTTTTTTTTACACTTTCAAAAGAAAAAAATGATGATGACGTGCAGGGCTGACGCCTGCCAGGTCATGGTTTTAGACCTGAGGGTGCTATAAATCATCATTCTACAAATTTCTAGCCTTACAAGACGACCGTTACTCGGAGGGTTCAGCAGCTCTCTGTCTTATTGGTATTGGCTTAGGATTTAAAGCCGGCTGCTTACCTGACACCTAACTCTTTGGGTATGCTTTTATTGGTTGCTCGCCGTCCACCAAGGGTGCGATCCCAAGGTGCTTATTGGTCACCAACGGGGCATCTCCCTTATCCTCCCATATTATCGCTCCCAAGTTAGCATGAAAAGAGGATAACATGCAGTAAATAGCAAAAATAAAAATAATATAGTTGTTATGATAAGAGAAGTGTACCTATCATTGAAATAAATTCGTAGAAAACAAACACTTAAAAAAGACAAGGTGTTGTGATTCTTTGTAAACTAAATGCGTTTGTAGGCATGACATAAGTGATCACTATCAACCTTTATAGGTATTATCTTTATAGGTTTGTTATTAGAAACACTCGATTATAATATTCAAATTTAACATAAATCTTAACTTAACACATAAGCTTAGTTTATATATTACTTGGAATTTCAAAATAGAACAATAATTATGTTCAATATCAATAAAACCACAACATTGCCGTCGACCTATTTCTTGATTGTGAGAGATCTTTTTTATACTCTTTTAACAGACACCGCGTTATTCGCTCGTAATAATAAATGTAGGGTAAAGTTAATTTAAAGCAAATATTTTTTCAGGCTCTTGTTGACGTACCTTAAGGCGACGTTTTTATGTACGAGATAAAAATAATATTAGGTACGTATTCCACCCCCTCAACCGGGCTTATAATATAAAAAAAGGTGTTAGGAACCGATTGAAGAGATTGGATTCGATATTTTTGTTACATAATGTTTATACCTGTACCTACCAGGATTCAAGTCCGTGACCTCTTGGGGAGTAGCTATCGATCTGACCGACCATTCGACCAAGCCGGCCGTCTGCAATCTGTGTGTGGTATATTACACGTTTCCAAAATAAAACATAATTATGACACACATGTGTTCAATATTACACCCTAGTGGTATAATAATAAACACGCACGCCATAAAGCCGAGTATATTAATCGGTGGTATTTCTTCCATTTTCATAAAGCTTCGGGTGTAAGTGTCGCCACTAGAACCCAGCGTGGCAATTTGGATGGTTGCCAGCGGTTATATTACATTGGCCAGGAACTAAGCTTTCATTTCGGCTTATTAAGTTTTAATAAGCACTTCTTCGTTTTATGGATCATTTGGCCCGTAAATAAGAGGATCTGAAGTGTGAGTTATGGTGATTCGGCGCGAAGAAAGGTTTTTTGGCAATTATAACATTTTTGTTACACAGCGTTTGTGGTATTTAAATTTTTCGCTTTAACTATATAAAGGGAAAGCTGCTCCTCGTTTCTCATCGTAACATAACCTTTCTAACCCTAGTCGCATTGTATGATACATTTTAATATCAACGAAAGATGAAATTAAGAAATGCAACAATGGGTGATCGACATAGACGACAGTAAGAGTGAAACAACCGGAATTTTTGCCATGAACAAAAACAAACATAAACCGCCCTTGGACGGATGATGAGCAAATTGTGAAATGCAACAAAGGGTGATCGTCTTAGACAGTGCGAGTGAAACAAATTTGAATTCGATTAAAAGTTATCCCTTCGGCGGACCGTCCCCCGGTTTTTAATAAAGGCCATTCGAAAATGATAAATGGCCGACTGACAGCCAAGCCTCAACCGTCTCTGCGTTTGAAATTTTAATTGTCTCGTAACTGAAAACGTCAATTTGTGCGCCAATCTGAGACAGTTTGTTGATATAATCTGCCCTCACCGCCCTTCCCCCCTCTAGTCCCCATTAATATTTCGTTTCATTGGGCAAGTTTTCGATTCAAGTAAAATTATCATCCGCCCGAAATTGTATTTACATTTGTGATATTGGCTTTGTCGGTCTGTGTAGCGTACTAATCTATTAATACCTACTAGTGGCCAGTCCCAAAATGTATTTTTAGTATTTCTGGTTCTACGTCGGAGAAGGCTGTCATTGGGGCTCATGAGACTCTCATCCCTTATTATAAATTTTATTATAAAACATGGGCTAAAGTTAGTCATAGTTTAAAACTGATCACTTTTATTTACTGAATAAAAGACTGCTTGTTGCAACTGTAAATGACCTCTTTAGAAACATGGTCCATCGTAGTCGGATAATTAGTGTTCGGTTATAGGCACTTAAGACGATGTACCCAAAACTGTCAAGTTTCTCTCATAACTGTCCGAGTGTCAACCATAACTTGTTTGTAGCACAATATCGATTGTCACCTGATATGATGTAGACGTATTTTTTATTACTTAATAGGTACACAACTTTTTATGATACGTTAAACATGGGATTTTGGTCAACCATTCTATAGCTGGCCTTAGCCAAAATATGTAAGAAAATAGTTCAACGAGTTTTTAAAACGTGTATGTTTGTATTTATTAATTAAGCGATTTTATACAACATATGGTGCCGCCGTATGGTGACGGCAGGGTAGAATACAATTGTCACCACCCCAAATCTCTCCCGTAGGTGTCGTACAAGGCGACTAAGGATAAATCAGTGATCAGGAATGGGCAGCAGCGTTCCTCTTATACCACCTAGGCTAGCAATGTACTGCGACATTTGTGCCCGATAAATGGCAATAGGCTCGCCACCTATTACATGGGACCTAACATAATTAGCGAAACGTGGGTGCTAGTTCACCTCTGCCTACCCCTTCGGGGATATAGGCGTGATGTGTGTATGTATGTATGTATACAACATAAAAAAACAAACCAAAAAGAATATACTACACCCATACCGAAAAAAGACACTCAATCATCGGCTCATGTAATTCTAATTGAGTCAAAGCGATCAGAAATCAGTGTTGATTATTTAAGTTAGCTAACGAGAACTTTATGCGGGCATACTGATTGGCGGAATCGAATGTCAACAATGTTGAAAGTACGAGGAAATTTTATCTCATTACGGCTACTTTGCATTTTTACCTTCAATGACGAGGTAAAAGCGCCTCGTTACCGAAGGTTTAATTGTTATTCGTGTGCACCTGCTGAATTTTTTACTTTTGTAATACAATATCATTAAGAATAACTTTGTCAAACTTTTAGATAGGTATGTTTAAACCGTCAGATAGGTATCTACTTAAAAACTAAATACATGTCCTAGGATACGCCAAAGTAATGCCTTTTTTAATTTATTTATTTGGGACCTCAACTACCTTGAACAGTGAACAAATTTCATAAGCCTTCTGATGTATATTCCAAAGTTAATATCACAAATTTATTCTTTCTTATACTATTAGAATTTCTTCTACAATAAATAAGACAGGTACTGCTATTGCAACCAAAAGAATTTTGTCCAGCTCCACTTCCGAATAATTTAGAATCATGTTTCAACGTTGCCAAAGCACAAAATGCGAATCCAGCTAACCGCACACATGCAAAACCACGCCGGACAATCATCAGGTCGCAATTATTCGACGTATTTGCATACAGCCGTAACTTGTAAACAACGCGGACGTAGCCAAGCCCCGTATTATGTAAGCCGATATCTCATTTATTTATTTATGTAGTACTGCCACATGGTACATATTAAACTACGTTATAATACTTCGGGCCTGTTTCACAATCGACAAGAAAGTTCTGTGTAGCTTACTTGGTAGTTCAATTGACATATATTTCATATTACAACTGTCAAATGATCTGCGAAGTAAGCTACTTAGAACTTACTTGTAGAGTGTGAAACAGGCCCTGAATCTATTACAATAACATTTCTGATACGTATATAGCACTAACATTAAAATTATGTAACAACATTAATACTATAAAAACTATCAATTAAAACTAAATACTAAACAGAACACAGTAACTCATGTGACTTATCCTCAAGTACCCATCAGCCCAATGTTTGGCCTGATAAGTACTCAGAGACCAAAGACTTAAATTTTCTAAAATTCTTGAAATCTATATCTAAATCAGCGTAACTTAAACAATTGTACTCAGCAGAAATACGTGCCAAAGGAGACTGAAGACCAAGATTAGTTCGGACAAACGGTGTAGCAAATAATTTCGAAATGCAGTGCCGGGTATTTGCGAGGAACTGACAGAGACATTCGCGACATCGGATCACAAGAATCCAGGCTCATTGAGAATAATAGGAAAGTGTGAGAGTGACGGATATACCAAAACAACAGAAATCGACTTACACAATACGCGGTCTGCGGGGTTATTATGTAAGCCTCTTTCAATCGCTTTCGTCTACTTGTCCCTCTCAGTCATTGATAATAATCGCCAAGTGTGAGAGTGACAGAAAGACCAAAGCAACAGAAATTGGCTTATATAGTCGGGGCACAACACAGTCGTCCAGGCCGAATTAACAATTGTTGCGGTACAAAACCAATTTCATAGTTCTGCGGACTGAAATCGGGGATCCGAATCTGTAATGGAGATACATTGCGAACAGCGATTAACAGATGCAAGTGGATTGATCGCTTTTAATCCGCACAGGATGACATGGTACGCCTTTGTTCTGAAACTAGAGTAATTAATCGTGCGAAATATTTTTAAAGGATTGTTACCTACCGCTTAAGGAGTCTCTTGCTGTCTTCGAAAAGCGGCATGTGCTCAAATAATAAAAGTGGCGTTTAATTCCTCAATTATCACGAAACGGTTCTGAGTTGTTAGATTGACAGGTAGGGAGATATACCAATAACCCTGGGGGCCCGCAGGGTGGAGGGAATACCATAAACAACACCGTACCTAAAGAAGGTTTGTGTTTTGCAAGCGGCCAGGTGTAAAACATTGGCATAGCCTTGAGAGGTATTGATTACTATGTTATCGTCCTTATCCCTGCCTCCGTTCATCGGTCTCTCGACATATCCTTACCGTCACTTTTCTATATTCATTCATCAGTGGCACATCAATGAATGATGTGAATTAAAAGGGCACTCTCTTTTAGGCTGGAGTTTACCAAAACGTAAAGCAAGCGATCAAAAGATAACCGTCAGTTTCTGACAGCACTTCCATGCGATAAAATGTCGAAAACCGGCGGTTATATAATAACTCCAGCCTATGTGCTAGTGGATGGCTAGATGCTATCTGTTGACCTATTTGAATAAAAGAAGAAACACTGCGCCGACCGACTGTGAGGAAGATGATGACGCTAAAACGCTTCTGTTCGTTCTCATCTCACAACTCATTTGTCTCTACGCATCTCTGTCACAAATAATCTGTTTTTATCCGCCCGATGCACAGCCCAACATTGAGATCCGTACAACGCGACAGGTATAATAATGATCTTGTATATTTTCCCCATAAATTTTAGGGGAATACGGAATTCACATGTGTTTTCTGTGAGTTGTGAATGGCGACATATTTCACCCGGGCCGAAGTAAGTTAGTCTCGAATTGATTCGGTGTTTGACGTAATAGATATCTCCAAATAGTGTTGGGAAAATTTAGGATATAAATACATAAGTGTAAATTGTGTATATGTCGTAGCCAAATCATAGAATTGATCACTTCATGATGTGACCGACCATTTGATGAAAAGGTTGCATTTCATGAAATGACGGCTATTACTGACCATATCATGATAATGATCTGACCAGATCAATGAAAAAACAACGTTTAACGATATGAACAGCTCATCGCACGGCTATTTCATGATATGGCCAAACATTATTGATCATATCGTAAAATAGTTACATTGAAATTGGAGGCGCTTATTTCGATTTGTTTTTGCGATGCATCATGGCGGCGGACAATTATCCTAATAAACAAACTATTATTAATGTTGTAATGCAGGATAAAAGTGAAGTGAAATGTCGTTACGACACCAAATTATTTGAATTTTACATTTTAAATCACTCAAAAATGAGCTCAACGTAAAAATTCCAAACATTAACTCCATTAATGATATGGCCAAACGTGGATGGACATATCATCAAACGTTGACGTTTCAACGATATGGTCAGTCGGCCACATCATGAAGTGATCAATTCTACGATCTGGCAACGACATATATAAAGTTATAAACACACGGGTCCATAAAATCCTCAAGTAATTACTTGTCACGTATACTCGAAAGCGTTTCACAGCGTTTCATAGCGCATATCAAGCTTAATCAAAACACATAACTCGAACAGTTTACGTTGCAGTTACCTACGTGCGATTCGCGCGAGTGCAGATGGATTTTATTAGCATGTAAATTTACTCATCAATTAGGTCCCGAGCGGTGTTTCGCGTACGTTTCATAAGCATTAACATAATAGAATTGGTCCCGGTTGAACCCGGCGGCCAGGGATCAACGCTTTCCGACGCTGGGGACTCGTTAATAAAATCGTGAACGAAGAGGTCCTTACTTTTAAGTGTTCCAAAGTTTTACTCGTTGCCGTTTCATTTTGAATGTCTCTTGCTATGATATACGCTTTAGTTTGTCAAATAAGTTTTATTTAGCAAAAACTTTATTTAACACGTTGTTAAATGATGTTGGCAGACAGAACGTGGCAGATTAAAAAATTGTCGTTAATTACGTTACGGGACATAGTCCGCCATTTGCACCCTTTTTATTTATAAATAATTGTAATAAAGATACAATTAAGGCAATAAATTTGTAATTTATAAATTACAAATTGTATGGGAATATTGGTCCCTATTAGTCTATTCTATAATACGACACGGGAATGAATGTGCTCCGTACACTTTAATTGCTTTAAGCAACCTGTAACTATCTGAAATTAGGTAGATAATATTTAATTAACGCCCTATAACGTAGTTAGCGTTAAGTTGTTGTGTTACTGAGTGTGTGAGTTATAAAAACGGCACTGAATTGTTTTTAAACAATGTATTAAAAAAGGACCAGGCCTAGACTACCCGAAACCGATGGCCATGCAAAAATATATTAATGAGATTAGATGAAGCGAAAGAAGTGTGTAAGCATCGTAGCACGCGCTACGATGTGCTCCGCTACCGCTACGCGTATGGAAAATCCTACTTCCTGGTCAAGGGGTGACATAAAATTTTGTAATACCTCGGGCGGTAAAAAAGAAAACCTCAGATGGCGTATTAATCGCCTTCGTCTCGATCTCATTCGTTTTTTGTTTTATCTCTTGGTATATAATCTAGTGATGTATTTATTTGTTGTTTTTATCTGACATGCCAGATTCAATTACTCGGGAATTATTCTAGGGAATAAAATCTCACACAAAACCATCGACACCATAAACCGATACTAAAATTGCTTGGACATCTGGAAAAATATATTCGTATTAACTTGTCGTTTCCCTGATGCACCATCGCGTACCTTTTAAGCACATCATAAACAGTGAATGGTCCAAATAACATCCATTGAAACAAGACAAAGCTCAGATTAACGTTAAATTCTGAACGTAAAACGAAATGGCTGTCAGACATAATAAAACCCTTTCAATCTGCACTAAGGGACCGTGTATTGCCGTTTTGGAGCGGTGGTTCCTTATATTTTACCTTGGCGCTCTAAAGCTACGTGCACACTTGCGTAATTTAGGTAAATATTTTGATTGAGGCGTGGAATTAAATTACTTACAGCCGTACTCGAAGACGTCAACTAACGTTAATGAGTAAGTACTTATACAAAAACATGTTAATTTAAATCTGGACCACAGACTGGTAAAAATAGCGACTAGACTAGACTTGAATTGACAAAAAGCACGCTAAGGAACTCTTTAAAATGACGTCTCCGAGTATGGCCGTTAGGTATATTGGCAGCACTCACTTTCCATCACGGTCTGACACATCCCCCGACAAATCCCAAGGGTGCCATAGAAGTCTACTAAGGGAGATTGTCCAGTGTAGACCATTAAACACCTTAGGGCACTCCAAAAGTAAAGCCACACTAGTATCATTTACTTACTGATTTCTATTAGATTCTGATGCTGATAAGGTAAGTGGGGGTTATAAGCATGATTAGAAATAAGCAACAGTTTCTGGTGTACCATAACTGCAATTAGATGGCAAAAGGTTCGCCCCTCATCGCATGGCACCTAACATAGATGGCGAAATGTGGGCGTTAGTAGTAGGGGACCTCAGCCCAAAATGGTAATGCTGCATAAAAGGGACACTAGATTGCAAAACTATTTTTCATCCCACCATCTCGGAAAAGGCATTTTTGCTCTTCGATATCTGAGTGCAAAAGCCGTTTTTATCCTCTAGAGGTTAAAGTAAATTTGAATTTAGAACATCGTGTGCAATGAGTTTGTGAATTCAAAACATCATTAAACATATTTTCACTTCTCATGCTCTGAAAGTGCTTATTTGTGCAGGATATAGGCTGCACAAAATCGAATTTTGTGCTCTAGAGCATTAACGTATCTACTCATAAATGTGTCGATAATAAGGCAAAGAAAATGAGCCATGCAGCCAAACAATAAGAAATTCAGAGATAGAATTTGTAATTTTTTAAATATTTACTTAAATTTATTTGCCTAATATGTTTTTTAAGACATAAAAGATATTACAATTTTAATTCAAGCAGGTACGGTAGGTTATTAATTAATTTAAGAAAATTATTATTTCAAAATTAATTTAATACTTGGCTGTATATGTCTGCAGCCCAAGCCTAATATCAATGGGAAAAACAATTTCCGTCAGTATTCAAAACTGTACTAATTTTAGTTTGAATTTTAAGAAATGTTATGAGAAATTCTGATTTATTTCCTCGCAATCGAAGTGAAAAGCAGAGTTTCTACCTCGTCCACAAAACCATTTTTATCCTCGACATTACTATCAGCCCTCGCCTTCGGCTCGGGCTGCTAAAAGTCTCGGACAAAAATGATTCGTTTTGTGCACTTGATGGAAAATCTACTATTATTTCTACCTCCATGGTGCCGAAATTGTCATGCAACCTATTTTAATTTGTTAAAAACTCAGACTCGGAACCTTCTTGGTGTACTTTTTTTGTAATTTGCTTTGCGCGCGCCATTTTCTTTTCACGTCATAAATATGTTAAAAGCTAGGAGTTCCGTGACGGTCAATCAGCTTGGCGTCAATCTTGCTTTAAACATTTTGATCGTCTACAACGCTTGCTTGATGCTTGAGTCAAGCATTTAAAAGCTTTTTAGATCTGTTTGATTTGTTTACGCTAGCAACGGAACAAAAACATACAGAAAATCAACGTGCTTGACTCAAGCTGATTGACCGTCTCGGAGTAATTTTTATTAGGTACTTACAGGTGTGTCTTGATGAATGTTGCGGGTGTGGCTGGGTGGATGGGTGGCTGTTGGAGGTGTGTCTGGGTGAATGGGTGTTTTGAGGGTGTGTCTAGGTGAATAGGTGTTTTGTGGGTGTTTCTGGGTGATTGAGTGTTTTTTGGGTGTGATTGGGTGTTTTGTAGGTGTTTCTGGGTGAATGGGTGTTTTTTGAGTGTTTCTGGGTTAATCGGTGTTTTCTGGGTGTTTCTCGGTGAATGGGTGTTTTGTGGGTGTTTCTGGGTGAATCGGTGTTTTGTGGGTGTTTCTGAGTGAATGGGTGTTTCTGGGTGAATGGATGTTTTGTGTGTGTTTCTGGGTGAAAGGGTGTTTTTTGGGTGTTTCTGGGTTAATGGGTGTTTTATGGGTGTTTCTGGGTGAATGTGTGTTTTGTGGGTTTTTCTGGGTGAATGGGTGTTTTGTGGGTGTTTCTGGGTAAATGGGTGTTTTTTGGGTGTGTCTGAGTGGATGGGTGTGTATTGCGGGTGTGAATGTTGTGGGTGTTTGTTAACACCCACCCAGGGTGTTGAGAGTGTGTTTGGGTTAATGGGAGGGTGTTGTGGAAGTTTCTGTGAAAACAGACACTGTTGTGATTGTATTTTTTTTTGTATTTTGCAATTTCCTCGTTGGGGGGGATGAAAAGTTACGTGTTGCACTCGAGTGCAAAGATTTTTCACCTTGTGCTCTTTTGATTCCCTCGCTATCGCTCAGGATTCTAATTTTTTATCTATCTATTATATATTTTTGAGCTATCGCTCAGGATTCTAATTTTAGAATCCTTCGCTGGCTCGGTCATCAAAATGAGCACGCGGTTAAAAAACAACTTTGCACTCACGTACAACAAATAACTATTATCTTTAGCCACATGATTGTCAGTTCATTTAGGACAATTATTGATGTTCTAAGCTTGGTGTGGGAATTGAAGTTCCCAACTGCCCCCGTGGAAGCGTTTCTACATGATTTAAATATCTGTGTGTTTGTATGGTTTCCAGGCAGGTATCTGTTCTATACCTATTCAAATCGGAAACATATTCTGTACCTTGCTCTTTTTTTTCTCTGCGCGTCAGATGAGAGGAACACAATTCGTGCATGTGAACACAGCTTAAGCCTTGAAGGTTTTATTTTCACTAAATTTATCTTGATTTGCTTTATCCCAATGATTCCCCCGCTGACATTAGATAAACGACCTCTGTGATTTTTAATTTTCTCTCATCTTGGTCTCTGGCCTCACATTTGGCTCTTAGGAAATATTACTGTACAACACAACGGCAGTGAAGTCCCAATATATTCTAACTAACACGGACAAGACAACATTTTATATTAACGCAGACATTACCATGAATCATAAATATAATTATTATATTATACTCTACATAGGTACATAAAATTCCAAGTATTTCCCCTAAAGGGTGGGAAAATGTGGGTGTTATTACAACTCGTATAAGTACTCACATCATAAATAAAATATTTTTAAAATCTGCTACTCCCTTAGGCACTCCTGCTATCTCAAATGTATCAATCATATCATAAATAAGCCCGCACCTATTATACCTACGGATTCTATAAATGTCCATACTTTGACAAAAGAAAAGTGCATGCAGTGGAAATACTAATGAATGAATCACCTAGCTAGCCCAAAGTAAGTAGCATAAGCACTTGTGTTAGGTGATTCATCCACCTCAGTCTGACCAGCATCAGGCATCCAACCCACGCAAGGCGACAAACTAGCAAACATTAATAAGGCTTGATATAATTAAATATACTTACCACTTAAACTAAACGCCTGGGCTCTGTATCCTTCCAGGCGAGTTAGAGAGTTCCAGCGGCGATTAAAAGTTCCGGAGTAACGCTTTTCAGCGAAAAGGAAACTTGTTAAAAGACGCCTAAGGGTGCCATCGCTTGTAAATTGTTCTAAACATTTAGCCACCGCTGTGGCACCCCGAATATAGTTCTGCAAAATATTAGCATTCAAATAAAATGGGCAGATATTGTTTGACTTTCCCCTTTGTGAGCGGCTTGGTGTTAATAAATATTTGAGCCGCGGAACGGAATAAACGAATGTTCAATATTCAAGTTTTAGGTACCTAAGCAACGCCGACAATTTATTCAAAGTTAGAACGATATGAACGACTTTTGTATTAGAACAAAGCGTCGAGTATTCTGAGAACCAATTATTGGCGTTTTATTAGTGCTTCACTTATTAAGTCGGCAGCTAGAATTAGTCCCTTTTATGCTACACGCGGATAAGCGACTCGCGGATAGTTTATTTAATAATCATGATATTATGACTTATTTCATTGGCTCAAGACTGAATGTAAAGTGAGGAGCAAAACTTCCTAAGTTTCTTTCCGTTCTCAGAAGAAGGTTTCGCATTAAATATTAGAAACCTCTTGACTGCGACTCACACGTTTCCAATGCTTAACGTATATCTTTGACGATTCATGAGTGTATGTAATGATACCTTGAATAAACCATATTTTTATTTTATTTTGAAATAGAATTGGAATGAAAATAGTATGAATCCATGGATTGCTGGTAGAAAAATGTAGGTTCGCAAACTTAGGGATTTTTTAGGGCTTGTTATGTTAGTAAGTTAGGACTAGAGAACCGACCACTTGGCCATTGGCCCGGCATGAGGACATAGGGAAGGTCTGTGCACCAGCAGTGAAGATATTAAAATTACTGATGATGTTGAAAATGCAAAACTTCAAACAGTTTACATAGACATTGCACACGCAGAAGTGGCATATTTAAACATGGGATAAACTTATTCGCACTTTTTTTATAAAAAAAAGTTATAGTTTATACTAGGCAGTATTATAAGGTACAAAAATACCTCTACCTAAACATTAGTACGGGTTAGAGAACAACAATTTTCTCTGTAATTACATTCTTAAAGACAAAATTCTAATCTCTTATTTCTACTCAGTATATTGTTAAAATATTCAGTAGTTTTATTAAATATAATCTAATTATATCTCAAAGTCTCTGTTCTTGAATAAAGTGATTTGCTAGTTGTAAAAATAAAAGAATACTCTATGAAAAAGACTATGAAAGTTTTCCAAATTGGTCGGTAGCAGAGACACTAAATTAATGTCCCGGCGAAGTGTTGCCAAATTTATTTGGGTCACAAAGAAAAGTTTGCCTTAAAATATGTATTTTTAGCTGAGCCCAAATTCGGTCTTTGCAATTCAAATTCCTACTATATTAATGTAGCGTATTTTACGGGCAAACTAACTACGTCGGAAGGGTAGACGGAGTGGCAAATTATCTGTAATTTCTCCTTTGGCATGGGAAAATAATGACCAGTGCGGCCTTGGGAGTAAGTTTCACGGTGTTATCCTTTCATTACAAGACGTTCGTCCTAAATAAACTGAGCCCCGTACGAGAAACAACGTTGCTCTAACAATATGACCAAATTGTTTCATACGAGAGGAGAGAAATGGACGCTAGTTTATTTTTGAAGGTTACATACACACATCACGCCTTTCTCCTACAGGGGTAGGCAGAGATCACTTCGTTCCACTTCCTACGAAAACTTACTTCTTTCGCTTCGTTCTTGGGTACTCTTGACCTGGCAGTTGTCACCACACCCATCTCTCTCGCGGGTATCGTACAAGGCGACTAAGGGCAAATGCAGTGAAGAGTCATAGGCAATGACGTCAATAAACTGCGATTAACATAGATAGATGGCAATGAGCTCGCCCCCTGGTGAAACTAGGGCGTAATTCACATCTTCCTACCGCTTCATAGGCCTTATTTTTATTTAAATATTAGAAATAAATTTAATAAGAAAATAAAGTTAGAATATAATTTTTTCTCGCATCAGGACAAATAATTTTTCGATTTTTTTTTACTTTAAATAGGCCTTAATTAAGCATTCATTTGAGAAGTGCCACATTTTCCTCTTGGATCTATTGACACTCAAGTTTTTAAATTAAATTTAAATTTAAAGACGCTCAAAAAAATTAAGCGGGTGAACTATAAATTCAAATTCCCATATGCCGCAGAAGAGAATGTGACAGCGCCCGATAATGTGTCGGCGGTCTTTTTCATTTGCATAAAACTCTCATCAATCGTAGGTCCCCAGAAAAAATGCCCTCGCGCCACTTTCATAAATCATTTTATCTCTTCTAAAGGATGACTAATGAAGACGGAAGGAATCCCCCAAGAATGGGAATAAAAGATTAAAGTAACAATCCGCTCGATGCGCATTCATGCCCCAGAAGGATCATTACTGAAGGGATAATTGTGTTATTACTACATTTCTCGATTTCTGTATAATATATGAATTGGTTGGCTTGATTTGAGCGTACTTCGTAAGTGTAACTATATTATGAGGTCAAGAATAGTAGAAGTACCTACCCAGAAGGATAACTTGTTTCTAGAGTTGATGTCTTTTTCTTAGTAATTTTGTTTTATGTTACGTTTGGTCCAGTTCAAGAGTTCCCGAATAGGTATCCTGATGGGGACAAAATGTTTGTGTCATCGTTATGAACACTGACATGTTTACAAATCATGCTTATTTTTAAGTTCATGATTTGTAATTCACCTTGTTCTACACGTAACAACACAAGCCCAATGATTTTGAGTTGGGCCATAAGTTTGACTTACTGCCGCACTCAGAGACGTCAAATAACTTTAATGAGTACCTAATGTCAAAAAAAATCAATTAAATCTAGACCATAGACCCGGCAAGAATAGCGACTAGTTTTGAAATGTCATTTTTTGACATTAAGTACTCATTATCATTATTTGACGTCTCAAGTAGTAAATTAGTGCAGCATCATCTGTCGTCCTGACGCATTTTCCGAATCGGACTTGTTCTGGTGGCAAGTTGTCAAACCTAAGCGCGAGACGATACTTAATTATATATTTTTCTCGCATCTAGATCACCCGTCTCTAATAACATTGGTTTCTAAGGTTCGAAGACCTGGATCGTTCACCGTTGCGATAAAGTTTTTCTAATCTTATTATGTATAGGCATTTTCTGCACCTCAATGGAAATTTATCAACCACAAATGTACCTCAAAATGGTTTTACCAGCAACAAACGCACCTTTATACAGCATTATCAGTCACAAATATACCTTAATAGCGTTTTACCAACCACACGAAGTTCACTCAATAACTTCATTATTCAAAATTTAATCGGTTAATGCGTCCATTAAATTAGCTCAGTCAGGGTGGCGAGGGCACTGAAATTGGAAATGTTTATGATGTAACTTTCGAACGCCATTGAGATCCATTAAATGTTTTATGAATATGAGATTTGTTTGCGATACTATGTAGATAAGAGCAAAGTGCTGTGGTACTTATTAATTTTAACAATTCAATTCGATACAATCATTTTGTGAAAATATACGAATAAGGATCGGAATAATACGAGAAATGTCGAGGTCGTACTCTGAAAGGGTTGTATGGGAAGATAGCCTTAACCGGGCACGCTATTATCCTGTGTAAAATAATTTCTTTACACCCTGGGGCAGGTACTTAAAGCACCAGGTCTCTCACGGGAAAAGATAATGAGACTTAAGGGAATATAACAAGTCTTTAAACTATTTTACACACGAAAGTGCCAGTTTTAGGCACTATACCCAATTAATCTATGTATGTACGTTCGTGTGTATGTATGTGTGCGGATGCGTTTGTGCTTGCATGCATGCATGAGCATGCATGCGTGAGGATGTATGTGTATGTGTGTGTGTGTCTTGTGTTACATTTATATCTCTGTATGTGAATATAACATTGTACGGGGCGTAATTTTAGTTGCCTGATTCGATGTAGTTGAAATATCTTCGTTATATCATGTTTTAAGCAGCTTTTCCATCACACTGTAATTGAGTTTAATATAATACCACTGTGTGTGTAATAGGATTTCAGACCTACGAAACGCACTTACCTGACTCTCGCTTTATTCAATTTGTATGCGAAAGCCACGCAACGTGCCACCGTGTACTAGAATGTGACATGTGTCGCCATCACGATTGTTTTCAATTTAAGTTTCCTAATAACATAAGCCTTCGTAAAACTTCTATCGTTGCTGTATAATGCCTTTATTAAATTAACGATGTCATTATTCAGTTTTCTAAGTAACTTTGGGTATATTCTTGCGAAGTATTTTGACCTTGGATACAATTATGTTTATGATTCTGCGCCCTGTCCTACTCACAAATAATTTTGGCTCGGTACAGTATGTCTACTGCTTCAAATTGAGCGAGGTTTTAATGGTAGCATGTCTGAAAGAAAACTTTCCACCTAGGGCACACTGCTATGTGTGGTTAAGGTGCCACCAGTAACCCGTTATATGGCACAGGCCCCTTTGATTATGTAGGTATATCTTTTATTTCTAGGTTTTATAGTCAATGAAAGATAAATAAATATTTCTTACACTCACGCATATCACCTAGCTAGCTCAAAGTAAGTAGCATTAGCACGTGTGTTATGGATCGATACGGATACATTTTTGATATTTATAATAATTATTAATTATATGTAATGATTTCTAAATATTGTATAAACATATTAATCCATGACTCGCATAAGGATTTTCCCCTTACCTGGATTCGAACCCGAGACCTCTCTGCCTCTTTGCTTCTTTGCCATCCGGCCGAACCGATCGGCATGTCAATAAACATTGAAAGTGAATTTATTTTATAATTATGACAATTATTATTAAATCTTTTACTAATCAAAACTTCGTGCAATGGGAGCCCTTGCTTCCATAATATAATAATATTTCTTGTCATTCCGATTTCTCAGACCAAGGTTTTTTTTTTTATTGTCACACCACCTGTGTCACCATTTGAAAAATATTGGGCGTTGACGTATGAGTAATGTATTACTTTATATGTACCTGAACCTCGCTAGTAATAAGGTGTGATAATTGAACTAGCTTGTATAGTTACCAACTCGCAAAGAGTCCTTGGGATAAAAAATATTCTCATTTTTTTTGTAT
Source organism: Cataclysta lemnata (assembly GCA_963931975.1). NCBI lineage: Eukaryota > Metazoa > Arthropoda > Insecta > Lepidoptera > Crambidae > Cataclysta > Cataclysta lemnata. The sequence goes on from OZ008339.1 coordinate 3,659,521, forward strand.
GTGATAACACATCATCATATTCCTATTTTATTCCCAGTTTATCTGCTTACTCTTCCATTCTATCAACCATAAAGTGGTTAGAATGGAAGAGTTGTTACAACAAGCAACTTTTGATTCATATAATTATAACAATTCATTACATCTGAAATATAGATATAGAAAAGCGTTGGAACGGACCATGTCTAAATACCGACGAACGGAGAGAGTGATTGGGGTTGCAACATCGCAATTCCTATTTATTATTTATTGTGAGGTGTTTACTATTTTAGTCACTCTATATAATACTTAAAAATATAATTCATATTCATCTTTTAATGCTCGAGTTCAGTAAACACGTAAAACAAGCGATTAAAAGATAACCAGTTTTTTTTGACAGTTCTTCCATAATAATAATCACCTGTTTTAGTATTGGTGAACTCGAACCTAATTGACCCTGAGTGAAATCGATCCTTTTGGGAATTCCTCAATTAGCCAACACCATGGTGCTCCTATATCAAATATGTTATAGTTATACCAGGAATAATAATGACGTACATTGACTTAACCCTAACGTGCGCGGCCGGCGCAATGGACTGGCTGTTATGGCTGCATGTGTCGCCAGATTGATCGCTCCAACATGACCTCCATGCCAAAATTCCGTTTCGGTTACTTCACTATATTCATGGTCCGAGAGGGTAAAGCATTGACGTCGACTGGAAATATTAATTCTGACTTCCAGTTACCTATATTCCCCCTTATTTATAAAACACTATTTTAACTAAAACACTATTTCATAAAATTATTGTTCTGATGTCGAAATGGAACCCGCGTCCTCCGAAGTTGGAGCAGATGCTTATACCACTCGGGCAAATCAGGGCGATAGTTAACTTGCAGTTTCATTATTATCTTTGTAATATTTTTTCTAACATTTATATAATGTTCAAATAATAGTCAAGTCTATCAGCAAAAATGATCCATTATTCAGATAGTCGGTAACGTATTACATTGCTTAATCAAATAAATATTGGTGATTCTGATGATGTGGAATTTGGAATGGCCGTGTGGTGACGGCAGAGTAGAATACAGTTGTCACCACCCCAAATCTCTCTCGTGGGTATCGTACAAGGTGACTAAGGATAAATCAGTGATGAGGGATGGGCAGCAGCGTTCCTCTTATACCACCTAGCAATGTACTGCGACACTTTTGTGCCCGATATATGGCAATAGGATGGCCACCTATTACATGGGACCTAACATAATTGGCGAAATGTGGGTGCTAGTTCACCTCGGCCTACCCCTTCGGGGATATAGGCGTGATTTATGTATGTATGTATATATGATTCTGATGATATAGTTTTTACTAAATTTGAAATTTTTGTTTAATATAGATTTATACTTTTGTATAAATATTTTAAAAGTGTTTATTATTTGCATTTTAGTATTCATTTATATATTAGCTTTTGAATACTAGATCATTCAGCGATGTGATGAGATGCGAGTGACCGTGACTTTGCATCTGTTACCGAATTAATATCTTCCACGTGACTCCGGCCTAAGTTTTTATAGACAGCCGTCAGCTTTTCGCTACATTATTTTAATAAGTTGCCATTGGGCGGTAGGTAAATTTGTTTGCTTTTTTTTTGGAGAATTTAAATTCATAAACAAGGCCACAAATCTTCCAAGATATATGTGTGTGTGAGCGTGAGCGTGTGTGTGTGTGTGTGTGTGTGTGTATATGTGTGTGTGTGTGTGTGTGCGTGTGTGTGTGTGAGCGTGAGCGCGTGTGTGTGTGAGCGTGTGTGTGTGTGTGTATGTGTGTGTGTGTGTGTGTATGTGTGTGTAGGAAATATTATTTAATTTATACAATAATATTGCGAACGTGATTGTTAACCCCCGCCACCTTAATATATACACGATTGTAATCCGTAAATAAACTAGTTTTATTTCAAAAGACGACATTTCAAATTTTCACTATTCCAATAGCGACCTTCAAGATCCGTGTCCGACATTTTTTACGATCATCGCTAAGCTAAGTTATCATGGAACGCCAACAATACTCTGTCATCCAGCGCCATATAGGAAGGCCTATTGACGTAGAATAATTGGACCTGGAGACAGCTATGGTGATGGAGATATATTCATCATAGCAGGGTGTGTTCGTTAGGCACGCCAAAGACAAACTCTATTAGCATAATAAAAGCACAGGCGACCTGCACCAATCTGCTTGAGAGTCTCGCAGAATTTGCGTAAGCCCCATATCGAAACGGCGCGAACCGTCGCCAATAAATCATTTCCCACCTTAAAAGAGGAATATTAAATCGAAAGATGCCTACGAAAATGAAGGGTAGGCGCGGAGTGAAAAATTGGGTCGTAAAAACGCAATCCCCAATGCGCCGAAGCCATGAAAAGAGAGATTTTCAATTACCCCCGCAACGTTGACGCTTTTCAAATTTGGAACGTTATTTCATTAGTCAAAACAGGGCGTCGTAGTTGCGTTGTAATTGGATAACGGTGATAGATGCTGGCTCTTTTCAAGGCCTCTTGAGATGATGACGGAACAATTATGACTGTGGCGACGGGCAGGGGCCTAAAAAGGCCATTTTGGCAATACCGCCAACGCAATAAAATTTTCTGAATCCGCAGGGTATTCAGTATAATCAATTAATCTAATGTGAACCGTTTTACTAATTCATGTACCTACAGAGCTGTCAAACTGGTGAATTTTAACGGAGGAACTATTCACCTAACAAAACAGAAAATTTTATGATTTGCAATTCCTAATAGAATTGGTAGGATAGGATAGGATAGGACGGAATTGGCTCGGGATCGCTCGAGAGAGAGGGTTGCGGGGAGGCCTTTGCCCATCAGTGGGTTCTAACAGGCTAATTGGGAATTGAATTAAAAAAAAAATAGGATCATAAAAGATTAAAGGTTATTATCATAAGATATCATAAGAGACCATAGAAGAGAAATTGCATAATTATATTACCTTTTTAGACGCCAAGGTCATTGAGTTAAAAGTTTTTGCTTTCAAAGTCACCCTTGCCAGAACGGCGAACTTTCATATTAGGTGTTCTTAACAATTTGCGGAGACCTCGTCAGGCGTTATGATTTCTGTTGTGCCGAGTTCACTGTCGCGATGAGGATTATGACTCTTCATTAGGAGCACTACCTTCAACGTAGATGTACACAATTTGTCAGTGAGACGAGGCACTATGAGCATTCCCCCTCGAACTTACAGTACCTACAGTAAAGAAAAGGTATACCAGTATAAATATATCTCCGACCAGTAGATATATCTACACTAGTATACCTTTTCTTTGTGCCGTGTGGTGATGGCAGAGTAGAATACAATTGTCACCACCCCATATCTCTCCCGTGGGTGTCGTACAAGGCGACTATGGATAAACAGTGATGAGGAATGGGTAGAAGCGTTCCTATTATATAACCTAGCAATTTACTGCGACTTTTGTGCCCCATAACTGGCAAAGGGCTCGCCACCTATTATTACATTGGACTTTATATTAATGGCGAAACGTGGGTGCTAGTTCACCTCTGCCTACCCCTTCGAGGATATAGGCGTGATTTATGTATGTATGTAGTATACCTTTTCTTTAGAGGACTAGCGAATAAGATCTGGTAGAGTCAATTATGAAAATTAAACACTAGTCACTGTTGATTAATATGCATCTTGGGGCTCAGGAATGGTGGAAGGCAAACCACCAATTACAGAATATCCACCTTGTAGACCCGTAGTCGGTACCCTATGGCTTTGCATACGTCTTAAACTTCAGACGAACTCGAGATTAATACATTTTGGCCACACATCCAATGATTGACTTTAACAAATATCGCTTGGCTTACGCAATCGCAGGCCGAGCGCTTTTACCATTTCACCCTCAGAAAGTACACGACAAAACCTTTAAAGATTCGAAATGAAAATTTTCATATTTACATTCCTCGTCTAATTAAGACAGATAATATACTGAAAAACGATTTTGCACCTTAAGATGGTAGGTTAGGGGCTATTTGAACTCACCCCCACTGTAACCGTTATTGTATTGACATTTTACGACAAAGCAATAAAAGCAGTTGCGAGAAATCATAAAACTCCCCAAGCTGGGAATTACGAGTTCTCTTGATAGCTTTTCTGCTTGGCATTTGTTTTTGATACCAGTATTAGCTTGATGGACGAGTCAAAAGTCTTTCTTTTGTGATATTGACCTTGCCAAGGATTTCTTGTGCTATAGAAGTATTTAGAATCACGTCATGCGGATAGATGTCGCCTTTTCTAGGTAAATGAATAGAGTCGTGGATATTTTTTTAAATATGAATTTAACCTTTTTCGCTTCATTGTCTGCTTCTACGTCAGGACAGGTGACAATGCTTAATTTGGATAGTAAATTATTCTATCTATACTAGTAATATAAAGCTGAATAGTTTGATTGGTTGGTTAAACGCGCTATTCTCAGATACTACTGATTGAATTTTTTTTTTGTGTTGGATAGTCCATTTATCGTGTAAGACTATATTATTATAATAACTGATATTAACACGAGCTAAGCCGCGGACGACCACTAGTAACTCAAAAAAACGTGCACACACACGGCGTGTTGCCGCTAGTACCGGCATTGTTTGTATTTTTGCTCATATTGCGACGCCAATAACTTTTCAAGAGTTTCCTCTTCGTTAGTAGAGCTTTTGAAATATACTTCATCAACTCGCACACAAGCCTCTTCAGCCAAACAAGTGGGGAATACAAATGCACCTTTGAAAGCTAAATAACGGAATTCGTGGAAAGGTACCGGGCACTCCAGTAAGTAAAGTCCCATTCGAAAAACATTTGGGAGGTATGCGAATAGCGTGGTGCGGGCTGGTGCAGTGTTGCATTTTTTTGTAATAGGTAGCAAATACATACATAAATCACCTGGTTTATTGCCGACGGCGCAATAACCCAAATATTGCAGATGTGTTTGACATCCACATTTCGCCAACCGTGCCGTGATGTGTGGTGACCGCAGACAAATATAAAATTGGATTTAATTAACATAAAATTGGAATTCATATAGAATTAAAGCGGATTGGATGGCTAGATGACGTTCGACCTATATGATTTCAAAGAAGATTGTGATACATACATACCTACATATAGGTATTTCTCCCACATGAGTAGTCAGAGATCACTTCTTTCCACTTGCTACGATCCTCACATACTTCTTTTACTTTATCTAATCTCATGCAATTGTTTTCCGTTTCTATTAAATTAGGAAAAGTTAGTGCAATAAATAAATAGTGGTGAGATGAAGACATAATATGTTAAATTAAAACACCATTTTATAGAAATCCAAATGCACAGTGCCGTGAGGTGACGGCAGAGTAGAATACAATTGTCACCACCCCAAATCTCTCCCGTGGGTGTCGTACAAGGCGACTAAGGATAAATCAGTGATGAGGAATGGGCAGCAGCGTTCCTCTTATACCACCTAGCAATGTACTGCGACACTTTTGTGCCCGATATATGGCAATAGGCTCGCCACCTATTACATGGACCTAACATAATTGGCGAAATGTGGGTGCTAGTTCACCTCTGCCTACCCCTTCGGGGATATAGGCGTGATTTATGTATGTATGTATGTATGCAAATGCACATAAAATAATTTTATATATTTAAAATAATCTAGTTAAGTTTAGTAGTTATTTAAGTCGTCCGAATTTTAAAACCCCGTGTCAAACAGCTGCCGTTAAGACTGCCAAAACTTATTTGTTTTTTTTTTTCAATAAAATTAATCCCGTTGCGCCCAAAAATTATCATTGTTCCCCAAGATAAAGGCGTAGCTGAAAGATGCCTTGTCTCCGAGCGAATGAGTTTTTCAAAAAAATATTATGCAAAAATAGTCTGACTTTGTTTGACGAATTTCGCCACTTCGAGTGTTTTTGTTGGTACAAGTGATCCCGTCGGATTACCATTATTTCTTTAAACAAATTGGGTCGTGAAAATTTTCACGTTTTTCTTCTTGACGAGAGAGCATTTGCTTTGTCCCTGATATTGTTTTGTTTTGCTGTGACTCGGTAAAGATTTGTGCAAATATCTTGGCCTTAGATTGGCGGTATGATATTATAGCATACATAAATTATGCCTCTTTATCCCCGAAGTAAGCAGAGGTGTATTAAAACCCGCGTCTCGCCAATTAAATTCAAATGTTCCAATTAAAAAACCAAAAACAAAATTAAAAAACCACAGTGATAGAATTGTCACTGCAAATATATGCAAAATATTTAAATGCTGATAAATAGCACCTCTTAAAGAAGGCTAAGCAGGCAAGCAGCCCAAACAAAGCGTTCTTAGAAAAAAGTGTCGTCCCCCGCCTTGACCCTTCGGATTTAAACGATTTAAGGCCTGGTATCAAATAAGATAAATGGCATTCTCGCGAGGATAGTAACTTCTTCACAAATAAATAGCCCGATCCTTGCTCCTTGCACACTTGCTCCATAAATAAGAATATACGATGTCACAGCCACAAATTGTCTTAAAACTTCTGCGTTGAATCCAAGTTAAAGATTATATTAGCTTGATTTTTCCTTTGTCCAGTTGACCTTATACTTCTCTCTGGTTAACACTGTTATGTTCCTAAGGCGGGATAGCTTTCAGACTGAGACAGTTTTAATGTCGGAATCTACCACTCAAGAGGGTAAGTTAATTCGATATAGCATTTTCTGTATTTAATTTACTTGGTCATCGTTCTTTTATGGTCCTTTTAACTTTTAAGTAGCTGTAAATCAGACAATGATCATCCAAATTATCCTTACTTATTATTTGAAGCATAATCTACCTTCTCTTTAATACCGGTACGATTTGTTTCTTGTAGGCTTGCGTCATTAGCCGTTCCAAGACTTTGTGTATTGACATTGTCATTTCCACAATTATTATTGTCAGTTTGAATACCTACTTCTTCTTTTTATACCGTTAGTGAAGTTAAGAGGTGATGTTCATATAGACAAGAGATATATTCTTAAACGACAGTTATGACATGTAATCCCAACATAACCAGTTAATGCTGTTTCTCAAAGACAACTGTAAAGATATCGTTTGGTGCTTAACAATGAATGAAAATGTTGACTAACCGAAATGTCTCTAACCTTTTAACTTTACATTGTTATCCAAGCCATAAAATATGAAGTTGAAACTATAAACCTATTCATAGTCACCACAAAGGCCAGTCAGCTATGAGAAACCGGGCAGCGGATCGAACTGAAACCTTTAAGTGTAACACGGAGCAATTGAAACACCCTAGAGTACGAACTTACGTAGTCTGTCGAACTTTAACTGATCCGAATCGAAATTATTGGCCCGGGGGCACGCTCGCAATTGCTTACCTCGTTGCGGCAACTTTAGCCTCTAAAACCAGACGTGCCCAATTACATCTATCTAATGTTTGCGACTTCACAACGATTAGCAGGGTTAAGTTCGAATCACTGCGGTTCGTGTAAGATTTACCTAAATTGTGGGGCGAGTGATTTCGGTGGATGATTTGTGTTTGGGTTGTGATTAAAATAGACGTAAGTTTTGTTCTTTATCTATAATTTTACTGCTGACTCCTCCTGTGTAGCACAGATAAAGGAAGGCAGTCCAAAGCAGATATTCTCGTGTATCAAACTTTTTTCCAATACGCAAGACTAGGAGTCGGAACTTTTAGTTATTCCTGAGAATACACAACAAGAATATATTCATTGAGGCTATTGTCATCTATCAGGCACATACATCACTGTATGTTGCTAGGTGCTATGAGGAACGCTGTTGCCGAAAAATCGGAGTGGTGACAATTGTATTATGCTCTGCAGTCATCAGACGGCTTTTATATTCAAATGGCACCTTTCTCCTATCACGACATTGAACATTTTTATTGTTCAACCTTACCCCAGACATGCTTAACAACGCTCGCATTATATCGCTTTTATTCTGTTTTCATGTTTCTTCTCCCATGCCCAGTTTTCACGTCCACCCATCACACGGATGACTCAATTTAAATTAATAATGGAGGCGGTCTTACTATTTTGCTATTCCCATCACGTCACAGGCACGACGTTACTAAAATAAATGCAACTACACACTCGAAGCCCAATTAAGTCAATAATAAATTCTTTTGAGGTCGGAGTTTTATTGCGGAGACTGTAAAGTAAAAATTTATCAAAAACTGATGAAATATCAGCTACAAACACTATTTGTAGTGTTTGACATTTCATTCAACATCCAAAACCGATTGTTTGCTCAAAGAAAACGAATTAAAGTCTCCTCTGAACAAATACGTCAATCTCAATCTCGCAAATTTTAAAGAGAAGCAGAAGCGACTAAGCACCTAAGATTGTTTACACGGGCGCTAAGGTAAACAAGTCGAGTTTGTTTCCGAGGGATATCCGATGTCAAGTTGTTTACGAAGCCTTTTACTATATTTCCTTCAGCTCGTTACAACGATCAAAAGCAACGGTGCAATTTGGAGACGGACGAAATTTTCGAATTTACGGAACGGACCGAGGTTATGTACAGTTCCGTAAACAAGAGGGGATATAATACATCAAATATTTGTTTATTTTGTCTTAAGCGATTTGTGTCTGTATTTAAAAGGTATTGAGACTCATAATCAAATGGAGATAGTTAACAGTCAGGCACTCTGATAGTGAGGCTGTCGCTGGCTTTTATGGCGTATTCCTTGAAATACTCATATGTAAATTCCCTCCACTACACGCCACACCTGAGCCGAGGTCCGCACCTTTAGAGGGTTGTCACTCCCCACTGCGAACCGTAGCGCCTTGCAAGGTTTTCCACGGAAGCGAGGAGGGATGATGGGAGGAGAAATTTTCAGAGTGCTTAAAAACAAGTTTCGAATACCCTTAAAGGACTTTAAGTACCCTTAAAGGCAAATAGACCCTAGGTTCTTAAAAAAATCTTATACAAAATTGCTCTTCCCAAAAAAGATTTTATCTGGTGTGTATGAGACGCTGGCATTCTGCAGCTGAAAACAAGTTGAGAAATGCGCCGTTTTTATTTATTCAAGTCCTCCGTTTCATGTTCAGATGACGAATGGTGTCGTTTGCGACAGAAAATGCTTCAGACGAGGCTATCCACCCACAGAGAAATGCCCTCGCGGGACAATCCGTAAATTACGCCGCGCTGCGACATTATGCCCATAAAGATAGTCTTCGGATCGGACATGAACTTGATAAACAAACCGACTCGTAGTTAAATTGATGTATGGACTGCCTACGCGCGAGGAACCCTTTTGCGGACAAGGAGTTGAGGGCTCAAGAAACAGATCTTATTGCATTGTAATAAAACTCAGATTCTCTCCGCTGTTCTCCAGGAGGCAGAAGAGTAATTTGGGCCGAAAAGATACTGCGATGCTCCGCCCGAGGCGAGGTCGTCACTCAATTTTTATACCATCCTACGAACGCTGTTTACTTTTGTTATGAAGATACAAAATTGTTTGTTCTATTGAAAGATTGGCGGCTCTGGACTCCCAATCTTCGGTAACGGTATCAATTGGGCTTGTCAAAATCCTTTTCATTGAACCCCCGAGCGCTCCAGCTACAGTCTGCGGCTTAATTAAAATTGGAAATAAGCATTTTGGTTATTACCTAGTGTCTACGGACTGAGCTTTTTCGTTAATTACTATGAAATAGACTTTCAAAATTACGATTTTTAAAGCATGATGTTACATGGACGATATAAATAATAAAAATATTTTTTAATTAATAAAAAATCGCTCAATCATCATCCCGACTTTATAATTTAATAAAGCAAAAAGTCTGTCTAACATCCTTCATTTTTATGGGCCTTGGACGAAATTCATAAAAAATACACCAACGAACGATATTCACGAATAATCAGAAAAAAGAAAATAAATTTACTGACTTAATATCACGCGTATTTAATCCTCGAAGGGTGTAATACTTTAATTTTTACCAGCTTATGAAAGCCTATATAATAATTATTTAGAATTTCCCCCTTCTACCCAATGGTGACAATAAAATAAAAACAACCAGTTGGGCAGTAAATTTATAATTTCAATGTAACACAAATTTAACACAATTTATGATTTCAATTTTACATAAGCAGTATGTAATTAAAAAAAACCAAGACCAAGGGGTTCGGTTGGAGTCGTTCTGGTCGATAACGAGTGGGACGGGTTTACGAAACTAAATGCTATGTATCTATGTCTATCTATATCTCCGAGCCTTCAGCCGCCTGTTGGTTAGTAACCTGACTGTAGAGAAGTGTAGTAGGGAGTAGCAATTCCTCACAGGATTACCTGCTAGGTCCAGTCCACAATCAAAACAGCTTTGGACATCTCAGAGATTGATAACTAGTCTCTTAATCTCTTTACCCGTACCAAAGGACCCTGAAGTTGTGCAATATAAAACGTCTCAATATATGCGAAAAACACCCTACTCAAAAGCCTAAAATTGACAAGAACACAAACTCATATATACAGGTTTCGCTGAATTACCACCAACGGACGCTATCGCACATGTTCGAGCCGGCAGCAAATACCTATGAGGTTAAAAAGAAACGATATTAATAATCAATTTAGATCAAATAATATCGAAAATTGCCAAAAACTTTACTTTGAAATTTTATCCATACAACTTAAGGTATTCAGAGAATTGTCTGAGCAAAGGTTTTTCAACCGATTTTGCCGATCCAAATATATGCAAAATCATGATGAAACACAACAATTACGGCATTTACTGCCGCACTCAGAGACGTCAAATAACGATAATGAGTACTTAATGTCAAAAAATGACAATTCAAAACTAGTCGCTATTGTTGCCGGGTCTATGGTCTAGATTTGAATGAAAATTTTTGACATTAAATACTCATTAAAGTTAATTGACGTCTCTGAGTGCGGCAGTTAATTATGTACTTTAATTTACTTTCGAATTTAGAATAGAGAAAAAATGACAAGACGAGACTTCATATTGTGACATTTCAGTATATTTACCTTTCGGGTCAGTGACACAGTATGTATTCCTTTTAATAACAGCTGTTAATCGGAGAATCACTTGCTTGCTCCGATATAATATTTATAAAAATCCTCTAAGAAAATTTTACCAAGATAAGAAGACCATCAAAATTTTACAGCGTCTAGCTAGGAATTTTAAAATGGAATGAAATCCACTTCCGAATTTCAAAATAAGCGCTCGTCATTGGCCGCATAGTTTGACAATCGAATCCTGACATTTTTTAAGGCTACTAGGCCGGACTAGGGCAACAATTCTATATCATACAGCCAAGATAACATTGACAAATTGACAATTTCAGGTGATTAGAAAAAGAACTATACTAATATAAACTGTACTAATTTTTCTAACATTTATATAATGTTAAAATTAAAATCGAATAATTTCAGGTGAATTAAAATCAACGTTTTACCAACTATGTTAGGTCCCATGTAACAGGGGATGAGGCTATTGCCATCTGATGATGAAGACAATGATCGTTCGATTGTGTTTTGCTCTGCCGTCACCACACTGCTAAAATACTTTTCTTATAAATAATAAGTCAACAATTCATTGTGATTGTGACCAAAATGGTTAACTCACCTCTCTCAACCCATTCGGATAAAAACGTGCGTGAGTATTAGTGGATTTTTATAGAGCATAACATGCAAATTGATATTGCCTGACCAGCGGCATATTGTATTACAAACGACATGACGTATGCACTGACCCTCTTGACCACATCTCAAATATTTGTCCAAGCCTCAAGCGTTAGTGAGCATATTTACTTAGGTCCCGCGTCATTTTACAAAATTCCGAAACGGGTTAAAGTAGCCTTTTCATGGTATCCACCTCTAATTTCAATTACTCCACATAACTTGTGTAATCGTGTTACAAAATAACTAAATAATTAAGGTGTCGGCAGATCCCAATAATTGTGTTCTGCCGACACGATAGATGTGTAAAATGATGATGGGTAAAAAGAGCGATGAGTAATTGGCAGGAGCATTCCTCTTGTACCACCTAGCAATATACTGCAACTTACGTGCCCAATAGGCGTATAACATATTTGGCGAAACGTGGGTGTTAATTCACCTCTGCCTAGGGGAAAAAGAGGAGACGAAAACTCTTATCATTTTATTGTTTACCGTGCTGGTTCCGGGTCCATGTACAATAGTGATGTAGAAGGGGAAGTATATAGCAGCGCTTGGGACTTATGACCCAAGTACAGGTTTAAGAGAACTCTTCACGTCAGTGTAGAACTTGCGAAAGCTCTAAGTCAAGATCTTTTTGTAAAGGGAGTCAGGTGGTATACCCCCAATTTTACTCGGTCCCACCTTAACAGTATAACCAACCAACGATGTAGCCATTATTTGTTATTGGGCAAATTAGGTAAATGGCCGTGATTTATGTATGTAAATAACAAAGCAACTTGCTCGGCACAAAAATAGCACCCGTTAACGAGCCGGGTGAAATAAAATCGTGTATTGGAAAAGTTTGTTCATATCCATTATAGCGCGTTTCGGGCACATACCTTTGGTGTTTTAGTTTTTATAGCCGCCGTGTTTCGCAACTGATGCAAGTACGTGACTGACCCTCGTTTCTGAAATAAATAAATGGGTATTGGTGGAGCGTTTTACTACACACGTAAAACGGCAGTGACAGCTCCGATCTAAAGGTGGCGATACACATGCCTGTAAAATGGAACAGTCAGCGGGCATGCTTGTTAATGGCATGTAGAACTTACTGCCGCAACGCGGATACATTTGCAAGTTAAACTTGCATGCAATTTGTGTCTTCGTATGGCTGTATTTGCAAGACGTAATCAAAGCTAGTCGCTACTTTCACATCACACATGCCAGTTTCGTAGCCCCCTGCGTCGCTCCCTCATGTTGCATGTCAGTAAATCAAATTTTGTGCTTTCGACTTGCGTGGCATATACATGCATGACAGTTATCGTATACACGTGGTATGTGCAAGGAGGATTTATGCAAGTGTGCCTGCTACAAGCAAGTGTATCGCCACCGTACCAAAGATAATATTTGTTTTATGACACAGTTATCACAAGATGCTTTCTCAGTCGGTTTTCGATGGAACACGGGGGGAGAAGGGTACATTTTATAAGATTATATTTTATCCAATGGCGCATATTAGGACGCATTCCGATGGCTTGTGAAGCGACTAGCGCACAGCTTGAGGAGCCGTATTAAGCTAAGCAACTTTCGCAAATATTTCTTCACCGCAGAAGGTCGTTTGATTCTGTTTTTTTAACATTCATCTAGTTTTCATAAATCTAACTGATGGTAAGTGACGATATTCCTTCATGGAACGGATCTTTTATTCTATTATTTTTTGTGTTGGACAGGGACGCTCTTGGCTTGCATCTCACCTGGTGGTTGATGACGATAAGAGCCGAAGATGAAATCGAGCTTCTCCTGGAATCCTGAACCACAGAGGCCATCTTATCACAAATTGTTGGAACTAAATAATGCTGACAACATTATTATTATGACGACAGATTTTGATACCACCATCTGGTGGCTATCCAGGAGGACTTGAAAAAGTCCTAGCACCAACCTGTATTCTAATTGTAATTTGTATTCCCCTGGGGATCAAACCCGGGACCTAGAGATCTAATTCCGGTACGCGAACCACTAGATCACGAAGGCGGTAAAAATACGAGCAAAATAAATTCCACGACGAGTCATCAAGCTATGCGGTCTCGTCTCCCGATACAAGCTATGCGGTCTCGTCTCCCGATACACAGTATATTGCCTCGCTCCTTTTGACTGTATCCATCTAACTAGCTGGCGCTCTATCCTCCACTTCTATTAACCCCTCCAGTGACACGCCGCCATTTTTGAATTTCGTGCTTTACGTCACCTGGCGGCCCCCCCACCCCTTGTAAAAACGGCGCGTCTTTTTAAAATGAAAATATCTCTAAAATTTTGTATAAAAGCTATTTTATAAATGTTGTGTTTCTGAAATCGTTATGAAACAAGCTATCTAGTGTATGCACACATTAATACAATTATACTGGAAATATGTTATTAATTCTATGTTGAAATGAATTTTTGAAGTTTTTGACAGTTCTATGAAAACACAAAGGCAGCTCGAGTAGGTACAACTAGTGACTCATTCAATTCAGTTAAAATGGCGCCGTTTGGTTGTCATGTGTCATTATATGCCGTCCTTGTTCTTTTCTTTACGCGTTGCATAAGTCAGAGCAGTAATAAATAAAATAAATCGCGTGAGTTGTGCTTTAATACAATGTAGGAGCGATCGACCTCCAGGAAAAGGACGAGGGTTTAACAGCTGATTAAGCTCTCGACGCCCCGCTGGCCAGAATGCCGCAACGCTATTCGCCGACGCAATGCCACGGAACAAATATAGTTGCGGTATACCGTTTCGTTACTTTAAATATGACATTTTAATAAATGAATTCGTTTTGGTGAAAGAGTTTGAAGAGAGAGTAGATTCAGGAAACAACACAAGAACCTTAATTCACCTACAACATACACCTAGGTTCTTCCTAGATTATATAATCTATAATAATGTGATATATTTGTAGCGGCTACGTCATAGCGCTACACAAACAAAATATCGAGTAACCGAGAAACGGTGGATCAGCGAAAAGTGCGACAGGTGACCATTACAGTAAAGTCAAACAATATTAGACCTAACGTCTGTTATGATAAGGTAGAACAAGATTAGCAAGACCTGAATCACGATTACAAAGTTTCGGACAGTACTCAGAACACAACACACACCTGGCAAGGAGAAAGATTTTCATATTCGCTGAGAATTCCAACATATTTTAAGTGCCAGATTACGGGTCAAAATGGTCTGTAATCTCTATTTGGAATTTGAATATGAAGAGCTTGCCAAAAATACGCAATGCCTCAACAATTCTTCTCTTACTATTGACTTCTCTTGCATTTTAATATATTCGTGTTTCAGCTACCTATTTGGAGCTTCTAGGGTCAAGGTATGTAATCTCTATTTAGAATTTGACTATGAAGAGGTTGCCAAAACATATTTTTTCCTCAGTCAATTTTTTTTTTACACTTCTCTTACATTTTAATATATTCGTGTCTCGGCTACCTATTTGAAGCTTCGAGCCCGATAGCACGGCAGAGTTAATTGGAGAGTATTAATATTGAGTTCGTGAGATAAAGTTCCGTGAACTTTGCCGACAGTAATCACTTCGTCTTACGTGTGCTGTTTACGTTTAGGGGTGGCTTTTGTACCAGCGCTAGGGTTTTAAACTAATTATCAACTTGTTTTACAATTAGCACCGCATTAAGGGAAACGGGGGTTAGATTGAAAGTGATAATACTTCAGTCGTGGGCTATTTGTAATTGCCTCGCGGTGACGACAGAAGTGAATACAGTTTTCACCACCCTATGTCATACATATCCCTTGGGTGTCGCAAGTGGCAAATAGGAGAGTTTTCCACTAATATTTATCATTGCAAATAATAAAAGACATTTTTCATTCATGTGTTAGTTTAGTTGCATCATGGTAACGACAGAGCAGGGGTGCGAAGTTCCGAGACCTCCACGTGGTGCACCCTGGGCAACGTCTGGTCTGACTTTCGGACTGGACTGGTGCCCTCACTGGTGCGTTTGATCTCCCACCTAGGACGTGGGGGTAGCGGCGCTTTTGCGCTTCAACTACTGGATGGCCACGGCCTTCGGAGGGGGGACAATGCCTAGATCATAGCCGTAATTTTGACGCTGAGATTCATCCGGGCACCACTGTTGGAGACGTGTGTGAGGCCGCGTTGGGGCGTTCGACCGGCGGGGGGTTAAAAGAGGAGGCCTCTTGTGAGGCCTGTAGGAAGGCCACATTCCGTCTCTCTGTTATCTGAGGGCAGGGGTGTAGGCCCGTGAAACGGCCCTTTTCAGGGCCAAATAGTGGCTGTCCGCAATTGTGACACCGGAAAGGTCGGCGCTGGCTTGTCGATGCGAGAGTCAAGTGCCTACATGGAGTCGGCTCACCACCCATCGGTGGTGTTTGCGGCACTCGGATGGTTCGCCTTTGGTAGGGGGCCAAAGCATAGACCATAGCCGTAAATTTAGCGCCGAGTTTACCCTTCTGGCGTCACTGTTGGAGACGTACGTGGAGCCGTGTCGGGGCGTTCGTCCGGCGGCTATGTGCATAGGTGGGGAAGGTTATCTCCGGGCTTGCCCGTTTGAGGAGTAAAAGTTCGTCCGCCGAGCCAGGAACATTAGCCCGACGGGGGAACTTTTGGGGAGGGCCGCAACCCTGTGATACGGGTGCTGCGGCGTTAGGTTTTGAGGAGAGCCCGCCACTGCGGGCAACGCGATCGGGATGGGCATGGCGATCAATGGATGGAAGACTTCCAGTCATGTCCTAGGCACCCATTAACGCGTTGTAGGTGTATTACCCAGGGGATGTTTAATGGAGTATGGAGGGAACGTTTTCCCTCGAGTCCCACATATCCTTCGTGGCGGAGTTCCCGTCGCTGCGAGGGGATGCGTAATTGCATTTTACCCCCTGATCAAAAAAAAATGGTGATGACAGAGCAGAATACAGTTTTCACCACTCTATGTCATATCCCATGGGTGTCACAGGAGGCAAATTTTAGGGTTTTCAGGATCTGAGTATAGGAACAACACTATCCACAGCAGTCTCTAGGTTGGTAGTCCCTTTTGTGTAACATCACGTTCAGTGGCTTACTAGATTTTGATTTGATTGTACATCTGGGCGTAAGACTGGGGTCACTGGCCAGATTTAGATTATAGTTTGTTCATCCCCGAAAGTGTTTTCATAATGTTAGGTTCCATATAATAAGCGGCAAATATTACCATCTATAGGATACGTTGATCGTAGTATTCCTAGCTGCACGTTCTTCATCATAAATAGCTAATAGTTATAGTTAATAAAAGTCGCTGTAACACTCGCGGGAGATATAAGAGGTGGCGTCATTTATACATCTGGAAATAAATACTATATACCAAGAAAGAATTTTGCTTAAACTTAATTTATATAAGTATACTCTCTGTAATTCTTAGCTAACCAGCTTTAGAACACACCCCGAAAACGCTCATTTATTAGACAGCCATCCAACTTGTTTTATTGTATTATTATGATTATTCGGGCTTAATAAGCAAAATTAATTAAAATTAATGAAGAGGGTAGACACATTGAATTTATCATGGCTACGGAGCAGGCTTTAAGCGATTACTTGACTATTTATCATCAACATTGTCTGCGTTCCAGTTCAGTCTTAGTTGCGAGGTGTAATGAGCACGCAGCTTGTAACATTTTATACGAATGTACAATAAGCATCACATTATACAATTCTCAGATTGTATAATGTGTGTCCTCAGAAAAAGAATCGAACACGTGTGCTTCGAAAACCGGGCGGATATATAATTGCAAGGATAGCGTTGGCTAACAACGTTAAGTTCGGAAGTTAAAAAGTTAATTAACGTCTTGGTTAATGAATATAATTGGCGAAGTAACGGAAAGATCATGCCGAGAAACCGATGAACGGAAAGAGTGATTGCGATGAAAACAATTTCTACCGGTAAATTATTAATTTCTATAGGCCGTACTTTTCACTGCCGCCTGTTAAACCTCTTCCTACGCGTTCATTACCCCGTGTCTTTACTTAGGTCGCGTCTATCCGCCTCATAACAATTTATAAGTACTGGCGACCTAACATCTAACGTTACAATAAAATACACACAAGAACCTTATACCTTTGTCACAAGGACCATATTTGAATCGTTGTACGCTGATCGCGGTACTTGTTGCTCGTATGAGACTAAGGTACGGATAAGAAGTGATGTCGAGGCAAAATTAGCACGGCCGCCATTATTGAACGTGTCATTATCTCCGTGGCTCACGGGATAGACGTTTTGAAGGGGTCGCTAGAAAGTTTTGGGACTCTGGCATACATTTATACAGAAGCGTTTTAAACAGACACTTAGGCCTCGTACACATAAGCACGATACGATGTAACATCCTGCTACGACGTCATATCGTGCTACGACGTCGAATCGTGCTAAGCCTTCGAATCGTGCTACGATGTCGCATTGTGTTACGAAATCATATTGGGCTACAATGCGGCATTGTTTGACGACGTGACGTCATATCGTGGGAATCTACGAAATCGGAAAGTGATAGTTTCGTCGTGTGTTCGGTCGCAGTTTATGTAGAAAAAAAATGGAGCGCACTAGATCATGCTGGTATTAAGTAGACGACTAAAGAAGAAACAGATACACAGAAGACACTGGACACATCAATTTCTTTCAATTACCCGCAAACTCTAACTAGACACGTTGCTATGTCGTGTCGCTTACTCGCTGTGCTTATATGTACAAGCCTTAGGCTGTCGTTGTGACCTTACATCATCCCTTTCCTGCCCTATGCCCACGTAGCATTCCGGGTCAGCGTTATACACGGAATGTGTAAAAGAATGGGTACTCTGAACACGCTAAAACGGCATACAGTGTAGGCACTTCACATAACATTTTAGCTTCTTGAATTCTTGAAAAATTCCGTTCCCGGAGCGACTCACATTCAGTTCTGTCAGTAGAGCCTTTTCGCGTTATTATTTTGCCGTTTATAATGGGGCCAGCGTGGTAGATTATGGCCTATTCCCTTTATTCTTCAATCCATAGCGAAGGCATGTGCTCCAGCAGTCATTTACAGAGACAGTGATATAAAGAGCTGGTGATGACGATGATTGCACGGTATATAGTAAAGACAGAGCAGAATACAACTGTCACCACACCCAATCTCACCCACGGGTGCCGTACAAGGCGACTAATACGCGATGAATACTTCATCTTCTTTCTGGCGTGTTCCCGGTCTTCTATGTTTCCTCTTCGATTCATATCGGTCAGCAGTCATCAAGCTATCCACTCCTTTTTGAATCATATCATCCATGACACCGGAAAGGTGCTAGTGATAAATGAATACATAGAAAAGAAACGGAACGGACCATGTCGAGAGACCAATGAACGGAGAGAGTAATTAGAATGACAACATTCCAATTCATACTGCTCAAAGTTTTGGCATAAGTTTTTCAGCCAGCCGCCTGCCTGACAACCCTATTTGGCTAAACTACGAATACACGTTTAAAAGAGATTCAAGGAAACTTCTAGAAAGGACTTTTCGAAATATTCACTTGCGTCTGTAGCTTAATAGTGTTATTTCCCGTACAACAGGAAGGATCAAACTCGAGCCAGAATAGCGCGTTTAAATTTAGAATAGGTTGCAATGCGACACCTGACACGGTTCCTGGTGTAAAATTGGAGCTACATTGAGTGCTATCCCAGACATCGAAACACAAAGGAAGTCGTCAAATTGAAAGCCGAGTGTGGGACGATCGTAAGAATGCGCTACTTTCTTTGCTTTGCATTTCATTTTATTTTTATTATTGCGCGCTATAGATATGTTTATTTAAGTACAGCAAGACTTTGTGAGCTGTTAAACGGAAGTGTAATCAATCTACGCTTCAATCCCATCGGTAGGTTGAGTATGTCAAGATGTGCTATTAGCAGCGGAACGAGTGAGTGGAGCTCTACTGCTGTAATGTGTAATAATCATAAAACAGATATATATTTTGATCGTAGATTGATTATTTTAATTTTAATTTCAACATTATATAAATGTACGTAGAATATGGTAAAATTAGTACGAAAAATATGGTGGTTAGAAAAAGTTCGAAAAATTATGGTCTGTTTGATTTTAATTTTAATATTATATAAATGTTAGAAAAATTAGTACAAAGATTTTGGTGGTTAGAAAAAGAAGAATTCCAGCCTCAAGATCATAATTTTTCGAAATTATTTCTCTAACCGCCAAAATATTTGTACTAATTATGGTCTGCATTCAAATTCCCACGTCAAGACTGAAGAGTCCCTGCTAAGGCAGCAGTAAATAACACAACATCTCTGGAGCAGCCATTTATTCCGACTGACTTGACACTTGTTGACTGTCATAAGTACGTTCTAAATAGAAACATAGTAAAACCTTAGTGTCAATACACTACAAAGACCATGATTTTATGAGCTTTTTCTAACCACCATATTCATTGTCTTAGATTGATTCCTTAGTTCTCTATTCGCCCTAATCTGTTTTTCATTTACATTTGTAAACAGCTTAAAGATAATGTTCTAATAAAAATAAAAATATAAGCATTACGAATACGTGATTCTTTCTGTCAGGTTCCAACATCTCACCATGAAGTTCAAAGCTCGCTTGTAGCCATTTCATCAGCCATCCCAAAAGTGACTTTTCGAACTAGACACCTTCAAAGGCAACTTGTCACCCGAGACGTGCTCCCCTTTAAATAATGTTGCCATCTTTATTCAAGCCTAGAACATTGAATTTAGTTCCCAGAATTAATTTTGAACGGTCATTATTTCAAAGGCGCGGCGCTTTTTAATGAAAAAAAATATACCGGCGTAATTTTTTAGAGATACATCTGACGTAATAACAAACGATTTTAATTTTCTTTGAGCCTTTACCTGTGAAGTGCTCGTTCAGAATATATTAGGAGTTATTTAAAGTAACAACTGAATTCATCGTAGCGCTCACGACTTAATGTTTTTAGTGAAGTTCTAGATGTGTGTGTATGTCTCTAGATGACTAGATATATGTCCCTATATTCTTTAAACCATTATGAAGAATTGTATGCTAGATGTTAAAGGCTTGTGAAGGCTTACAATCTATGCATAAAACGAAATATTTTAGTATATCGACCATATTTTAACATCACAACACATCCCGTTTGTGTATATAAGAACATTTAAGTTCGATAATATGATAATTTCTGTAACCTAACACATACACTTGAATTGTCTCTGCTTAGCACAATGGTTGACTGGTAGAGAACGACGTTAGTTGTTAAGTCCGCCAAATGTACATTTATTTATGAACATTAAAGTTAAATAAATAATAATAAAAAATACAAAAAGATAATATTATCGTTATTGTAAACATTTCCACAATCGCTGATATGGAAATTCCAGTTCTATTGTAACCAAACGGCACACTAGCAAAGCCAATACTAATATATAATATTAGACCCTTGCTTAACCAAGCATCCGTCGAAAGACTTAAATCAAAAGCCTTCATAGTTTACAAGGTAAGTTCTAATCTAAAACGGTCAAAGGTCTCTTAAGATTGTGACGCAGATAACTATTAAGACAAATTGAGAGTTGGGACTCCGCTTTATCTAACTATTAACGAGTCTCCGTGAACTTTCGCCACAAATTAATAGTATTGCCGTTCGAGTTTACTATTGTGGCGAGCGGCTTCCTCTTACTCGCCTTGGGAAGATTTAAGTTGGCAACCGCGCAGTTCCGATAAGACGGAGTTGATGTAGGTATTGTGGAAGGGGTTGTTTTTCCATCATTAATACTTGATGAGGCATCGGTAGCAATTCTCCAGGTCTTGGAATATAGAACACGGAATTCGGTAGATCAAGTTTGCGTTTTAGACGTGCCGTTTTCGCTGGAATTCGTGTGAAAATAATTTCCGTTCCAATAAAATTGGCACACTTCTATAGTGCGTCAGCATGAAAACAGCTGAATGTTGGATGACTTATTTTGTAGACCATAAACTATTTTGAGTAACTACAGTACATACAACGTTGATGGTAAATAAATATAAAATTATTTTTATATTTATTTATTTTTTCAAGAATTTAGCGTCTTGAAATTTTAGCTCTTTTTGACAAGTACAACATTATGAGTGCGTGAAAAGCACAAGTTGAATAAAGAGTCAAGTTCATGGTTATTTTTATTGTCATGTTAAAAAAAAATATATTTCTTTAATTAGGTATTGTCAACTATAGCACCTTCTAATTAAATACGTAATTGCTTAGGAAATTTGTTATCAATTCGGCTGTCTTGATGACGTACAAAACTGCTAATTAATTAGCCCCTGAACAAGTCAGTTTTGTACTTCAAGTTGATGTGTGCTGTAAAGCGTTAAATCTAAGTTAATCTAAGTTAGCCATTTCGAGAAAGCTCCGACAGACCGCACAGTGCTTCGGCTGTCCCTTACTTCAAGTAGCATGTAAGAAATGTTGGTGCGATACATTAATAATACTGTAGTTTTTGCCATACGGCAGACGGATCTTATGACTAGAATAAAAGGATTCTGTGTTGTAATAATCGGATTATACACTGTTCAACAAAGTCTAAGGATATTTTATGTACACACACTTCATGTTCTATCCCGCCTCCACTTTTCATGGCTCAATTTAAATAATTATATCATAATTTAAACGATAATCGGGTAGACATTTTACTATCGCTTTACTTTATATTCATGAGTGAACAGAACATTTACGTCAATGTACCAGATGTAAATTCGGATCCTAATATAGGTTATTTGTGAAAAACAATGTATCCATACGAAGTGCGACCACAAAGGGTACAAAGGTGGTAATTACCACGTCGTAGTACCCAGTGGTAATTACTGACGCTATCTGGGGTAAGGTGGTCAAGATACGCTGACGATGACCATAAAGAGCAGCTGCACACGACTTTGAATATCAAAGAGCTCTATTAACATATCTTGATTGCTCTCTCCGGAACATTCGAGCTGTGATGACAGTATCAGTAGAAAGCTGCTAATGCGAAATTTGTGAAGTAATAAATGTTACGTTTCAGATCCCACGTCGCGTTAGAAGGGAAATTTAGTGTTCAGTACTATGTGTAACAGACAACCCCATGATTATATTTATGTCGATTTAAATTAAATGTTAATTTTAGCTTTTATAAGTGTCTTGTTGAAGCGTGTTTATTGTACCTATGTCATTGTTATTCTTAGTTTATATAATGCTGTAATGTGTTGTACAGAGTTGCGCCCTCCGCAGGTTCCCGCAGAAAACCAGTGTCTTGGCACTTATTCAGAGGCGCTACTCTAGAAGTTTATTTCGTTCGATCGAGTCGTTGCGTCTTTGTCGCTCTTATTTTAACACGCAGTGGCGCGAGAAAGACGGATAGATGTTCGTTCGTTCGTTCGGAGTTCCAGAGTAGGCCCCCAGGTGCCAGACGTAATACTGAGCGGTGACCTTTTTGGTGCTTCTCCTTCTGTTATTTTTTATGTATTTGTTGTTCGTATGTTTATATGTGAAGCACCGAATACACTTTTTTCATTCACTTATTCATTCATTCAAATTAATAATCGGGTTTTCATTGAAATGCACGCTTACTGATGTCAATG
The DNA here is from genome assembly GCA_963931975.1 of Cataclysta lemnata. Taxonomy (NCBI): domain Eukaryota; kingdom Metazoa; phylum Arthropoda; class Insecta; order Lepidoptera; family Crambidae; genus Cataclysta; species Cataclysta lemnata. The sequence goes on from OZ008339.1 coordinate 3,682,717, forward strand.
ATTCTTTGTCAATATACTCCATATTACATAAATATTATGAATAGAGAAATTAAAATCGTTTATTATCAGGCTATATCCATAGTGTTATTTTTAAAGACAATATTTTTTCGAAATTTTCTTTGAAGACACTATAATTTATAGATACCGGTATAATCGTATAAAAAAAAATTCAAAAACAAATGAATGTTTCAATCTACTTTGGACCACCAACAAAATATCCAGAATTTAAGTGTTTCAACAGCTCTATATCACACAGAGCCGAAGCCCAAAAGCGAGACTAGTTAGCATTGCAAACAAACAAGATATAGATTTCAATCTCTTGATTGCCATCCTGTATTGCTGGGTTGGCTTGACGTTATGAGAAATGTGCGGTTTGAAAATTGCCGTCCCCAGCCGCAAATTCGGTTCATTACCGCTGTAAGCTTTCATTGCAATTCACACAATTCTCGTATACAATCGACAGCACGTCAGGCTGTACACCATCATCCCTTGCCTTATCCCATTTCATTTGACGGCCGGTTTGGTCAAATGGTCAGATCACTGGCTGTCGGCAGAAAGAGGTCATCATCATCATCATCACCAGATCTTTAATGGCACAGGCCTTGCCATAAATGAAAGAATATGTGGAGAATGTGCCATAACACACCACGCTGGTCCATTGCGGATTGATGAGATGAGATGATTATCGACTTTATGATGCAGCCAGGTACAAGAGTTTAATGTGTCTTCTGAATCACGGAGGAACTCGAGATATGTAATAGATTTTTGGTCAGACATCCAATCAGGGAACAGGGAAGAAAGTAAAGATCCAATGACCGACCAAGAGGTCTTGGGTTCGAATCGAAAATGGTTGTGATGACATTATGAAATGGGGCTGGCGTTATGGATTATAATAGCGTATTCGAGAGTCGCGAATCGTGTGATGTTAGAATTTCTTTATTTTTACATTGCGAGGGTACCTGTTGATGAAGTGTAGTCCAATTAACTAACCCGGTTTGTGAAAGATGCGGGTTCCTGGCCTTTTCTCTATTTCATACAAATATACATCACGCCTATGTCTTCCCGAGGGGGAGTCAGAAGTGAATTAACACCCGCGTTTCGCCAATTATGGTAGGTCATATGTAATAGGTGGCGTGCCTATTGCCATCTATCGGGCACATAAATCGCAGTATATGTCTACGTGGTAATAAGAGTTTCACTACTGCCCATTACTCGTCACTGTCTTACATAACCCTTTAGTCGCCTTGACCTTCGACCTGCGGGAGAGGATTGGGAGTGGTCACAATTGTATTCTGCTCTGCCGTCACAATACAGCAGAGCAGAATACAATTTATTAATCTCTCTTTAGTGTAGGGAAATTATAATTTTTTGAAATAATAATGTTCAAACAACAATCAAATAATCTTAATTTGATTTTAACATTTTCCCGCCCCACGTAGATCTTTATCATTTTAATGTAATTCCTTGAAATGTCTTCGCAACTCGGAGCAAACAATTGACTGACTGCACAACTTCAATAATTAATAACATTTGGCGCCACTGACATCTATCTGTACTTGATTAAATCTACTGAAGATAGATTGTTCTTGTGTTCTAATCAAATTGATTCTGCTGCCTTATCAAATAACATCGGTCCTGAATTATTGACAAGTGATTGACTCGCGGGTAGTTAATCAGACAGACAGTTCGATTATTGAATAGTTTCGACGAACGTCTGAGAAATTGGTAATTGCTATTGTACTCAATTTTAATGTGTGGATTCCCTTGAAGATTCCAATGAGCGTCTGTATTTAACACATCAAAGTTATCTAGATCTAGCATGAACTAATGCAGATTCGTGGTAGCAGCGTGCTCAAATAATTTTTAATATCATGTCACATGATGGCATGTGTTTTTTTCTGTTAATGTGAGTTAGTGGAAGTTTAATTCATTTAATGCCGCACTCAGAGACGTCAATTAACTTTGATGAGTATTTAATATCAAAAATTTTCATTCAAATCAAAACCGTAGACCCGGCAAGAAAGCGACTAGTTTTGAATTGTCATTTTTTGACGTTAAGTACTCATTAACGTTAATTGACGTCTCTGAGTGCGGCAGTTAGTGTAAAGACAGAAATGAGTAGGTAACGCGCAGCAGTTTTTCTGTTATGCCCTCTATAACCATATTCTGGTTGCTGATGATGACAGGGCTGATGATGATGATAACGAATCTGTATACAAGTTATTTTACAATTTTTTATTTTGAATGCGAGTGATTGTCCTCGACGGCCGATATTAGAGCTAAGAGAAGATTATTCGTGAAAAATAACGTACTAACGACACGCTTAAGGGCACTCAATTCAGACCTTTATACCATACGATTAGAGTGCAAAATATTACTGTGGTGAGCGTACTATAATGATTCAAGATATAAGCTGAATTTTCCTTCGTGTTTAATTGGGCGACCACACCACAGTCTATGGGACTCACGACGATTTGATAATTACCGCAAATCGCAGCTAAACTTGCGCAAATAGCGGTTGTGGTGAATTAGGGGCATTTGTACTGCACTGGTTGGCGACGTCAGTGTATTGTTCCAGATTGGATATAACAGGAGTGCAATCAACGGGGACCTTAATTGCCTTTATGCAAAGCCAGTGACTGTTAACGCTTGTCACGTTTGTAGTTATACTTGCTTAGTATGTTCGCGGTTAGCATCTTGAAACATCTTGACATTGTGTTGAATCTGATCAACTGAATCGTTTAACATACGTCACTTCTTTCTAAAGTAAAGAGTAATGGGCAGTTTTATGCGTATTGACCATTGCAATGTATGGTAAAAAAAAATAATTTCCACTGGGAAGTTAAAACAACGAACGAAGTGAAAACTACGAAACAAAAACAAAATTGAGTACTTACCATTTAAGAAAATTACAAATTGTTTTTGCACTGATAAAGATATCTACTTTTTCTATAGGCCCTTAATATCAGCTTAGTTAAAATAAACACTTTGAAATGTTACAAAATCATAAATAGCCTAATCCGCTCACTGAGTAAGGCCGAAAGTCATAATTAAATTTAAGCCAAACTCGGCCGTGTCGGACTTGTAAATGATAAATAACAAAGTGCAAAATCGAATTAACGGCAGTAAGCGTCGCTTCATTAATTTACGATAGCGTCAACATTAGGCTCACTACCGGCCGACCGTTGTAAATTACGCATTAATCCGTTGAGCATCTACAAGCCGTGTATATTGTATAATATGTTACAGTCAAAACTCCTAGCAGGTCAACACATTGGCTAAGGGTTTTGACTCTTAAATAACTCTAAATCAATAGACTGTGTGCTCATTTCATTAAAAAATTTAATAACTGATTGTGATTTTTTTTTCTGTTTCGTAACTTTCGTTCTACTTATCTGTTTTAAGGCTGGAGTTCACCAACACGTAAAACAAGAGATTAAAAGATAACCGGCAATTTTTGACAATGCTTACATACTGGTAAATTGTCAAAAACCTACGGCTAAATAATAATCGCCTGTTTAAGTGTTGGTGAATACCAGCCTTGGCTGCGTGGACAGATTTCGACGCAAATTACAATGTCAATAATTAACATAGGTACATAATATTTTAAAAATATCAATGATTTTAATTTTTTAGGAGGCTCTCATTAATAGGATCTTGACACTCACTGTAACAATGGTATACAACAATGACGTTACCACAATTACTACAGTTACAATAACCTTTGTTAGAGAAAGCGGTCGATTTGATTTCACAAATGAATTGGCTTGCTTCGTTAGGATTAACGTGCAATGGTCTTTAGGCTCATGTTCACAGTAATCACGTTGTGGCCGCTTGGTACTGACTGTAGAGAATAGAATTTCATTATTATGCAGATTGGGGCCCCGTCCATGCATGGCTTAGACTGTTATAGTTTAGGTTGTCTTCTGAACTATTACAAGTTACAGGTCAAGTTAATTTATTGCTTTGGAATAAAGTATAAATTGGCTTACTGAATTATTTTCACCTACTGTCGCGGCATCCAGTCTCTTGTTAATTTTAGAGCTATTAACCTTCATGTTACAAAGAAAAAGTATAATCTGGATCTATAGAACCCGAAACAGAAGGGCATGCATGAGGACATTTTATGAGATTGGGTAACTCAGACATAGACGATATCACATGACGACTAACCGAGTTTAGACTGAAAACATATGACGATCTATTCGATGATTAAGATGATAAATATTTTTCCTAGATTTAACGCGGATTTTGAATATGACCCTTCAAGTAAACCGTTCACCTACCATTAAAACAAGCATTGTATCTTAAAGAAATGTCATCGATATCTCAACACAATAAAACAGCAAAGAGGCTGTTTTTTTTGTTAGTTAGTTTTAAATTCTCCCTATATTTTAGGGAAGGCAAAGGGTCTAGCCCATACAGCCAAGTCTTTAGTGTATATTTTATCTGTAGTCTTATGAAATAATGAGTGGGTGAAATGGATGAATAAAATGAATTTTACGTTAAAATATGGGTGTCACACATTTTAACGCATCTAGGGAGTGCTTGGCGCGAATTGAATGGTAACAGAGTTCATGATGGTGACTGATGAAATGGATAAAACCACTTTTTATAGTGATCTTCACCACTGCATCAAACACATCATAAGACTTGTTTTCAATGATTCTGCATAATTGCACATCAACACGGATGCTTGTGCATCAAAATAACACCACTTTCACTGCACAAAATCCACTCTGTAACAATTTTTGAATTAGTGAAAATAAATCTGACTGACACCACGAAACGCGCCAAACACTCTGTTTTTTTTTGTTAAATTCTCCCTATATTTTAGGGAATGCAAAGGGTCTAGCCCATACAGCTAAGTCTTTAGTGTATATTTTATCTGTAGTCTTATGAAATAATGAGTGAGTGAAATGTATGAATGCAATGAATTTTAAGTTAAAATATGGGTGTCACACATTTGAACGCATCAAGGGAGTGCTTGGCGCGAATTTGATGGTAACAGAGTTCATGACGGTGCCTGGACAAAACCACTTTTTATAGTAGTACGATTAGTATACGATTAGAGTGCAAAATATTACTGTGGTGAGCGTACTATAATGATTCAAGATATAAGCTGAATTTTCCTTCGTGTTTAATTGGGCGACAACACCACAGTCTATGGGACTCACGACGATTTGATAATTACCGCAAATCGCAGCTAAACTTGCGCAAATAGCGGTTGTGGTGAATTAGGGGCACTTGTACTGCACTGGTTGGCGACGTCAGTGTATTGTTCCAGATTGGATATAACAGGAGTGCAATCAACGGGGACCTTAATTGCCTTTATGCAAAGCCAGTGACTGTAAACGCTTGTCACGTTTGTAGTTATACTTGCTTAATATGTTCGCGGTTAGCACCTTGAAACATCTTGACATTGTGTTGAATCTGATCAACTGAATCGTTTAACATACGTCACTTCTTTCTAAAGTAAAGAGTAATGGGCAGTTTTATGCGTATTGACCATTTCAATGAATGGTAACAAAAATAATTTCCACTGGGAAGTTAAAACTACGAAACAAAAACAAAATTGAGTACTTACCATTTAAGAAAATTACAAATTGTTTTTGCACTGATAAAGATATCTACTTTTTCTATAGGCCCTTAATATCAGCTTAGTTAAAATAAACACTTTGAAATGTTACAAAATCATAAATAGCCTAATCCGCTCACTGAGTAAGGCCGAAAGTCAGAATTAAATTTAAGCCAAACTCCGCCGTGTCGGACTTGTAAATGATAAATAACAAAGTGCAAAATCGAATTAACGGCAGTAAGCGTCGCTTCATTAATTTACGATAGCGTCAACATTAGGCTCACTACCGCCCAACCGTTGTAAATTACGCATTAAACCGTTGAGCATCAACAAGCCGTGTATATTGTATAATATGTTACAGTCAAAACTCTTAGCTTGTCAACACATTGGCTAAGGGTTTTGACTCTTAAATAATTAAATAAATAATCAATAGACTGTGTGCTCATTTCATTAAAAAATTTAATAACTGATTGTGATTATTTTTTTTTCTGTTTCGTATCTTTCGTTCTACTTATCTGTTTTAAGGCTGGAGTTCACCAACACGTAAAACAAGAGATTAAAAGATAACCGGCAATTTTTGACAATGCTTACATACTGGTAAATTGTCAAAAACCTACGGCTAAATAATAATCGCCTGTTTAAGTGTTGGTGAATACCAGCCTTGGCTGCGTGGACAGATTTCGACGCAAATTACAATGCTAATAATTAACATAGGTACATAATATTTTAAAAATATCAATGATTTTAATTTTTACGAGGCTCTCATTAATAGGATCTTGACACTCACTGTAACAATTGTATACAACAATGACGTTACCACAATTACTACAGTTACAATAACCTTTGTTAGAGAAAGCGGTCGATTTGATTTCACAAATGAATTGGCTTGCTTCGTTAGGATTAACGTGCAATGGTCTTTAGGCTTATGTTCACAGTAATCACGTTGTGGCCGCTTGGTACTGACTGTATGGAATAGAATTACATTATTATGCAGATTGGGGCCATGTCCATGCATGGCTTAGACTGTTATAGTTTAGGTTGTCTTCTGAACTATTACAAGTTACAGGTCAAGTAAATTTATTGCTTTGGAATAAAGTATAAATTGGCTTACTGAATTATTTTCACCTACTGTCGCGGCATCCAGTCTCTTGTTAATTTTAGAGCTATTAACCTTCATGTTACAAAGAAAAAGTATAATCTGGATCTATAATAGAACCCGAAACAGAAGGGCATGCATGAGGACATTTTATGAGATTGGGTAACTCAGACATAGACGATATGACATGACGACTAACCGAGTTTAGACTGAAAAACATATGACGATCTATTCGATGATTAAGATGATAAATATTTTTCCTAGATTTAACGCGGATTTTGAATATGACCCTTCAAGTAAACCGTTCACCTACCATTAAAACAAGCATTGTATCTTAAAGAAATGCCATCGATATCTCAACACAATAAAACAGCAAAGAGGCTGTTTTTTTTGTTAAATTCTCCCTACATTTTAGGGAAGGCAAAGGTTCTAGCCCATACAGCCAAGTCTTTAGTGTATATTTTATCTGTAGTCTTATGAAATAATGAGTGAGTAAAATGTATGAATACAATGAATTTTACGTTAAAATATGGGTGTCACACATTTTAACGCATCAAGGGAGTGCTTGGCGCGAATTTGATGGTAACAGAGTTCATGACGGTGCCTGAAGAGGTGGACAAAACCACTTTTTATAGTAGTCTTCACCACAACATAAAACACGTCAAAAAACTTATTTTCATTGATTCTGCATAATTGCACATCAACACGGATGCTTGTGCATCAAAATAACACCACTTTCACTGCACAAAATCCACTCAGAAGCAATTTTTGAATTATCGAAAATAAATCCGACTGACACCACGAATCGCGCCAATGTGATTTAGAATTCTGAATTTTTGTTTTAAATAATGTAATATTCGAAAGTATTTCAATATAGTGTTCAATAAGAACAAGGTTCTTTATTATAAATCGTGTGCTGTGCGATTTGGAAAACATTCGGCCCATTAGCTTTAATGATGATTTTAACGTGACCTTTTTACGTTCTCCTAACTAAATTGTGTGTCTAGATGGAAACTATCGAAAATAATTCTGAGCGAACGACTAGCACGTCTTTATTTTAATAGCATCTATGACCCCTAGACATGACGTTATTCATAGCTCGCCTTCCAAAAAATTGTCTTAAAGGATTTTGTCGTAGACTGAAAAATAAACCGCGTGGTGACGGCAGAGTAGAATACAGTTGTACATACATACATACATACATACATAAATCACGCCTATATCCCCGAAGGGGTAGGCAGAGGTGAACTAGCACCCACGTTTCGCCAAATATGTCAGGTCCCATGTAATAGGTGGCGAGCCTATTGCCATTTATCGGGCACAAAAGTCGCAGTACATTGCTGGGTGGTATAAGAGGAACGCTGCTGCCCATTCCTCATCACTGATTTATCCTTAGTCGCCTTGTACGACACCCACGGGAAAGATTTGGGGAGGTGACAATTGTATTCTACTCTGCCGTCACCACACGGCACAAATTGAAAATAAATACTTACAATCAACAAGCGTGGCTGCTTATACTGAAGTGGTAGGAAGAGGTGTAATATAGTCCACTTTTCACCATTTATTGTAGGTCCCATGTAATCGGGGGCGAGCCCCGGCATACCGAGCATGTTAAGGATACCAGGCAGTTTATCAGGATCGCTGCTGTTCATTCCACATGATATATGTACATACACCTTAGTCGCCTAGTAGACCAACATCCGATAGAGGATGATGGAGATTGTATTTTACTCTCCCGTCACCACACTGGATTGTTCATTCCTCATACCTTTAAAACGCTTTAATTGTGGTGTAAAAAAATGGAAGTCAACAGCATATGTTACCACAAATTCTCAAATTTTCACTTTAAACAGGCTACACATAATTGTCATGTTTTTCTAATATTTTTTTAGATATAAAGTGAATAATTGGCAGTTTGGTATCACCAGATACTGAAGACGTATTTGTAGTTGCGCTAATAACCGATATCCAATGAATCAGAGCGAAAGCTGGCCCTAGATTTTATACGTGACGTTCGTGCACACGAAATTCTCGTTACATTTCAGTATTTGATTAAATTACACGTTACACAAGTCTGGAGTCGGATTTATTTATTTATTAGGAAAACCAACAGCTACAATAATATAATAGAATACAATATGATAAGCAGCAAGCCAATTACAGGTTTCCACTGATAGTTGTTGCTTAGAAAAAAAGAAACAAATTCGTGAGTAATAGTAAAAAATAAGTACATAAACAGTATACTTAGTTTGCAACAGGATTAGAATAATCTACTGAAAAAATTTACAGCTCAGACACTGCTTCATCTTAGTTATTAATTTATTTTTACTACAGCTCTAACGTGCTATTGCCTGTACCCATCAAATAGTACATTACTACTTCGGGAACTATTTAAGCTAAAGCACTTAATACTGCAATTATCTCAGGAACTTTGCACCAACATTAATGATTATCTAATAATCCATTGCTGTCATGAACTAAACAGCGATAGATGTACTAAATTACTTCGATTAAAACATTAAAAAGTTTCATTCATATTGTTGATATATACTACGAAAGAACCTACGTCCTTTGCAATCCGGGCAGCCTGTACCTGGTTTCTCGAAAATTTTCTATCCACAATATTCTCTGTAATATACATACTGCCGCACTAAGAGACGTCAAATAACTTTAATGAGTACTTAATGTCAAAAAATCTCATTTAAATATAGACCCGGCAAAAATAGCGACTAGTTTTGAATTGTAATTTTTTGGCATTAAGTACTCAGTAACGTTATTTGACGTCTCTGAGTGCGGCAGATAGTGATGTAAGTAATGTATTGAGCCCAAGATATGGTTTTCTACTCTTCTGTCACCAAAACTCATCCCACAAACAAACTTCCCACGTTATTATCACAACAAATACAATAAATATTTGGACCAAAATGTCTATATTTCCACCAATAAACAAAGGATAGACTCGTAGACGTAAATTAACATTTATCTCTATTTTGGAGAAAGAAGCCAATATACACTTTGAAGGCTGTAGCTTGTTTGTTAAGGAACATAAAGTGGACAACAAGAAAAGCCGGCGGACGAGGAAAATGGGCTTATTGCGTCAAGGAAATACTGTGACATAATGACACTACATAAACAAGGAAAAGGTGCAGGATGCGATGCCGTAACGTCGTTAATAGAATATTTAACGTAGTGTTTTAACCTGTTCATTATTGAGTTTTTACTACTATCTTGATTATTAATTGTTACAAGGGAAAAAATAAGACTAATAATTTAGAAAAAAAAATTAAAATATTTTATTGTTATTTTAAATTATTTGTCTTTGTTTTAATTTTGCTAACGTTTCTAGAGTGTTTAAATCACAATTAAACAATAATCTTGGTTATTGCTATTACGGACGATTATGATTTGGTGAATTTGACTATGGTAAAGTGAATTAGCGAGCTTTTCGTTTCGATTGGTGTGAATGATTTCACTAAGAAGCATTGTTATTACGTTTTAATGTTTTTAAAAGCAAAATAAGTAGAATCTAAATTATTAAATTTTATGTTCTCAATAAATTAGGAATACGTTTTTTGTGACTCTACCAGCTACCTACTGTTTTAGTGCATATTATACGTTATACGCCTTTTTCTGTTGATGGTAGTTTTTAAACATCAGTCTAAAAGTCTAAATAAGCAATTTAGGTTGACAATTGGTTTTTTAAACAACCACTTTATCTGGCAGTCGAAACGCAAAGTTTTAACGCTGAAACATTCTTTTTTATCGTCTTAAAACCTGATTTCAAAAAGCAGCGGTCAGTTTATTTCGAAATTAATTTAGAATTCGCACTGCAAACATAAGTAATAAATTTTCATACTTTCAAACTTGTCAACGCTGAGCTCAAAAAATATGGAACTCGTTTTACGACTGCACCGAACAGAGATTTAACTGGCTTTTCACATTAAAAATGAATAATAATAATATTAATAAATAAATATTTCAGCAATAATTTTTGACATTGTTAAATATTTTATTGAAATTAAATTATTGAAATAAAATCATTGTGAATAAATTAATTAAAATAGCTAGAAATAATGTTTGCACACCAAACATACTCAGTATAATATCATCATCATCATCATCATCACCAGCCCTTTATGTCCCCACTGCTGGGGCACGGGCCTTCCCTATGGATGGAAGAATATAGGGAGATTGGGCCATAACCCACCACGCTGGCCCAGTGCGGGTTGGTGGGTACTAACGACTGCAGATGCAGCCGGGACCAACGGCTTAGCGTGCCTTCCGAAACACGGAGGAACTCGAGATAATAAATTTTTGGTCACCCATCCAATGACCGGCCTTAGCGAAATTGCTTAGTTTACGCAATCGCAGGCCAAGCGCGCTGTGCCACTGCGCTAGCGAGCTCCTCAATTCTTTAAAACTCCTTGTATGAATTATTATTTGTATGAAAACTAGTAATTTATTGGGAACTTAATCAGAAGTGGTGAGTCAAGGCCTCAATCTTCTATTCTATTAATTCTATATTAAACATAAATTAATTGGTTAACATAGATTAATATACCAATTGCTTTATATACAAGAAAGTATTATAAATTAGAAGACATACGGAGTAAAAGAAGTTAGAAGACATGTTTTGTGGACCTGGATTTATCACCTGCACTCTCTCTATTTCGTCACAGTGTGCTCTCGTGTTTCGGAAAGCTCATAATTTTGAAGCGTTCAGTTACCTCCGCAACATATCTGATCACATGATTAGCCCCATTAGTCATGCAGGCGGATGTCGATGTCACCAATATTGCTCCAATTACTTGCCAACCTAATCACACGGTATACGCTCGCCTAAGGGTATATTCAAATATAGCTCGGCAATAGAGCGCGACTCCAGTCGCAGCAGGGGAGGAATAAATGCACTTTATTAGACTATGGTCTAATAGTGCATTTATTACTTAGGGCGGTAAAACAAAGATTGTCACAGATTGCAAGTATTTTACGATAAATATGCGTTTTTGAGAATTTCTTTTTTACCGCCCGAGGTCTTCTTTGCTGGCCTGGGAGCGAACCAATAACGTAGATTGGGCCAGCCCCAACTCATCCCATTGGGTGTCGTAAAAGTCGACTAAGGGAGATGATTGCCCGGTATAGACCAATAAGCACCTTGGGGCACTCTTATCGTGGAGGGCAAACCACTAACAAACAGCATACCCAAAGAGGGTTGGTGTCAGGCAGGCGGCCGGCTGTAAAATCTTAGCCAAAACCTTGAGCAGTATGAATTGGAATGTTTTCATTCCAATTACTCTCTCCGTTCATTGGTCTCTTTACATGTCTCTTTTCTATACATTCATTCATCACTAACATGTCCTTTACGGTGTGATGGATGATATGAATCAAAAGGGAGTGGATGGCTTGATGACGTCTGACCGATGTGAATGAAAGAGGAAACATACTGCGCCGACCCCAGATAGACTGGGAACAGGGCAGGGAGAAGAAGAAGAAAAAGTGTACACATAACGGCCGTCTTGGACGAATGCTCAGATTGCTGGATATTGGCCAAGAGGTCCCGGGTTCGAATCCTGGTAGGGGCAAATTTTTAAATAAACACAAAATTTGTTTCCGAGTCATGGTTGTGTATATGTTTATATAGTATATTTTCAACATTTATATACATATTTATTATGATATTAAAAATATGTACCGTCATCTAGTATCCATAACACAAGTGCTTAGGCTACTTACTTTGGGCTAGATGATAGGTGTGAGTGTAAAAAAAATATTTAAATATTAACTACTTTCTATAGCTACAAGAAAGTATAAAAAACATACAAACATACATAAATCACGCCTATATCCCCGAAGGGGTAGGTAGAGGTGAACTAGCACCCACGTTTCGCCAACTATGATAAGTCCCAGGTGGCGAGCCTATTGCCATTTATCGGGCACAAAAGTCGCAGTACATTGCTAGGTGGTATAAGAGAAACGCTGCTGCCCATGCCTCATCAATGATTTATCCTTAGTCGCCTTGTACGACACCCACGGGAGAGATTTGGGGAGGTGACAATTGTATTCTACTCTACCGTCACCACACGGCTGTAAAAAATTATGTGTTCTTATATACAAAAAAAATATGTCACTGATCTACAGATCTGCTAAATAAAACCTGTCGTGATGTATTGGATTGGAATGTTGGGCTGGGAATAATGCAAGAAAATTACATGCGACAGAAATGAGAAATTTGAGAGTGATCTGCGAGGTGACCAAAATGGATAGCAATGGTTTATCCACCCGGCCGCCTATCTGCCATTTCTTAGTATTCGTACACGCTTTATTCATAAAAAAAGGGACTATTTTGTATCAACATGTCTTATCGAAGATATTTCGTGAAAAAAAAACCCGATATCCGATTGGGAACAACGAAAATCCTGTCCCTCGAACAGCTAATAAAATTCCTAAGCGTCCATTGTTCGTGAATCATGATAACGTGGCGGACTGTGGCCGTACCATGAAGTATTAGTGCGATCCAAGCGCGGGTGACAAAACGGGACGCCGCTATACACGGCTCATAGCGATGACTCACTTTAACAATGGGAGTTGAATCGCGTTTAGAGTTGGTGGTAAGGCCCCTGATTAATTAGTTCGTTCACCTCGCCGCCGGCCGTTGAGTATCCGCAAGACGCTGGGAGACGTACAGATGAGATTTCAGAAGAACATGAACTTCCTATTTATAATCGGAGCGGATAAAGTTTGAACTGCCATTTTAATTGCCAAAGATCAACAGGAAAATCGTCTAACTGCCGCACTCAGAGACGTCAAATAACGTTAATGAGTACTTAACGTCAAAAAATGACAATTCAAAACTAGTCGCTATTCTTGCCGGGTCTATGGTCTAGATTTGAATGAAAATTTTTGACATTAAATACTCATTAAAGGTAATTGACGTCTCTGAGTGCAGTTGTTTTCATCATCTGTAATAAAGTTTAACGACGTTTATCCTGTGTTTTAAGCAATATTGTACCCAATGTTTGTCAAAGCCTTATTGCCTGTTATTTCGTTAGAATAATAAAAAAAATAACTATAGGTATATATATAATCGTGTGGTGACGGCAGAGTAGAATACAATTGTCACCACCCCAAATCTCTCCCGTGGGTGTCGTATAAGGCGACTAAGGATAAATCAGTGATCAGGATTTTTTTTTTTTTGATGGACCTAGGCTGTTGGCCGAGAGGCCTTTACAGCATCTACCGGGTTTTTTGGGGAAGGCGAAGACCTTGACCTAAAGCCAAACGTGTCCTCAAGCCTTGCAGTCGAGCACTCCCTGTGAGGATGCCTTCACGGCAGGCGTCCCCCGTGCGGAGACGGCATCTCCCGAGGGAGATATACTGCCGCGGAGAGCCTCGCAGGGCGCCCGAGTCGGAGCTTGGATCGGCAGGCCTGAGGGTGCCTCTAAAGGCGCGGACCTCGGCTCAGGCGTGCCGTGTAGTGGGGGGAGGGGGCGAGAAGCGCCCAGGGACACGAGTGTACCTGGTAAAGCGCCTTGTGTGTAGACCGGGTCTTCGCACTCTTATACGACGAGTGCGGTGTGTAGGAAGGGAGTGCGGTGTGTAGAAAGGGGTGATCAGGAATGGGCAGCAGCGTTCCTTTTATACCACCTAGCAATGTACTGCGACTTTTGTGCCCGATAAATGGCAATAGGATCGCCACCTATTACATGGGACCTAACATAATTAGCGAAACGTGGGTGCTAGTTCACCTCTGCCTACCCCTTCGGGGATATAGGCGTGATTTATGTATGTATTTATGTATATATATAAGCAAGAAAATTAAAAGAAACACCTACATATTACATTTGAGCATGTCTAAGTTTTTTTGCAAGTCATTGGATAAGTGACCAAAAATGTACTGTCTCAACTGCCTGCGTGCTTCAGAAGGCATGTTAAGCTGTTGGTGCCGGCTGCATTTACAGTTGTTACGACTCGTCAATATCCACCTACTGGGCCAGCGAGGTGGGTTATTCTTCCTTTATTCATTCGTTGACAGGAAAACACTGTGCCCCAGCAGTGGGCAATTTAAAAAATGCTGGTTTTGATAATGGTAATCATGCATAATGTTCAGATATGTTTCCATCATAATAAGGGTCGCATTTCAACCACCGCTACCAAAAAAAATTAAACTAACACTACAGCTTCTCGCATTGTCTCTAAAATAAAACAATCGTACTCCAATTACCCGTACCGTGTCTTTGTTTACATCGATTCCACTCAATTATGGAGCCGACTTTAATCCGATTGTGTAAGTCTCGGGTGCCCGCGGCTTGCTATAAAATGGAATGGAAATGGAAGTCCAGCTTTTGTTCTCTATGTTAATCTTGGCGAGGAATGAGGATTTTATTTAGGTTATGCTTGAATTTGCTACTTAACTTTGAAATATTTATCGTTTAAAAAGGCTTAAGTGGCGATGGTGGCAGGTGAATTACCAATTATATTATTATGCAGTTATGATGTCGTTCTTTTATAGAGTTTACAATTCAAGTCTTTTATAACATACGGAGACGATCACCCAAAAAATTTATGCTTGGAGTTATGTTAATGCGCCTTTATATTAATAATAAACACAAACAAAACAATTTCTCTGTCATCGGATCTAAAATAAAATTGGGGAAACTTACCAATATTATTATAGCAAGCAAGCATAAAATATAATATATTGCCAGAATGAAAATTACACAGCTCGAAATATAAATAATTGCAATTTTCCTCGTGAATAAATTTAAGCTCTACCGTTTCCGACGTGTAATTCATAAATATTCTACACATGAGTCCATAAGCCGCTGACAATATAGGTACCCCAATAAATTTTCGACTGGCTTTATACTTAGCAGTTTTATTGAAACATTTACTTCAGACGCCTAATTTATGATGTCTTCTTTTTAGTTCTCCATTTCTTTTCCTAAAATCATGTTGGAAAATCGTTTGCTATAAATTTCAGGAGCCCTAACGCTCGAATATTCGAATTTGTTCTAAATCAGATTCTTCTCTTGTAGGCAGGTATATAAATAGGTATCGATTAGGTTGGAGCAGTTATTGACACTCTTACACTTTTTACGTAACTCTCTTCGTATTTAAGGAGTCATGATAAGAGATGGGAGAGGAGCTCGCTAGCGCAGTGGCACAGATCGCTTGGCCTGCGATTGCGTAAACTAAGCAATTTCGCTAAGGCCGGTCATTGGATGGGTGACCAAAATTTTATTATCTAGAGTTCCTCCGTGCTTCGGAAGGCACGTTAAGCTGTTGGTCCCGGCTGCATCTGCAGTCGTTAGTACCCACCAACCCGCACTGGGCCAGCGTGGTGGGTTATGGCCCAATCTCACTATATTTTTCCATCCATAGGGAAGGCCCGTGCCCCAGCAGTGGGGACATTAAAGGGCTGGTGATGATGATGATGATGATAAGAGATAGTTGCATAAGAAGATGTTTTAATTATTTCTGTGGATAGAGGCCTTCCTTGAAGGTGGAAAAGTTTTGGGTGAAATTTTTGAATTCACTCACAAGAGCGATGACATAAACGTGATCCGCTTCTGTTCCACCCACTAGGTGGAACGGAAGCGGATCACTGTAAACATAAGGTATTCATCTAATAATAATATTTCTGTATAAATTTTATTCATAGCTTAGACGCTAGTAACAGGTTAAGAACCAGCCAGTGAAGGTGGCCGGCCATCTTCTTGGCCCTGTCAGCCGCAGTTGCGTGCACTCGCATTTGGCCCACAAAGTGGACCGATACACTCGGATGCACCCGCTCTGTAGGGCTGCTATGAATGAAATGTATAACATACGAGAAAATATTTAGCAACTAATTACTGGCCCGTGGCTTAGCTCGCGTTAATGTCAGTTAATATAATAATATAGCCTATAGCTTTCCTCAATAAATAGACTATCCAACACAAAAATATTTTTTTCAATTTGAGTCAGTAGTTCCTGAGATTAGCGCGTTCAACCAACCAAACAAACTCTTCAGCTTTTATTTCATTTTATTTATAGGACAACCAACAAAACTAACACTAATACTTGTAATAATACCATTATATAAATTAAAAACTTAAGCTAAGTGCTGTCTTAATAACAGGTTGCCACGGCATGCAAGCTTTATAATATTAGTATAGATTATTCATCTTCATCTTCCTGCCTAGTTCCCAGCATATCTCTTAGTAGTCTGTGGTTCCTTGTTTATCTGGAATCGGCACAGTGTGTTTTCTCTTCCAATCATATCGGATGACGTCTTCGAACAGTCCAGCTCTTTTGATTAATTTAAATATTATATCATCACACAGGAAAGGTGATAAGGATGAATGAGTGAATTGAAGGATGTCGAGAGACCGGTAAACGAAGATTGATTGGAATGAAAACATCCCAATCCACGAAAAACCGACCGTTGCAACAAATTTATCACCAAAAATTTACTATTACTACGTTAACATAATTATGTAGAACCATAATTATAACTCAAAAACTTATACCGGGACTTTCTGACTGTAGTCATGGCTTAAGTAAATATTAGCTCAAATTCTAATTAATTTATATTGCGTTTTCAAAGTAGACATCCCTAAACTCAATTTTTACGTGCATATTTTACAAATGCATACATAAGTAAGCCATTATGAACTCTACGTCGTTCACACATGGCTCAAAGATATTCTTAGCTATGGCCTCGATCGGAGGAAGTCGACTGAGACGCATTAGTATCGATAAAATGCTTCCCACATACATCGACTTGTATGGTCGACTACTCTTATTTCAGGCTATATGTTCATTATTTTTACACATCAGTGTTCCACGTGCGGAACCAACATATTTATTAAGTAGTCAGGCTTTACTGTTTAGTCTCGTATGTAAGCGAAAGTGTGGAAAACGAAAATCTAAACTGCCGATGTATCCCTAAGAATCTCTTTATTACCTATGTGAATAAAATGCAGATTTACATAAAAAGTATATTTCTGGCAAAGTAAAAATTACAATCATAAACAAAAAACAAATAAAAGGACAGTTTCAACAGTATAATATCGTGTATTATACTCATCACATGCATTTATAACACACCCCTATTTACCTCCGAAGGGGTAGGCGGAGTTGAATAAACACCCACATTTCGTCAATCATGTTAAGACGTTTCATTTACTAGGGACAAGACACTGGGTTTGCTGTGGTTCGCCACCATTC
This sequence comes from Cataclysta lemnata, assembly GCA_963931975.1. Lineage (NCBI taxonomy): Eukaryota > Metazoa > Arthropoda > Insecta > Lepidoptera > Crambidae > Cataclysta > Cataclysta lemnata. The sequence continues at coordinate 3,700,599 of OZ008339.1, forward strand.
CAGTTCCCCAAAGTGCTTATTGGCCTACACCACAGGGCAATCAGTCCTTAGTCGACTTTTACGAAGGCCAGACAGGGCTGGCACATTCTACCTTATTATTTAGCTTCCAGGCAAGCATGGAACAATGTGAATTCATGTTATTTGAAGAAAAAACACTATACTACAAAGAAAATAAAGTCGATCAATTTCTTTCAAAATCTGACTTTATTTTCTTTTTAAAATAAAATTTTCGAATTTAGATTAAAGGGTAAATAGCATCGACGAATTAATAGATATCATTTCTCTAGCATAGTAGATAAAATAGGTAATGACCTGACTAAGAAGTCTTTACCTAATTCAAAAACAAAAGGTTTTGCGTTTTGGCTGATAAAATATCTGCGGGTTAATAATAGAATGGCTGAATCTAGATCACCGAATGAAAAATAAATAATACAGGTAAAATGAAAGGTTAAACTTTTAAACAAGGCTCTGTTTCATTCATTAAGAGTGATTTGGCATTAAATAAATTTGCCGCGTAATATTGAGTTTCGTTTTAAGAATAATATTTAATTGTTTATCGCTTATGCAACAAAAATAGCCCTATGACTTCATTCTGAACAAGAACGAAAGACTGCCGAACGCACATAAAAACTTTCTTGTATATATATATAAACTATAAAAAACTAATCAATTAAGCTGCAATTTTTTTAATAGAACTGAAAGCATTTTATGTTCTACCCTCTATTTCGATCCGGTGACACGTTCCAACGGGCTACTCCCATCAATCTCAAAGTCTCAACATCCGATCTACTTAAAACGCTAACGAAACGATCGACAGCGCAAATCCTGCAGCTAAAAAATGGGGTCCAAGACAATCCAGTTTAAACCTTAGATTAACGTGCTAAAGAATAGCCCAGATTAGCGGATATTAAGCACGCTGACCATTGCGCGTAACCTTGCACATTCTGTTTCAGCTGAGATTAAAATTGGGCCGGGCTTAGGCAGTTGTCTCACCGCCAACGATAAGCGAGAAGCGAGTAGAGTGAAAAACTAGAAACGAGTTGGCGACCAGCGAGAAGCGAGTAGATAAAGTAGAAACAAGTTGGTGGCCAGCTAGAAGCTAGTAGAGAAAGTAGAAACGAGTTGGCGACCACCGGAATGCGAGTAGAAACGAGTGTCTGTAGTTCCGACAATTTTGTCGCTGAGTATTAAGCGAGTATGCGAGTGTTACGGGACTCGCACCACTCACACTCTTCTAGGTAGAAAGGTATAACGGCCCCTGCAAGTTGATCTTCCAGCGTGAATACGGAACTCCAAGCAAGCATCACTGAGCGAGCATTATTGAGCGAGCACCACTGAGCGAGCACAACTGAGCGAGCATCACTGAGAGAGCATCGCTGAGCGATTATATCTTAGAAGCTCTTATCGCTCAGCGATGAACTAGTGGAGAGAGTCCTCGCCGGCAATGTAACAGTCAGCGATCAATATGCATCTCTTTTGTTTACACGGAATTTATAATATCTATCGTACTTTTCTTGAGCGAGAAAATACCAGATAGTTAGTCGCTTCCTCGCCGGCGGTGAGACAGCTGCCTTAGGAGCTAGCTATTCTTTACGGTTTGGTAATTATGCCTGCTAGAAGCTTGTGTTAAAGCAATTTGCTTAATTTTGCTTTGAAGATAAATCTCGAATGCTAAGGCGGGGTTAGTGAACTTACTAAGGAACTTGCTGAGGCAATTTCAGAAAATAATAGGTTGAGGCCCTGATAGTATAGAAGGCATGTTTGTATTAACACGAATTTCTCCGGCTTACGATTAAAGTCCGAATGGGGCGGTCCTATTACTATCTACTGTTTGCGTCTGATTCTTTATAGGCAGTTTCACGAAAGAAGTCTTCTATAATAAGAGTGAAAATAATATATTAAACAAAGTAGATCTTAACAATTTATTTTCATAAACATAGCTACAATTTTAATAAAGTTTTAAGTACTTAATCCTATCAAGAAAAGTTGAAAAAAAACAGCGTCTGCATAATAATTTTACGCTTGTCATCTGCATATTTTTCGAATCAATTATCTTTGTTTGTGCCAATTAAGCGGCCTCCTTTTGAGCGCGACCTTCTTGCAAGACAAGAACTCTAAAAATATTATTTAATTTATCTTTGCTTTACTTATGCAGTGTTAGCGATACAAATACTTAAAGAAAACTACCCGATATGGTGTTTTTTTTATTGAGTAATTGACATCTCCTTCCTACCCTAAATTATTTAGGTGTCTAGGATTTGGCTAGATTCTTCCGTCATGTGTGCCAACCCTTAGGTAAATCTGTCTTTGATTCCCTGAATGTGTTTCAAAGTCTGCGTCCGTTCTCATTACCTCGGGGAGTACCTGTGCCGAAGTAAAAGGAACTCATTAAAAGTTTTTTTTTCCCAGATATATATTATTATCCGATGGTAAAACACGCGGTTACGTCGTCCTCTTCACAACATGCTGGGAAACTTTATTCATTTTAAAGTTAATGAATAATTGCCATCCTTATCAGGCTCGTGGCTGATGAATATTTATTTCTGAATTCACCTTAGGGCGGTGGTCGGCCCAGTATCGAACCTTATCTATACTAATTAGAAAGCATCTTTGCCAGAACAAATATCTCACAGCGAGACAAAGGCTGAATTGAAAGTAGTGAATACATTATTTGAAGCTTGCCAAATGTACCTAATGTAATAATATAAACCTAATAATAATTAAAGTTCTTCTTTTTCATCATCATCACCCGCCTGGATTTTTTATACAATTTTTGTTCATAATTTTTTGGTCGCGTTGCATGGTGTAATATGCAATGCAATACCCACCACCCCCCATTTCTCCCAAGGGTATCAAACAAGGCATTGGCAAGGGTATCAAACATAGCCGTGTGGTGACGGCAGAGTAGAATACAATTGTCACCACCCAAAATTTCTCCTGTGGGTGTCGTACACGGCGACTAAAGATAAAACAGTTATGAGAAATTGGCAGCAGCGTTTCTCTTATACAATATACTGGGCCTTTTGTGCCCGATATATGGCAATAGGCTAGCCACCTATTACATGGGACCTAACTTACTTGGGGAAAAGTGGGTGTTAATTCACCTCTGCCTACCCCTTCGGGGATATAGGCGTGATTTATGTATGTATGTATCAAACAAGGCAACTAAGGGCAAAGACATTACTCTTACAAAATTTCCGTGCTACCGGGCACGTAAATCGCAATAGGGTAATAGGCTGGCGTGATTTAAGTATTTTTTTTCACACAAACTCATTCTATCTGTTTTGCACTTTACATCAAAATCTTTGTCTGTCCTGTCTGTTGACGTGGTGTTGACTGTATCGGGATAGGTAATCAAATAACCATACAAATAACCAAGATATTTTTAGTTACAATATTCAAGCGACGTTATATAATTATCTGTGTCAATCGGGTTAAAACCCAAATCACCCAGTTTTAACTCAAATGGGTTAAGATTGTTTTTACTACCACTAATCATCTATATTTATAGTATAAAGCTGATTTAGTTGGTTGTTTGAACGCGCTAATCTCAGGAACTACTGACTGAAATTGAAAAATTATATTTGTGTTGGATAGTCCATTTATCCAGGTAGGCTATTAAGCGAGCGAACCCGCGGGCTACCACTATCTCTATTATGTAACAAGCAATTCCAATATTTAAAAAAAAAACTATTCCTTGTGCACGAAACCGTAACGACCTACGCGTCCACGTAAAAAGTAACGCACGGCAATAACTCATATTTTCCACGCGAATTCGCTCTTCAAAATTACTATAGTGAAAGAAAAAGCCGCCGAACGCAACAAAGGATATCATCGAAATATCGAACGTATTACGTTTGCGACTCAATCGTGTGCCAATAGGATACAAGTATTTACGAAACCTAATACGGTTGCGGTTACCCTAATACGCTCAGAAGTGTATCGGCGGCTCGAGATATCGGTATAGCAAACATGAATTATTTATACTCCATTTTAATATTTATTACAATATTTTTTCACGTGGATGGAGGATTCTTTGACAGATATAGTGGAAATAATGTTGAGCACGTAAATAAAATCAACAAGTGAGTATTATATTGACATTTTTATGGATCACGGCGAGGCTGAATTATTTTGCGAGCAGCAGATGTTAGGGAAAGGTTGGGGAGATTCTGAGCATTTTATTGAATTAATTAGATGTTACTTTTGTCTTTGACTGGCAATATAAATACTGCTTAGTCCTGATTTTCTAAATCTTTCATGGTCCCTGTTCTAACCTAATCAATTATTTATTATTTGAGTATTGCATGTTAGGAAAAAATATTACCAAGAAATGTTAGGTCATAAATATTTCGAAAATTTACGTCTTGGTGCGTTATTTGAACTTGATTCACATTGCGAAGCTACCTTTACGGCTTAAGACGTGAGATTAGTTTTCAGGAGCAAGTTTATTTACGTTGTTGGTTGGCTAGCCGTTCGAAGTGCGAAAGACGAGATTCGAGCTAGGTGTATAGATTCCAATGCTGGTATTATCGGGTAGAAAATCTTTTTGAAAACCGATATATTCTTCCATACTGATTGACGTATGGAGCGGCCCGATTGTCTTCTGCTGCATAAAATATTATTCAGAGGCAGGCAGATTTTTTTTTTTTTAAGAGTTGTAAAACCTCTTGCAGATGTAGGAGTAAAGATAGTTATCCTTATAGTGCATGTGTGTTTTTTCCGCTCATTATAGCAGACACAGTCTTGGAAAAAATAATATTTTGATGACTGATGCTATCTCGCTTATATTTGCAGCGACGAATAAAAATAATGTGGAACACACTCATCGACCAATAGCTAAAAGAATTCTTAGGAAAATTCAGTTGGCCTAGTAAGATTTTTTGGATAAACTTTAAAAGGTGTCTCGCAAAATAGATTTTTAATTCATCATTTTAAGAATGACGGGTGTTTCAACCAGTCTCTTCCAATTAGACTCCAGGAGGGCCCAATAGTAGGTACTCGGGTTGTATATCTTATTACAATATAATCTAGAAAAACAATATTAATTCTGATATCGTAAACGATCTGGGTGACCGAGTAATATATAGATAGGTATTCATTCAGAAAGCAGGAAGACGCGACCTCAATTCAAAGGGAAATCAAAGCGAAATTTTTCTTGTGCTCAATTTCCTTGTAGAGGCTCTTCTAAAAGGAGGGAGGTTGAATAAACAAGCAATTAGAACATAGATTACTATCAACCATTTGGTTCTCGGTATAATTGACTTGTGTACAATGTCGTGTAATAAAGGTACTTATCATCACCAGCCTTTTAAATTTCCCAACGGCTGGGGCACAGACTTTCCCTATGGGTGGATGAATATTGGTAGAAAGGGCTATAACCCACCTCACTGACCCAGTACCATAATTATCATCATCAAAACCTGCCCTTAAATGTCCCTACTGCTGGGGCCTTCCCAATGGATCGAAGAACATGGGGAGAGCGGGCCATAACCCATCACACACCTAGTGCAGATTAGTAGGTACTAACGACTGCAAATGCAGCCGGGACCAACGGCATTACGTGTCTTTGGAAGCATGAAGTAACTCGAGAAAATAAATTTTTGGTCACCCATCCAATGGCCGACCTTCGCGAACGTTCCTTAGTTTAAGAAATCGCAAGCCGAGCGCGCTTGCCACTGCGATATCGAGCTCCTCAATAAAGGAAGATAATTTGCTTAATAATTAGCTTGTTTTCTTATAATGATGTCCCCAGGGAATGTTTGGTGGAGGTGAGGCCGTGTACTCCCCACGAGGGGACCCGGATCGATGGCACGTGTAACAACTACAAGCGGCCTTCCAGGGGCTCCGCCAGGGGTCCGTACCTGCGTCTCCTCAAACCAGACTATGGAGATTGTGAGTTCATCAATTATGCACCATTACATGACCCTCTGTAGTGATATAATCCTATAATAGTCCAAAAGCAGCTGCTTTACAACTAGATAGTAAGTAAGTTGACCCCCGCTACATAACCGCCTCCGTGGTCTAGTGGTTCGCGCACCGGGATTAAGATCCCGAGGTCCCGGGTTCGATTCCCAAGGTACAAATTTGTGCTCAGTTTGGTTGGTTGGCCAGCCCCTTTGTGGTTGAGGGTTCCAGATGAAGCTCGATTGCGTCTTTGGCCCTTACTGAACTTATCATTGTGTGAGATTAAGGGCAAGAGATTTCCTGTCTAGCATTTTTTTTTAATCCTGTAGTCCGTAGCAGCAGCTTTACAACAAGATTTTACCTACATTGATCCCCGCTACTATTCCTACTACTGCTGCCATGACGCACACTAGATAGGAGAGCGTTAAACGCCATTTCAAGCCGTTTATATTCCAGCATTAAGAAATTTAATATTCTGTGAGTACTGTGAGTGTTTTGTTTGAGAAGTGTTGTAAATCTGATGTTATCCCTTTTTTGCCAACAATGTGTAAAAGGGACAGCATCTGATTTAAACACTACAACACAAAACAAGCACTTTTTTGTAATAATACCGTATAAAACTAGCCCTAAACCACAACAACCGTATAACATTCTGATAATATTAGGGCAGAGGAGCTCGCTAGCACAGTGGAACAGCGCGCTTGGCCTGCGATTGCGTAAACTAAGCAATTTCGCTAAGGCCAGTCATTGGAAGGGTGACCAAAAATTTATTATCTCGAGTTCCTCCGTGTTTCGGAAGGCACGCTAAGCCGTTAGTCCCGGCTGCATCTGCAGTCGTTAGTACCCACCAACCCGCACTGGGCCAGCGTGGTGGGTTATGGCCCAATCTTCCTATATTCTTCCATCCATATAGAAGGCCCGTGCCCCAGCAGTGGGGACATTAAAGGGCTGGTGATTATGATGAATATTAGGGCTGATAATTTGTAATAATATAAAAAACAAACAGTAATACTAGTATAATAAAACTACATATTTTAATTTACCTCAGAATTGATATATTTATATAAATACTGTAAATAACTACAGAAAGAATCAATAACACAAAATGTAGGATATGAACACAAATGAAGCTCATTACCGTTTCAATAACATTTCATCAATTGTTTTTAATGATACGATCGTGTCCGCTGAACTGTAACGATCGGTCAGCGTGTAATGCACAAGCATGTCTATTGTTCCAATGATGACACAATAACAGGCGATTCTTCGCAGTGTTACCAAATCGTTCTAGATTTATACTTTGGGCCAGAGGTGCTCAAACCGTCGATCTTGATCGACAAATCAAATCGATCTTGTGATGGTTAGCCCATCTTGCCTTTACAAGCGGTTACACAAAAGAAGTTTAGTTTCAGACCCGAATGTTGCATGGTATACCACTAACAACAGCACACCAAAATCAGGCATTTTTTTCATATAAAAACTTATACCAATACAGTATTAGCTTCTCAACGATGAATAGAACTTGGAAATTTTGTAGGTACTAATAATTATTGTACTTAAAATTATGTATACTTACAGATGGCTCTCTGCGAAGAGGCAAAAGCGGACACCCTCTGCCTTCAGCTCGGAAAGTCAGGACAATGCTTCAGTCCACCGGTCGAGTTGTAGACAAAGTTCATTTCAACGGTGCCGCCGGCGCTATGATAGAATTTGTCACAAGGGACATCAGTATACTGAATGGACCATGTAAGACTGACATACTATTTGATACGCTTTTCTCCCACAAGGGAAGACAGAGACCGCTTCCTTTAAAGAAAATACCTGTCTCAATAATTATTTAGGTAGGTATAGAATGTTCTAGTAGCTGTTACAGCACAGACTGTTATTGCTGTGACAGTGAACCAAAGTTTAATTACACTTGATTCTGAAATACCGCGTATAACCAACAGTGGTCAATACCCCGGAACTCCAAAAAAATCAAATTTCAGATTTCCATCAAATAGGTATTTCACAAAATCGCCTCTAAAATATCAAAAAGTTTTAAATCTCAAATTAGATTTCTTTGTAGGTATAGCGGTATTGCACTAGAAAGCGTAGGGTTATTTTTCATCGAACCATGTTAAATATAATAATTTTAAAAATAACGGATTTTTTTCAGTGGACTATCTTAGAAACAGGCTATATTGCTGCGAGCCAAAAGGTGAAGAGGATCCACGTTGCGCACCAATCCATGTTCCAAGAGACGATCCTTACCTCAGGGTGACAGACATACATTGCCTGAATTTCTCAAGAGCGGAAACTTTCCGTGACAGCGGGTGTATTGCTAAAGATATGGACCCGGAACAGGTAAGTCTGGAGCATTCTTTTCAAGCCAGTCTACTGGAACGGACAATTTTCAAAACGGAGATTACTGAAGTTTAGTAATAATCTAAATATTGAAGAAACAGATTAGTTAGGGTGCCTTCAAATTAGGTGACCGAGACCACGCCCTTGAATGCTATATTTCTTATACAATAGAATTTCTTACATATCTGATCATGAAATGGTATTTGTTAGACGGTAATTAGATTGTTGTTGCCTTTGCAATAAATTTCAGAATTGCAATTTATGATTTTATGCGACGTGAGTGTATCAATCGAGTCTCGCTTCATTTATCGCAACTGAATTTAAAGCACTGCCGAACTGTTACGGATCACTAGTTTTCGTCAGTTTACAATCTTGACAGCATTTCAATCCATATTACTCAAGATTTTGGCTTAGATTACACATCCTGCCTGACGCTTACCTTTGTTTCTTTGTATTATCTTTGGGTACGTTGTCATTGTTAGTTTTCCTCCCACCGTTCGGGTGCCCTAAGTGTGGTTCACGGCGGGAAAATTCCCTTAGTCGACTTTCACGACACCCCTAGGTAGAGTCGGGGCTGGCACATTCTAGGTTATTTTTTCGCCCCTAGGTCAGCATGGAAGGACGGGGAGTAGGATGTTAGACTTTATTAGAAGTAATGTCATAATTTAAGATAGTATTGTGTCACAGACTCCAAGCAAGTGAAAGGCATGATTCAAACAAGCCACAATGCAAGTTTGATGTTCATTCATATAAGTTTGCTAAAAAGTACCCTCATGACGCATTTCAACTCTCGACTTTGTAGCTTAGCGTTCCTTCGCATTGCTTGTTATAAGTGTGGAACTAAATTTTGAACGAGGCCAAAATACTCAAAAACTTTTAAGCTGTTTTCGAGTTTCGGAATAAGTTTCCTTCTAGAGGGGTACTTTAGTTAAAATATTTTCAGGTAACTTTGGGAATTATTGACATCACCTTACTTGGCGTTTAGGATGGCATAAATATTTCAACAAAGTATGAAATGTTTGCTGAAAGGATGTTGACGTGTTATATGGTTCAGAATAAATATTCAGCATCAAGAACAATTTTACTTCGTGTGTACAGGGTTGTCTATTAGGGTTTTCGGAAATACAATTGCATAGTTCACTGATCAATTCCTATTATAATTTATAAGCGATAAGCCCGTTTACTGCAAGCATTTAATGTTGATTATACTATAGAACAGCTAATGGGAGAAGTCAAGATCACTGTGTGAAGTGTGTAATATTAAACGCCTCTGCCTTATATCTGCCTTATAGCTGGGTTTAGTATTGCAACTACTAAACCCAGCAGATATAAGGCAGAGATATAAGGAGGTTACAACTTATTCCATATAATCCCTATCAAATATATTAAATTTTATGGTAATAATCGTCATATTAATGTGTCTTTACAATTGTGTAATCGTGAACCTAATAACGCGTATTATTGATCTGTTCATGATAAGCTTATGACGATTGAATCTTCAAATATTTCGATGCCAATATAACTGTTTTACTAACTGGAAAATACACTTACTTACTTAAGACTAACTGCCGCACTCAGAGACGTCAATTAACTTTAATGAGATTTTAATGTCTAAAAATTTCATTCAAATCTAAACCATAGACCCGGCAAGAATAGCGACTAGTTTTGAATTGTCATTTTTTGACGTTAAGTGCTCATTAACGTTATTTGACGTCTCTGAGTGCGGCAGTAAGTGTATTTGTTTCTATATACTAGATATACAATCTTATGGGAACACCTAGGCACGTGTAAGGAGATCAAAGAAAAAATTATCGCATAAATTTACCATATTTTATTCAATGCCCTTATTTCAGTAATTTATACGAAAAGTCTTATTTGAATATTTTCTCACAGGTAAATCTTCAAACGCCAGTTCTAGATTTATCAACGATATACGGGGTTGACGAGGAAGCTCTTAAGGGCGTCAGAAAATATGAACTGGGACTGCTAAAGATAGAAAAGAGAGGTGAACGCCATGTTCCATTGAGAGAGCATAGAGACATTTGCTTCCAGAACAGAGATAAAGATGGCATATGTTACAAATTTGGTAAGCTATATTATTATCACAAAATATAAATCAAGTAAACGTAGAAAGTTGATAGAAAGAAAAAAGGTTCGAGCCTACCTTTTTTTTCGAATGTTTTCTGACCTCTTTCTCTTTGTAATCATTTTTCTAGCATCTATGTAATGTTGAAATACAAATCAGTAATCAGTAGTTCTTCGCATAAAAAAGTTAATAGAATTATTTCGCATAAAAATCACAGCCTTATATTGATTGTTAATATTAAGTGAAGGTTGATAATAAATAAACTATTAGGTAATAATTCTTATCATGTATAGTACAACAATATAAAATTGTGATTTATTTCATAAAGAAAAAAATTACTCAAGACAAGTCAAAAAATCTGTATATATGTCTGTGATATTCAAAAGGTTCCCTATATTTAACGCAAAAAACTACGTCATCCGTTCGTGGTATTACTTACCTACAAAAGAGTTTATGTCGCGATATTAGGACGTACAAAATTACTAGTTGTTTCGGAGAAATGGCCTTTACTGTTCTAAATATAAAGACTGTTCTTTTCTTTCCACAATCACAGGTTTCTCAGAAGTCGGAAACATCGACTTAAGGACTACTACCTTGAACATATTCTTCGTTCACCATCACAATAGGATAGCGCGCCTACTCCACGAGATCAACCCTTGCTGGGCTGACGACAGACTGTTTAAGGTTGCTAGACAAATCAACATTGGAACTGCGGCCAATATATTCTTGTACGAGCTATTGCCACAGTTGATGGGTAAGTTGCTTAAAAAATATTATATGTACAAACTACATAGAATATAGTGGTTAGAAAAAGTTCTTTTCTCAATATTCTTTGTACTAATTTTTCTAACATTTACTGCCGCACTCAGAGTCGTTCATTAAATTAGTGATAATGGGTATTTTACAAATTGTCATTAAAACATCTAATTGACCGTTCCTCTCAGAGTCGAAAATAATTGATTGATTAGTTATGTGACAATTTTAAGTCAGGTTAGTGCAGTGCGTGTGTAATCCAGTGTTATCGGTAAGTGCGGAATTGCCACATGCAAAAAGCCATTAAACAATATTATTAGTTACACTAGTTTTAATATCACAAAAGTATTGTTTTCCATAAGAATTAGTTACTAATATCTATTTAATATAATATTTACGTAAAAATCCATAATAATAATTTAATTTAATCAAACTTGAACGGTAAATGCCATGACTTTTTAGATTTGGCCACACCGGACCAAAAGTCATTTATTATAAAATTAAAAAGTCAATGTCAACAACAAACAAGAAATAGGTACCCCAAATAATTCCATGGAAATACCAAACAAAAACATATAAATATCAAATTATTTATTTTGTGATCAAAATTGATCAAATAGATATTAAGCTACTGCAAGTGGAGTCAGCCTGGGAAATCATTAACATACAAAAGTCTCAGCGGCACACTCAATATTGGCGAAATCATATAGGAAACGCCATAGAAAAAAGAAGAAAAAGCCACACGAACCCTATCTTCATTGAAATAATTGATTAGTACTGTGATTGTCTTGGTAAGTATTGATGATTTCTTTGTTACATGCATGGGGTTCGATAGTTCCGGGAGTGGAATGACTGAGGAATTTAATTGTAATGCATATGTGCACAGTTATTAGTATTTTCTTATATTGTTTTGTGCTTAGATTATAGAATTATCCTGTATTAAAAAGTATCTAATATTTCTTTGCAATTTGCAGTGTGATACAATAACACCATAACCTGTAAAACTACAGAGCTAGGGAGTTAATCTGGAAGTGGTCCATAAAATCCACCACTTTCCCCACTGCAAGGAGCTATCCATAAGCAGTAGAGGAGGTAACATTTATTTTCCACTAATTAAACTTATGAAAGTATAACAATTTATATAAATTATCTGTAATCTATATGTAACCTATTCTTATTATTTTTAATAATTATTATTCAGGCTGCACCTTCAATTATATGTGAAGTGCAGAACCCATTTGATAATGATGGTATTGCGCTGTCCATATAGACAATAATAATAAAAAAACAGTATAAAATATTTGGGACAATGAGTTTGACCTAGACTTTGCTATGGGTACCTATTATATTTCATAAGGTTTTATATAAAATGGCCACTTGTTTAAAAACTTGTTAATATGAATCAAGTTGTTTTTATGTTACTTTAAGGAAAATTGTAAAACTTGGTGCAACTGGCTATTAATGTATATAGTTCAATCATAACATGCAATTAGAAAAATGATTTAAATTAATGATATTATACTTATCTTTTTTTTCAGATCACATAGATATATTATCAAACAAATCTAAAGACTGACAATTACACACCAAGTCAATTTTGAATAAATATTTTATTACCTGGAGATTCAAGTTAAAAAGAAATGTGCTGCTGAAATGGAGGAAGAGAGGAGTAAAACTCTTTTGGAAATTTTCAAATTACAGTTCAAGAAATTAAAAAAAATTGGAACTCAAAATAAAATATTTCTTTTAAATCTACTAGTTTTATTCAAAAAACAAAATAAACCCCACGCAATGAAAATGAATTAGCAGAAAAATAAAGAGATTAGGGTTATAAAAGAATTTCACTATATTATTTTAATTTTACAATTATTAGTTATATTTATTGTGACATTGCTTGATTAAATTTTGCTTTATTCTGTTTGTGTCCTCGTCGGTAAAAGGCAATTTTACAAAGTATTTCATTATTCTTGCTTGGATAGACACTTTGGTGACAATTTGTGATACTGACTGTTGACCTAATATTTATCCATATTCCATCACATCACCACCTAGTTTCTGAAATAAATATATAGACAATGACAGATATTGAAAGTACATGCATACATACATAAATCATGCCTATATCCCGAAAGGGTAGGCAAAGGTGAATTAAACACCCACTATTCGCCAATTAAGTTGGTCCCGTGTAATACGTGGCGAGCCTATTGCCATCTATCGAGCACGTAAATCGCAGTATATTGCTAGGTTGTAGAGGATTGCTGCTACCCATTACTCATCGCTGTTTACCTTCAGTTGTCTTGTACGACACCCACGGGAGAAATGGGGATGGTAACAATTATATTCTGCTCTGTCTGAATGTAAAGTAATATTTAACTAACCTGAAAAATCCCAGTTGCTAAATACCGCAATGTTATTACTTCAGGGGCATTGGCAAGCCTGTCCTGTTTCGGTGCTTTTTAAATCAGGTTCCAAACTTGGGAGTAAAGTATTATTTACTGCCTGGAGTGTAAATCTGTACCTTGCATGAAATTCAAGCACATTGTGAAAGTATCAGAATAGTCGCGTAAATAGAATCTAGGTTGTGATTGTCTGAACCTTCTTACGTAATCTGTAAACTCCACAACGTAATTTATTATAAATTATTATTGAAAATATCACTATGAATGCACTGAAATATAATTACAAGTATTACAACAAAAGATAACCCTACTTTTGAAATGTCAAATAGACGTCACATAAGACCTAAGTAAGTTACTCAAAATTTAAGTTTCATTAGCGTCACTATTGACCCATTATCTGACTCTGAGAGGGAATTTTATTTTAAGTTTACTTAAATGTCATTTAATGATCATTAAGTCGACTCTGAGTGCGGCAGTTATATAATGTTCAAATTTAAATCAAAATAGTAAATGTACAATCTATTTATGCTTAGTTGACTTTATAGCAGATAAACTACCTCTTTATATTCTCTTTATAGGCAGTAGTGTATTTAAAAACTGAAAATTGCCTTCCTGCAACTGTGAGTTTTATTGTCATTAATTTAGAACACGTCATGTTATTTTGAACTATAAAAACGAGCCTCTCTTGTATTGAGTGATCGATTCTCTTATATAGTAAGTCCAGGAAAACCGTTGGTTATTCATAATAATATTTTCAACCTTTAGTTGCCTTGTACGACATCTGCATAATTGACAGAGGGTGGAGGGTGATAGTTCTAACATCACCACAATAATTATTAAGCAAAATAGTTTATTATCGAAATACATTTCCATTTAATAAACAAACTGCTTCGTGAGACACTGTGATCTATTTATACACGCGAAGGAAAAAGGCGTTCTTAAACAGAACTAAAGCGGTGTTTCATTTCTAAAATTATTTCCATAATTACCAGAGGCAAAAGGTAGAAACTATAAAAATATGTATCAGCTCTATGTAACAGACAATAAGACCTAGTTTTTTTTGCACCTGAGATAATTGGACCAGACCGGCCTGAAATAACGTAGTAATTTGCCAACAAACCATAATTGTTATCTAGTTAAAGCTTAGAGCGAATTTCACCACTACGAAAATACCCATCCTAATTTGTACCTACTAGACGGATTAACAATTAATTCGCGCAACATTTATGTTGAAAAGGACCTGCTAAAAAGATAATTATACAGATAGGGGTAACGACCGCGCGTAATAGGGCCACAGCGCCCGGGTACGGAAGTCCAAAAACAACTCGTTATCACCCAAATTACTTCGTATATGAACTTTCCAACACGTGCTAAAGGAAAATTAGTTCGTAATTCACCATGGAATAATATTATTTCTTATAATAATAATAATAATATTTGTCGTTTTGGTCCTTCGAGCCGGATGATAGCGGACTGTGTAGTGGACTATATAAATATGAAGCTAACACGAGTAAATCTAATGAACTAATATGATTACGATAAAACAGAACAACTTAAAAAAACGGTAGACAAAGACATATTGAATGATAATTAACAATATCAAAAATGATGTATTATAATACAATGTCTTAAAAAGCTCTTCCATTCATTCCTGTTGGCTGTCATCTCTTCATGCACTTCATTCGCATTTATATAATTTCGAACGTAGTCCATCCATTTCTTTTACGGTCTTCTTCTCCCTTTCCATTCCTAAACATTGACGATTATCTCTATTTTAGGCACATGCATTTCGTTTCTGCTCATAACATGTCCATACAAATCCAAACGATTAAATTTTATCTTCTCTTTCAATGGTGCTACTATGAAACTTCCTCTTTTATGCTCATTCCTCACTTTATCCATTCTTGTTAAGCCGCACATCCATCTCACCATTATCATCTCTGCTACATCTAATTTTATTTCATCAGTCTTCTTCACAGCCCAACATTATTCAATATGCCAAAATATAAAAAGTAATGAAGATACATTTTTGATCGTAATAATATTATTAGAGCTAGCAGACAAGAAAAATGGTTTGGCTCTGACTTATTACTTGATGCCGAGCCCAGAGCTGGTGTATATTGCTAGCGCGTTAACTGACGTGGAAATACATGGATTCGGAAATGTTCCCAGATTTAAGGTCAATTGGGCGGTTGTGGCTGCCTTAACATCAAAGACGGAGGGTCGACAATCCAGTTTACATACGAGTATTGTCATTAGTTTTGTGTATTTTGCCTTCGAAGCAAACTGTATGTTTAAATAAAGAAATAAAATATATAAATAAATTTCAGGTGATAACAACTCATATTTTATAGTAAATTACTGCTGTAAGTCAAGTTGGTTACTAATTATTAAAAACTGTTGCAGTAATCTATCACTAAAGATATATATAGAGTGATAGATTATTAGGAACATTGCGTCCAATCCA
This sequence comes from Cataclysta lemnata, assembly GCA_963931975.1. Taxonomy (NCBI): domain Eukaryota; kingdom Metazoa; phylum Arthropoda; class Insecta; order Lepidoptera; family Crambidae; genus Cataclysta; species Cataclysta lemnata. The sequence goes on from OZ008339.1 coordinate 3,716,557, forward strand.
AATACGAATGACTTTGACAACTTCACTCCATTTCAAAAAAATATATTTACAACAAATTAAGCAAATATCTATTTTCATAGATCAAACTTATTTCTTCCCAAAGGGTTATATAGGTATGGATTAATCGGGTATCATTCCGCCAACTATTTCTCAGGTCTTCCTATTACATGAGATCTAATATGAATGTTCTGGTTGCTCTAGGTCACAAGTACATGCTACAGTATGGTCTCATATCCGATCATGTGGAATACGTGACAGCATACGACGAAGACGCGGAGCCTCTCGTTTACGCCGAATTCGAAATCGCCAGACGATTCTTCCGCACCTTATTAGACGGCAGATTGAAGTAAGTGTATACATACATGCCTTACTAAATACGGTATAAGCAGTAGTTGCTCAGTCCTTTTCACTTTTCCTCGCTATCAATATTATGTATGTGAGACGAAGACAAAGCACTGAGGAATTACTTTAGCCGTTAGTTTATAAACACTCCCTATGCTGTTCTCAGGATATTTAGAGTCGTTATAGTATTTTTCTACTTCCATTTATATCGGTCAGACGTCATCTAGCATTCCACTTCCTTTTTATTCACACCACCCATCATACCGGAAAGGTGCTAGTGAGATAAGCAGCTTTTTTTTTTTTTTTTTTTTTACACTCACACCTATCATCTAACCCAAAGTAAGTAGCCTAAGCACTTGTGTTATGGATACTAGATGACGGACATATTTTTAATATAATTATGTATATAAATGTTGAAAATATACTACATAAACATATACACAACCATGACTCGGGAACCAACATTTGTGGTCATCACAAAGTTTGCCCCTACCAGGATTCGAACCCGGGACCTCTTGGCCAATACCCAGCAATCTGAGCATTCGACCAAGGCGGCCGTCATAGCTTTATGGATATTGACTGATAAATGTAAATAATAATTAGTCATATAATATATCTGTTCTATAAATACTGTTAATAAACTTATAAACAACAATGACTTAGGAATTATACCCGTGTCTATCACCCAATTTTTTGATCCTATCGGAATCGGAACTCGGAACCTCTTGATCACTGACCAATTGCCAGGGCATGTGACCATCTGACCACACCAGCCGTAAAAATCTAGTTGTACCGTACTTAGAAGCTCAACATACATACATAATTATATAAATCACGCCTATATCCCCGAAGGGGTAGGCAGAGGTGAAACTATCACCCACGCTCAACATAACATAGGAAATTCGTGGAACTTTAAGACTAATACCATTTTCCATAACTTCCACGAATTTTCTATTTTCAACAAAATTTTTAATTCATAGGAAATACAGCGAGAATCATCAATATGTGGGAGAATTATCAGCAAGCGATACTTTGTTCAGACAAGAGCTTATTGAAAAAGACAGTAACTTTGAAGAGCTCAACCGTGGCACTTTCTACCAAAACTCGGCCAAAATTGACGATATTCAAGACCCTGAGGTGAGTTTTCAATAACAAGTTCATAAATTATAGTCATTTAATTTATTACGTATAGACATACACAAATCTATAAATACATACATAAATCTATTATATTTAAACCTACGTTTCGTAAACCATTTTCAGTCCCATGTTATTACATGGGCAAGCCTATTGCTATATACACCAGGTCTCCACTACAAAACTCTTAACAATTACTATTATAGTTGTAGGAACAACAAAAGCATTCATAAATTATTTATTATAAAATAGAAAAAAGGTGTATGTGTATTTGTGTGAAATAGAAAAAAAAAACAGTTTATTACAATGCACAGTGTGACTTGTAACATTATAGCTTGGTAGAATGATTTCGCACAGTTCAGTGCCTAAAATTTTAATTAAATTATTCTACTGGCGCATTATTGACCGAAAACTAGAATAAATCAAGCGCATGACCCCAGACTTGTATTTCAAAAATAGAAGTCCAGGTCCCACTAACCGCAGACACGGGTGAATCGGCACATCCAATTATAGAGGTCGCATTAGACGCTAACACTTATGCGACTTCTCATAAATACCAAATATCATATTAAATATAATATTAATAGCAGAAATATTACTTTAAAAGGTAAAAAAATACATATTTATTACACCTTTATCGCAGCAAACTGGAAAAGGACATTTTTCCTACTTGGACCTCAATTTACTTTTTCAATTCAATTATATATACTATAATCAAGTATATATTAGCGGATAGCTTATTTAATAACGATTCCAATGATATGCATGTTTACATAAGACCACTCGCCAAACCTGCCGTCAAACACAAAAGGGCTTAAAAAGTCACGAAACTCCCTTAGCCCTTAGGTACACAATCAAGTAAGGAACAATTAATAAAAACGCTGCGGTCTAACTTACTCATTAAACTTAGTTAGTTCTTGGCGCCTCTAAGCTCCAAAGATCTTGTGAAAATTTTTAATTGGCTAAAGTTTAATGTGATCTGTTTTCCTTCTTTAAGATTTCCGAGAAGTACTATGGTGAGATAATGAAGGCTGCTGATCTACCTGCCGCAGATATACAGAGAGGAAGAGACGTAGGCCTGCAGGGATACAATGCTTACAGGAAAATGTGTGGTCTTAAAACAGCCAAACACTTTGAGGACCTCTTAGATGTTATGGGTATTGAGGTGAGATTCATTATTGCATACGTATGTATGCCAATATCCCTGAAGGGGTAGGCAGAGGTGAACTAGCACCCACGCTTCGCCAATTAGGCTACATACATACATACATAAATCACGCCTATATCCCCGAAGGGGTAGGCAGAGGTGAACAAGCACCCGCGTTAGGCCCCAATTAGGCTAGGTCCCATGTAATAGGTGGCGAGCCTATTGCCATTTATCGGGCACAAAAGTCGCAGTACTTTGCTAGTTGGTAGGTATAAGAGGAATGCTGCTGCCCATTCCTCATCACTGATTTATCCTTAGTCGCCTTCTACGACACCCACGGGAGAGGTTTGGGGTGGTGACAATTGTATTCTACTCTGCCGTCACCACACGGCCAGACATTGACATTTCTAGATCTCATAAAAGGAACGCTCCTGCTCAATCCTTATCACTGCTTTAACTTATACGTATATTATTGCTCAGTAGTGCAGCAAATACAGTTACACAGCTTATAAGAAATGATTTAATTTTATCTCTCCGTCTAACAAGAGGATAATCTAATATTAAAATTCTTCAGCGAACTCATTATGATACTAAGATAATACTAAGATAATTCATTAATTCGTTTATCCTATTTTTATACTCTCCGCTTGGTAGTTTTAATACCATTTTAATTTCAAACAGGATTCTGTTTTGATAGACTCTTCGGTAATAAGATCTTTTTACTTTGTCTAGACAAGTTTTATACTTCCAGACTTTTTTTAAAAATCCCCAATTATTGCATTCTGCTGTGCCGTAACTAGGTACTGTATAATCATCATCATCAGCCCTTTAATGTCCTATTGCTGGGGCACAAGAAGAATATATGTACAAAGAATGGGCCACAACCCACCACGGTGGCCCAGTGGGGTATACTCGTATATTTTTAGTCATCCGTCAAATGAGGCATATCAAACATTTCGAAATTTCCCTATTCGAAGGCCGAGCGCGTTATATAGCTTTATATATATATAGCTTTTTATTATATACATATATATATATTTTAGACATAATTATTATAGAGAAAACAATATGGCGACAGTGGTGTCAAAAGTAACAGTAGTTGTCAAAACTTGACATTTGTCCGATAGAAGTGTTGTATCGTTTGCCGCTTGTCTACTATACCTATTGTCGCAAAGAGCACTGCAAAATGTAGTGTAATGCCGAAGTTTTCGAATTACCACCAAGCATTTGTCTCCATTAAGCATCGCGGCGGGCGCCGACGTTTTTACGCTCGTGCCAAAACAGACCTTGTTTACTTGCGTAAATAGCTTGTCTGCTACAAAAAAAGTAGCTTCTGTTGCTTCTGCTACCCTTATCCGGAGTATTTTGGGGTCGGTGCAGTATAGTAGGGCGCAAATTGGACAGTACGCCTAAAACGTTACTTTTGCCTATATAATTGTTTCCGTACACACAAGGAGACAGTGGCTAGTGCGCTTTGTCTGCGATTGCGTAAGTTAATAAATGTTCGCTAAGGCCGGTCATTGGATACATACATAAATCATAGGATGGGTGACCAAATATTTATTATTTCGAGTTCCTCTGTGCTCCGAAAGGGACGTTAAGCCGTCGTTGGTCCCGGTTGCATCTGCAGTCGTTAATATGCACCAACCCGCATTGGGCCAGCGTGGTGGGTTATAGCCCATTCTCCCTATATTATTCGATCCATAGGGAAGGCCTGTGCCCCAGCAGTAGGGACATCAAAGGGCTGGTGATGATGTAAATATTTTTATGTTGATTTAGAAAATGGAAGCCCTGAAGAAACTTTACGAAGATATAGAAGACATTGACCTTCTTGCTGGTCTGATGAGCGAGACCTTGTTACCTGGCGCTTTCGTGGGTCCAACACTGTTCTGCATTATGGCGAAGCAAGTACACACCTTGAGGTTTGCCGATCGGTTCTGGTTTGAAAGAGGAGAACAATATCACAGTCTGACACCAGGTTCGTAGCATTCGTATTTTGAAAATAAAAGCGAGGGTATCAATACTCTTATAGCCTTCTACATCTTCTATGCTGGCCTGGGAGCGAATAAATAACGTAGAATAGGCCAGCCCCGATTCATCCTATGGGTGTCGTAAAAGTCGACTAAGGGAGATTGCCCGGTGTAGACCAATAAGCACCTTGGGGCACTCGAATGGTGGAGGGCAAACCACCAACAACAGCATACCCAGAGAGGGTTGGTGTCAGGTAGGCGGCCGGCTGTAAAACCTAAGCCAAAACTTTGAGCAGCATGGATTGGAATGTTGTCATTCCAATCACTCTCTCCGTTCATCGATCTCTCGACATGGTCCGTTCTGTCTCTTTTCTATACATTCATTAATCACTAACACCTTAACGGTGTGATGGATGATATGAATCAAAAGGGAGTGGATGGTTTAATGACGTCTGACCGATATGAATGGAAGAGGAAACATACTGCGCCGACCCCAGATAGACTGGGAACAGGGCAGGGAGAAGAAGATAGCCATAATAATAAACACGGTTTAAGTATAGACTCAGTGTTTTGTCTCTTTTCTTCGCATTCAAAATTATGTTTGTGAGACGAAGACAAAACGCGGAATTGCTATCCAGTTTATTTAAAGTCTGAACAGCGAGCTTGGCGGGGGCGTTCTGGGTACTGGCTATGGACTAAGGGTCGATTTCACCGCAGAAATTAAACGCGATGAGTTGAAGTTGAACTCGGTTTATGCTCTGAACTGAGTTCCGCTACCAAGTTTGCATTAATCAAAAACAAGTTTTATTAAACTCAGTTTCTATGAGAGACGGTGAAATTGGCTCTAAGAGAAGCCCAGGTTCAAATCTTGGTCATTTTCTCTTGATCGAACAATTTCGTGTCCAATTAGCCTTCGTGTCAAATATTGGCCTGTAGTATGGGCTGCGGGCAGCATTAATAGGCTAGATTTTAAGTGTTACTGTGTATATTTTGTTCATTAGCATCCTTAATCCAGTTCTTGAGTTACAAGACCTAGGTTTTGATGTATGTCATAAAATCGATTGCAAGTCATTTAGTCAGCCGAGAGACGCCCACTGTTGGGCATAGGCCTCCCCAAAGGATCTCCAAACCGATCGGTCCTGCGCGGCCCGCATCCAATGGCTTCCCGCGACCTTCATCAGATCGTCAGTCCACCTTGTGGGGCGCCTAAATTGGTTGTATGTTATATAAATTGAGTCCTGACGCGGAAAATAGTAGTTTTTAAATTTTTGTCTTATTTAGCAAAAAGTAATAATTTTTCTAACATTCATATAGAAACGATAAATTAATCATAGTTTTTTGTCTCGCTTCGATTGCTAGCAGCTGGAACGCAATTAAACGCAATAAACCCACGCGTACAGAATCCATTAAAATCGCTTAAAGCGCCAAGCAATAAATCTTCCCACCACAACTGCCTTAGTTATAAGCAGCAACTTTTAACAGAAGTTATTTCCAGTTAAGAAATAAAGGAAGTTTCAAAACCACCTTAAGCAGCGGGTGAAGTCATGCAAGCGAATAAATCAGGTTGCTCCTTTGTTTGGGAATCAGAGTTGAAACCTTGTTCCCAAACTCGACTCCAACATCCTCTGAATCAAAACTACGTTCAGATTTGGTTCTTTCTTTATATCTACACAAGACTTTTTCGCTTTAATTATCTGTTTTAGATTACATAATAATAATGTTAACAACCGTGTGGCGATGGCAGAGTAGAATACAATTGTCACCACCCCAAATCTCTCCCGTGGGTGTCGTACAAGGCGACTAAGGATAAATCAGTGATGAGGAATGGAGAGCAGCGTTCCTCTTATACCACCTACCCATTAAGGTACTGCGACTTTTTTGCCCGATAAATGGCAATAGGCTCGCCATCTATTACATGGGACCTGACATAGTTGGCGAAACGTGAGTGCTAGTTTACCTCTGCCTACCCATTCGGGGATATAGTCGTGATTTATGTATGTATTATTGCTTGCGACAATTTGTGATAAGATAGCCAGCCCCTCTGTGCCTAAAGCGGTTATTTTGATATAAAAAAACTAATTGACAATACATAATATAGTGCAAGGTTCCTTTCTACGTCCTTAAGGGAGCAGACAACGAGGTTGGTAAGAAATATAATATGCATTTTGAAATTGATTTTTTTCATATGAGTGTCTGGCAGTATACGGGTCACTTTCCTCTAAGCAAGTATTCCCGTAAGCTCGACCGTCTGATTACTCGAGAGGAAAGTAGAAATAATTATTTCTATAATATGCCCTCTTCGGTATACATAATACAAGGGCGCTCGATTTCTTTTGTTTCCAATGACTTTTCATCATCATGCCTCTATTCATCACATTCAGAACTGGAATTTTCCTTAGAGATAAACGACGAAAGAACACGCTTATACACATAGGTAATTCAAATTTGGCCGTGTGGTGACGGCAGAGTAGAATACAATTGTCACCACCCCAAATCTCTCCCGTGGGTGTCGTACAAGGCGACTAAGGATAAATCAATGATGAGGAATGGGCAGCAGCGTTCCTCTTATACCACCAAGCAATAGCAATGTACTGCGACTTTTGTGCCCGATAAATGGCAATAGGCTCGCCACCTATTACATGGGACCTAACATAATTGGCGAAACGTGGGTGCTAGTTCACCTCTGCCTACCCCTTCGGGGATATAGGCGTGATTTATGTATGTATGTATGTAATTCAAATTTTTGAAAACACGGAAGTCAAGTAATAACATGTTCTGTATTGAAAGTAATGAATATGTGGGCACGGTATTAATATAATCTATACAGCGTAACATTTAGCAAGGTTAATTTCGTATTCTAAAAATAAACGACGTATATTTGATATTCACCAAATTTACGTAGAAATTGTATGCGCATACACTGACGGATGAAGATATTAATTATCAGATTCATAAAACAGATCCTTATATTATTATAATGAAGTTTCGTCGAAATTTCATGTTTATTACATTCTTAGGGTTTTTTTTGAAAGTGAAGCTCGACGACTTGATGAATGATTTTTACATACCGATACAATTTCTATTTACTGTTGTAATTCCTACAACAATCTGGGAGGATGTGCTATGCGATTTCCGCCTCTGTGTAATTCTATTTATGCGTCAATTTTACTCAAAATAGGTTATTGTTCCCAGCTCAACTGAACGAAATCAGAAAAACGAACATGGCTCGATTCGCCTGCGACAATGCAGAGGGGATTAAATTTATTCAGCCACACGCGTTCCTCAACGTCGGTCATAGGTATGTAAGGCTACCAATCAATTGGAATGACATGCATGTACAGTATACTCATACATACATAAATCGCAAAATTTGAGTTGTGGTGCTATTCAAATGACTATTAAGGGCCTGTTTCGCAATCGACAAGTAAGTTCTGAGTAGCTTACTTGGTAGTTCAATTGACATATAGGGTATAACCGGGATAGATGCCCCACCTTTTGAAATACTCTCCTAATTTGAAAAATATTAATTTCAAATGAACAATTTGTATTTATTTAGCTAACTTAATTATTTGGGTTCAATTATTTTTTGATTTTTGACCTATCAATTATAGATTTTGCAGAATTTAACTTTTTGCGAAACTTCTTTTTTGGGGATAGATGCCTACCTGTATAGACAGTTGCCCCACCATAAAAATACTAAGAAGAATAGATGCCGTTTATAAAAACCCACCCAAATTTTATGAGATAGTTGTAATCCTAAAACAGCAATTGTCTCTAATGGGTCGAACTACGAAAAACATTTAAATTTTTTTAAAATATTTTAATATAAGGTTCTTTTAAAAGCAGTTCAATGAAAATAATTCTTACTTAGTTATTAACAATATTCATTATTAAAGTTCAACATGCTGATAATATAATTTTTTAATTATAACAACACGATAAAGAGATCATTTTTAAAATCCTTTTAGATTTTTCGTAATCCAAGAGCAAACTCGAGCTTGCATTGCACTCCTTCCTATCGTGATCTTTCGTGGCATCGTTCGCTGCAATAAGTAAGCGTCGAAATACTCACTAAAACATTTTAAATATATAATACACTGACACCATAATATAGTAGACCAATAGATAAAACTAACGGCACCTATCCCTCCATACTAATATATGCTGGGCAACTATCCTTTTTGTTTAGGAAGGTGCCCTTTTATTTTATAGATAAATTAAAAACAGCCCCAAATCTCTCCCGTGGGTGTCGTACAAGGCGACTAAGGATAAATCAGTGATGAGGAATGGGCAGCAGCGTTCCTCTTATACCACCTAGCAATGTACTGCGACACTTTTGTGCCCGATATATGGCAATAGGCTCGCCACCTATTACATGGGACCTAACATAATTGGCGAAATGTGGGTGCTAGTTCACCTCTGCCTACCCCTTCGGGGATATACATACATACATACATAAATCACGCCTATATCCCCGAAGGGGTAGGCAGAGGCGAACTAGCGTGGGGGGATATAGGGGATATAGGCGTGATTTATAAATGTATGTATGTAAATTAAAAACAAAAGAGTAATTATTTGCACTTAGATCCACAAATAATGAACCAGTACATTGACGTAATAAAAAATATAACGTAATTTTTTACTACTTATAAAGTTATACAATGGCAAACACTAACCTTTAAAACTTTGACATCTTTTTGAAACTCGCCGCGGAGATCAAAACGCACACGAGGGAAACGAGTCCTCATCACTCGACAGCCGTTGGAAATTCAGGGGGCCTACCGCCTAACTCGATTGCTAATGATAGCTATATTGCAATGCACTGCTTACGGCTATAGCAGCCATCCTGAATTTTTAGGCGGCACGGATTTCGTGCCAAATTCATACAAAATCATTCGGTGATCATTCGTTCAAAGCTATCGCTAATAGTTTAGGTACATTTAGTGCGAAATGACAGAATGACGTCATAAACTATAGCTTTTGCTTTAGCAATCGAGTTAGGCGGTAGGTCTCCAGGTACTGGGTGACTACGGCATACACTTATACTATTAATTCATGGTCGTGAGTTCGGGAAGTAAGGTTGTTTTGGAAGTAAGGCAACTATCCCATCGACGCATCTATCCCGGTTTTACCCTATTTCATATTACAACTGTCAAATCATCTGCCAAGTAAGCTACTCAGAACTTACTTGTCGATTGTGAAACAGGCCCTAAATGTAATACTAATTTAATTTTATACCAGTATCATAAGAAAATTACCGATGCATTTGACGCTGTTAGTAACGTGAATAGTCAATGTATTATTTTTAGTCATCTACAACTGCCGTAAGATATAAAGGAGAAGGGATAGGTGCTTAGTTAGGTACGTAATAAAAGTAGGAATTCGATGTTTACAAGCCAGACGCACGGTCCAGAATTCCCACTAAAATGTGATGTTTGATGTCCCGCTAGAATGCAGATGACAAAAGAACGCCGTAAATATTCTGCCGTCCATAAGCATTTTACCCCGACCCCGCGACACGTTTGGTCAGGCAAATATTCTAACTAAGCCCTGGGGGTTAAGTACAAAATTTTGTTTGATTTTGCCAGTTTACAGAACTAGGTTAGTAGATTATAAACCAAGGGCGATAAAACAAAGAATTTAATGAAATGTAAATGCAAGAATTTGATAAATATGCGATCTGAGGCTTAATTTTTCATCGCCCGAGGTAAGATCATAGTTTTATGTCATCCCCTCAGGTGTGACATAAAATTAATTTCAGTTGCCCTTCTAACTAGCAAGTAGGCCACAATATCGCAAGTATTATTTCATAAAAAAGAAAACATTTATTAAAAGACAGACACACACGTCACACACAATAATATTGAGTGACAGGGAGAAGTTTTAAACAATATATTGTAGAAAATAAATAAATATACACAAGTGGCCTGGATGTCGTTTTTATAAAAAATAATGTATGTTTTAATAAATTCCATTACAGACAGAGCAGATTACAATTTGCCAGCAAAAGGTTACTGCCTCCTAAGACATTCCATTTCTTTTATTCCTATGCCTTTAAGGTCTACTACAGCATGTTTTTTGAAGCCATTTATCAGTGTTTAAATATGTAAATAGCTTCGAACTAATTTAGCGTTATTGATTCATGGTTGAGGAGTCTAGTCGAGTCGTCTTCTATGTCTTGGGAGTGAAAAAATTACGTAGAATTTGCCAGTCATGACTCCCCAGGCGTATCTTAAAAGTTGAATAAGATAGATCCTCTGTTTTAAACTAATTAGCACCTTGAGGATCCAAATTGTGTAGAGAAAACCGATATGAAATGTTTTCTAAATCCGTCATTGTACCGATACCTACTGGGAACGCACAGGCGTTAACTTAATTCCACTTTACAAATATTCGGTCTCAATGTTTGACTACAAAAACCAACTCTTATTTGCTGAAAACAATACACAAATTTCACCTACTTACTAAGCTAATAGTCTAGGAAGATACTTTTTTAATTTGTTTTTCTGCTTGAACGTTTACAAATAGTTGCGGGCAGCACGCGTCATAAAGAATTCTCATTTAAAAGCTAAACCCCAATCCGCTGGCGGTTTTTGTGTACACAATTTTCTTTGTACATACATACATACATAAATCACGCCTATATCCCCGAAGGGGTAGGCAGAGGTGAACTAGCACCCACGTTTCGCCAATTATGTTAGGTCCCATGTAATAGGTGGCGAGCCTATTGCCATTTATCGGGCACAAAAGGCGCAGTACATTGCTAGGTGGAATAAGAGGAACGCTGCTGCCCATTCCTCATCACTGATTTATCCTTAGTCGCCTTGTACGACACCCACGGGAGAGATTTGGGGTGGTGACAATTGTATTCTACTCTGCCGTCACCACACGTACATACATAATCATAATCTTTTTGCCCAGTTCTCATGTTATCTGGGGTCAACGCAGTATGTTTCCTCTTTAATTCATATCGGTTGGACGTCATATAGCCATCCAATCCTATTACCTCCTTTCTGTTATATATCATATATCACAGAAAGGTGGTAGTGATGAATCAATGTATAAAAAAGTGCTAGAACGGATCATGTCGAGTGTGTGACCATTTATAGTCCCAACACACCCTAGGGGTGATCCAACACACCCTAGCAGAGATTGCACAATTTATTTTATTTTTTGAGCACGCCCTTAGTCATAAACATTAGAATTATGTTCGTTAACCCCCGAATACAGAAACCCTACTCAAAGTTTGAAACCTGGTTACTTTTAAGTATTGTCAGAATTGACGTTTTTTCATACAAAATCTGACAGGTAATTGTTCACTTTCTAAGCAGTGCTCAAAATTTGAGTATCGTTTCTGTATTCGGGGGTAAGCTAAGTTTAGTATATCACTGCCATTCTAGTACATTTCATTATTCCAGCCCGTTTAAACATCTCATTTCTGCATTGAGGTCGTGGATATTGCATTTAAAAGCGAAAATTAAGTGAGACACCATCTAGTTGGTTGCATTGGGGTGGTGGAATGCAATTAGGGCCATCCCATTTATTATTCAGGACAAGCCGGCAAAGACTGCTTTAAAATTGGATCCGGCTCACATCAAAAGAATTTACATTCCCAACTTCTTCAATTAAAAACTGTTTACATTTAGGTTCTTTTTTGTTGGAAATATTTTGTTTCTAAAATAAATAAAAAATACTTAGACCAATTTACGTGCGTTTTCGATTAAATTATCAATCTACTGGTCAATAAATACTAAGGACTACCAAAAATACAAATAACGTTGACAAAAAATTTAAAAACCAACGAATAATCACAATTTTCTCGTAGCTCGACTTAATACTCTCCATGAAAAAATTAATACAACATTTTTCCTTTTCAGCAATATGCCAGTCCCTTGCAGCCACATTCAAGGGCCAGACTTGAACAAATGGTATGACGAGACTTGTCATCGCCAGCAACATACCGACAAAGAGTACTTCAGCCCAGGCCCGAACTTCAATCATAATCTTTTCTTAAAAGAAGGTTTTGGTTACCAACAAAGTTACGCTAAAGAAGCAGAAAGACAGCCCGAATCGCTCACAAAAGACGATGGCCAAAAATATGACACGGATTTAAGACACCATGAACATACAACTAAAGAAAAACCTGAAGTCATTGCAAAAGAAAGGAATTATTTCCAAGTCGGCACCCACAGTAACTTAGGGCAGAGCTACGCGTATAACAAATTATTTGACACGTTCCCAGGTTTCGAAAACAGACCTCATATTATTGTAGGGGTTTCTAATGGTAACTTGTTCAATCCAGCTTTAACGGAAGGTCATAAAAATTAGTCAAAATTGAACAAAGAATAGAACACATTGTTTTATTTCTCAAAAAAAAAATACATACATGTATTTTATTAACAACCAATATGCATTAGGTGGGTGTTGATATTTGATATTAAACAATCCTAAGAATGATTACTCTTTTAAGAATAGTTCTATTTTTTTATTAAGCTAATGTTATTCGTTATAAGAATCAATAATAATGGAATAGAAAAAAGTTAAAATTCAATTTTTTGTGACTTTGTTCTTGTTTCTATTTCAAAATTGCTGGGTCCTGGTAGGGACAAACTTTGTGATGACCACAAGTTTTTGTTTCCGAGTCATGGTTATGTATATGTTTAAGTAGTATATATTCAACATTTATATACATAATTATATTAAAAATATGTCCATTATCTAGCATCCATGACACAAGTGCTTAGGCTACTTACTTTGGGCTAGATGATAAGTGTGTAAGTGTAAAAAATATTTATTTATTTATCGTCTCAAAAATACCAAACTATTTTATGTCTGTTATAGACCTAATTGATTGAACATAAGTTCATATACATACTGTTATAATAGAATACGTACCTAATGAATATAGACAAGCCTTAATAAAGAAAATATTGAACAAAGTGACTGTCTCATTGGAAACATTTACCCTCATCAATGTTTTCATAGGAGAGCCTTCAGAAAAGAATTTAGCTCCGTCAATAATTTAGTTCTCCAAATGTTTATTCATATGATTGCCTTTTTCTATTCATAAGCAGCCCGAGCTGAGTTTGTCGACGTACAAAATGTAAATACTTCCCAAGGAGCGGGCAGAAACTTTGATTTCACCATCTACATCTGCCGTTGTACAAGCCAGTGAGCCATTTGAAGCGGGTTTGAATTCAATCCCGACGGGGAACAGCATAATAACTACATCCAAGTTTGTTCTGCTTGTGAGGTACTTTTATAAGCACTAGGTTTCCTTTTTATTGTTCCCAAGGGCAGGCGAGTTGCTCGGTGCTTTTAAATTTTATGCATAAGAAAGAAATTCTGTGATAGAAACTGCTTTAAAAAAGGTCAGGTTAGAGTAGTCAAACCTGATAGACGCTGAGATTTGATGAAGCGAAAGAAGTTTGAGGGTCGTAGCAAGTGGAAAGAATTGATCTCTGCCCCATCCCTGTGAACGAAAAAGGTGTTTGCTTATGTCTGTTTAATATTTACAATGTGAAGCTTAAAGGTTAGTTTATTTTAATTTTGGTAAGTTATGTAATGTCGTGGTTGGTCGAGTGGGATTAGCAACTGCCCTGATTGCGCAGGATGCAGGTTTGATTGCCGCACAAAGAGACTCATATTTAAAAAAATCCTACCTTTTCCTTTGTAATAAATTTAAAAATAAATATTCAAATTATAAATAAAATAATTATAATATATATTTGCAAGTTGCATTTATTTTGCAAACAATTAATTTTCTTCCCGTTTCAACGAATGTTCACTAGAAAAGAGATCGTTCAAAACAGCATAATGGCATTTGCCTGCACCTGAGTGGTTCACTAAAACGAGATCGCTTAGCGATAGAATGTGACAAGATAGGTGCATTTCTGAATTTTCGACGAGTCTATACAGAGTATCTGAAAAATATCAATAAGTTAATTATATTAGACTATTTGATTGATTACACGAGCACCACACAACTTCAGGGACTTAACTCACGTTAACTTGTGATTGTTATTTTGATAATTTATTCCAACATGGAGGTCCCCCTTCACCACGGCCATTGTTAGCTGATGAAAGACTTGGTACTGAGGAATCCGGTCCGCATTATATTTATAGAATTCTATTTCTATGTTATTATCCCTCTGCTGCATTATGTTCATCCCTTTTTGGTGAAATGAAATGCAACTCGCATTTCATTTCTACTTGTCCAAATATCAATCCAATAACCTATTGTGATTTGATTATAAAATTCTAACTACCGCACTCAGAGACGTCAAATAACGTTAATGAGTACTCAACGTCAAAAAATTACATTAAACATTACAATTATTATTAACAAATCCAATGGTAAAGTGTCGTTAGTGATGAACAAAGAGTGTCATAGAAATGTCAATAGTATAGGTAAATTGTGGTTCCAATTTTCACCGCCTAACGATATAAATTAATGGTATTGTAACTTTGAAAAAATAATTACTTTTTATTTTCAGCATAAAATGTAGTAGGTACACATGCATACACATACACATTTTATCAAAGTAGGTACATATAGGCACATACACATTTTATCAAAGTAATATTTTGGTGCCTATCACTACACAACCATAGCTTCGCTTAGTAATTAATTACAAAGTCAAAACATTCTCTTACAGTCGTTTCCCCTGCCACTGGCTAAATTCGGTTGGTTACACACAAAGTGATAATTAGAGAGAATAATTCTCTAAGTAATTGATTATAACATCATTGTGAGTTCAAGCGTTACTTTATAATAACCTCTTCGTTGTAAATTTCACACGAAAAGCTTCATGTATCTCAGACTCTCACGCTAAACGACGAAAAAAATCTTAGTGAAGGCCCAGCAGAATTCAGAACTCCCTTTCAAACTTCATGGGTAGGCATTCTCAAAGGTGACAAAGGGGAGTTGTTTGGAAATGTGCATAGCATGGCCCCCGCAGTGTAAAAAAGTTACCCACTACAAAAAAATTAGGCCCTAATAAAATAAAAATTTCAAAAAACCATAAAATCTCAGCATTTTATTGTACATACATACATACATAAATCACGCCTATATCCCCGAAGTGGTTGGCAGAGGTGAACTAGCACCCACGTGACGCCAAATATGTTAGGACCCATGTAATAGGTGGCGAGCCTATTGCCATATATCGGGCACAAAAGTCGCATTACATTACAAGAGGAACGCTGCTGCCCATTCCTCATCCATCACTGTTTTATTCTTAGTCGCCTTGTACGACACACACGGGAGAGATTTGGGGTGGTGACATTTGTATTCTACTCTGCCGTCACCACACGGCTCCATTTTATTGTTGCTTGCATAAATTCTGTTGCACGAAAACATTACAGTTTTATCCAAAGTCACATGAACGGTTTGTTTACTACTCTTAGAATGTAGTATATATCACATAATTCCACCATACTTTTTGAGCAATATGATACCAAAACTTAAAATCACTTTATTGCCTCCATGCAACTTAGATTTTGTACTAACTAACTTAGGGGGGAGGCGATCACATCGACAACTTTATTGATTGACACACAGTGTTCTGATAAACTATAAGGGCACAGCGGTGATAGTCTCTGATGAGTTACTAACTGACCAAGCAAACTAGTATTATGCGGTCGTCGGACACCTGGGACCATTAACGCTGAACCGGTGTTGACTTGACAAGTTAACTAGATGAGGGTGCTTTCGCTTCTAAGTCTCGAAGTCGTCAATCTAAGGTGCACTACACTATCCTATAGTTGCTGAACTATAGCAACTATAAGACATGTAGTCTTATTATTCGTACGGATGATTATCAATAAGACTACAAGTCCTATAGAAGATTATAAGAGAGCGCAGGTAGGTCATACTAGTTATTTTTTTATCAATTTTAGTCGGTTATTTTTTATTATTTGTCAAGTTATTAGAAACACAAACAAAGTAATTATCATTACTAACTTGATTCTGCGTATACGTGGTGCGAATGTCAATAGTGGTATGGATTTTGGTGAAGAAATAGTGCTTTTTGCAATAACTGTTCCCCGTTGACTGAGAAGACAAAAATGGTGCTGGGTGTCATGGATAATTGCGTCAAGGCAGACAACCGAGGGGATGTATAAGAGCTCATATTATCGTGAAATCTCGTACAAGATGACGTGGCAAAACACGCTCTTTTAAAAAAAGGGCTATGTTCTTATTAAGTAATTTAAGTTAAAAAATACCTGAATTACTAATTATTAAGACTAATTATTTGTGAATAATAATAACAATATTACCCTAATAAACCAACTATAGTATACTATAACAATAATACATCACTTTTATGTACGATTGATAGGGATGAGCGAAGTTTCACCAGCAACAAAATGTAAAGAGTTATTTTAAGTTTATCCTCAAGAAGTTTACACTCTCCGCACTCTCAACCACGAGCAACTGGCTAATTAAACCTCCCGTAGATCTTAAAAACTTTCCGGTGTAGCGATAAATAAAAAATGAACAGTACAGGTAGTAGTGCAATCCCCATTTTTATTCAGTGGGGGAATTGAAGTAATCTCCAGAAGGAAAATTAAAAAGGAGCGAGCTTATCTTGGCGAACCCAATTACAGACTAAGCAGGTTTCACTTTTTTTTGTTCTAGTCAGAAAAAGTATCAACTTAGTTAATCTTAGTAGCTCTCTTTCCCCGTTACAGTATTGTGCCTTCAGATCTAAACATCTTTACTTCCTCATGAAGTAATAACGAAACGTAGAACAATGAAAAAGTTGAGCTCCGTTCAAATTAAGTGCACCGTCAAATAGTTTTTGCTCAAGTAATTTCCTTCTGGAAAGGATATTTGCAGAACATTTACTCTTCCAAGGAGGCTATTTACATTTCAATCTAGAGAAACAAAAGCTTTACTTACTGTTGCAAATGTTTTGTACAGTCTCATTTTGGAAAACATCTTGATTTCGAATAAAATTTTGCTAATTAAGTCATAGCACGTGAATACATAACTGGCACACGGGCTGTTATAGAGCGGGTGGTTGTTGTCTTCTAAATTAAGTACATGAGACCAACGCCTCAACAATATTATGACAGCTGAAGCATGTAGCTTAATACAGTAAAATCTGGTCAGCCATCTGAATGTCAGTGTATCTATCTGATTGATTAAGTTCCTCAATCATACATTGCTTGCCTTCCTTTACCAAGGTGCGCTTTTTGGTTGTTGCATTATTTAAGATTAATAAACTAGTCTTGTTGTATTTGGATGAAGACCTTACGTCTTATAATGGACTGGGAGGGAAAAAATAACGAAGAATGTGCTAGCCGACCCTAGGGGTATTGTAAAGGTCGACTAAGGGAGATTAGCCGGTGTAGCTATAGTGCAATAAGCACCTTAAGGCATCCGAATGGTCGAGGGTAAATCACCAAGGCAATAGGGCAGGTTATGATTTACAGGGCTTATCATTTGGGGCATTTGAGAGTTATATGAAGACAATAATTTCATTGGATGAAAATCTGTCGAGATTATCATTATAATCTGCTCTTATGTCGAATTGGATTCTTTCGAAGATTCATAAAGCGTGATTGGAATTGAACTGTAAAAAGGTAAAGTTTAAAGATATTGCTATAATATGACATGTTTTATGTTGTGGCGAGCTAATGTAAACTATATTTATAGGAGGCGGCGTAATAAGTGGCGAACCTAATGCCATAGTACATGACAGTAGGTAGGTATCTATAATTTTAGCTAGGTGGCTTATATAAAAAATGATGCTGCCCATTTACTCATCGCTGTGCGGTGGTGCCATGTGGTGTGGTACCTCAAACATAATTTAACAAAACTGAGTATTTGAACGTGCTACCACTTGAAACAAATGTTATAAAAATAACGCGAGTAGCTCACCACAATATGTCTATATTGGTTCGATTAGAAAATTCCATGTCGTACCTATTTACTTTGTGTCATGATGGTTTCTGATGACACAGTTTTATCAAATCTTAAAGAAGACGATGTTAGCCTCGAAAATATAGCATTGCATCAGATTCCTTCTCCCCGTGCACTCAGCGAATGTTCTTTTAAATTACGCCGCGCGAGAGAAATTGAAAAATATGAACGGGTAAGGTGTTGCAGTATTCTTTTCAATGGTTGGTTTATTTGAGAGCATTTGTCGCTTTCAATTTAATATTTCAGAGAAGCAGCTTCGTTGCAAGCTTTTGAAGTAGCGCTGAGGGGTTCAGAATTATTCTGCGACGTATCGAGCTGTGGAACTTTTAGGTTACATTTTTATTATTTTGAGCGATAGATAACATCGGACTGAAAGAGTATTAAAGACTTTCAGACCCCTCTTTCTAAAAATGAATGTACAAGATGTTGCTGTTTTGATTAATTTGCACAATAGCAGGCCAAGCGCGCTAACACAACGCCATCGACCGCCTTTCTTTGTTTCTACTGAATATAAAAAAACTACGGCAGATGTCCTACTTATTACGCAAAACTCTGAATTTTAAATTCTACATTTGTTAGCACCCAGGACTTACTTCGTTCGACGTAGTAACGACGACTAAACTACCCATAACAGTGTGCCTTAGGAGGGAAAATCTTCTCCTAAAATGGCGAAAGGTCATAAAAAACGAATCCCAAAGCAGTATAAATTAGGCGGAAAATTTTATATTAAGAGAAAAAGGAGTTAAAAAGTCAGTATATAAAAAATGTGTACAAGTACTATACGCTCTCGTTTTGTCAAGCAAAAAGTATTAACTTACGGCTGTCACTATTATATTGTTTCAGCTTTTTTTGCCAGCGAATATAAATTCCCGGAGTATAATTCTTGAAGCCTCACATAAATCAGTGCCCACGGCAGTCGGCCTGGGTTAAATGTTATCTAAGAGTAACAAACTTTAGGCTCTGATATAAGAATTGTGTAACCCAAAAGGTGAGCGACGGAAAGGAATATGATCTTTTTTATTTAGTAGGACAATACTACTTTTGTTTCGTTACTTATAATTTTGTTACGGCATAGCCAGCGAAAGAAATGTTTTTTTATTGCAGTGTATGTGATTATCTTCTAACATGAACTTGAGCATGTTTTCATATCCCCCTAAGGGGTTAGAAATGTTAAGCATTGTAAGCTTTTATTGGGCTTACCTTACCAGAGCGGCCGAAATTCATTAGGCCGCTGACCAACATACCGGGTAATGTATTGGTTGTTATTATTTAATATTTTCACATTTAAAAAACAATGTAATATTTTGTGTCGTCTAATATAGACCAACGGAGTTCATCGTGTCTATGGTTTTGGCAATGTGAGATGAGTCTTGGATTGGATGTTTCTTAATAGCTTCTCGTATCATCGTTTCCTTCACTTTTATAATATTTATTCATTCATCACTTGCACCATTCCGGTGTGTTAAATGATTGAAATAAAGAAGTTTATGGCTTGATGAAGTCTGGTCGATATTAATGGAAGAGAAAACATAATGCGTGGACCCCAGATAACCTAAGGACCCGGCATATGATATTTTTCTTTCCAATATCGATGTATAGGCAAGTAGGCCCATCTGGATTTTATAACTTACATTGGATTTACCCAAACGAAGAATAAAAAAGATTCGGAATCAAAAAGAATACAAATACACATTAATTCTTTTCCGCGTCCAATCTGCGGCGTTTTCCATTGTCATTTTGCCAAGCATAAAGTCCGGCACCTACGCATGCGACAGCCTGTTCCACGATTCTGTGACAAAGTTTACAAAAAAAATTAAAATCCCGGCCCATTTTTCGCGAAACCCTTCAACTTTGCTGTTCAATTTTATTGGACTGTCAAACGGGGTTTTTGTGGAATGTGTTTTATGTTGATGGCTATCTGTAAATTGCGTGTTTTTCTGAAACACAATCATTGCCAGTAGGTATCCATGGCACTTTATTGTTCTTCTATATTATATTACATTTTATGTCACACCTGACCAGAACCATTTTCCGCCCGCTACGTGTACTGAAAATCCCACTTACTGGTCAGGGAGTGACACAAGATGTTGTACTTACCGCGGTTGGTAAAAAAGAAAGCCTTAGATCGCATATTTATCGCCCTCGCATTCTTGTAATCTGAGACACTCTTTGTTTTATTATCTTGGTAATCAATGTATTGATATACAAATTGATACATCTGTGGTGTTAGTGCCGTGTGGTGACGGCAGAGTAGAATACAATTGTCACCACCCCAAATCTCTCCCGTGGGTGTCGTACAAGGCGACTAAGGATAAATCAATGATGAACAATGGGCAGCAGCGTTCCTCTTATACCACCTAGCAATAGCAATGTACTGCGACTTTTGTGCCCGATAAATGGCATTAAGCTCGCCACCTATTACATGGGACCTAACATAATTGGCGATACGTGGGTGCTAGTTCACCTCTGCCTACCCCTTCGGGGATATAGGCGTGATTTATGTATGTATGTATGTATGATACATCGGTGGTTATTTCCAAGAAATAAAAAAAAATAATTAAAATTTTAATCAGTGATGGATGAGGAATGGGCAGCAGCACAGGAATATTAAATTGATATATCTGTGGGCAGCAGTGTTCCTGTACCAATGTATTCCTGTCATGACTAACACATAATGCTTTTATATGAAATAAAGAAGTTGAAGTTTGGTTAAATACAGCTACCAATTAAGGTTTACTAAAGTTCATGAGCCACAAATTTTTATTGGTCCTTTTACGTAAATCAGGACCAATACTCGTTTAATATTCACTTGGCCATCAACCAGGTAAGCCTTAGAAATAGGAGCACGAGGCATATGCAACGTTTCTCAAAGGTGTGTAATTTTATGATATACGAGTATTTTACCAAAATATTATACATTCGCAGCGTTAGGCTGCATTAAATGGAAGATGTATCGTTTCTATTTGGAATCTTTAATAGCATTTACTGCGTATAAATATAGTGACAATAAATATTGTACATAAGTACATAATTTCTATCCTACCTAAATATGACATCTAGTTTCAATAACACTATCGTCTAGGTATCAAAATTTGGGCTAGATAAGACGTCTAAATAATTATTTTAATTTTTTTGCCACCACTCTTTAGCATCAACTAACGAAAATTGCAGACACTAATTTAAGTAGTGTGCCAAATGACTTATGACTAAATCACTACCTCACACATCAAATAGCAATCCCTATGCGTCAGTGATGTAATTTGTATTTCTACGGTAAACTATATCAGTTTCGTTCCCTAGTGCCATAAAAGCCGATGAGGATCCACCCAAAATAGACACTAAACACAAATGGTCCTCTAAATTTCCAAACTTCATTCCGCCGAGGTAAGACAACCGGGATCCTAAGTGCTCATTTAAAAATAGCACTCACTACGGTTATAAAGCGGTGATTGGATGGCCCCTTTTCATCCGGATATGCCAGGTCATAGCCTAAACGCCTAGATGCAGTGAAGGGTCGAAAAAACAACAAAACCTTTACGGGGTTCAATGCTGAGTGTTAAAATAAACATACTTAGGGCCTGTTTCACAATCGACAAGTAAAGTTCTCAGTAGCTTACTTCGCAGATCATTTGACAGTTGTAGTATGAAATATATGTCAATTGAACTGCAAAGTAAGCTACTTCGGACTTACTTGTCGATTGTGAAACAGGCCCTTAATAACTCCTATTTATACCCAGCAGAGGATAAAAAGGGCCCAATCTCCCAATATTCTTCCATCCATAGGGAAGGCCCGTGTCTCAGCAGTGGGGACATTAAAGGGCTGGTGATGATGATGATGATGAGGATAAATAGGAGTTATTTATGTATGTTCGCCAATTATGTTAGGTTCCATGTAAAAGGGACTATAAACATCAAACAGGCACGTAAATCGCAGTATAATACTAGGGGTTTAAGAGGAACGCTAATGACCATATCGCATCTTTATCCTTATCATCCTCGCCTTGTACAACACCTGCTGAAAGATGAGGGATGGTGACAATTGTATTGGCTTTGTCATCACCAGGCGGCTAAAGTAAGCTTAAAATAAATTATATTGCCATTTTAAATCACAAGTGAATGAATTGTTAAAACCATTCTTAAGCATAACTGGTTGTAAGATAACTCTTGTACGCCGTATATACTCTGTTATAATTACGAGTTGACATTATGGACTATTCGATTTTAATTTTAACATTATATAAATGTTAGAAAAATTAGTACAAAGATTTTGGTGGTTAGAAAAAGAATTTCGAAAAATTATGATCTTGAGGCGGGAATCGAACCCGCGTCCGCTGCTATCCGGGTAGGTGCCTGACCGCTCGGCCACCCAAGACACTGTGACTTGACGACACACCCAAGACGTCTTTTTCTAACCACCAAAATATTTGACATTATGGCTTGTATCATGTAGCGACGTGGTACATATAGTTAGCACTTTATAATAAATAGATAAAAATAGATTAACAAGATTCACTGTCCCCAACCTACCTGTCTACCTTATCAAAATACCATTGCCGTTGGTGTTAAATTTTACATCGCGCCATTATGTCGGTATACCCAGATCACGTTCCCACATTTACCTTATAGGTAAGCGCGCCGGCAGAATCTGGATAATCTTATTACGTTTGTGTTATGGCGTTATATTACTTTTTATTAACGCATTTAAAAGGAGTTAGTCGAGTAACCATTTTTTATTTCAGATATTTTTTTTCGAATAATAATAGTTTTTGTTCTGTACAGATAAAAAACATTGTAGCTATGTAATAGGTAGGTATGCACCGTAGCAAAAACCGTTAATTACAATTTATTACAGTTACAATTAACAACAGCGAGTGAGATTTACTAGTAGTAAACACGTAGAGCTGTATATTTTGTATCACATTGTGAGTCAGATGGAAAGCAGATACAGTTAGCATAATAAAGAGACATAACCACAGACAGACCACAGAGCAGAAACGCACACAACTTACCACATGAGTAAATAAACGGAACAGAGAATAACCTTCATACAACCGCGCAAATCGGTTGCACTACTACAAGCACGCGGGGCATGTGTGCGTTACCACTGGCCGCTGTCGCGCAAGCGGCGTGACTGAAAAAAAAAAACGGTTTATGACGCACAGCCAGTTGCATAATGTCAGGGTTAGTGCGACGGCGTTCTTAGGAAGCTTAACGATGTTCGATTTATCTACTCATGTGCCACTAACGGTCATACAATTTCGTAGACCCCGTGTCTACACTAACACGCGGACTGGTCCCCACGTGACATGTTCAGTGTAATCTGATCATAACATCGTGAATCGTCTCGTATTTAACTACTTAATGAATGGCCCGCGCTTGAAGACTCGTTTCTATAGCTTAAGGTGTTTATTGTTTCATCCTCTTCGTCTTTCATGCTAGCCTGGTAGCAAGAAAATAACGTAGGATGCCCCAACTCACCCCAGGGATGTCGTGGAAGTCTACTAAAGACGATTGCCTGGAGTATTACAATAAGCATCTTATGAGCATCCGAATGGTGATGGGGCAAACCTTTAACAATAGCATACCTACGCTTACAGCAAAAATCTTGAGCAATATGGATTGGAATGTTATCATCTCAATCAGTCTCTCCGTTCGTCGTGCTTTCGACATGGTCCTTTCCATCATTTTTCCATTTTATATTAATTCCCACTAGCACCTTTCCAGTGATGATGATGGATTATAATAACTAAAGAGAGTGGATGGCTTGCTGACGTCTGACCCCTAAGATTTGAAGAGAAAACACACTGCGGCGACCCCCAGATAAACTGGGAACATGTCAGACGATGATGATTTATTTATATGATTCTTCATAGTACGCCACCGAATTGTGCGGCCATCGAAATTGGTGTTTAGTTTATGTCTACTTGAATAGAACGCATTAGCATGCCAGTCACGTAACCTGCGATTGCCGAATCCATACATGGCACCAGAATGAATTTACGGGGACGCTGTGCATTTTTGTTTTTCCTCTCGAGGCTTCCGAATTAACTGTTTCACTAAGGGCCGATTTTAGCGCAGAATTAAACGCGAGCAGCAACTCGGTTTATGCTCTAAAATGAGTTCCGCTACATAGTTTGCATTAATCAAAACCAAGTTTTATTAAACTCAGTTTCTATGAGAGACGGTGAAATCGGCCCTAAAACCGGTAAATGTTAGGTCTTGTAACTATACAATGCTGTGAGCATGAGCACTCTTATCTAACGAGGTCGTACCATACCTACGCTTTTTACTCCGGCAATACATACCCTGTATCGCAATGGCCTGCTCTTTTTCAAGTTTTTGCGATCCTCACAAAGAGTAGGCGTTGCTTTCAGAGAATGTATTGCGATGTTTCCCATTTTTGAAATAGTTCCCCTATTCCGATATAAGCTGGTACGTTTTCTGTGTTCCCAGTGAAACAACCGAATACCAATGTTGCGCGGGCGGATTCTTTCAACAAGCGGTTGTATCATAAACTACGTCCCTTTTTTTGTCTGGGTTTTTATTTGAATACGTATTTAGTAGCACTTACACGAATTGTTAAAATTACTAGAGTAATTTATGACTTGATTGTTCCAAAAAAAAACATTACCTAAGTGAAGCAAATAAAATCTTAGATACATCTTCTCATGTTATGGTGTTAATAAATATGAATTTAAGTTTGCTCTACTATTACGACGATATGTGCATACATCAAGCACAGTTTCAATGAGTTCTCTGTGCACGGTCTTTAAATGTTCTTCTTCAGAGAAGGCCTGTGGCCAGTTGTGGGCCTAGCGCGGGAAGTGGACAAAATCTCTCTCCACCACTTGACAGTGTTTTGTCTCGGGGTTCAGTGTGAGTTAGAGCGAGAGGAAAATATTTTCTTTTACCCGAGGAAATCTTCTCCTCGTCCCGCGCTAAGGGGGCTGACCTTTACTGGTCTTTAGTCGTCCAACCATTGACCTCTCGGCTGACGGTCGCAATAACTGTACAAACAACAACTATTAACGCCCATTGGACATTTATGTCCTATTTACAGAATAATGACCCGAAAGACCCTTGACGAAATAAGTGTACTCGATTGAATAGATCTTTTCGTCCTTTGAAGTCGGAATAACGGAACGGGTTGAGCTAGAATCGGGGTTACAGAGGTCGTGCACCTTTTTCTACTTGCTCATTAGGACCAACACAATTAGATTGATCTGGGATCCGCACTCACTTGGCGTACTCATTTGCCGTGAAGAATCTTTATTTCCGGAGTCTTCACGGCTTCGACTTGGCATAAATGAGTGTTTATTACTAAAATAGAAGATGAACGGCGCAGCGACGAGTGTGTTTGGCGTGATTGCGCAAGCTGAGCATTTGTCACAAATGGGTGAGCGAAACTACGGATCTTAAGAAAATAATTATATAACTTAAATAATTCTTATATTAATATTCTTATATAATTATTCTTCAATATGTAATTCTATCAGGCAGTGACAAAATCCAGACAATTAAGTAAGTTAATTTACAGTTCAATAATAATAATATGTAATTAGGAACCCAGGCTAAATTTTTCACGCATCAGTCCACAATTTTGTAAAAGTTTCTGACCTATTTTCCATAATGATTGCCTGTCAGTTTGTCCGTTTATTGTTGGTGAAATTCAAAACTATACTAGGTTTTTATTTGAGCGTAATGTTTTTTTATGTACTTAAATTCAAGACATTAAAAATTCTTCAAATTTTAGAAGCCCCCTTCAAATCAAGTCTTGTCCACGCCAACCATATTGTCCTGTCCGCCCTCGGCCTAAAGAACTGTAAACAAACTCCCCGTATTTATTGAAAACAGCCTCCCTTTCACAGAATCCCGGGTTGTCTGCTGACATCAATACCACTCAAAACTCGGCGAAACTTTTAAAGCTTAAAATGAACACGCAATTGAAGATCCAGTTACGCGGGGCCAACAAGAAAATACATAAAATAATGGCGGGAAACTTTCAATTGATCTCTCGCCGGAGTCTGCGTCATCGGAAACCGAAAGACTGGTCGATTTTCTGAACTAGTAATTATTTTATATTAAGCCGTATTTACCTTTTTACCATTAGGCTCGCCCCCTATTACATGAGATCTACCTTAATTGGTGAAACGTGGGTGGTAATTCACCTCTACCTACACCTTCGGTGGCATTTTTTTTATAGCTTTTGGCCTTTATTTGACCTGATGGTAAGTGACGATAAGGGCCGCAGAGGGGCTGGCTATCTTATCACAGATTTACGGAACACAATAGCTGTTATTATTATGGTGACATTGTTTATAAGATGGTGGTAACTAGCAAGGCAGACTAGAAAAAACATGGTAGGATTTTTTGTCCAACCGAACCGAGTACAAATTTGTACTCCGTTGGGGATCAAACCTGGGACCCCTGGATATTATTTCCGGTGGGCGGACCGCTAGACCACGGAGGCAGTTTAAAATTTATGTTTGTATTTTACACGCAAAGGTGTCATTTCAGGCATTACACTAAATTTGAGCCGTCTTAACCTATACAACCAAGTCGGCTTAACACATAACATGAAACGTTATTTCCATTCAAATCGTTAAGCCTTAGTTCTCGGTGAAAACTTTTAGAGTTGGGAAGATTACTATTACCGTAACATCTTTAGGAACGGCAAAGGACAGTATCTAACTTCTACACTTTGGCTTACCCTTGGACGTAACTCACAGAAACAGCCGGCAGCTAAAATAATCACAAAATATTTAAATACTTTTTAATTGGCTTTAACTAGTTTCGTATGAGGATATGTGATTTGATTAAGCGAAAGAAAAAAGTAAGGATCGAAGCAAGTGGAAAGAAGTGCCGGAGAAAGACGCGACAAAAGAGCTAATTTACATTTTTTACTTCATCATTTATCGGAGTCTTAAAACTCTTAATGCGAGTAATATATCACACATAATTAACAAAGTTTTAATGCCATTTTAATGAAAAACAACAACACTTTACTGGTTACTAAAATTCGTGCGAGCTCTGATTACTCTAATAGCTCTTAGTTAGATCGTTAATAGAAGTTTGCAAAAAAAAAAATACATTGCTTTTAAAATAGTTAATACCTACACATTGCATTGGTATATTTATGCAGATATATGTAGGCTAGTCCGCTCTGACTGAGATTGAATAAACTAAGCAATGGCTACTGCGGCCGGTCATTGGATGAGTGATTAAAATATTATAAAAATATCTGGAATGGCCCGGTAGATATCAATAAAGCAGCATCGGAGATAACGCTTTTATTTAGCGACAATTATTCTAATAGCTTCGTCACGACAGCACTAAAGATCAGACCTGTAGTATTATTACATACATACATAAATCACGCCTATATCCCCGAGGGGGTAGGCAGCACCCACGTTTCGCCAATTATGTTAGTTGCCATGTAATAGGTGGCGAGCCTATTGCCCTTTATCGGGCACAAAAGTCGCAGTACATTGCTATTGCTAGGTGGTAGGAACGCTGCTGTCCATTCTTCATCGCTGCTTTATCCTTAGTCGCCTTGTACAACACCCACGGGAGATTTGGGGAGGTGACAATTGTATTCTACTCTGCCGTCACCACACGGCTAATATTAACCTAGAAATATTTTTACTTCAGTGCGGTTTTTTCTTGTATTATGTATTAGGTACTCGGAATTTCGTCGTGTTGCATATTCCATCTTACTCTCGGGACATTTATCATAAGCTTGACGACAGAATTTTTGCGTAGCAACGTTAATCTATAAAGAAGTTATCTGTGAATAATGTGTTCCATTAGGCCTTGTGTATTAATGCAGACACTCTCGTAAGTGATTCCCACTGGGTGTGTGATATTTCCCAAAAATGACGGTATGTTTTCCGGGCACAACTTGGCCCAATACGATAGAGGGCAAAGATTTGCTCGTACTTATATTTGACTAACTGAATCGACAAACTTTGTTTTGCCGTTATCATCAACGACGGCCGCCTTGGTCGAATGCTCAGATTGATGGGTATTGGCCAAGAGGTCCCGGGTTCGAATCCTGGTAGGGGCAAACTTTGTGATGACCACAAATGTTTGTTTCCGAGTCATGGTTGTGTTTATGTAGTATATTTTCAACATTTATATACATAATTATATAAAAAATATGTTTGTCATCTAGTATCCATAACACAAGTGCTTAGGCTACTTACTTTGGGTTAGATGATAGGTGTGAGTGTAAAAAAATATTTATTTATTTATCTAGGTATGTAAAAATAGCCTACGACTTATCCTCAGACCTACCAAATATACTTAAACATTTTTATAAAAATTTCGGAGGAGTTGGATAACAAACATTGAGACAACAGATTTTTATATATTAAAATAACTGAACCGACGTCCTTATCACCTCATTATCATCTTGGCATGAAAAAATAGTTTACGACCTACCAAATACACACAAAAAAATTAATGAAAATCGATCAAGCCGTTCCGGAGGAGTTCGAGAACGAACACAGTGACACGAGATTTTTATATATTAGATGGACCCAATTGTTTACAACAACAGAAGATCCACGGTTAATCTGTAATTACGTAAAAAGCTCGCTCCATTAGATTACGGTCTGATGTCCACCCTCTAATTGGACATGAAAAAATTAGATCGTCCATCCCAAGGTTAATTGGCCATCAGGAAGCCACACTAACGGTTCAACTTATGGCCCTACAGGGATACCCGTCCAAGTACCGCGATGTCCAAATGATGTGTGATCATCAACAATGTTTAAAGCTTACTTTCGTTAAATACTTTACGTTCTACCAGCGTCCATTCTTGTTATAGGGACATATTCTTTGCAGTTTTTACATACATCCATAAATCACGCCTATATTCCCGAAGGGGTAGGCAGAGGTGATCTAGCACCCACATTTCGCCAACTATGTCAAGTCCCATGTAATAGGTGGCGAGATTGCCATTTATCGGGAACAAAATTCGCAGTACTTTGCTAGTTGGTAGGTATTAGAGGAACGCTGCTGCCTCATCACTGATTTATCCTTAGTCGCCTTGTACGACACCCACGGGAGAGATTTGGGGTGGTGACAATTATGGTTGTATTCTACTTAGCCGACACCACACGGCTTTTCAGTTTTTCAATGACATAATTATGGTTGTCGTCATCATAACATTAAATAAATTGCATAGAAATCGTCAGTATTTCTAGAATGTTCGCCGATACAACATAAAGTAAATAAAAAATATATCCTTAGATAAAGTACATGAGGGTTTATTGTTTAACTAATCCTAAAGTACTGAATTAGTTGTGTGCATTGCTTTAAAGCTATCATCAGCAATCGAGTTAGGCGGTAGCCCCCGAGATATCAAAAGACACATAATGCCTAAATATGCATCTTTGGAAAGACTGACTGAAAAATGTTTTTGTTTAATGCTCAGAGAAATCTGCAAAGAATTATACGTATGTACTTAAATTAGATACAGTATATTTATAGGATATTAATTAAACGAATATCTTTGAAATCGCCTCTATTCAAGAAGCCGTCACATAATAGTAATTTCAAAGTTATTGCAGCAATAGTTCAAAGATAACTGTTACTGTAAGAACTTTGAAATTAATAGTTGCCCCATCCAAACCAAATGAACTCAACTCCCCGAACGGGAATCTCTACCCGAATTCGAAATCAGTGAATCGATTCCGAATTGTCATTTAGCTCCAACCGCGGTGGTGGAGCAACAATCGAGTCGGCCGCAAACGTCAAAACGATTACTTTTTAATCGAACGTATCGATTCTCCGCTTTGCGCGCCACTTAATTATTTTTGGCTTCTGTAAAATGGAACGTGCGATGTTGTTGTATGGCGGCATTCAATTAATTTTTTGTTTTCTCCATTCCAAATATAAATAAAGTAATAATTATTGCTTACACTCACACCTATCATCTAACCCAAACTAAGCAGGATATTGTGTTGTAAAAACTAGAAGATGGACAAATTTTAATAACATCAAAACCTAGAATACATATCACAAGTACTTATGCTACCTACTTTGGGCTAGATGATAGATGTGAGTGTAAGAAAGAATACCTATTTATTAAGAAAAATATTTAGTTCATCTATTATTAATTTATAAACATTCGGTGTCGTTACTAGGATTATTTAAACTATTACCAATATTTTTATCATACTCCTCCCTCTCTCTCCTTTGCACTTTTCACAGATTAAATTTGTATGAAAACAAAATATTGCATGAAATTTTAGGTCATCGATAAATAATCAATCAGTTACGATAGCAAATTGAAATAGAATTTACACATGTTTATCCTTCTAAAGTAAATTACCACTGCATTATTGCACTGTGACACCTTTACAGGAAATGCCAGCTTCATGCAACAATAAGCCACAATATTCATTCTCGCCGAGCAGCCTCGGTCCCAATAAATTTTCTCGTGGAATATTATTGAAACTGGCAGTAAATCTTTCTATTAGCAGTGTTCGTTTGAAATGCTCTTCAAAGGGAACCAGCGATTTAAGCTTGCTTTGAGTGCCTTCTAAAGGTTTCATTGTGATATTTTGTTGAAGAATTTCAACATATAACTATCGAGGAATTTAGTTCTTCTTCTTCCTGTCCTGTTCTCACTCTATCTGGGTTCGACGCAGTATGTTTCTTCTTCCACTAATATCGGTTAAACATCATCAATCCCTCTACTCCTACTTTCCTTTTGATTCGTATCATCCATCGCACCGAAATTTTTTTTCAATGCTAATAATATTTTAGGGTTTATATCGTCATCGTTATCCCATCTCATTCATTTATCATCTATTCTAAGCAAGGCTTTACAATTTTTGGCCCCATCATCGATATCTACTAGGCTTTAATGTGATCAAACGCCGAGCCTATTCAGCTTAAAAACAACATCGAAAGTCCTATGCACGGAGAGAGTATTTGGGACGACAACGTTCCAATCCATTATGGATTCTGTTGTTTGTGATTTGTCCTGCATCATTTAGGTGCCCCAAGAGATTATTAGTATACACCAAACTCGATTTAGTCGACTTTTACACCCCTGGGATGAGTTGGAGTTGGTACATAGCACGTTATATTTCGCTCCCCAGTCAAGCATGTAAAACTTTTACCAAATAAGAATTTTTCTTACTAAATAGATTTTACTACACAATTTATCACCATAAAACAATGAAAATGAATAGACTACAAAGAAGCGGTCTTAGCTACAACACTCCCCGAGTAACAAATCATTGTTCTAAAAAGTCATAAGCGCCGTAATACCGCCACATTAATAACGAAACATTATCTATCCTAAAAGCTTGCTCGGCTGCAAGCCATTTGGCTCCATAAAAACGTTACCAGTACAAAAGACTATAAATGATAGCGAAACATAGCTCCCACATTCATAACCATGCTCCAGACATCGTCATAATAAATGATTGCTTATCATCCTGGATCTAAATAAAATACTAGCATTTCCCTCCCTCTACATGTTTTACGATTCGGATGGTGCTCACGAAAACATTGCCGACACTTTGCAGGGTCATATAGTGCCATTTATGTTTCCCTATGAATATTTTAGTAAAATTAAACCGATATCATGATGGCGAGCGATTACTTTGGGTCTTAAAATAATATCAGTTTCACGATTTTTCTACTAGTTCACACTTTAATGGAGCTTGTACTTGTTGTTGTAGTGTACTTATAGTAATAAAATGTGATTTTGTGATTACGAGATGTATTTCCGCGATTGCGTTTAATTAATTAAAATGCTTGTACACAATACAGACGAAATGGGGAACTCAAAATTGAGTGAAAATAAAATAAAAGTAGGTCAGAATAATAATGGAAAATCATATCCTGATGGGAAACTAGAGCCCTTAGCTTCCGCAATCCCGGCCTCTCACCCAAACAGTATGGTAAGTAAAACTTTGAAATGTTACCAACAATTTAATCTGACATTGTTATTTTTATAATACACGTGTTGTTCTGAATATTTTAAGAATGTCACATAGATCAGGTATACTTTTTTTAGTTAAGTTCCTACTGAAATAGTTATATTATAGCTTAATATAAATTGGGGGTGCTGTAAGTATTATAGTGATTAGTATATATTTTCAAAATAGCTGTAATTAAGAAATTTTAAAACTAATGACCCTTAAATATTTTTTGTAATGAAAAGACTTATGAAAAAATTGCCATGATTATTTTTAAGATTCGGCTTAGCTTTGGGGCATTTAAGCTCAGGTAAAATTAATACGGAACTTAGGCATGATAAATTTTATTCGCGATTTACAAAGATTAAATTTTACAATTCAATAGCTGAATACATTGCGGGGACAGTCGTGAAGATGTTGGAATTTATAGCGTCTGAAGATGAGTTTTGAGATTTATAGCTTCCAAAACTTTTCCAAAGTACATTATTTTGAAGTTCTGAGGTATAGCTTAATAACTTTTATTTGAACTATAAAATAATTGAATATTTTAATACACATAAAAGGCGCATGAAACAATATTTATATTATTTTGAACCTTAGGTGGGTGTGAAAATTTTATGAAGACATTAAAAATCATATAAATCGATTTAATATTTATGTGGAATTATTTACTAAATGTTGATGACAGAGTACATGAAGAATAAAATATTATAGGTTACAATTGACAACATTTCATTTTTTCAACATACCTTTATTATGATGTTATATGAAATTAAACCGAAAATGACGACACCCATATTTTTTATTTCTTCTGAATTCCGAAGTTCTTCTGAATTACAAAAAATCTTGATTAAAATACCGGTTATTCTAAACAGACGTAAGTGCCAAATGACATCACTGGCGTAGACGAATGGCGAAATCACTCTTGACTCGAAAAATAAAAATATCTATAAATACTTTTCAAAATTGACGAACTGGCGTTTCCGGTGTCGAAAATAAAAACATTTTATCTGAAATTTTTGAAATAATTTCAAAGTCAAATACGTTTTAAATTTTTGTTTATGAAGGATTTTTTTTATTGCTACTCTAATATTGTTAATTTCGACGGTATCAATTA
The DNA here is from genome assembly GCA_963931975.1 of Cataclysta lemnata. Lineage (NCBI taxonomy): Eukaryota > Metazoa > Arthropoda > Insecta > Lepidoptera > Crambidae > Cataclysta > Cataclysta lemnata. The sequence continues at coordinate 3,750,146 of OZ008339.1, forward strand.
ATAACATTGGATTTGATTTATAACTGACGTCTGTCATCATGTCTATGATAACTTTTTTATTCTTCCATCTAGGAAGGCAAACGTTTTAATTCATACATCCCGCCCGTGACGTCATCGCATGATTTTTACATTTTATTTTTTTCTCTGTAATTAAGTAATAAAAAAATTTAATAAAAATATTTTCGAAGTCAGGATTGGAAAATAAAGAAACGGTATTTTTATTTTGGGAGGTTGTCATTTTTGAAATGTTGTCAATTACGTTTCTTAAGTAGCGATGTAATTATATCACCCAACTATCAACACGTACCTACTGAAATTTAACAAGTTTCAATTAATTGAGATTTAAATGGACTATATTCAATCTCGTTCCAAGTGACTCGGGGATAATCTGGAAACCACTTTATTGTCTGTTTCATTAACATAGCAAAGCTTTGAACATGAAAGTAATTAAAATTTCGCCTCCCGGGGTAGATTTATTTCTAGTCCTCATCATTGATTGCTTTGCTGCTAGTTAGGGTTAAAGCTTTTCCACTGTTTGAATTTAATTTTGTTACAACTTGACTCAGTTCTTGTAAAGTTATCTGGTGGAAATATAGGCTACAAAAACTTACGACTTAAATTAGGTTGAGTGTAGAATACAGGAAATATATATTAATTAGTTACGTTAGCTCTGATGGTTAAATTACCCTCAGATTCAGGTAGATTTAGATCATCTCCCTGCTCTGTTCCCACTTTATCTGGGTTCGACGCCATCGTAGGCGGCATCAAGCCACACACTTCCTATTGATTTATATCATCCAGCACATCGGAAAGGTGCAGTGTGATAAGTGCATGTTTAAAAAAGATATGGAAAGAATCATCATGAGAGACTGACAAATGGATACTGAGACGGGATATCAGCATTCCATCCATACTGCTCAAAGTTTTTGCTCCCAGGTTAGCATGGAATGACTGCTTTGAGAAAAAAACTCTTAGCATTCAATGGATTCACCGTGCGAGCGCCGGGTCCATAGTTTGACAGAGAGGGAAGTCAGCGCTTGGGATTTGAGACCCCTAGTGTGGGTTTACGCGGCCCCATGTCAACACTCACCTTCGCCACTGTGACATCTCTCTCTATCCAGCCATTTTTGATAAGATTCTCTGAGAGCCGCCTTAGACACACGTTCCAGTGTAGGACTTACGAAAGTTCTTCTCAAGCAAAGCTCTTTTAGTAATATATTAACCTCGCTTCCACCTCTACAGCATTCAAACCAACAATATAGCCATTTTTTGCTAGTTGAAAATAAATATCTAACGCAATATGAATATGGATTATATAATTAGCTAGTAACGCAGACCTAGCGCCGGAGCAGCACTCAAAAGGCGCGGGGGCTTTGTGCGGGAGCTACGAAGCACCCTCACGAGGCTGGATGTGGTTGGACACTTAACCTCGTTTACGATGCAACACTTGTGGCAAATAGGTTAGTCTTAAATCTGCTGGCTGGCTTGCGAGCTAGAAAATAGTGGCGAGATTAACCTTTTCATACTTTTTTGTACCGCCGTCCTAAAGAACGTTTTAGGTATAGGGGAAGGCGGCCCAACACGGACATGCTGCCTTAAGCGTGAAAACTTCGTGTATAAAAATTCATTTTTAACAGCTGCAGTTCTTAACACTCACCCAACCGCACTGAGTCTACAATGCCAAAAGATTAGTTTTGTGACTTACTTTTTTTCGACTAGAATGAGTTCTGTGAGCGCAGGCAGCAAATAAAAAAAGAGGATATGTGTTAAAGGGATATAGATCAAAATGTATGAAATATTACAGCTGTCACAGAACTCATCCTATTTGAAAATATGTAACTATGTAGCTTGCGACTGTATTGTGATTGCGATTGTATTGAGGTAGGTCAGCAAAATAAGCTCTCAATGTAATTTGTTCCAGGAGTTCATTGTAACACTTTTATTACGTAGTTTTGAAACAATTGTTATTCCGTTCGGAGCTCAACTTCGACAGCCACTCAATCAACTAGTAATCCACCACACGGCGGTCGGCTGTGAATGGTCAATGCCTCTGATTGGCATTTGCGAAATAGTCAAGTTGAGAACTAAAAACCGTTATGAAAATAATTTTGCCTAAATAAATCTTTAAAAGAAATCAAATAAATTACGCATTGCACCGTATAATTTCTTCATCAACTCGAGGTGTTCAATGGTACAGCGGCTAGCGAATGCGTGCTTCGGAAGGCACGGTAAACCCTTGGTCCCGGCTCCAACTGCAGCCGTTAATATCCACCAATGAACACTGGGCCAGCGGGTGGCATGTTATATTTTTTGACATTCAGTACGTACTCACTATCGTTAATTGGCGTCTCTGAGTGCGGTAGTTAACAGGTGTTATTAATGGGCCAAACCTTTTGTTTCTTTTGCAATTCTCCAACAATGGCAAGACATTTCAAATGTTGCCTATAAATAAAATTAATTAAAAAGTTTTTTACCTCACTTGTTTATGTACTAACAAATGACTGAGTTGAACAAACTTTGGAAACAGCCGTTGTAAGCCGGGGCGGAGAGAGAGAAGAAAACAAACAGCGCCATGCAAAATTAATTATAAGTAATTGAAATACTAATGTTCAACTTTTGCGGCGTATTGAAAATTCGTGAATAAAAGTTATTTGTAAACTAAAATGCATAAACTCTGTTGGTAACAATTGTCGACTATAAAACGCTTATCAAAACAATACCGTGGCAGAGTTGAATTAACATCCATGTTTTTTATGTTTAATAGGTGAGCTGCGCTATAAGTTTAACTTCCATTTACTAACTTTAATCGAATCCAAATTGTTATTTAATTTGCACTAATAACCATCAAAATCCGAGCTAAGAAGGACTATTATTAATGTTTAATCTCGCAGATCGGCTAGATATGTCAATGTGGAGAAATTGCTTTAATTATTGAGTCCATAATAGGATGAAAGTATTGATATCCTCATCACGTCGAATATGTCTGTACAGTAAACTAATGAAGTTGTATCTCCGACTCGAGACTAACCTAATAATTGATTGCGCTTTCTCGGATCGCTTAATTTGAAGCTCATTTATTTGTATCTATCACTGTTGACGCTGGACAGGAAGAAGAAGTTTTTAAACACTGAGAAAGTTTTAGAAAAATAAAACAGAACAGGAAAATAAAATAAAAATATGTCGCGTACATTGATTCACCCAAACTTGGGTGTTATTTTACCTCTGCCTACCCCTTCAAAGATAATTTATAGCCATGATTGATTTAAAATAATAATATCTTTATTTCTATTTTTCACCATAAAAAACCATTTTATAATGTTTAAAATTGATAAAACATACAATGTTAGCATAGAATGTTTGAGACTGATGCCGACGATGTTGAAGACTGATTGCCTTCTATGCTGGCCTGGGAGCGAACAAATAACGTAGAATAGGCCAGCCCCAACTCATCCCATGGGTGTCGTAAAAGCCGACTAAGGGAGATTGCCCGATGTAGACCAATAAGCACCTTGGGGCACCCGAATGGTGGAGGGCAAACCACCAACAACAGCGTACCCAAAGAGGGTTGGTGTCAGGCAGGCGGCCGGCTGTAAAATCTAAGCCAAAACCTTGAGCAGTATAGAATGGAATGTTGTCATTCTAATCACTCTCTCCGTTCATGGGTCTCTCGACATGGTCCGTTCAGTCTCTTTTCTATACCGTCATTCATCACTAACACCATTACGGTGGGATGGATGATATGAATCAAAAGGGATTGGATGGCTTGATGACGTCTGACATATGAATGGAAGAGGAAACATACTGCGCCGACCCCAGATAGACTGGGAACAGGGCAGGAAGAAGAAAGTTTGAGATTGATGCCTATATGCTAGGTACCTGTGTACCTAAGTAAGAATATTGTTACAGATCATCACTCTCCAAGCTTTATGTACCTATTTATTTATTTATTCTTTTATATATACAATTTTTATCATACAATTTTTATCACACTTAAAATTACAATATAAAATTTATACATAAATCAGCAGTTTCCACAGCTATAATTATGCTTAGTATTGCTTAGTTTACGCAACCGCGGGCCGAGCTCGAGGCTCGCATCGAAACTGGAAGGAGGCAAGCTCTTCCGAGGCCTATTATATGAGATCGGGAGTCGACCGCAATCCGGAAGGCACGTTAAGCCTCTGATCCCGGGTTGTTATCGTTTCGCGACAGTCGTTAACGCAGCAACCGGTGTCGGATTTGCGTGACATGGCCACGTCTATGTGCCTTAAGATTAGCCGTAATATTCTAACCAGCCATAAATCTTGTCTCGTGAATTTCATCATGGCGAATATTAATTGTGATTTATATTTAAATTTGACGGCTGGGTCGCCGGAGCGCGTGGTCGCACCTGCAGGGTTGAATCCTGGCGGACCAAATGCTTATTAGGGGGACGCAGTCGTTTATCTAGTTTATAAGAATATTTTCAATGGGAGTTTAATATTAATTAGCTTGCGGATTGGAGAAGTAAGGCTATTTGGGTAGTGCTAGTAGCTCTACGGAAAGAGTTTAACCCCAAAATTTTCTCCGTTAAATCGTTTGCGTAAAATTTAAGTGTTAATGCATTTAATACCTATGTTTATTAAGCGAAGTTCCGAATGGTCAGATAACTGGCTAACTCCATCTATTCCATAGGCTCCACTCCAAGAGGTTCCGGGTTTGATCCTAGCAGAGAACAGAGACATTATGTTCCCTAATCATGGTTGTTTTAAGTTAAAATTTATCCGTCATCTAGCCTTAATAAGCTAAGCTACTAACTTTAGGCGATAGGAAAGGTGTCAGTGTAACGAACATTTATTATTTATAAACCGTGGTTACTTCTAACGCACACATGAGGTCCTCGAACGGGCAGATTTGACCTGTAATATGGATTCAAGGAACTTACTAGGCAGCGAACTTTGTTCCTAACTTCCATTCCCGTAAGAACTTTTTAATTTCATTACCGGGGATACGTACCTCTTAACCGTACAAAACTTTTAATGCCTGGTATATTTTAAATGAGTATTTTATCAGCAATATTTTCATAATATACTCATACCCAAAGAGGTTTGGTGTCAGGCAGGCGGTCCTGTGAAACGTAAGCCAAAACATTGAGCAGTGTGAGTTGGGATGTTGTCATCCAAATCACTCGCTCCGTTTATCGGTTCCTCGACATGGTCCTTTCCGTCTCTCTAAAGATCCTAGTGATTAATAAATGTATAGAACATTAATTTATTCATCACTAGACCCTTCCGTTTTGCGGGATGATATGAATCAAAAGGCAGTGGATGGCTGGATGACGTGTGGATGACTAATATTGCGTAGAGCTCGATAGCGCAGTGGTGTTTGCTCGGCCTGCGATTGCATAAGTTAAGCAATGTTTGCAAAGGTCGGTTATTAGATGGGTGATGATAGCTGTGTTATAAGCATTTCGGTCCTTTGTAAACATAAAAGGCGGCAAAGATTTCGTCTCTTTCACTTCATTTTAACAAAGGATATATTATATAAATACACCTAGGGGTCTTAACCCCTAGGTGTATTTATATAATAGCATTAGCTGAAGAGTGTTTACACCAACATAATTAAAACCAGTTTATGTTAGGTCAATTATTCTATAAAAATTGTAGTAATTTTCTGACATTGCATGAGGAACGCTGCTGGCCATTCCTCGCTATATTTAAACTCTTAATCGGACCCTTACCCTTGAGAGAGATAGGGGTGGTGACAATTGTATTCTGCTCTGCCGTCACCACACGGGAATAATATTACAGGTTTTTAAAATAATCCTGCAGTACAAATACGGGCTTTAATAGTAAGAAAAAATGTCCATACCTACTTATTTTAATAGCAGTTCAACAAACCCTGTACCCTCCCTTGGCGCTCCGAGTTGTCGCCTGAATAATATCCACACGTATCTCCCAATATAGTGGGTTTGATTTGATGAAATTGAACTGCCATTTACAATACATCACAGAATGTTTCAGACACAGAAATCTCTCGCGACATCTCCATACCTGTCAGGGGTGAGGCTATCATTATTTCGTAAAATCTTAGGGCGTATTTTCGAAAATAATATTCTGAATGTTTAGCTGTTTTTACTACAATGATTTTGGTGGTTAGAAGTTGTTTTTACTATTAAGCAATCCTCTCTATTTTTCAAGTTTCACTGTTTCTTTCTATTGAAATGATCTAACATTTGATGCTTCCTAATGACACAGAAAGGGAGATAGTTAAGATTTTTTAATTCCATACCCAGTTTGCTAATATTTTCATGCCTTAACTGCTAAGCCATAAGGTTCAGAGTTAACAGTGCCACCCACTTATGTGGTCAGGCGAAAGTTGAAACTACAATCAACCCATAGACTTTTTTCACCACTAACGCAGATAAGTTGGGTGCATTATACTCGATACGGTCTGTGTTTTTTTTTAATTTAAGGTGAGAAAAATAAAATTTGCTCCATTCCACAATTGTCTTTTTTTAATGAATAAACAAATAATGGCCGTGTGGTGACGGCAGAGTAGAATACAATTGTCACCACCCCAAATCTCTCCCGTGGGTGTCGTACAAGGCGACTAAGGATAAATCAGTGATGAGGAATGGGCAGCAGCGTTCCTCTTATACCATCTAGCTATGTACCTACTGCGACTTTTGTGCCCGATAAATGGCAGTAGGCTCGCCACCTATTACATGGGACCTAGCATAATTGGCGAAGCGTGGGTGCTAGTTCACCTCTGCCTACCCCTTCGGGGATATAGGCGTGAATTATGTATGTATGTATGTAAGAATAGTACTTCAGTTTTTGTAGCGCTATGGCCCAGTCCACCAGACAGGCATTAGTTGGTAGTATTATTAGACAAATTCAAATGTTAATATTGTTAGAGTAACACCGCTTTAAGTAGATGTTAAAATATAGTTGGGTACACGTGCTTAGACCGCTCGCAGACATGCAAATTGGAAATTAAGCTCTCTTCTAGTACACTTACAAGAGAGTAGCATGTTACCGCACCCACTTAATGGTGAGGATAGTGACAATTGTATTCCACAATCCCGCTTGACGCGACATGCGGAATGAAAAAAAAACCTAAATAAATAAATGTGGCGTATCATTCTTTTTCACTCGTAGGCTTATGTAGACACGGAACTCCGGTTCGCCATGAGAAATTTACATAAAACCATTACAATTCTGTTGTGACTCCGCCAGCCCTGCGTGCATAATGCGCAGAGTAATAAATTAACCAACAAAATCAAACACTGTTACGGTTTTAGTACCATTTTTTTTTGTTCTTACGCAAGGAGGCCCGCTTGTCTTTAGAAAAGGCCTCCTTTGATGTTTTATTTGACAATAAAAATGTAATATTCTCATTTGAAAGGAAATGTTTTGTGTAGCTTCCCGGGAAGACATTAAGTACATCCCTTTCAGTTATAAAACCGAAACTAGATCCGGGGGGAATGGTTAGAGTGATATTGCTGCGAACGGTCCGTCACTAAAATACTTTGTAACGTTCAAATCGCTTATTAATTATACGGGTGACATCGTTCATTTTTGAGAAATAATTGGGATAGGGTGAGAAAAGTCGAAACCCGTGCTTACTGGACTCTTTTGGAGGAAACAGTCTTCCAAAAGTTAACTATTACAAATTGATGGTGATGTTGTTGATGATGAAGATCACTACTATCGCTTTTGTACATTAACATCACGTACTTATTTAATGTATTGATGGGGCATTGTCCAATTGATAGAATAATTATCAAAAACCCAGCTGGCTCAATGCGGTATGGATTACGAATCAAATAGGTACGTTTTTAAGAAAAATGGATTTGATATAATTTGGCCCCTATTATTATGCCGAAAATGTTAAGATAACAATCGTATCTCAGTGGTGCTTCGGATGACACGTTTAGGCGTTGGTCCTTCGAACCGCACTGGGCTAGCGTGGTGTGTTATTGCCCGTTCTCCTTATATTTTTTCAGTCACAGAACGGGCCTCGCTAGAGCAGGCCCCAGTAGTGGCGGCATTAAAGCAGGTGATGGTGATGGTGTTGATGATGATGCTCCCAATGCCTCTATTATTAGGTATATTCCTATATATGGTATTAACGAGGGTATTAACTGCAGATGCAAACGGCGCCAGCAGCTCGGCGCGTCTTCTGAAACACGGAAGAGCTTCTGGTTATCACGGAAGATATAATATCTAATATCTTGAGATGAGTGATATAATATGTTTCGATCACCAATTGCAATCGTAGATCTAGAGCGTTAGCGAACGAACTCCAACAAACCGGAATCTTCGCAGCCGAAATTTATTTCACGCTATGCTTATTACCCGCTTGTAGTCGCCAAAGCGTGGATTAAACAGCATTTGTTGTCCCTGACAACTCCCCCGTTTCGCTTCCCTTAGTCGAAGATAAAAAGGCCACACCGCGTCTGCCATTTGCGTCACCGCAGAATTTTGGCGTAGACAGACGACCGGCAATAAAACTGAATGTTATCTCACTAATTTTTTCCCTCGCCCAAGCCCGTCCCTGTGGCCCAAATCTTTCGGGAACGAAACGATTATGACGCGTCCTGAGCCCCGTCAGGAATCGAAATTCGCCAGTAAAAACTTTATTCCCGCAACGTCTGGTGGAGTGAGTCGTTTGGCGATACAATGTTTCAGATAGGCAGCCAGGGAGGGCGAGATCTGTCTCTAATTACGGTCTGGAATTATGAAATGATAAGGGAGTATTTGCGATGAAACCGTTAGCTAAAGATAAAGCTTGCTTGCGTTCTACTTAGTAAACACTTAATGCATTGGTTCTTGTTGCAAAGTTATTGAAACCTTTGAAAAGCAACTGAGTGAGAATTAGTAATCGCATCGCCCACAGCATGGCATAGCCTAAGCTCTAATAACAAATGTGGAAAATAAAATAATTAGATATTTTTAGAATATTTGACTATTCGTTCCAAAGCAGAATAGAATTTGTCGGGAAACAATCTCTACCGTAGGTGTCTTAAAAGACAACAAAGGCTAAATAATGTGCTTAGGCACAGGACTTCCCTATGGATGGAAAAATATAGGGGAATGGGCCATAACCCACCATGCTGGTCTAGCGCGGATCGAGAGGTATTAATGACTGCAGACGCAGCCGGGACCAACGGCGTAACATGCTTTTTGAAGCATGGAGAAACTTCAGGTAATATAATTAAACAATTTGGTCATCAATCCAATGACTGGCCTTCCCGAACGTTGCTTAGTTTACGCAATCACTCGCCGAACGCGTTAGCGCGTTAGCCACAGCAGTATTTATCTCCTCTCACACATAATTTGTTCACATAGTATTTAATATTAGTTTAAATTATAACTTCGTTCTTCATCAAGCATCAAAGTTAATTGCTTAATTATGTTACAACCAGCTAACTGTGCACCTATTAAAATGATAAATTCAAACGGACCGTAACACAGAAAGAGCTTTCATAACAAAATCTGTTTATGGACGAGCCAAATGAAAACTGTCAAAGTTAATGAAGTGTGAGGTGTTTTATGCAATTTGTAGCCCCATTTAACCCCTTACGAGAGCGTCAGCAAGGGTCCTAATGGCATTACCTAAACAAAAATACTCTTCGACAACGCATTTGGTCGGGGCATGCGTCGTTAGCTAATTACTTTATGGCGTGATCTTTTCAGTCGTTTCAATAAACCGTCCGTACAAATGAACGCGGCTCGTCCGTGTGTGTATTTGGCACATTAAAATTAATGATTGAGAAGCTAACCCAGTATTTGTTTGGCCAAATGGTGGAACATTACTGTTTTGACGTACGAAAAGAGCGTATCCCTTATTGCTTAATATACAAAACTCGCTTTGTGCTCGCGACTTCGTTCACTTGAACCACACAAACACTTGTTTATTATAACTTGAATACTTTAGCTTCAAAACTGATGGATTTCCATGCAAACTTTCAACCCTCATTTTCACGCCTTAGTTTTTCCAAAAATCTCTTGTTCCCCCTCTTTCTCACCTTCACTTTAAAAGCTAGCATGGTCTAAAAGTTAAGTTTCTGATTCTACTAGTTTGAGTTGTGCGATGATACGCCAGTCACTCAGTTTTCCCTTTTATACAGATGTATGCTCTAAAATAAAATTACAGCTACTAACTAACATGATCTTATTTGACACAATATTTTTGAGAGTAGCTCAGAACAAAACCAATAAAACCAAAAAGCTGAAAATTTGTAGGAAACAAAACCCACCTTCCTTCAGTAAAACTTAACTCGTTTACAAGTATGTTATTCTGTAAAATAAATAGAGTAGGTAATTTTTTCGAGAGCACAGCACCTGTCTGTATCAAAGGCACAGACGTAAGTGGATTAAACTGAAATCCTGAGGCTGCCTAAATCCAATAATATGCTCGCCTTGGGCCTGTTACTAAGCATAGGGCGGGACGTGAGCATCAAAAGGGTAGTTGACACAGAAGTGTATTAAGGGCGAACAGGAAGTGAAACACTATTCACGTTTTGGTGAAAAAATTTCGTGCGAGGTTTCATTGGTCTCACGATATGGTCCGTCATTTTCGTTGTCCTGCATCGTTTTCATGGACATCCGTTCATTACTGGCACCTTTATGGTGTAATGGATGATATGAATTCATTGGGAGAATTAATGTCTCGGTGACGTCAGCTGATGTAAATGGAAGAGGAAATCCATGATGGGGGCAGGAGTATGACAATGATTATTATTACGCAGGGGTGTGTGGTACTCATATTTCGCTCATTTATGCAAAGAAATATGTAATTGTGTTCATATAGATGCTGCATTAATGATGCTTCTGCCCATTCCGTTTACCTACTAACGTGAGTAGCCTCGTACGACACCCACAGGGAAGTAGAGTAGGTGAATACATCTTTGTTTTGCTTTATGTTCTTGCTTTTTAAGTTTACATGCACTAATTTATTACAATTCAACACACACATACATTGTCAATTTTCTTAATAGCTGGAAATTTAAGGTCAGGTCTATCTCCTCGACTTTATGGCTAACATTTTACCCTTAAATTGTTTAACAAATTTGCCTTGAAAACAAGTAGCTCAGATACGGAAGGTAAACAGGCCGCCTCACAACCCTCGCAGTAAAACATTTCAGAACAGAGAGAGTAATCCGCACTTTAAGTTCTATTGACCCTTCATGCGGCCCTGTGCAAACTACGCTTTTTGCATATTTCATATCAGATTTCATGAGAAAGCAACCTTGAAAATGTTTTACCCGCTGTGTTTGCTAGGTTAAAGCTAAGAATGTTTTTCTATTCAATAACGTACTCTTTTATTGTTTTTTTCAATCCTTGACATATTTGCAATGAAAGAAATGCTTGCGCTTACTTTGAAAGCCCTCAGTTATATCTTTCATAAAGTTTTATTTCTTTGCATTATAATGGGTTCTTTCTATTAACCAGTAGTAAGTATATTGCGCATTCATTATAAATAAATTATCATATTCAAATGCTAATATTAGTAATAAAACAGACTCCACAAATTATGCCTTTTCTTTTAACGAAAGTAATTTCGGTAAGGTATTGGGAAGGCTGAAAGAGAATTTTTCCTTCACAGCTATCAATAGTCAAAATAAAAAATTGTCGCCCGCTTTTCGGAGGACTGATGGCATCTGATCGAGAGAGAGAGAAAAAATTGTCCGCCGATAAATGACGCTCATTAGACTTAGGTATTTCTTGTTATACCGCCGATCCTTCGAACAGTAGAACGAAGTATCATACTTATAGTGATAATACTCTCACATTCAATCGAAATAGAACCATATGCCGCGCTAAGCAGGTTCTATAATGCAAACCAGGAAGTGACGACACGAGTGCACTTTTCACTTAAGTAATATTGCATTTAAACTCGAAATATTCAGTTCAAAAGCGGCACATAAAGAAATTTGCCTATAAAAGGAGCAATTTCTGGAAAGCCATGCCATTTACGCGAGTCGGTCGGACGACAAACTAAGGGACGTGCCGACAATTCTCTGAATGAAAATGTTGCAACAACTAAAGGCGAAACTATGTTTGCATTGTGGTTCGGCATGCTCTACTTCTTCTCCTCATTCCTGACGCTGTAATATCCCACCATCAGTGGTTCACGCAAATATTATATATAGCGAGCCTGGCAATATGCTGAGCTGGGTCCGTTTAACATAAGATATTACGATTGATAGTTTCGTTTGTTTGTCGAGTTGTTTCAATAAATGTTACTTTCTTTTTTTCTTTCTCAATATCTACTTTCCTATTTCCCGATATCTTCTCCGCATCAACTCGGTATTGACATGTTTCTTTCCCATTTCAGCATTTAGTCAGTTCTAGAACTGCATCTGATCTCATAGAAATATTCATATTCATTCCGATTATGTTCTTACTCACATGACCTCATAATACCCAGATAAACAATTAAATCTGAGTGGTGACGGTAGAACAGAAAACAATTGACACCATTACAGGAACGCGGTTGTGTGTGGGGTTGCCCCAGGGATATTTATTAGGGACTTTGCTTTTTTGATATGTACATAAACGTCCTGCCTCTCTATACTAATAAAATTTGGGAAACGGTTTTGTGTGCAGATGATACCTCTTTAATTTTCAAAGTAAAGAGAGGACTTTGTCAATTTTACATTGTAAATAACACCGTTTCGAGAGTATATTACTTTGGTTTGCAAGTAAGAAGGCAGGTACTTTTGATTGCAAAATTCAACTACGGCAAAATTCATACATACGACCTCAGAATAAATATAAGCAAGCATCGCTTGTGTATAAGCAGGATCAGAATGAATCTTTTGAATCGTTCTCGCATCTTCTTTCAAACCAAACCTTTCTCTTATCACATTATTGATTCATTTCACTGCCTAACTCAGTGCCCATAAATTTCCCTTAACCAAAAATGCACTCTAAATTGCGGTACCAAAAGGTGGGTTCAATTTCCACGGCTCCATTTGTCCGTTTCAAAGGTCCGCACATAAAAACTGGCGAAGAGTCGACGAACATTCCGCCCGTTTTCGGCACTGACTCCTGCTGGAATTATGTGAGCTATTATCATTAGGTGCAGATGACGATGCTTCAAGTTACATCTTATCTTTTATAAGTTCCTTTGTCCTCTAATGGAGCGAGATCTGTTATAGGCAATAGTGATAGGAACCGTTTTCATCTTCGTAATGGCTGTTAATCTTATAGATTGAACGTACGTAGATTCTTGGGGTCTTTCAGAATAGACGCGGCGTATAATGGGGCGTGAGTATACAACTTTGTTGGATTTCTTTGTGTGGTTCGGACATAGTATGAAAATTTTCAAAGACATCTTTTTATGTTATGTCTATGACTGGAAATTACATACGTAGCTACATAGGTACATATTTATCGCCGAAGGTATATAGACATATCTGTATTAACACCCACATTTCGCCCATTAGGTCCCATGTAATAGGCAAGCCTATTGCCATCGATCGGGCAGTAAATCGCAGTACATTGCTATATGGTATAACTATAACGCTGATGCTCATTCTTCAGCACTGTTCACCCCATTTAAATGGCTTTGCTTTTTATTATTGGTTTTAAACTCGTTAAAGATTAGTTAAAGATCATCTGGTGATAATGACTATTATTCATCAATCATTCAAAAATAATAATTATTAAATCCCCATCCAATCATTAAGATTAAGCGTACAATGTGTGCGCTCAAGATTAAGGGATAAGTGACAAACTTGTAAGAGGATAGTTACTTCATAATCAACTTAGCCGCAGCATCGACTTAAATCTGCGAGATTGATGATGTCGTCGTAAGCTTTCACTAATATCATATTGCTAAGTGATATTTGCCATCATAGTGAGTTCATAGTTAATTTCACTATCTTAGAAAGTGGCTAAGCTCAACAGTTTCAAACATACTAATTGAAGTCAATGTTTACTTTACTTTTATTAAGTCTCGAGTGCACCAAAACCTAAAACAAACGGTTAAAAGATAAACGTTCGTTTTTGACAGTTCTTCCATACGATAATATATCAAAAACTAACGATTATCTTTTAATCGCCTGTTCAAGTGTTGGTGAACTCCAGCCTCAAAGTGCAATTCTAACAGCCATAAACAACAACGTCACATAAAATTAATAGGTTCCTTGGCGTGCTTTTCGTCAATTCAAAACTAGTCCCTATTCTTACATGGTCTATGGTCTAGATTGAAATGAACATTTTTTTGTATTAAGCACTAATTAACGTTAATTGATGTCTCTGAGTACGGCTATAAGAGTCAGTCACTGTCAGGTTACCCATTCTGTAAAACAGCTACAAAAATTCTAAATGTTTCTTTCAACTTTGGGCTTGCTTTACGTTGAATAAGTTAAGGTGGATAATCGTGTGGACGTGCTGGACTGTACATCGTAATATGCTGGTCTTGTACAATATTCTTAGAACTGGCATCCATGATATCTTATTCAGACCTTGCTTGTCTTGTTCTGCCATATGACAATAGTTATTAGGTCTAGTTTTGATTCAATTTTTATCATCAGCTGTCGCACTTTCTCGTTCACTTAATGTCTCGTTTGTGTTGCTACCGCTACGACGTAGACTCTCCGCTACGACGTAGTCGCTCTTCTACACGCAGTCGCTCCGCTACACGGAATCTTTTTTACTGCTACAGGTTCATTAAAACTTTTTAAGCAAGAGTCTTATTTATCGTAATGTATACGACAAATCGAACATTGCTACAAAAGTTCTTAAAATTAAAGACGAGCTGGATATCTACAGTTAAAAATTAAGTTTTCTGAGAAAAAATTTAATATTTTGAAGAAATCCATGCACCAATAAGGTACAAAGTTCATGTTAATTAAACATAATTAATTACTTGTATTCCATTTAGCCAACCTTACATAGAATTATTTAAATAGCAATAATTGCATTAGTTTATTTTAAGTAATTAAATGATATTAAATTTATTAATATAAAGATATGAATTTTTAAATTGATTAGAACTGATTCAGAATTTAGTCTTTTTTAATATTTTTTTTTGTAGCTATTTGAGCAGGCGTCCAGAAGTCTAGTCAGTAATTATCGCAATGAGCGGACCATCGTTTGTATCCCACCCAATCGCTACTAACAACAGGAACAACCCGTGGGCAGTCTGCCAAATGCACTACGGAATAATGCAGAATTTTACAATCAACAACACGTGATAAAACCAGTTAACTGCGAGATAAAAACCATTTGACTGCGAGATAACTTAACGAGTCAACATAATTTAGAACAAAATATTTCAATATTGGTTTAATTTTATCAGGTGTATTATACTTATTTCCTATTTGTACCAGGCCAATGTCTCGCGTTAAACCCTCCTATGACAAGAGGGAGAAAGAATAGACTAAGGGCGATTTCACCGCAGAATTAAACGCGATCAGTTGAAGTTGAACTCGGTTTATGCTCTAAACTGAGTTCCGCTACCAAGTTGGCATTAATCAAAACCAAGTTTTATTAAACTCAGTTTCTATGAGAGACGGTGCAATCGGCCCTTAGTTGACTGGGATCCACAGCGTAAAGATTTTTCGTGCCTTACACTATGCTGTGGCCTGATTTACCAATTTGCACTTAAAATTGGTCTAAATTGGTCACGATACCTTGAGGTGCATGCCTCATTCATTGGACGTGACCTGTAAGTGGGTATCAATGTATTATAAATTCACGTCTGACAGATTGTGTTTTGTAAACATTGGTGTTAAAACCTTTCTCAATTATAGAAGTTAGGTCGGAAATTGAAAAGCTAAATAACGGTCCATCGAGCACTCAATCGAACGCGTTTCTCTAAAGGGTTCGACCAGACTTCTCTCGATGGCGGTCATAATTGGCAATTAGCCCCGTGTGGGGATTTTCATGGGCTTCGCTTTCATTATGCACATGTTTCCGCACAGATGTTTGCGCCTAGCCTGAGCAGTGCTAATTGTTCCGATAAATTTTGCCATAGCCAGTTCGAGCCGGGATTGGAGCTTGCTTTTGATCATTTTGCTCTGGGCACACCGTTCTCGAATCATGTTTTATAAACATACATAAATCATGCTTATATCTCCGAAAGTGAATTAGCACCCACTTTTAAAATAAAATAAAATCTGTAAAAGTTGTTTTATTTCAAATGTGTAGTGCTCGTGCAAATATAAAAGTACATAACACTCAGTTTTCTTCAATTAAGAGACATAACTCCCATGTGATAGGTGGAGGGCCTATTGACATCTATCGGGCACAACAATGTAAGAGGAATGGTGCCTCCTATTATTCATGGCTGTGTTTACATTTAGTCGCCTTGTACGACACCAAGGGGATGGTGCTAATTGTATTCTGCTCTACAATTCCTTTCTCTCTTCAACTCTACCTACCTCTTCGAGGATAAATCGTAATAGGTAAAACTCCCTTGTAATAGGAAACGAACCTATTACCTTCTCCTGGGCACGTCAATCTATTTTTGGTCACCCATCCAATGACCGGCGTCAGGTCAGCTACCGAGTTTACGCAATTGCAGGCGTTAAGCCACTGCGCTACCTAACTCCTCGTGATGAATACTCAACTGAAAGTAGTAAAAACAGCGTTTTTTTAACGACTGTTTTACCACCTACGTATACATAAAATGTTCGTAAAAATTATTAGAAACCGATGTAAATGTTGTTTTTCTTATGGAAGGCTGAGCGTTCTCTAATGAAAATGGACAAGCAACTTTTTGCAGATTCCATTTCTTTCTTTGATGTATTTACGTACTACTTCAGAGTCGATACAATACAGAAGTCGAGTTGACTTGAGATGCCGTTTGATCAATCGATGAACTGTAGGACGTGTCGAATGCAACACGTCTGAAAAACATGCGTAATTTATAGATCGATTATTCATTTTTGTTGATAGCCTTTTGACGACCGATTTGGTCGAATCGTCAGATCGTCACTTCCATCATACTACTCGAATACATACATACATACATACATCACGCCTATATCCCCGAAAGGTTAGTCAGTGGTGAATTAGCACGTTTCGCCGATTATTTTAGGTCCCATGATGGCAAGCCTATTGCCATTTTTTGGGCGCAAACAATTATATATATATATTCTACTCTGCCATTACCATACGAATACATTTGTAAATGTCTCATGGTCCTTTGTTATATCATGAGTAACGCTCCATTTTTATAATTCAATTATAATTACTATTTTGAATTTAATTTGTACATTATAAATAAAATAAAAATAAGTACGAAGAAGGCCAGAAAACGTTCGAAAAATCATAGCATTGATGCGGGAATCGAAGCCGCGTCCTCTGCGATCCGGGCAGATGTCTATACATACCACTCGGCTAACCAAGACGTATTGCACGTCACGCAAATACAAAGGTTAGGTTACGCAAAAACAATAAGAATACATAACGGCTAACCAAGACGTTATGTATTATTATTTAACGCTCTGACAACATTTCTTCGAGGGATTGAAAAAGCCTTAGCGTTATCGCGGAACAAGAAATAAAAGGCTGACTTAATTGTTAGGAATCCTCTTTAATGTTACTTCATTATCTAGATCAAACATCTGAAGTACTAGATAAAACAACGCAGTACAGTCTATGTTCCGTTAGTTAATTAAATTGTGCGCTATTTACAACGAAAAGGAAATAATATTTACCGCTCCTTCTTGGGCTACATGAATGAAATATTGGCTAAAACAAAAGAAATTCAAGATTCCCTGATGGATCTGCGCCATTTCTGATATAATTTGATCGCAGCTCCCAAAGGACTCTTTATTTAGCTACCAAATGATCGTATTTCGTGACTTCTAGAACCACTGGGCTTATTATTAGGTCTTTCTACCATTATTTAAGATTTCACTCATCTATATTACGATAATTATGAAATCGTGGCAAAATTTATGTATGTATAAATAAATATCGCCTTGGTAGGCAGCCAGAGATGAAATAACACCCACGTTTCCCCAATTATGTTGCATGGCGAGCCCATTGCCGCCTATCGAGCACTTAAATTGCAATATATTGCTAGGTTGGTATTTAAGGGGAACTAGTCGCTGAATTAACTCTTTGTCGCCTAGTACGACACCCGCGGGAGAGATTAGGAATGGTGACAATTGTATTCTGCTCTGCCGTCACCACACGGCTTGATTGCCACTCGGCGGATTCATCTTTACTATACAACTGTATATATAATAGCAAGTTAAGTATAATTATTATTAATCAATTAAGTATATTATATAACAATTATCTTACACAAACACTAACTAATTATTATTAATTATAATCACCGCCGGATTAGGTTGTGTTGACGAAAGCCATGTATAAGCATCTGTAATTAATAATAAATTAGCATTCAGACATTCCTCAATAGAACACGACAGCGTGGTGTATTTGACTAAATTGAGATTAAATTTGTCAATCAACCACATTCAATAGCCGCCATATTAAACTGCTCAATCAATGAACTTGGAGAACTGTATGATTATGACCAAGTACGTGGTACAAAGGCTCAAGTAGCTCAGTGGCAGTGACATATTGAGTCTGATGACTCCCCACAGGGCGTAAGCGAACTCACTCTCCCGAGTCAATTGAAAGAAAGCCTTTATCCGCCGCCGTTCGAGCTTATCTGGAAATAAAATTTATTTATTTATTGACAGTAATTTTGTTACGGAACATTTCGAGTTGTTCCTTTCAAAAAGGAGGGCACATTTGGGTTTTTCTCTTTTCAATTTCACCGCGTTCGTGTACGCTGTTCTAAGTAGCTATCATGTCAGTTTTAATAATGTTCTGGGATGGAACAGTCCCTAGCGTATTCCTGTTGGTACAGTCAACATTAGATCACGGATATTACAACGATGAGAGACGGGATTCAGTTCCGATGCTTAGAGTAAGACGCTCTACTTTGAATAAAGTTATCTATCTCACTGTATCTAGGCCTAGTTACCTATTTAGGATAAAATTAATCTAGTTATATACTTATTATTATTAAAGGATTGTATTTAAATGATCTCCGTTATAATGTAAGAAAAGAGTAAATAATAATAATATACTATTTATTACATTTGTAGGTACCTATCATCTAGCCTAAAGAAGTACCCAGCATAGCATTTGTACTAAATACTAGATGGCAGACAAACTTTTAATTATTAAATCTAATTAAAAATAAACTTACTGATTGAGAACATAATAATATGTCTGTGTTCATCGCACAAACATATTTTGCCCTACTTACAAGGATTCGAACCCGGGACCTCTTGGCTAATAGCAAGGAACTGACCCTCATCATCAGCTCTTTAATGTCCCCACTGCTGGGGCACGGGTCTTCCTTATGGATGGAGGAATAAAGGGAGATTGGGCCATAACCCACCACACTGGCTCAATGCGGGTTGGTGGGTATTAACGACTGCAGATGCAGCAGGATCGGTCCGGCTTAACGTGCCTTCCGAAGCATGAACACTGGAAGAACTCGAGATAATATTTTTTTGATCACCCACCTAATGTCCAGCCTTAGTCGACATTGTTTAATTTACGCAATCGCAGGCCAAGCACGCTATGCCGCGTTAGCGAGCTCCTCTCTCTGAACTGACCTTGACTAACGTAATCCTAAAGATGATAAAAAGTTTTTGTTTCTGAATGGTGGTTGGAGTAAGTAAATGGTTTAATTTACGTTACCCTATGTGTCACATAAAAAGCCAAATAATTCTATCTCTAAACCAAAACAAACCCATTTATTCACTTAAGCAACTAAGCCTTGACAGTTAACGAAACAAGCGTCATCTGATTAGGGTCTGGTTGCTAAATGGCAATTTAGTTGTATACGACTTTCTTAATACGGATTTAATTTTGGTGCGAGTGTTGAAAAGTTGAATTTTATAACTGTATTTGCTTAACTGTCATGAATTGTGGTCTAACGCTAATTTAATTACTTTTATGTCACACCTGATCAAGCATATCTCGTCTGATAAAGCAGACTTTTCTGCCCGCTACGCGTACCTAAAATCTCACTTCGTGGTCAGTGGGTGACTTAAAACTCTATAATTATATTTACATCGGGCGATAAAAACATCGCCACAAATCCTCGCCTTCAGCTCGGGTGTCAAATATTACTTGCGATCTGGGACATTCCATAAAACAAAGAAACAAAGAATGTCCCAGATCTTAAGTATTAAGTATTATACATTTACCCTTGGTAATAAATGTACTATTTTCTACTCGAAATTCGAAATGTTTCTTTTTTAAAAATGCAACCAGTATCATAACTAACATCATTTCCGAAAGCGTCATGAAAATAGATACAACTTTTCCAGAAAAGTTTTGTATTACGAATCTTCATAAAATTTGTATTTGAAAGCTAAAAGGAAAGCGTTGTATCAATAATTGGCTAAAGCTATTAGCGCCAAGGTGTACACCAATTACTGACACCAACCTTCTTTTTTTAGGTCTACTTTTATTGGTGGTCTACCATTCAGGTCATTTTCTAAAATACTAAAAACTTAATAAAACTTAGTTAATACTAGCACTAAAAACTTAATAGTAATACGCTTTGGTCAAAATAATACCACAGAGTAATAGCTACACAAAAGAAAATTCATACACACCCATTTTATCGGAATTCATAGCGTCGTGAAGCATTGTCCTTATATGAGCAACTTGAGACGTGGTTACACTGGAGTAATAACACGATATTACCACGAGTAAAGTGTACTTCAAACATCGAGTTACAGTATACACTGTCACTGTTCGTAGAATCTGAAAAACAGTTAATACAAAAAGTATTAATAATATGTATAACTGTTACATAGACAATCACTCTATTACCACCTAGCAATATACTGATAGATGAAAATAGGCTCGCCCACTATTACATAGTTGGCGAAAACCCCCGCCCCCTGCTTATTTCGCACCACACCAACCACATTTCGCCAAGAATGGTCTCAAAAGATAGGTGTCGGCCTTATCCCATCTAACGGTCACAGACAGACAGACAGAGAAATTGCATTTTTTGCCATGTGTTGTGCAACACACAGTCCCGTGTAATAGGGAAAGGGGTAACCTAACATAATTGAAATGATATGAATGGAGTGAATTCAAGAAAAAACATACTGCCCAAAATAAAATGGGACAATTGAATGAGAATAATGATGAGGATGATAATGATGTTACAAGAACAATTATTCGCATTCATCATAGTATTGGATAACATTATTTTATTTCTAGAAGCATTAAGAACTCAGGAATTGAATAATTATCACTCACCAATGGATCAGTTTCTGTTTGTAAAGCTTTGAATAAAGTTTTCAGCAACATTATAGAGGACACTCCTGAACAAAGCATCATTATCATCATCTGTGAAACCAAACAAGCTAATTAGTATAAGTTGGTGAGTTTTGCCTAACTCTGAATATCTGCAGAGGAGTCCGTAATCAGACCTTTTTAGTAAATCTATTTACAACGTTTCATGATAATAATTAAGTCAACATTTGGCGAAATTCCGAATTCCAGCTTTCATGAAATGATTGTATAAAACTTAACAAAAACTAATGTAATTCACAAAACAAAATGATTTGAATAATATTCTGAATTCCTGATTATAAATATGATGATTCAACCTTCAAACGTAGGTTTATGTCAAGCTTTAAGCGTCAAGGAACTGAAACATCTGAATATATTTACCGGTAAACTCATAATCCAGTTCAACTGCTCCAGCTCCATTTCTACTTCATTTATTCTAAAGTTCATGTTTCTTCTCCTATACCTAACTTTTACTTACATACATTACTGTCGGTATAAGCAACTAAAATTGAACTTGAATAAGAATTCATGATTACGAATAAGAAGATTAGGGCGCAGGATTACCTCAAGCTTTATCCGTCAAACATCCACATTATATTTACCGGCAAACTCATAATCCAGTTCAACTGCTCCGCACACTTGTGTAACAGTTCGTAATTCCTGTGCAAAGAGCTCACGTCTAGCTGCGCCTTGTTCGATAGCACTTCAACATCATCCAACTTCTTCCTCGACTCCTTCTTCATCAAGAGAACTTTTTCTATATGCGCCTTCAGAATACGGACTCTTAGAAAAATCGTCCGGAGCAACGAGCAAAACAGTAGTTGTTCAACATCGTGCGTCATGAGCGTGACGTACGACACAGCCATACCCCAAATCTCAGGAGCTTGGTGACCCTCGAATACGTACAAAATAATCAATATGAATTCGCCTAGAGAATAAGTCATGCTACCGGCGATCCAGTACAATTCTCTTGAAACGGGAAGGGTTAAGTCCAAATCACGTTCGATGTTCAAATGGTTGTCGAAAGTAGCCAAGTCATCGAACAAGCTTCGCAAGGTAGCCTTTCTAGACAATATAGCTATAGCCATAAGCATTACATATTCAACAAGACCTGTAATCCGTATCACCCTATACGAAGCGGTATTGACTTTAGTGGTGCACAAGAAGTAAATGGTCGTTACATTGATACAGAGGCTATATACAACGAAGGACCAGCGGAAGAGCCGACGGTAATTCAATAAATACATCCGATTTATTCCAAGATGTGCCGCAAAAATGAGCACGTATTTTAGCTGGTCCGCTATGGCGTGGCTTTTGTTTACTTTTGTCCCGGCCGGCGCTACCTGAATGGACACGGCTTTAGATATTGTTTTCAGGTTACCGTCCCTAAACTTCATGTTGGACGACGCGATAGCTCCAAGAACAAAAAGAAGAATGGAACCCGAAGGGCCTTTCATCAAAGTCATTATTAATATCTGGTAGCTAGTTGCCGATCGTAATCTTTAATTTGTTGATTGTTTCGAATTACTTTCCTATCTTGTATTTAGGGGAATATCGAGCTATTAGGGGAATTAGACGAAAGTTTCATTAGTGAAAGTAGACTACAATATTGTCTGTTCCGTAAATCTTACAATTACTCAAACGGTAATGAAAAACGTTTCGATTTGCCGTGTGGTGACGGCAGAGCGGAATACAATAGTCACCACCCTAAATCTCTCCCGTGGGTTTTTGTACAGGGCCACTGAGGGTTACAACAGCGATGAGTAATGGGCAGCAGCGTTCCTCATACCACTTATTAATATACTGCAATTTGCGTGACCAATCGATGGCAATAGGCGCGTCACATATTATTACATAGGACCTAACATAATTTAGCAGAAGTGGGGACACGATGATAAGCGTTTGGCCATAGAAACCTAGCCAACAAGACAAACACACTGTACTGACCCAAAATCATTTAATAGCAACATGTAGAATTTTAAATTCTAGTTAAGAAATAACAACACAGGTATTCAGCCTTATGATTAACGACTACGTGGTTTCGTATAGCATGTAATGAATGAGGTAGTCTTACCTAGATTGTGATTGATGGATCAACCGACCTTTACAGACAAATTTAGTGTTACAGTAGGTTACTAATGTTGAATTAGTAAAACAAAATAAAAGTGTAAGCGAACATACCGTATCTTTTGTAAAATTTATAAGAATAAAAACACTTCTGTGTCCTTTTTCCATTGTTAAATTTACGCCGGTGCAAATTCACAACATGTCGACACTCACCCCTAATTTTCTCTGTCCAGTCGAATTTATAAGATTCTGTGAGACCCGCTTTTGACACACGTTCCATGTGCTGAACGAAAGTTATGGACAAACCAAGGTCTATTGGTAATATTATTATGAAAGGATTTAGCTGGTTTACTCCTCGCTCCCAGCTAAACAGCATACAAACCAACAATGAAGCCATTTTTTGTTAGGTGGATTGTGTCTAAGTAGCATATATGTTTTTATAGCGTGGTCTTTGGGGATATTTATCACTCAGTGTACAGTCAGTGTTTTCTATGCTGGCCTGGGAGCGAAAAAATAACATAGATTAAGCCAGTCCCGACTCATCCCATGGGTGTCGTAAAAGTCGACTAAGGGAGATTGTCCGGTCTACACCAATAAGCGCCTTGGGGCACCCGAATGATGGAGGGCAAACCACCAACAACAGCATACCCAAAGAGGGTCAGGCAGGCGGCCGGCTGTAAAACCTAAGCCAAAACTTGAGCAGCATGAATTGGAATGTTGTCATTCCAATCACTCTCTCCGTTCATCGGTCTCTCGACATGGTCCGTTCCGTCTCTTTTCTATACATTCATTCATCACTAGCACCTTTACGGTGTGATGGCTGATATGAATCAAAAGGGAGTGGATGGGTTGGTGCTGACTGACCGATTTGAATGGAAGAGGAAACATACTGTGCCGACCCCAGATAGACTGGGAATAGGGCAGGGAGAAGACTTTCGACTAGCGGTACACGCTTGAATATTTGTGAATAAAGTAATATATTTATACGGTCTAAAGGTCTAGCGGTCTAAGCAGTTAAATTCATATTTGGGGTTAAGTAAACCCCATTCTGGACTTCATTCCATAGTGATATTTTATTAGTTACACTGCTATTACATACACTATATGTGTGGTTAACCTTGGCATGTATTATGCCGAAACAAGGCGAAAGATTGATAACGTGTTTGACATGAGCGGCTTCAAAGCCTCTTTGAGAATCACACAAACATAAAGTTTGGCTTTTGTTCTATAAAAACCTATTATATATCGTGCTTTTTATGATTGTAATGGTAACATTTAGTTAAGAAACTTAAAACGATATAAATAAAACATGTGTAATTTATTTTGTTTCTTATTTTATTTGCATGTTGCGTTTTTGTGACTTGCAAATATTTACAAATATTGACAGATTTAATGAACGGTTGTGAATATTTTGTATTTTAATTAACAGCGAAACTACATATAAATTGTTGCAGCTCTTTTAAATTTAATATGTTTTGTTATGATTTATCATATTTTAAGTTAAATCGAGATGTAATGGAACATTGTTATTTTTTTCCAATTGTACTTAATTTAGAAGTGATTTCACAGAAAATCTGTTCTATTATTACATTTTATATACCTACCTAATTAAAATTATTCGACATAGCCAACAGCACATCTTCAATATATCAACATAAATAATATTAGACGAATAATGCTTAATGACAATCTACATTATATCCAATTATGAAAATGAGAGAAATATCTTTCATGTGCTTTAACCCTTAAAAAGTAATTTCCGAAAAGAAAAATATTGCGAAAATACAACCGAGATAAACGATGATTAATTGAGACTTGTATTTATTACTGAGGTATTTGGTAAGCAATAAATTTCCTGAATTCATGATGAAACGTTTCTGTTTTATGTTAAATATTTTAAATATCATACTTTGTTTGAAATGTTATGTTTTTTATCAGTCTCGGTACGTAAAAGTATAATATACTTTATTTTTGTATCCTCACTGAAATAATAGTTGTCCGATAATATAATAAATACTAGACCAACGATCTGGTGAAGGTCGTGGGAAGCCATTGGATGCGGCCAGCCCATCAGGACCGATCGGTTTGGAGGATGAGGCCTATGCCCAACAGTGGGCCTCACCCTCCTGAGAATATCTAGAAATAAGATATTATCCAACAAAAAAAAAATTTATAAAATTTTTCTAAAATTAAGTACCTTACCGTAAGTAACTACGGGTTACAGACCCCTCCAATTTTTCTTATGTTTTGTTGGATAATATCTTATTTCTAGATATTCTCAGGAGGGTGAGGTATAGGATATGAGGTAGAGATATAGATTCTTCATAATATATGAATCAAACAGTACATTGTGCTTTTTTAAATAGAACGAATGAACAATAAAATCGTATTTAAGCTTGTGCAACTGCGAAAATTTCAACTGCGAATTCTAAAAATCATTTAAATCTTTGACACGACTTCGCTTGTCCCAAACAAAAGAAACTCGACAACTGGTTTCTAAGAAGAATTGCAAACACAATTTTTACATTAAACTTTGAGAGGTTTCTTTTAGGCGCGTTGAGGTAGGCACTAAGAATAGGTCGCAAAAAGGGGAAAACCATGTTGGGGAAAACGTCGGCTCAACTCATATAGAAAAAAACGTTGGAAAGAAAATTGTGGTTACAAAAACTTCGAAAAATTATACCATCATCATCATCATCATCACCAGCCCTTTAATGTCCCCACTGCTGGGGCACGGACCTTCCCTATGGATGAAAGAATATTGGGAGATTGGGCCATAACCCACCACGCTGGCCCAATGCGGGTTGGTGGGTACTAACGACTGCAGATGCAGCCGGGACCAACAGCTTAACGTGCCTTCCGAAGCACGGAGGAACTCGAGATAGTACATTTTTGGTCACCCATCCAATGACTGGCCTTAGCGAAATTGCTTAGTTTACGCAATCGCAGGCCAAGGGCGCTGTGCCACTGCGCTAGCGAGCTCCTCGCTCGAAAAATTAAAGCGTTGATGAAATTCCAGAATTTCAGCAACTTAACTATCGTCAGGAGCAGAGGACGCAGGATGGATTCCCGCATCAAGAGAACAATTATTCGAACTTTATCTAACCACAATTTTTTTTGTTATAATTTTTGTAACATTTATATACAAATAAAAATAAAAAAAACGTTGCAAGTAATTTTTTTTTTGCGCCATACACTCCTTTTTTTTCTCAGGCTTATTGTATGAATATTGGCATACGATTTAAAAGCCAAGAACGTCTTATTACTTTTGTCTCCTTTTCTAATTTAATTTAAATTCCTGGTCACCCATACATTGACAAGCTTCAGCAAATTGTGCTTGACTTAAGCGACCACAAGCCGAGCGTGTTAGCAGATCGAGCTGAACCACCGCGCAATCGAGCTCCGCGATCTAACAGATAATAAATAATATTTATTATTATTTCCCAAGGCATTTCTTTCTTGCACCGCGCCAAAATTATTATCTTAACGAGCCCTCATTAGCGGCGGTTAGCTTTGTTTTGTGGACAAAATGTTTTTCTTCTTGGACCGTTGTTTTTTCAACTAATTATATTATGCTAATTTCGGCTGGCTCAGATAATTGTCTCCACTCCACCGCGAGCCACTAAATTTTGTGAATGGGCTCGCTAAAATCCTATGCATTACAGCGGAGAGGTCATCGAGCTAAGTGCTCATTTGAATCTGGAATAATAGGCGCACAATTAAATACGACCTCGATTCCATTTGGAATCAAATTTATTTTCTGTGGCTATAATGTCGTTCGGAAAAAGCTATTCAAACTTAACTGAATGAATAGAATATAGCTCTTCTAGTCTGCTTCCTAAAACAACATTTCAAAAAGAATACTGTTAAATACTAAGCACACACTGTGTTCTAGCTACACGAAATAAGACTAACTTTAGTAGTGATGTGGTCGAATACCAGCCATCATATATATATGGCCTAGAGCTCGAATAGCAATTTAAAATCATAATGTGTAATCATTGTTTACTTGATTTAATTTATAATCAGAGGTATTCTGATTATGTACTGAGGTAGTAATTTGTAGATAATGGTGTTGGTCACACATTTACAAAATACCTTCATGCTTGACGGTAGATGTAACATGTAATGTGCAACTGTTTATTGTCCCGAATAAATGAAAACCAAACACTTTAGCAAAAAAAGCATTTTTGCATATGTTTCATTCCAACATTAAACTGTTCTTTATTCTTCTGTAACTTATTTAAATATATTGAATGCATTATCATAATTGTTTATCAACATTACTGGAAATGCAAGTATAGCTGACAAATAATATGCATACTACATTTATGAAAAGCATCTGTATTCAACAAAAAAACTCGGTATCATTTCGTTCACTTCCGTAATTGAGACGTGCACATCTCGCTTTTTCCTATTTGGATTTTTGCTCCCGCCGTAAAGTAAGTTCATCCGAGTCTTATCCTGTATTTCCATTTCAAGCTGGTAGGCAGACATTTAAGTAGGGATTTACACAGAAAATTTAGGTAGCTATTTCATCGTCTACGCACAGATGTACCTTAAGGGTACAGATACGCACAGATGTACCTTAAGGGTACATCTGTACGTAGACGATGAAATAGCTGTCGACAAAACTAGGCCTGCACAAGCTAAAATTGGTTCAACAAATTTGGTCGATGTTTGTGACACAACAATATTTTCGTCATCAATCATCATCACGAGTGCCTTCATGTCCCAATTTTAAGAGCGCCATAGCCCACCATTCTGGCAATCAGAATTAAGGCTTGCTATCAAAGCCTTTTAGTTACCCACACATGCGAACATTACTTACTGCCGCACTCAGATAAGTCAATTAACTTTAATGAGTATTTAATCTAAAACGTTTTCATTCAAATCTAGACCACACACCCGGCAAGAATAGCGACTAGTTTCGAATTGTCATTTTTTGACGTTAAGTACTTATTAACGTTATTTGACATCTCTGAGTGCGGCAGTTAGATCCAATAGCTCAAGTGAACTTTGCATTGATTTATTTATAATATTTGTTTATGATTTTACTATAAAAACATATAATGACATGTTCATAAATATTAATAAAGTCTGTCTATCATCTAACGTTAAGGCAAAGGTGTATGAACACCCACATGTCAACTTTTCAACTTAAGTCTGATTATATAACCCGGAATCATATTAACCATTGTATTTAATATGGAATTATCATTCTACACGAGTGATTAACCACACGAAATCTACAATATACAGAGATAATATTTCTCCGTCGGCATTCAGGATATCATTTAAAATATCTTCGCAATTGTATCAAGTGCTCCACTCGAATAGAGGGATGGATTTACTGGATGGCACTCAATTCCAATCAACGAGGTATTTAAGTGCTATCCGATGACATCAATTCCTCTATTCTCTCCGTACAATGACCTTCGCCTGATAATTGTAGTCATAACAATCTGGGTATTGTGGATTGTGTTGTGCTAACAGCATGATTTATGAGTGTTTATAGATTCGATCGATCTCGTGTGGCGGCTGTGACGAATTCAGCTATAATCACATTTTCTTACCCCGTGAGTGAGGTGAGAGGCGGAGGGCAGTACTTTTTTGTATTTATATTTATTTTTTGGAAATTATTTTTACTGTTATTTTTTTTTAAAGTTGCACATGAAGTTTTTGTAGGTATCTCAGGATTATGGTGGAACATAATTAAGACCTGCATTCCTGCCTACCTACTGCATACCTGCAGTCTTCTTTGCTGGCCTGGGAGCGAACAAATAACGTAGAATAAGCCAGCCCCGTCTCCTCCCATGGGTGTTGTAAAAGTCGACAAAGGGAGATTGCCCGGTAAAAACCAAAAAGCAACTTGAGGCACCCGAATAAACCACCAACAACAGCATACCTAAAGAGGGTTGGTGTCAGGCAGGCGGCCGGCTGTAAAACCTAAGCCAAAACATTGAGTAGTATGGATTGGAATTTTGTCATTCCAATCACTCTCTCCGTTTATCGGTCTCTCGACATGGTCCGTTCCGTCTCTTTTCTGTACATTGCGCCTTTAGAGGCACCCTCAGGCCTGTCGCCCCAGACATTTATCACTAGCACCTTTAGGGTGATATGAATGGATGATATGAATCAAAAGGAAGTGGATGGCTTGATGACGTCTGACCGATATGAATGAAAGAGGAAACATACTGCACCGACCCCAGATAGACTGGGAACAGGCCAGGGAGAAGAAGAAGAAAGAGATAATTAAGACCTGCATTCCAATGACCTCAAGACGATTTGCACAATGGTAAAAATCATTCCCCAGGATTGGGAACAAGATTTATAGTAGTTTTACCATTCGTTAATATTAAAATTTATATTATTCGTGCTGGTTTGAGTCTATTTGAAATAAATATGCTTATACATGAACCACAAAAATATGTGCAGCCGTGTGGTGACGGCAGAGTAGAATACAATTGTCACCACCCCATATCTCTCCCGTGGGTATCGTACAAGGCGACTAAGGATAAATCAGTGATGAATGGGCAGCAGCGTTCCTCCCTATACCATCTAGCTATGTACCTACTGCAACTTTTGTGCCCGATTAATGGCAATAGACTCGCCACCTATTACATGGGACCTAACATAACTGGCGAAACGTGGGTGCTAGTTTACCTCTGCCTACCCCTTCGGGGATATAGGCGTGATTTATGTGTGTATGTACAAAAAATATGACTTGAAATGTTTACAGGACAGTGTTGTAATTTTAGCAATCAGTATCCGTAATTTTTCTATAGATTTACTATAACAGTTCAAAGTTTAGTTCAATATCCCCCTCGCAAGGCACTGCGTAGTAAAATATTTATACGCCTACTTAATAAAAGTTTATCAGATAGAATTTTATAAACGATACCTAATAAATACTTGGTAATGGTGAAACCCTGTCCGTTGCAGAGCCAGTTTTATCTTGGAAACTGAATTTTCGGAAGGGAAATTCCCCTTGTAGTAGATATATTTTTTAGATAAAGGAGGTCCGCTTGATTTATAACTTTCTGTATAAAAAATGAAATCGATATACAATGGAGAAAGAGGCCAGTCATCTCGCCCATATTTACGTACTGACTTTAGAATCTTTATAACCTTCGTGGTAAAAGGTAAAACTATGAAAGAAGTATTTCATAAACTTATATAGTGTGCTTTATATAGCAGGCTACGATCAAACAATATTATATGTAGAAGAGAACGTAGTCCCACTGAATAAGCGAATTCAAGCCACTGGAGACTTGCAAACTCTTAGATAGGTCTCCTGTGGCCAGGGGAAGCTTTCCATGGGATCTAAGGGGCTTTTCAACTTGTACAAAATTACAGGTTGCCATTTACAATACCCGCAGACAAAGAAGTAACAGATTGCGTCTCTAGGGATCGTCACAGCGGCACGTGATTCTTTACCCAAGATAGGTACAGCGTAAAATAAATTTATGAAATAATAGCGAATAAGCCAGGAGATTGATTGAACAATGTGCTGTGTCAGCGTTTTGCGCGGCTCCGAGCTTATTATGATAGCAATGGCGAATTCTGCGCGTGAATTTTATCGAAAACATTGCGGCTTTTTTAAGACCCCACTCACATAACGCCGAGCTCAGCTTTTAATCAGAGATTTCGTAGCCAAATAAACTGAGCCCCGTTCAAGGGATTATACGTAAGAATGACAATTCGTTTGACATAGTAGCTTTAGCAAACAGCAAAGATCAGTGTCGTGAATGCGGGCTTGTACCGGCAAAAAGGAAATTACATAGATATTTAAGAGGATTTCGCGAGCAATTTAAAGTGATATATACCGTATGATAACATGGGACTTGCGGTGGTGTCTTAATTACGCGATAAACTGAATGTCGCCATAAATTACAGTGATTTAGCTATACTTGAGAATGTGCAAGAAGGCTTCTTAGTACAGGAGGTAAAAGGGTTATAAAATATTGCCGAGAGGCTGGTTAAGGTTGGGATGTTTTGTGGTATAAATTCGTGTCCTACATAAATCCGCTGTCGTTAGTTTGGTCTGGAAATTACGTTGAGTGTGCAAAGTACAGTGGGTGATTCTGTGGAAGGTTTCTTCCTAATAAGCACTTACCAATTTAAATTTTAAAATGGAACACTTAGTGCCGCACTCAGAGACGTCAATGAACGTTAATGGCTGCTTAATGTCAACAAAAATTATTTAAATCTAGACCAAAGACCCGACCAGAATAGCGACTTGTTTTGAATTGTCATTTTTTGACGTTAAGTACTCATTAACGTGATTTGACGTCTCTGAGTGCGGCAGTTACACATAAATCAAAAGAGAAAGTATGTTTATTGTACAAAAATGTTTTTTGCGTGTATGTATTATGAGGGAATTTTAAGATGGCAATTGTCAGAAAATTACATTTTGTGTCAACCCAACTTAGAACCCCAATATCCAGATAATGATAGGAGCATTTAATTAATATTCAAACATTATTTGAATGTATTCAATTTAGTTTGCATTTCTCTACTTTAATATTTCAAAATTATTCTGTTTTTTTTTTATGTCAGATGCAAATAAAAAAAATAGTATAGAAATATATAAGAATTTCTTCAAAAATAACAATATTTTTATGAGCTGACACATCTCAACATGCGCGCATCTGTTATTATGTTATAATTATCATAGTTAGTCATTATTTGTGTGGTTTGGTTTACTTTGAAACTTTTATGAACAAAATACAAAATAATTATGTTGTTAGTTTGAAGAAAATTACACACTACTCGTAGCTACGCTACTTGTATTGTATGTTGTGACTGTTTCGTGAGGCAAATTAATAATTTTAAATTAGGAGAAAACTAATTAAAATGTCTGCAAAGTTAAGAGAAGAGTTCATTCTACAAAGAATATGCGGTACACCCGCGACTTGGGACCTAATTTATATATTTTATAACGTGGAGTTACTACAATTTCTAAGGCCTGATTTATGGGAGAATAGTTCGTAAAAATAGATAGCATCTTGTTTTATATCTGTAATAATACTCTTAGGCAATAATAATTGCAGAAATTATGTTAAAGATTTGAAATGCCTGGAACTCTTTATTCATTTTGAACCAGTTATTTTTTTTCTTACCGACCCAAGACTTTGATTTTGGATTGTCGAATAATTTATATTCGTTGTTTAAATTTTTGCTCATTTTTATACGTAGGTATGATTAGGTACACAAAATATCGAAATTTGCCAGTTAATTTGACAATAATAATAGAGTGTAAAGACTGGGGTATTAAGATAAAGGAAATAACCAATAAAGATTTGAAATATTATTTGTTTCTGTTCTTTATTATTTCAATATAATTATGAATTGCTATTTTTCTTCGCCATTTATATTTATACGAACAGAATTTCTAAAAATTAAGTCTTTATCTAATGTTATCCAATATTTTTACCAATGTTTAAAGATTATGTTAAGAAAAGATTTCACACAGCAATTTGTTCTAGAGTTTATATAATGTTCATGTACTTAGTATGTTTTAAATATTTATTTGAGATTATTATGTATTTTTGAATACTAGTTCTTGCAGTTCGGAATTTTAATAATTATGTTAGTAAAAACATTACCTGCCAAGAGAATGTACATATGCCACGTTGATAAATTATTTCTAAAGTAAAACAAAACAAACACTATATTTTCTTACACTTACTAAGCCCTGAAAATCTCACCTCTTAATTCAGGTATTCCGAATGGAAGCCTCTAAACGCAACTCACTTCCCATCGTTAAAGTGAGACAACGCTACGAGCCTAGTAGAGCGGGATCCCGTTTTGTCACCCGCGTTTGGATCGCACTAATACTTCATGGTTACACTACAGTAGGTTTGATTTGTACTGCTCAAACAACTTGCCACTGGAAAAGTGTGCTCTCACTCAAGACACAGGTGTTAAGAATCTGTGTTTGTCCCGCGACCTAGGGGCTTTACTTTCTTACTTTTTAAATTAGAGCAAGCGCGGTTGGGAGATCCGTTTTTATAGCTTTCTGTTGCTTGTCTAAGGGAAGTATCGTCTGTGTTCCTGGATAGGAAACTTGAAAAATGTTGGCATTTTTTAGCTACTACTAAATCTTTTACTTTTCAGGTAGCTTCAAGGAAAATAATGTGATTATACTCAGTTCTAAATGTTTTATTATGCCAATAAATGTGCTATTTTTAGTTACCTACCAAGAACCAAAATTTCAGAGTATTTTTTATTAAATTATAACTCCATATTATGATCTTCACATTTTAATGTCACACGGAGAAGTGAGAGAAGTAATAAAATAAAAGAAATTGAATTATGATACTTAAATTATTCTATAAAGTCATGAGCCTAGTTTTCTCAATTGATTATCTGCTTTACATCAAAGAAGTTGAGGTTGACAATCGATTCGATATATTTAACAGGTTTGTATAATTTCGAAATTGACTGTTGACAATTGCTGTTGACTGTACACAAACGTTGATTTTGTAATTTTGTTAACTTTTCTGGTGAGTATGAAAGATAAAATTACTCCGACAAAATATAGTTTATTAGGATTATCATCTACCAATGTGACATAGTTAATAATATAATACTTTATGGTTTGTGAAAGTTTATAATAACTTACAATTTTTATTTATTATAAAGCAAGTTTATATTCATTATATTCCGTTTGATATACTGTTGAAGCATTAGGAACTTAATATCAGCATTGCCCTATTTCAGATACACGAGTAATTGGAATATATTAATATTCGTTGTGGGAATTAATACATTCCTTGCTATTTCACTCCAATAAATATTAAAATTCCCCAAGTGATCGTCTTTCAAAATGACGAGACTTAGTAAATCACGGTAGTAATGCTCAATGCTAACTTGATGTCCATTCGTTTGATAAGTTGGGCCTACTTTAGAAGTATTAAGTTAGGTTTCTTCGCTAATTGCGTAATGATAAGTTTTGTATACAAAATAGTGACATAATATATTGAATACCTACGCTTTATTTAATCATAATAGGGTTTCGTACTGTGTTGTGTCAGCGCTGCCACTTAGTTCCTTATCTATTACAATATGGACTTACTCGGCACTCGCACGGTGAATCCAAGGAATGTTAAGAGATTTCGACTCTCTCTTTGTAAAGTACCCAATCGATGTCCTCCTTAATATTTATATGATGTTATTTGTAGATTTTCTGGTACTAGGGATAAATTCTAAATTCACTCTTGTGTACCGGATTATAAGCAGTACCTACCTCTACCTACCTCTACCTGTATTGTTTCTTTTTGCTTGTTTCTCAGTACTCTATCATATCAAGCCTGTGAAATCTCAAGGAGATAGATATCGGCCGATTAATTATAAAATAACAAAGTTAAAAATATACATTCTGCGTTTATAGCACCCTTAGAGCACAGAACAGTAAAAGACGTTTCTCTGTTCTGTAATAGAACCCAATAATTTAGGCAATCGTGTACTACATATTTCTATTTATAAAAGCTGAATTGCAATCTGTTTCTAAAAATTATTTGAAATTTTATTGGGTTTCACCCAGTAACTTCACCAGTAGCTTTAAATTACTCGTTGGATGTTGTGAATGGCTGACCCTTCGCAAAATGTGTCAGATAGTCGGTTTTGCTACTAGCATAAAAATTAAACCAGAAGTTGTGGAGGTTGTAAAGGTATTAAGGTAGTTCTGATTTTCATAGAAGCACCATTAAAAAGTAAGAATAATTTAAACAGTGCAATCAAAAGAACTGGCGATTAATAATTCTGGAGCCTGATTCTGATAATGTTTACGTAGCTCACAATAGCTACGTCATCAGTCGCATTTTTATAATTTACTGCTTTTTGGCACAGCTCGTGTTACTTATTAAATTTGAAAATTATAAATACGTAGACATAACGATAACAAATGACTAAGCAAACATACATTATTACGCGATTTACGTGCCCTGTAGATGGCAATGGGCTCGCCACCTATTACACGAAACCTAACATAACCGGCAAAGCATCCCTTTCGGGGATGAATAGGCGTTATTTATGTATTTATATTTCCATTTGGTTATGAAAGATCCCCAGGCGGATCTAACATAATATAATCAAATTGAAACATTGATGAAACATAAGCCTTCTCCAGCCATTTTCTCAATTCACTTCCAACATATAAATACTTTTGTCTTAAGACAAAGAAGAGGTTTTCTGTTTAACTAACGGGGACTGATTTAAAAGACATTGAAGGTTAATGAATTGTTACATTAGCACCAGCAGAATCAAGCTCCAGACGAAGTACCACCTACATACGACACGCTCTTGAAACTCGCAAAATTTGAAAATCTGCTCTAAAACTTGAGAGCTCTTGATAAATTGTGCTCTTCCTAGAATCCAGAACCACACGTATTTTTCAGACGTACTTCATACAGTTTAATCTTCTTTAAACTCGAAGTCGTGGCAGCCCCAGCGCCTCTTAATGTCTTAACTGTGACTTTTATTTCGAACCGAAGTTTATTTGAGAGATTATTCATTCCTTTTCAAGACTGGGGTATTCTCAGTTTGATGAAAAACGTTAACCTTTTTAAATTATTCCGACGGTAGTAGAAAGCGCCAACAGTGAGAATGCTATAGCGTTTGAAATTATTTTGGTTATTCTGTGTTAATTAAATGCTCCTATGAAGAACCTTTGTAGGAATATTTAACGAACATTTGTGTGTGTATATATATGTACACACAACGTCATCCATGTGACCAATTTTGTTTATTAAAGAGATATGAATAATGGAAAATTGCCTAAAAACATAATTTGTAAACACGAGCACTTCAAATGGCACAGCTTAATGCGGTTTGATATAAAATTAATAATATGCTAACATTATAACCATGTAACGGGAACCATATTAATTTTCAGCTAATTGGTTTTACACAAGCCGCCATAATTTTGGTTGGTGACATAAAACCGTTTTAAGTGCAACGGCTATATATTGCTTATTGGGTTCATGTTGTGGTTAATTGATTATAACAACAGTCGTTTTTATTTTAATATCCGTGCTAGGGGCAGTGGATCTAAAGCGGGCACTGTGTTGAAGTGTGGACTTTTGTGAAAAGCTTAATCCCATGCATCTGATCCCCACCTACCAGCCCACGTCACTTGAAAGAAGTATAGGGTTGGATGTAAAAGTGTGTATTATTAATATTATTATGAGAGTCCATTTTTAGGTTGATACTCCCTTTACCCTGTGTAAAAATCTGGTAATGTTGAAAGATCATTATTTAATTTTGTTTTCCATTTTTATATTACAACCAAGGGGACCAAGAGTCGTTGTAACATAAAGTTTATGAGTCGCCATATCGTAATTTTTGGGTTGTAATATATTTTTTAAATTTTTTTAAATACATTTAGGCAATCTGTACCAAGGGGTGATAAATTCTTGTGTACCTATTTTTTTAACTAAAAATCATTTCTAAATTTAATATCATCATAATTATAATATTTTTCTAATTATTATGTAACAAAATTGAAAATACTTTTTGCTAGTCAGTAATGATTATTGGATGCAGGTATTAGCTAATCACAAATTGTTTAAAAGCAGCTTAAAAATACACACAAAGGCTGACTGATGAGAAATTCTTCGAGACCTTAATTAAAATGTTGTAAGACATTTTACTCGTAGCGTTCAATGTTCTTTTGACGATGGCTATTTACAATTGGCCGGTCAAAGATTATTAATCTCGTTTAAATTTCCAAAAGTATTAATTCTTTTTTTTCTTCTAAGGCGGTTTTTAATTACGTCCCTTTGCTCTGTTTCAGCGTGGACGCATTTCATATCTGTAGGGCTAGCACGGGACGTGGACAAAATCTCCTCAGGGAAACGAAAATATTTTCCTCTCGCTCTAACTCACACTAAATCTCGAGATAAAATATTCTCACGTGAAGGAGAGACATAGACAGAGGACAGCTACAACGGACAAGTTTGTTTTGACCGTTTCAATAAGGCGTTCTTTCGAAATTTTCTTTTTCTCCGTAAACATTTTTATTCCTTTTTATTATTCTCTTGGGCCCTTAATATTTCACGTAGCTCCACGGGTGTGGAGGGTTTTTCATTATAGTGACAAAAGAGGCCTTTCACTTAAGACTTCTTACTTATCGCGTTTTATTATGAAAGTTTCGATGCTGTTTTTTGAATTAATTGCAATTGATGACATGGAGCTGGCATTTGTGGTAGCTTAAAATACACATCTGTCAAATGAATTTATGTGTACTCATGCCTATTTATTTCGGCAGAGGTGTATAAATACATGCATACATAAATCACGCCTATATCCGAAGGGGTAGGCAGAGGTGAACTAGTACCCACGTATCGCCAATTATGTTAGGTCCCATGTGGCGAAGTGGCGAGCCCATTGCCATTTATCAAGCACAAAAGTCGCAGTACATTGCTAGGTCGTATAAGAAGAACGCTGCTGCCGATTCTTATTCACTGATTTATCCTTAGTAGCCTTATACGACACCCACGGGAGAGATTTGGGGTGGTGACAATTGTATTCTACTCTGCCGTCACCACACGGCAATCACCAAGTGTATAAATATCTTCTACATTTAGGGCCTGTTTCACAATCGACAAGTAAGTTAGAAGTAGCTTACTTTGCAGTTCAATTGACATATATTTCATATATTACAACTGTCAAAGTAAGCTACTTGGAACTTACTTTTTGATTTTGAAACAGGCCCTTAACCTACTTAAATAATAACAAATATTTTTACACTTACATCTGACTCAAAAAATAGTACCTAATTATTATTAAGCAGATCATGAGTTAAAGATACTATATGCCGAAAAAAATTTATTAATTATATGTTGTAAATGTTGTAATGTAATTTTACCCCTACCAGGAGTCAAACCCGGGCCGAAAGCTATCGTTATGAGTGAGCTTTATCGAACCCGCATGAACGAAGTATTCGATTCGATACTTTAATATATCGGTATTCAAGGCCTATATGCCTGTAAGCGTATTATTTTAATAAGAGAGCATGTTTATTTTTCTTTGAAATCGTACTTATTCATTGCTGACAGTTGTATGGAAATAAGAGTGGAGCCGAAAGTCCTCATTTAGAGGGTATTCACATTTCTGAAGGCGGTGTGTAATATGAAAACACATCAGCATCTGGAGCCCATATCAAAGAAATCTTATTTCCTTTCATTGTGAACTGCTGCAGAGAAATAGCTATATATACGATATAGGTATTGACTTATTGTTCCCCGTAGTTTACTACTGTGATATGGTTCCGTTGAAATTACTAAACCACCTAAAGATAAAATTTTAAAATAATAATCGCATTATCGTTGAAGTGCCGTGCAAATGAGTTATCTGGGTTCCATGCAGTTGATTTTACGAGCTGAAAGAAGTATGTAAGGATAGTAAGTGTAAAAAAGTTACCTGGGACATAATTTACGCTTTCAAAGAATAGTAAATCTCATTCGCACTACAAAAGTGCGGCAAAGCGCTCGCTTATGCCTACACCGCGAAATAGCGCCCGCCTACAAAGGCGG
Source organism: Cataclysta lemnata (assembly GCA_963931975.1). Lineage (NCBI taxonomy): Eukaryota > Metazoa > Arthropoda > Insecta > Lepidoptera > Crambidae > Cataclysta > Cataclysta lemnata. The sequence goes on from OZ008339.1 coordinate 3,789,054, forward strand.
CTTCTTTGTAGTTAGAAATCGAATAATAGTACAAAACAGTGCTCGCTTTCTTTAAGAGGGTGTAAATGAGTAACAATTTAAATAGACCTCTTATTTTGACTTTCTTTTTATGATCAAAAGAACACTAATTTGAAAATTCTTATTCAATATTCTCTTAAAGAATATCTAGCATGATTTTCCTCAAGGAAAGGAAACATCCGGTACAACGTAGTTATCTTCTACTGGGCGATCCATTTATCTTCTTACTTAAAATCAAATAATTTTAGTCGACTAAGGGAGGTTGCCCGGTGTAGATCAATAAGCATCTTAGGGCAACGAATGGCGAAGGGCAAACAACCAACAACAGCATACCCAAAGACGGTTGGTGTCCGGTAGGCAGCCGTCTGTAAAACCTTGAGCAGTATGTATTGGAATGTTGTCATCCCAATCACTCTCTCCATTCATTGATCTCTCGACATGGTCCATTCCGTCTTTTTTCTATACATTCATTCATCACTAGCACCTTTCCGGTGTAAAGGATGATATGAATCAAAAGGAAGTGGATGGCTTGACGCCTGAGTCGCCTGACCGATATGAATGGAAGAGGAAAGACACTACGCCGACCCCAGATAGACTGGGAACAGGGCAGGGAGAAGACTTAAAATCAAATTATCGCAACAATATAAAGGTTAACCGTGTGCCAATCAATCATTAACAGCCAATAAACTGTCTGTCCAATATTGCGGTGGGAAATTAAGTAAGGATTTGCCATTTTACCGTTGGCGGTTCCCTTCGTCAAGCATCGGTCGGTCTGAACCGAAATCTGTTCGTACTTCTCTCTCATATTTGGTATTGTAGAAATAATAAGGGTCATTTTTGTGCGATGATTAATTGGTATCCGGCGCCTGTGTTCCTTTTTGGCTATTAGGAATGAGTAGAGGGTTGCGTTAGTCATTTATTAAGATAATGCAATACACATTGGCTTTTGCTAAGTAATGTTAATCTTTATTTAGTTAGTATCAATTGACGAGCGGTTTGGTCGGGCCTTGGTTGGAGTTTTGGTAAATCTTTATGTGATAAACTCAGATATTTGTAGGTACTAAATTCCTGGTTGTTTGAATGTAATATTTACAATACTTATATCACTTTTGAATAGCATACACTCATACATAACGACGTGTGTATGTTTTTCTGATTGCCTTTTAAAAAGTTAATTTTTATTCACATCCAACATCTATAATACAATTCAAAAAGAAAGTAAAAATGTTTGTTATTCGAATGCAAAGTATCAAGTGAACAAATATTATCATATCATAAAAAGTAGACATTTTTCAGTTTTTTTTTCTGACATATTTTTCTTTGTAATAAACATAAAGTTTTAATGAGAATTCATTTAAAATTAACAACAAGTAGGATTTCTTACTATTTACCTGTGCCTTATTATATTACAGTAATAAGCTCCTAAGTTCGCTAAATACGGAACACTAATAATTTAGCACAAATTAAGTACCATTAAAAGCTTGTGTTTTGAGTACCTAATAGAGACAGGATAATAACATCTTAATTATAATTTTAACTAAGCGGCTGTTAAGATGAAAATTCTTACATTTTCAATAATGTTTTACTGCCGCACTCAGAGACGTCAAATAACTTTAATGAGTACTTAATGTCAAAACATTTTATTTAAATTTGGACCATAGACCTGGCAAGAATAGCGAATAGTTTTGAACTGTCATTTTTGACATTGAGTACTCATTAACGTTATTTGACGTCTCTGAGTGCGGCAGTAAATATATCTACACCATATTTTATTGCATTGTATCAAATCAAATCATTTATTTGCACAAATGTGGGTAACATAACGGTAGTTGTGTGTAAAATTATCCCCATTAAACAGCTTTGATGTGTGTAGAATATGGTCATTTAACTCACCAAAACAATCTTCAATACAACTACAGCCACGAACGGTACAATTTACTAAGTCACTAACGCATTAGGAGATAATAACGCACCCAATGTAACCGTTCTACTTGAATTACTGAGCAACCGTATTATGTGAGGTCGTAACCAAAGCGTTCCGGATTATGCGACTTCTAATCTCTCTTGATACACTTAATAATGTTTTGTTGAAATCTTACTGCCGTAGTCAGAGACGTCAAATAACGTTAATGAGTACTTAACGTCAAAAAATGACAATTCAAAACTAGTCGCTATTCTTGCCGGGTCTATGGTCTAGATTTGAATTAAAATTTTTGTCATTAAATACTCATTAAAGTTAATTGACGTCTCTGAGTGCGGCAGTTAGACGCATCTTGACGGCCGCCTTGGTCGAATGCTCGGATTGCTGGGTATTGGCCAAGAGGCCCCGGGTTCGAATCCTGGTAGGGGCAAACTTTCCCGAGTCATGGTTGTGTATATGTTTATGTAGTATATTTTCAACATTTATATACATAATTATATTAAAAAATATGTCCGTCATCTAGTATCCTTAACACAAGTGCTTAGGCTACTTACTTTGGGCTAGATGATAGGTGTGAGTGTAAAAAATATTTATTATTTATTTATCTTTGCCTTTTCCTTGTGGCGACGACAGAGCAGAATACAACTGTCAATTATTGTCACTACCCCCCATCTCTCCTGTGAGTGCCGTACATGGTGACTAAGGGTAAACACAGTGATGAGTAATGGGCAACAGCATTATACTTATCCTAACCCCTCTTTCTTCCTAAATATTTCAGTAATATGTTATTTAATCCTAAAACATAATTTTTATTTAATAAGAGACAATCCTATTGATTTACCCTTTGACCTTTAATTATTTTATTGTCTGTGAACTAATTTTTGGCTATCGTAATAAGTACTGTTTGTGTAGGTACTATCCTCCGTATAAAGAAGACGCAATCTTTTAAAAGCTTCTGGGAAAATAAAACACAAAGGCCTCACGCACTTTCTTTAAAGAATAACAGATCCAAACAACAAACACGATGAAACGTATTTTTATCGTAGATTCAAATGGACTAGATTCTTTGAGACATGCTTGTAATAATATCATTGTGTAATTGCATTACTCTATTCCAGCAGAAGATCTTTTAGGGCAGAATACAATTATCAAATTGTGTGTTTTTAAACGTGTGTTTTAAAGTGAGTGGCAGAGCAGTTTACACAATAATAATTAATATTATGTACTACTATGCCGGACTTATGCTCATTTCATAGCTTTATTTTCTTTAACAAAATATTAAGTAGGTACTGCCACTTACAACTTAATGAAATTAAAGAATTCCAAGATTAGGCTAAGATAGAAAATATCCAATTCTGCGAATGCCTATTATTAAAAATATTTTTTTTTAAAGAGTTTATGAAGACCTTGTTGAACCTTTATCGTTGTCGACGAAGTAAAGTACACGAAGATTATTCCATCTCATCTTTTCGACATCATTATTACACCTAATAATATTTTTATTCTGAAAGAGCTTGCTTTAGATCTTTATAACGCTGAAATTGTCTGATTTTTAACCATAATATTCAATATTTTTATACATTTTACATATACATCACGCTAATTTATCGCAAAATTGTAGGCAGAGATGAATAATTGTACACCCATGTTTCCCTGAATATTTTAGGTCTAATATAATTATGTGACGAGCCTATTGCCATCTATCGGACACGTAAATCGCAGCAAGGGTATACGAGGAACATTTCTGCCCATTACCCATCGCATTTGTAACCCTCAGTCACCTTGTATATATGACACCACGCAAAATGTTGACAATTGTATTCTGCTCAGCCGTCACACATGGTGGATATTTTTTATGTCAACGACTATTCTGTTCAGAAAGTAGCTACGACAGTGATTATGCACAAAATACACATAATTATTTCAGTCATCAGTCTTTATTTATAAATTGGTTAGAGCTTACTCCATCAGAATCGTAAAGTCTTTATCGATTCATCAAAAAAAGATTGGAACTAGATTATACAACTATCTCAAAAACAAAATCCAAACTCCACCTTTGTGCCAGTTTCATTGAGCAAGTTGTGAATTTTTCCTAATGGCAAAGTTCCACGAAAAACTTCCTGAATTAATACTAATCATGTTTCAGAAGCATTGTGGGGTGGCGACTTTTAAAAGGGTTTTTTGCATCAATTCAAATTGATTATGATACGCTCGCTTGATTTGTTCGTACCAATACTCGTAGGGAACAATGGAAGTAAGTTCGGAGTTTCAGACGCAGCTTTTGATTATCATACGTGATTATAATTCACAAAGTTTGATTGATGGATTGACGCCATAGCGCTTTGTAACTAATCGAATAGTCGTTTGCGCCACGTGCTCAGTTTGTCTTAGTTTTTCTTCTAGGAAAGTCATGGTTCATTTCGCTTGGCGAACTTGGAAGAATATATTGGCAAGGGGAAGCGGGCCAACTGGATACAGTAGGTAGAACGAATGTTTACCTACTAGAATCATGCTTACGAGGTAGTATTCTACTACAAAGTGATAGTGGCAAGGTCGCAATTTATATTGATGTACTCAAAAAGTCTGGCCTGGCCTTAGCAGAGGGAACATTGATGATGATACGGTAGAGGCATGCTGCGCTATTTTCCCTTGGACACACGGGATTTCGATGTCTATCGTCTAGACGATTCATAACTTAAATCATACCAGATATAAATAAAGGTTTGACTTTGACTTATCTATGAAATTTGATGTTTAAAAATAGAATATCAAGAACAGCAGATCTGATTGCAATTGTCACCACCCCTTTCTATCCAGCGGGTATCGTATAAGGCGCCTGAGGGTTAAAACACTGATGAAGAATAGGCAGTAACGCGACGCCTACTATATGGGACTTGAACATGGTTGGTTAATACAACTCTGTCTACCCCTTTGGGGATATAAAGGCGTGCATTATTATGTATATATGTAAATACCTTTCTGCCCTAGTTTGTCCATTTCGCCCGACCTTCCCTTTCATCCGAGGACTTAGACAGGCAAAAGGTTCGTTGTTTTTCTCATTATGTTGCTCTGTCTGTCAATAGTATTGTTAGAAATACAGTCATTGTTTAATTCTACAGGGTTTTGTTTTAAAAATATTGCCGAGATTGAATTTTTTCAAAATAATGTTATCGTAAAATTTAATAATATTTTTTTTCTGTCGATTCATAATTGTAATAATTTAAATTTCATCATTTTTGGTGTATATTTGCTGTGACTGTGTGATTTCAATCTGTGTGCATTTAGTATTCAAAAAATGCTTATTAAATTTTCACAGTCCAAATCAAATCAAATGAAATAGGTCTGTCCGATATTACAATAGGACACCCAAAAAGACGATACATCAAAATAAAATCTTTAAAGTGCTGTAAACAAAAAAAAATCTTTGAAACGTAATATTTATGCTTTAAAAATGCTAATAATATTACTCGCTAATTAAAATCACAACACTTTATTCAATCCCACAGTTTCACATAAAATTTGATGGCTTGGCTTGCTTTAAAATTTATCACGGCGGAATGTTTACCTACTACAATGAAAATTTCTTAATTAATGAGAACGCACGCCCTTAGTATTCTAGCGAGAAATCTCGCCAGAGAGGCCTGTACAGATTTCAAAGCCCACGTCTCAACTACACAAAGCTCCTAAAATAATTAAAATGCTCCACAAAACAATGAAAGACGCGCTTGTAAACACATATCACGCACTATTCATCCCTTATCCAAACCTCGCGTTTAATTTAAAACTTTGTACGAGGGACTAATCTTGTCTCGTGTCAAGGGACCCCTGTCTCCGCTTTTCTCTCCCAAACGTTGCATGGATAATGACCACATTTCAGAATTACAATTTTACACAACCCTATTCGAGCGTCCAGTTTTCTTGACCCCTCGCCGCGTTCAAAAGCTATATTGCTTCAATTGAAAGAGTTAGGAGAGAGAGGGCTCCCCAGGTTGGTTTTCAGACATGACTTAGTCAGCGTTTATATTGACCTAATGGCCAAATCAAGCCTGGATTTAATTAATGGTAACAGAATATAAGCTTAGAACATTTTGAATCGCTGGCAATGTCTTCAAAATTATTTTATTTTATAGATGTTTATTGTTGTCTTAGTTGTATGACATTTTTAATTACTTCACGGGGGACCCTTCGTCACATAAATACCTTCATACACGTGAGTTAAATCCGTAACAGTAATAAATAATAATAATAAATATTTTTTACAATCACACATATCATCTAGCCCAAAGTAAGTAGCCTAAGCACTTTTGTTATGGATACTAGATTACGGACATATTTTTTATATAATTATGTATATAAATGTTAAAAATATACTACATAAACATATACACAACCATGACTCGGAAACAAACATTTGTGGTCATCACAAAGTTTGCCCCTACCAGGATTCGAACCCGGGACCTCTTGGCCAATACCCAGCAATCTGAGCATTCGACCAAGGCGGCCGTAAATTGTGAAACAACAGTGGATTTATTTCAAAATCAAATCAAACGTGCTCCTGCTTTAACCTGTGGCTAGTTGATCGTTGTTATTCAACTGAAACGAAATGTCACTTGAATTAATGATACTGTTACTATTCGGACTCATCTCGTTACAGATCTTAGATAATAGGACAAATTAAAAGGTCATAAGGTCATCATCAAAGTCATACCCATAATATTCTGAAACAAGCATTTAGAATTGGACACCTACTTAAAAAACGATCAACTGTACATGCAACAAAATACAAATACAAATGCATCGAAAATAGTGTTCTATATGATTTATTTTGCTTAACGTTAACAATATTTCATCATCATCATCATCATCATCATCATCATCATCATCACCAGCCCTTTAATGTCCCCACTGCTGGGGCACGGGCCTTCCCTATGGATGGAAGAATATCGGGAGATTGGGCCATAACCCACCACGCTGGCCCAGTGCGGGTTGGTGGGTACTAACGACTGCAGATGCAGCCGGGACCAACGGCTTAACGTGCCTTCCGAAGCACGGAGAAACTCGAGATAATAAATTTTTGGTCACCCATCCAATGACCGGCCTTAGCAACATTGCTTAGGTTCCGCAATCGCAGGCCAAACGCGCTGTGCCACTGCGCTAGCGAGCTCCTCTTACGTTTTTTTAACAATATTTAATAATCTAAAAATCCGAAATCGATTCCATTAGGCTGAACGGCAAAGCTCAACTAATAGAAAAAGGCAGATATTATGTCGAGATGAAATAAAATTTATTACATTCTATGAGCCCTAGGGGAAACTATTAGTTTGGTTTCCACAAAGGAAAATGGCTTCTTATCAGGTAGGCCACACCACTAAGTACTTGCGAATAGAGAGCAGTCAGCAAAAACTGAGGACAGTAGACCTTTTAATAGAAGCTGGCTTAGGGACAACGTTAGTAACGGAAAGGGTGGAATTATTTAGTCAATAACCTTAAGTGTATTTATGAAAGAAAGGTTAGAAATTTGTTAAGAATTAGAAATTTGTCATTTAGAAGAATTTTCCGAAAACTCTTTAATGTTTATACTTCACGTTGTGATTGTGAAGTTTATTGTGTTTTTTACTTCGGCTTTTTTCTGTGATCAGTATATCAAAGGACAAGTCATACAAGTCTTTATAAATTATTTAAAAATTTTAAACAATTTCTAAACATAATACTTGTTAGTAGAATTTGTAAATTTTTTATTAATTTTACATTTCTAGTATTATAATAATACCATTCTACATCTTTACTGTCTACTCAATGATTAAGTAGAATTATGAAAAGTTAGAAGAAGTTACTTCCAAGTAGTGGAATATATAATATTAATGCATAGTCGTACGTCATATTTCAATAAAAAGACTTTTAACTTATTTTTGTTAAAATTAGCAAGGTTTAGTGACTATTTCTAATGAGCGTGAGTGAACGTCACAACATTTCCCCTTATCAAAACGAAATGCATTTAGCCAAACGTACACAAAGTACATAAAACCGCTGTAGCTTTTATTATTACGTCAACGGTTGCAAGGACATGCTCCGTCCCCCAGACAACACGCCACATTCCTAAGCCAAACACGTGCGACGCCATCAACGACGTATTAAACAAAATACGTTGTCGGGACTTGTAAATCGTGCGACGGCCTTTAGCCGAATCTAACCCTAGTGATGTTTTAATTAAACGGACCGACGGCTACGTACATATCTCGCGGAGAATACGTTTTATGTCTGCTTGTTTCGCATTAATTACGGGGTTCACGTGAGGTCCCCCGGCATCCCGCGCGCCACTCCCGTTTCGTGTACGAAAAACGAAAAGTTCGCTGCGAATTTAGTTGGATTTAACAGGGAGAAGATATTGGACCGCTCGCTCCCGATTTGGATCGAACTCGACAAGGCCCATTCCGCTGGAAAGCTTGCGACTATTCTGTTGGGATTCGCTGTCTTTTGGAATCTTGATTGGTAGAGGAAACCGTTTTCACTGACAAAGAAGTAGTTTCTTATGAATACAGAACGACTGGAGACAATGATCCATACTAATTAGTGATGTTCCGTGTAGTCGGTCAGGCTGACTATCTGGCCACTTTTGTAGTCTGCGACTATTCGCCAAAGAGCGCTAACTATCCGGCTTCTTACATTGTAATGTATTTCTAAAAAAATGTATTCAGGATTTTTTCTAAAACACCAGCAAACTCGAAGGACTAGAAAGATCATCATAAACGACTATCTTTGTTCTACAACTTTAAAAATTACTTTCCAAAAAATAAAATTAACTCACCGGTCGAATTTTAATATGCGCATCTATTGAACGTCGATGTTTTTGTTTTGTTTTAATATGGTGTATCAGTATTCTAATATCGAATACACGGAAAGAGACAGTTGTGACTTTCGCTCGAATCAGATGTAAACGAAGCGTCACGGAAAGTTATGAATATTTCCGAAACCTAGATCAGCTAGTCGGCCAAAGTCAAAGTCGGCACTCATCTCTAACATTTATTAATTTGACGCTCTAAGCTTGACTCATGAATTATAAACAGTTCCGCGGTTTTATTCAGTGTTCAACAAAACCTTCACATTCGAACAATCAAATAAAATGCGCCCAATGTTTGTTACAATGTCCGCTTATCCACAGCGAACTTGGCTCAATTTTAACGGTTATGCCGTAAATCAGTACAATCGCGCAGCTCGGCCCTTCTGTCGTGATTTCGCAGAAGCAACAAAAGGTAAGTGTTCCACACAAAAGCTATTCAGTGCAGTAGCGAAGCGAGACCTCGTTAGGGCTGCTGCTAGCATTGAGTTACTAATTGCTTTATGTAATGAATAGGCAGTGTTATCGATCAATCATCATCATCATCGCCAGCCCTTTTAATGTCCCCACTGCTGGGGCACGGGCTTTCCCTATGGATGGAAGAATATTGGGATATTGGGTCATAACCCACCACGCTGGCCCAGTGCGGGTTGGTGGGTATTAACGACCGCAGATGCATCCGGCTTAACGTATGCTCCGAAGAACGGGGGAACTAGAGATAATATTTTTTTTGGTCACCCACCCAATGACCGGCATTAGCTTAGTTTACGCAATCGTAGGCCAAGCCACTGCGGTAGCCAGCTCCTCTTGATTTATGTAATGAATAGGCAGTTTTATCGATAGCTAAGTGAAAACAGGAAAACGGGATAGGAGACATGAAGAAGAGAAAGCAAACGGAAAGATTAGAGTGACAACAACGTATATTTTCTGACAATAATAAAAGTATTAAAAAAATGAGGACTTCTATAAAAATAAAAATAGCACTACTACAAAACAGACTACCAGATCAGTAACAGAAATGTTGTTATTTGAAGAACCAAGATATGACGGAAGGACTGCAGATGTAATATCGCGACCTCCCCATGACTTTCCACCGCGCTGATCTTGGTGCCGATTAACTTAATCTTTAGCCCAACATAAAACTTGCCTGTTTCCCCGAAGGTGTAGGCAGAGGTGTATTAACACCAACTTTTCGTCACTTTAGATTGGTCTCATTATAGGTGGTGAAATTATCGGGCACATAAATCGCAGTATATTGCAGGGTTTTAAGTAGAATGCTGCTGCCAATTACTGGTGGCTGTCTTTACCCTTAGTCGCCTTGATGATAACGACACCCACGGGAGAGATGCTGCTGACAATATTGTATTCTGCTCTTACGTCACTACAGCGTTAATTAAATTTTTAATACTTTCCAGCCCAAATCATCACTTTATTACAAGACGCAAATCCATGACCTCTCGCTTAGCTGTCACGTGCAGACCACGCGTAGGTCAACTCCCAAGCAATATATTAGTTTTGGCAGTTTGTCTGATTCCTGTGATATTTTAGGGCTGACATTTGGTGTAATTAGCCAATGTTAAATAATAATCTAATAGTCATTTATTTGCATGAAAATAATAATATAGTTAAAGTTATACTCCGTTATTCATAATAACAAATTCATTTTCTAAACAATGTTTTAACTAAATCACCGATCTGTCTCTTTTTGTCAAACTGTATTATATTTTTTATCGAACACGATAATATGAAATTGTGTTCTTGCAATATAATGCCGCGACTTTTAGCTATTAATGTTATACCGTTGAACTAAGTATTTTTTGTGTTGAGTCACACGATTTGTACGCTAAGGAATCGCAGCCCTACTCAGAGTAAATCGAGCGTAGATGTTATCGGGACGGGTCCCTCCAGCCGGGGGTCATTAAAATGATATTTGCTTTCCATATCGCTAGCAAATTGTCGCAAGCCGCAGTTGCCGCCGCTAATGTTACAACTGTAATCACTGGCTGGAGGACTTGAGTAAGACGGATTTGATGAACTTTCTGGAATTTTACAGCCTCGCGTACCAAAGTGTCGTTTCTCAAGACATACATTATGGCTCATTTAAAACAAGAAAGATGAGCTCGATAACGTTGTGAATTGGACGCGTTTTAGCTGTAGATACCTTTTGTATTTAAAAAGCGTTGCGTTAATTATCAGGTGAAATGAAGTCAAAACGGGCATACCTACTGATAAGTCGAGCAAGGTTTTATAAAAGATTTATTTTAAATTACGATTAGTGTATTCGGAAAATGGTGCTGATAAAACCATTGTAAATTATTCTTTACGTATAGACAAAGGTATGAAACTGCCGTATTACAGAGAAAAGAACAAGGTCACCCGTCCTGTCAAATGTAAGAGAAGCTGCCAAATGTGTATAGAATTTTTTCTGACGTCTTTATTCTTTACAATCATTATTTTTCCGTTTCAGGGCTGCCAGTTATTAGTAGGGCTCGATGGAAAAGCAAAACCGAGATTATCCCTATCACAAATTACCTTGCGCGGCTACACGAGCTTTTCTTAAATCTCTATTTCCATTTATACTGGCGATGTTAACTCAGCCATTTTAATACTTGTCAGTTTGATGTGGGTCGGCTTTTTCATTGAATACATTTTGTGTATAATAATTTCTTTATCATAATTCATTACGAGCACAAAGGGTGTATCTGATATGTTAAGGAACCCTTAGGAATAGGACATTATTTGATTAAAAAGGACAATCTGAGCTTAAGCCAATAAATTTTGCGAAAGTAAGCCTTTTGCCCTTATTTATTAAAGGGCATTTTTAGACTTGGTTGCGTCATTATCAAGGCCAAAGGACAAAGCCGGAGTCTTAGCAAGGGAAGATTGAAAAAAGTACGATAGTTACTACATTATAATATTGACTTTGGAATTTTGTTTTTTTCTTTCGTGTATGTATTTACGTACAGTCTTTTACAGCGAGAATTAGAAACTATAACCACTTTGAGCAGGCTTCTCCTATACAGGGCGTCCCACGGCCATGCCACACGGAGGGAATAGTTATTTGTTGTACATGAGTGCAAAGTTGTTTTTTAACCGCGTGCTTAATTTTGATGACCGAGCTAGCGAAGGATTCTAAAATTAAATCCTGAGCGATAGCGAGGGAATCAAAAGAGCACAAGGTGAAAAATCTTTGCACTCGAGTGCAACACGTAACTTTTCATCCCCCCCAACGAGGAAATTGCAAAATACAAAAAAAAAAAAATACAATCACAACAGTTTCTGTTTTCACCCAGAAACTTCCACAACACCCTCCCATTAAGCGAAACACACTCTCAACACCCACCCAGAAACACCCAAACATTCATACCCGCAATACACACCCATCCACTCAGACACACCCAAAAAACACCCACAAAACACCCATTCACCCAGAAAAACCCACAAAACACCCATTCACCCAGAAACACCCATAAAACACCCATTTACCCAGAAACACCCAAAAAACACCCATTCACCCAGAAACCCACACAAAACATCCATTCACCCAGAAACACCCATTCACTCAAAAACACCCACAAAACACCCATTCACCCAGAAACACCCACAAAACACCCATTCACCGAGAAACACCCACAAAACACCGATTAACCCAGAAACACCCAAAAAACACCCATTCACCCAGAAACACCTACAAAACACCCAATCACACCCAAAAAACACTCAATCACCCAGAAACACCCACAATTCTCACCCATCCATTCAGACACACCTACAAAAACCCATTCACCCAGACACACCCACAAAACACTTATTCACCTAGACACACCCTCAAAACACCCATTCACCCAGACACACCTCCAACAGCCACCCATCCACCCAGCCACACCCGCAACATTCATCCAGACACACCTGTAAGTACCTAATAAAAATTACTCCGAGACGGTCAATCAGCTTGAGTCAAGCACGTTGATTTTCTGTATGTTTTTGTTCCGTTGCTAGCGTCAACAAATCAAACAGACCTAAAAAGCTTTTAAATGCTTGTCTCAAGCATCAAGCAAGCGTTGTAGACGATCAAAATGTTTAAAGCAAGATTGACGCCAAGCTGATTGACCGTCACGGAACTCCTAGGTTTTAACAAATTTATGACGTGAAAAGATTTTTTTTTAATTCTCCCTATATTTTAGGGAAGGCAAAGGGTCGAGCCCATACAGCCAAGTCTTTAGTGTATATTTTATCTGTAGTCTTATGAAATAATGAGTGGGGGAAAAGTATGAATGAAATGAATTTTACGTTAAAATATGGGTGCCACATATTTTAACGCATCTAGGGAGTGCTTGGCGCGAATTGAATGGTAACAGAGTTAATGATGGTGCTTGATGAAATGGATAAAACCACTTTTTATAGTGATCTTCACCACAACATCAAACACATCATGAGACTTATTTTCGATGATTCTGCATAATTGCACATCAACACGGATGCTTGTGCATCAAAATAACACCACTTTCACTGCACAAAATTCACTCTGTAACAATTTTTGAATTAGTGAAAATAAATCTGACTGACACCACGAAATGCGCCAAACACTCCTCGACGTGAAAAGAAAATGGCGCGCGCAAAGCAAATTACAAAAAAAGTACACCAAGAAGATTCCGAGTCTGAGTTTTTAACAAATTAAAATATGTTGCATGACAATTTCGGCACCATGGAGGTAGAAATAAATATGTATAATGATGTTTTGAATTCACAAACTCATTGCACACGATGTTCTAAATTCAAATTTACTTTAACCTCTAGAGGATAAAAACGGCTTTTGCACTCAAGAGCAAAAACGCCTTTTCCGAGATGGTGGGATAAAATAGTTATTTGTTGTACGTGAGTGCAAAGTTGTTTTTTAACCGCGTGCTCAATTTTGATGACCGAGCTAGCGAAGGATTCTAAAATTGAATCACGAGCGTAGCGAGTGATTCAAAAATTAGAATCCTGAGCGATAGCGAGGCAAAAGAGCACAAGGTGAAAAATCTTTGCACTCGAGTGCAACACGTAACTTTTCATCCCCCCCAACGAGGAAATTGCAAAATACAAAAAAAAAATACAATCACAACAGTTTCTGTTTTCACCCAGAAACTTCCACAACACCCTCCCATTAACCTAAACACACTCTCAACACCCACCCAGAAACACCCACAACATTCACACCCATCCACTCAGACACACCCAAAAAACACCCATTCACCCAGAAACACCCATTCACCCAGAAAAATCCACAAAACACCCATTCACCCAAAAACACCCATAAAACATCCATTTACCCAGAAACACCCAAAAAACACCCATTCACCCAGAAACACACAAAACACTCATTCACCCAGAAACACCCACAAAACACCCATTTACCCAGAAACACCCACAAAACACCCATTCACCCAGAAACACCCACAACACACCTATTTACCCAGAAACACCCACAAAACACCCATTCACCCAGAAACACCCACAAAACACCGATTAACCCAGAAACACCCACAAAACACCCATTCACCTAGAAACACCTACAAAACACCCAATCTCACCCAAAAAACACTCAATCACCCAGAAACACCCACAAAACACCTAATCACACCCAAAAAAACACCCAATCACCCAGAAACACCCACAATACTCACACATCCATTCAGACACACCCACAAAAACCCATTCACCCAGACACACCCACAAAACACCCATTCACCTAGACACACCCACAAAACACCCATTTACCCAGAAACACCCACAAAACACCCATTCACCCAGAAACACCCACAACACACCTATTTACCCAGAAACACCCACAAAACACCCATTCACCCAGAAACACCCACAAAACACCGATTAACCCAGAAACACCCACAAAACACCCATTCACCCAGAAACACCTACAAAACACCGATTAACCCAGAAACACCCACAAAACACCCATTCACCCAGAAACACCTACAAAACACCCAAAAAAACACCCAATCACCCAGAAACACCCACAATACTCACACATCCATTCAGACACACCCACAAAAACCCATTCACCCAGACACACCCACAAAACACCCATTCACCCAGACACACCTCCAACACCTACCCATCCACCCAGCCACACCCGCAACATTCATCCAGACACACTTGTAAGTACCTAATAAAAATTACCGTCCCTAATGGAGTTCCGAGACGGTCAATCAGCTTGAGTCAAGCACGTTGATTTTCTGTATGTTTTTGTTCCGTTGCTAGCGTAAACAAATCAAACAAACCTAATAAATGCTTGACTCAAGCATCAAGCAAGCATTGTAGACGATCAAAATGTTTAAAGCAAGATTGACGCCAAGCTGATTGACCGTCACGGAATTCCAAGGTTTTAACAAATTTATGACGTGAAAAGAAAATGGCGCGCGCAAAGCAAATTACAAAAAAGTACACCAAGAAGGTTCCGAGTCTGAGTTTTTAAAAAAATAAAATAGGTTGCATGATAATTTCGGCACCATGGAGGTAGAAATAAATAGGTATAATGATGTTTTGAATTCACAAACTCATTGCACATGATGTTCTAAATTCAAATTTACTTTAACCTCTAGAGGATAAAAACGGCTTTTGCACTCAGATATCGAAGAGCAAAAACGCTTTTTCCGAGATGGTGGGATGAAAAGTATATTAAATATTGAACGTAGGATATTTTACGAAAAGAAGACATCGTTTTATTTTTAATAATAAGTAGAACTGCATTCACAGATTTTTTTTAAATCGCCTACCTCAACCGGGAATCGAACTCGCCAAATGTGATAGAAAAATTACTTGTATTTTATAATAGAGTTTGAAAGGGCTACTCATAAGCATTATGTTTTCCTAAATAACCTAGCATATTAAATGAAACTAAGATCATAAAATTTTTCATTTTATTTAAAATTTTGTTCAGGGAAATTTCCGAGATCCCCAGATCTAACCCCACTTGATTTTTTTTTATGGGGTTATGTAAAAGATTTAGTTTACCGGTACAACAGTGTGCAGGAGTTACAAAATGAACTTAGACGTATTATTTCAAACATCCACCATGCAAAAATAAGTAAATCGACAGGGAGAGAAATTATCAAAAGAGTGAGAATTTGTATACAACAGAACAGATCACATTTTGAGCATTTGATAATTTTTTTTTTTAAATAAAATGAAAAATTTTATGATCTTAGTTTCATTTAATATGCTAGGTTATTTAGGAAAAAATAATGCTTATGAGTAGCCCTTTCAAACGCTATTAAATACATGTAATTGTTCTATCACATTTGGCGGGGTCGACTCCCGGTTTAGGTAGGCGATTTTAAAAAAATCTGTGAATGCACCCACGCTTCGCCAATTATGCTAGGTCCCATGTAATAGGTGGCGAGCCTATTGCCATTTATCGGGCACAAAAGTCGCAGTACTTTGCTAGGTGGTAGGTATAAGAAGAACGCTGCTGCCCATTCCTCATCACTGATTTATCTTGTACGACACCAACGGGAGAGATTTGGGGTGGTGACAATTGTATTCTACTCTGCCGTTACCACACGGCCGTATATAAAAACTAACTGCAAAATTATTGTTGAATGCATGCTGTCGGATCAACAGTGAACATCATTCACGTCACTGTATCTGCAGTCACTAAGATCATACATACATAAATCACGCCTATATCCCCCGAAGAGGTAGGCAGAGGTGAATAAAACACCTACTTTTCATCAGTTAAGTTAGGTCCCATAGGTGGCGAGCCTATTGCCATTTATCGAAGGCCTGAGCCTACGATAAATGTTGGCGAAACTTGGGTGCTAATTCACCTCTGCCTACCCCTTCGGGGATATAGACGTGATTTGTGTACGTATGTAACCGCTCGAGGAAAGGCCATGCGAGTCGGCTGGCTCTAATAAGCTGTGACCTTTACAGTATACTTACATAAGTGACAAAGAAGTGTTGCCATACCTACAAAATTATTCAAAGAATTTCTAATCTCTTCTTCGAAATCCCTTGTTTGAAGTAATTTTTCCAACATGGTTTTAACGTTCAAATATCGTACATTTATGTATACATAATTTACCTGTCACTCCTTAGGGAATACATGAGCGGTGTAGTATAAACACACAATTTTGGTCCCAGGTAATAAGGAGCTAGGAGAAAATACGCTCATGTTTGTGAGCGTATTTTCTACATAGTCAACATAATATTATTATGAGAACCCCAATGGTATTCAGCAGTTAAGCTTTCCCAGCAAACCTGATTGTCTTTGTACTATTCTGAGCGAAGCGGGTTGTACCTGATACTCGTACTAAATAATTCTTACAATTTCCAAGTAACAAGTTACTTCGGAGCTCTTTACCCTTTGCTGTTCAAGCCGCAAGGAAAAAGAAATTCTCCGCGATCCACAAAATCTTTTACCACTTACTAATCATTGCTTTCTGCGAAAATGTATTGTCTTGAAATAGACCTCTTTTGTAATATTACCTTGGTTATATACCTTTTGTTTTTCTGTCATCTACACCTATTAGCTAAAGAGAGCTTTACACTGACACCTAGATGTCATCTATATGCAATATATAGGACAACATAATGCAATATATTATATACTTAAGCAACCATGACTCAGGAACAAATGTCTAGATGTATCACAAGCATCTGCCGTCACCAGGATTCGAACCCAGGACCTCTTGCCCGATAGCCATCTTGACCATTCGACCAAACCAACCGTAAAATGTTTGAACTGGAACTCTTATAATATAAATTTTAGTATATCCACTCCAAAGCGACTGAATTCGTTATTTTTAGTCTGATAATCAATTTCGACTGATTATATAATCTTTTTATAGGATTGGATATCGAGTGCTCATTATTTTTGTCTCGATAGCCTCTTAATTATTCGGAACAGCCTCTCCAGTATAGGCCTAGCACGAGACGTGGACAAAATCTCTCTCCACCGCTTGCCAGTGTTTTGTTTGAGGATTTAGTGTGAGTTAGAGCGAGAGGAAAATATTTTGTTTCTCCGAGGAGACTTTGTCCACGTCCCGAGCTACGGGGGCAGGACAAAGGGTGCTACACACATAATAATATACATACCTACACAAATCACGTCCGTTTATTCACGGAGCGGTGGAAAACGTTATATTAACATACACAATTCACCAACTATTGTACTTCCCATTTAATAGAAATTGCTGTGTTCTGTTTATAGTTCACGGAACACGTAGGCACTGCTTCACTACTCTGTGAGAAATATGAAATACACTAGGCACGAGAAAAATATCTTCAGCACATTTTGCGGTAAGCTTGTACTAGAAAATTAGTCCCTGTTCCGTTCTAATAGCCAGCATTTTGCTTCGCTGAGATAAGTGTCACAACTCGTAGAGCATTGTGTGCGAAGACTACGTGTCTATTTCCCCCACGAGACGACACATTTGAGTCTAGGTCTTTACAGGCACCGTCAGGTCTGCCACTCCCTACGCCAATTTGTTAAACTTATATACTCTCTTCGTAAGCATGACTACCTCAGGTGATATCTGCCGATTAGGGATCCTATAGGAAATTCTGGTTGGAGGACCCACCAAGGTCTTACCTTCACTGAAAAACCCTATAGATTCTGTCAGTTCCTCGCAATAATGCTGTTAAAATTATTATTGTGGCGATAGATTTTGATAAGATGGTGGTTGCAAGGCGAACTTGAAAAATGACAAAACCACACGTTCTCTCGTTACACTCGTTACACACATGTTCACTTTTTAATGCCACTTAAGACGAACTTAAATGTTATAACAATACAGACAGGAATTTCAGTTATTCCACATCAAGTAGCAATCTTTGTAAACAAATGACTTACTAAAAATATCAAGGCAAAAACCCGACAAGACGGCACGGGGCGTGAGATAGGGGACGTAAATGGATGCTCACGAAATTGCTTTCTGTCGATAATGTCTAGGAATTTTCTCTTAAACTAGCTGCGTGTCTAACTAAGCGGGTGTAGCTATGTTCTCGCTCCTAGAACCTTTTCCCATTTAGGTGCTGACTTAACAAGTTTTTGACGAGGTTATAAAGAGTATTGGCGAAATGGAATAGATTACGGAAGTCCTTATTTTGTTATACATAAATCTCATCTATATTGGGGTAGGCAGAGGTGAACTAGCACCCACGTTTCGCCAATAGGTCCCATATAATAGATGGCGAGCCTACCGCCATTTATTGGGCACGGAAAGCGCAGTACATTGCTAGGTGGTCTAAGAGGAACGCTGCTGCACATTACTCATTGCTGTCTTAACCCTTAGTCAACTTGTACGATACCCGCGGTAGAGATGGGGGAGACTTTTGTATTCTGCTCCACACATCACCACATTCATTTACTTTATTTATTCTTCAATTCATACATGTATTATGTTACCAAACAACAAGACACGACCCAAAAATTTTATGAGATTTCTCTTTATCCACTCCCTCATCACATGGCTCGCGAAATAAATGGCGTACAGGATTTCCTGGATGGAATCTCGTTACTCCCAACTTTTTGCTGGAATTTCCCAATGCATACATTTTATGTTTCCCGCACCAATCTTTTGCTCGTAAAGGAAATTACGATTCTGGATTATGTTTTGCAATTTTGATCCACTTCTTTTGTTTTCCCTCTATCGGGATTTCAGTGAGACGGGTATGTTTCACATGAATTTTAAATCGCTTGAATAGAAAAAATTGGCTGTGTTTGCTTTCCTGTTTTGAATAATGAGAAGGTTCCAACGAAATTATACGTTTTCCATGAATCCGTTGTATATTATCATAGTATGGTGTTTTAATAAAGTATATTTTACTCCGACTCCTCTCCCTTTGCCCATATATGGTGTATGGGCAAAGAGAGATGAGTCGAAGTAAAGAAGGCGAGTGTTGACTGGTTGTGAAGGGCAACCAAAATAATAAAACGATGCCCATGTAATAGGACGCGCCTATTGCCATCTACCGGGCACGTAAATCACAGTATGTTCGGTTAGGTTAGGCTGTTCTAACACTGGGGATAGGGACAATTTTATTCACCATACAGCATATAACTAAATAAATTTATGGTGCCCGAAATATGGTGATAGACTTGCCCTCTATAAGTGTATGGGACTTAAAATAAACTTGAGAAATGGGGTTATTAATTCACGTCTGCCCACCCCTTTATAGGGGTGACTGATAAATATTCATCTATTTCCTCACTATTGAACGATTTTTGACTAGGTATGTTATCTCGTTTCTTGAATAAAATGTTGATAATTTTTATTCGGTAATGAAAAATCTATGACATTGTCAGTTTGAGCAAAGAAATGTTAGTATTTCAAGATATTGAATTCGTATTTGTAGCAACGTAAGCAATTTTCAGTTGTGATTGATTTTAACACAGGTTACTGGTACGCTGCGGTCGGTGGTGCATTGATCCAATCTACCTAATCGGACTGTTCTCTATATCTAGGTTATACATGGATACAGTTGTGTATACACATTGTATACACACCAAATAATACTATAAGTGTATAATAGTATCCACGTAATATTAAGTTTTTCATTGTAATATTGAACATCCGTTTGCTACGACCATAACATAACATTATTCGATAGTTAATGACTGTAAGAACACTAGGTAACGAAATTAATAGAGTAAAAATTATGACGGGCGGTTTAATTGAATGATCAGAACGCTGGCTATCGTTCAAGAGGTCACGGGTTCAAATGCTGGTAGGGGCAAAAGTTTGTGTGACTAACACAAACAATTGTATGGCTCTTGATACAGTGTGCGGTGTGTTTTGTCACAAGTGATCTAACATTAGGCAAAACCACCTCTTCCTACTTCTTCCGTGATATAGGATTTATGTATGTAGAATATTGAGAAAATTATGCTGCCCATCTAAGCTCACCGCCTAATGGAATTGGAAGTATAATTTGAAATTGACTGTTTTATAAATAAACGGCCAGAGACAAGCTGCCGAATTAAGATACGATTCGATTCGGAACTCGTCGGAATCGCTCCGGAGATTTGCTAGGTCGAGCAGTTCTAATAAGTGGTCTTAATTTCTCGGTTCAAATGGAAGTCTGTTGAAATGTCTCGTGGGATTTCTTTACATCGCTCCAGCCCCCGTAGCGTGGACAAACTCTCCTCGGGGAAAAGAAAATGTGTGCCTCTCGCTCTAACTCCCACTAAATCGCGATACAAATACTGTCAAGTGGAGGAGAGATTTTGTCCCGTGCTAGGCCTAGAGCCAGTAGGCGTCTTTCGTCTCGTTTCGCAGAAATACGGTTAAGGAAAATAGGTGTTCTTTTTTCGACACTGACTTGATGTATAAGAAACTTTTTGGAGCGGTTCGAGTGTTCTTATTACGGAATCGAATTCGGATATTGTATTCTGTTTTTTATTGCGATTAGCAGTCTCAAATCGCAAATCTTTTTCTGACGCTCGAGGATTATCTTGAGCAGTCTTAGATTGAAAGGTGCAAAAGCTGGGCTTTGTTTATTATGGGCCAAGAGGTTCAAATACAGACATTCATAGATACATAATCACGCCTATTTATCCCCGAAGGGGTAGGGCTAGACCAGAGGTTCCCAAACTGTTTTTATTCTCATAGACCACTTTCAAAATTTTTCTGGTTACGTTGGACCCCCTGCAGCTGCACCATATTCCCAAAACTCGAACAAAAATGTGAATTAGATCTAACTATGGAATTTTGCCCCAACCACAAATAAACAGTTTCGAAAAAAAAGTTCCAATTGATTGGTGAATTAATGGATTGTGCTGTGAGTTGATATCCTAGTTTTTACAAGTCGTTGTGATTCTTAAAATATTATCTGCCGACACTACACTGATAGGTAAAATCAAGCCAACATTTTAGTTCTTCACTATCAGAACCAGATAAATTTTCGTGGACCTCCGCTTACGAATCGTGAACCCCCATTTTTTTGAATTTCCCCTAGATTTGTCAATTATGTTACATCCATCTAGCCATCTAAGGGGCGCGTAAATCACAGTACCTATACATACACAAATGACACCTATTTATCCCCGATGGGGTATGCAGAGGTGAATTAACACAACAGGTGGCGAGCCTATTGCCATCTATCGGGCACATCGCAGTCTATTGCTAGGATTATATTATCATGAGGAACGCTGCTGCCCTAGTCTTAACCCTTTGTCGCCTTGTACGACACCCGCGGGAGAGATTGGGGGTGGTAATCCACCGTAACCACACGACACGAAATATGAAAAGATGAAATGAGAAGTTTTATACATACAAATATTTTTTCGACTCCACTCTTTCAGCTGTTTGTTTAGAGGGACCAATGAATTAAAAGTCAACTTTTAAACTTACATTTATTCAGTATGTGCACAATTAACGAGTAGCTTGAAATAATTTACTCATTTTTACAGCTTACGATTAAAATTCATTACAGGTTACATTTTACTTAGTTTACGGTTGGATAGACGTGAAGTTTATTGGAGCGAGACGAGCAAATATACGCCTTGGGATTATAGCAGCTCGGTCGAAGTTCGGGAGACATAAATCTTTGGGAAATTCGGGGCAATTGAACAAGAACTTTCCAAGTGTGTGACTATACATTTCGTAAATGATCCTAATAAATAACAATGTTTATAAATTAAAATAAGAATGTAATACTATCTTGATTCTTGCCCCAGAAACATATTTTAATATGGTGTTAGCTCTTAAACAACCCAGGTGATGTGGTGACATAGATCACATAAAGGCTTCTCAAGCACTGAACACTTGTAAACTATTTGGAAAGTATGTAGGTACCTAAACGGCGCCAGTCGTTCGTTCGACCAATGCAATATATTAGCTCGTTCCGGTTTGAATCCAGAAAATAGGGAATACACTTCGAACCACTACACATTTATGTATAAGTTGGTTATATGCTTCATACTAGTTCGTTTATATTTGCAAAAACAACAATGTACCCACATAATCGTTTACCACAATTCCAAGGGGGATTCAATCGCTCATAAATTGCTCAATTTTTAGGGTGACACTCCACAGATTGACAGTTTATTTTCATTTCTTATTAGAGCCATACATGACGACTTAAACACTCCACAGAAGCGACTAGGAGACCAAGGGGCTTAGACAGGCAGCCAATCTGTTCGAACGAATACAGTAAAAATGTCAATTTTTGACAGCTTCTCTTACATTTGACAGGTGACGGTCGCCATGTTGTTTTCTCTGTAATACATCAGTTTCATAGTAAAGGCAGTAATTCGACCAATCGCGTGCTTTTAGTTAAGGTTTACTTCAGCATGCGTCAATTCTATTGGCTAATTTTACAAAACTTTGCTTTTCATCGCTTCAGTGGAGTCTCACCCTTATCTGCATAGGTTGCAGACTCATTCAGCTATCTTACCTTACAAATAGTCACAAGATAAAAATGCTAACCAGATTCTATTTACAAGTCTATGAAATCGCGTTTTCCATTAAATACAATTCAATAAACGTTATAATTTTTCTTAACACTACGTGTAACCTGGAAGCACACAGAAATTAGATTGATTTGTATAATTATTATATACTATAATTTTATTTTATACAAAATTGTTAATTTTCTTAACGCACGCCAATATTTTACGTGGTTTATAGGTAAATTTCAACACAAGCGGATATACATATAATTAAGGATAGTTTTCAGAAAAAGTAATTTACATAGCCTCAGATAAATGTCATACTAAGGGCCTGTTTCACAATCGACAAGTAAGTTCTGAGTAGCTTACTTGGCAGATCATATGATAGTTGTATTATGAAATATATGTCAATTGAACTGCCAAGTAAGCTACTCAGAACTTACTTGTCGATTATGAAGCAGGCCCTAAAGATTATAAATAGTTGTTTCATCTGCAGTAATAAAAAAATGTTATAAATTATAACCAATTGCAATAATGCTATAAAGAGGTTTTGTATTTAACGTAACCAATGATAGATTCTGTTATTAAATTTTGGTGACACAAACAGCCCCTAACGTACGACATGATATTTGTAGACATACATTTTATCCATTTTAATTTACAATATTGATTTCACTTGAAAATCGCCATAATTTCTTACGAAAAATATCTAGTAAACAGTAATATACTTCACAAGAATGTAGGTCTTATATTTTGAGTTTCACAAAAATCCTATTATACATAGTGATATAAAAATATATACTTTAAGCTACTTCCCGGATTAACGATCCTAAACAAAACAAAATATTGTCTTGGACAGCAAACGTTAGAACAAAATTACTCTTCTTATGTCTAAAATGCACTTTTGATAAAAATTTGACCAGCTATCCGTTTTTGACGCTGACTGTCCAATATAAGATAAAGCAGATACAGTAGATCAGATTAAGATGTCCAACGTTAGCACTCTATTTACAAAAAAAAAACATAATAATATCTAAAATACGTCAATTGAGAACACGACCAATAATATATTTACACGTAATACCACACTGCTCAAACTTACTTAACTATTGACAAAGAAATAGGCGTCGTATAAATATACAGATCAAATTATAGTGTGTAAATGATAGCTATAATCACTTTAGCAGTCGAGAACAACTTTGTTACAGCTTATTACAATTCGTACAGCATAGTGAACAATGTTACGTCGGTACGGTACGATAGAGGCGAAATATTGCCGCTCGAATGTCCAATGACCAAAATTTAATACCTTTCAATGGTATAAATTATTGTCGCTAATGCCACTGTCCATTCTAACCTAACGCTCGTAATATCTGGTCCTCTTGTTGTCTTCAAAGTCCGGGATATGTTTTTGCTTCTAATCAACACTGTACACATATATTACAATTGGATTTAAGCCTCCGTTCACGTTATAGGAGTACACGAGCCTTCGTAACACTTTAGTCCGGGTTCGCAGGTGCCTCTGAAGCCCCCGCAGTCTTCTCCTAGCGTCCTTGCGCATACTTTACAGCATCTGGAAAAGGAAGAAAATACATATATAAATGACCAATATAATATGTATTTCTTGCATTTGCATCCATCGTCTAGCAGCCCAAGTCGGTTATGCCTACAAAATGATGCGACGCCCAACACACCAACAAAACGCGGCTTTTTTTTAGTCGCAATCGAATATTAGTACTCTTTACCCTTTGTGAGTAGTGTCTACGAGTTACAATAAACCGTTTCCGTGGTCTAGTGGTTCACCCACCGGAATGAAGATCCAGAGGTCCCGGGTTCGATCACCAAGGGGGGTACAACTTTGTACTCGGTTTCGTTGGTGGTAGGACTTTTTTGAAGTCCGCCTGGCTAGCTACCACCATCTTATGAAAATCTGTCGCCATAATAATAATGTTACCAGCATTATTGTGTTCCGACAATGTGTGATAAGATAGCCAGCCCCTCTGTGGTTGAGGGTTCCAGGTGAAGCTCGATTCCATCTTCAGCCCTTATCGTCACTTACCATCAGGTGAGATGAAGGGCAAGAGCTTCCCTGTCTAACATTAAAAAAAATGTTTGCTCATCACCAGCCCTTCCCTATAGATGGAAGAATATAGAGAAATTGGGCCATAACTCACCACGCTGGCTCAGTACGAGTTGGTGGGTATTAATGAATGTAGATGCAGCCGGGACCAACGGCTCAACGTGCCTTCCGAAGCACGGAGGAACTCGAGAGTATAAATTTTTGGCCACTTATCCAATGGCCGGCCTTAGCAAACATTGCTGAATTTACCCAATCGCAGGCCAAGCGCGCTATGCCTCTGAGCTAGCGGGCTCATTCTCCTAACAATTTATGCTGGTTTTTAAAAACTAACATATTTGTTAATAACTAATGCAGCTTCTCTCGATGCATTCGCTACTCTTCCTTATGAGAATGAACTTATCCTAGCTGTCGATTAGCAACTAGCTCATTTTTCTCAGGATATGACCAAACAGATCTAGAAATGGCCAAATGGACATTCTGACCGCGTCATATATTTTTCATAAATGGATGCTACATTCAGACCATTGTAACGCGTAATGCAATAAAGTCTTAACAACAAAGGATCTTACCAAATGATTCTTATTAGAATAAATACAGAGGGAAAATAAATAAGAATTAATGATGCATATATTCCACGAAACATCCTACGCTCTTTGTTTGTTCTATGTGATTCGGTACGCTTTATGGATATAAATCTTGGGTAGAGAAGTTTCGGTAATCCACAGGCTGCTTACGCTTTGAAGTTAACAAGCAAGCAAAGTTAAGTAGATCAGGTCCTCGTTAAAATTTATCCGGTGTTATGCCAGTGAAGTTGGTTTGTGGGTCACTAAGCGAATTGGTGCAGAGTGTAACAAGGCGACTAAGGGTAAAGTCGGCGATGAGTAATGGGCAGCAGCATTACTCTTATACCTAGTAATACTACCTACTAATACTACTAATAGTAATACTACCTAGTAATGTAGTGCGAATTACGTGCCCGATAGATAGAAACGAAACCTCCTGTTAATGGGATCTAACATAAAAGGCAAGAGGTGGGTGTTAATTCACCTCTGTCTACCTTGCATTATTAACTACCAACCTAGCTACCTAGCTACCAACCTAGCTTTTGGTGAAAAATAAAATGCGTGATTTATGTATTTGTGTACTAAATAAATCTACGTATTATTGCAATTCGAAGTCTGAATAAAATTTCCTTGTTACTTGTATACTTATTATATTGAAAAGCAGAGACAAGAGCTATATCTACATTGTTTAAGTTTCTTAAAGAAAAGAGGAAAAGGAGCAAGTAGGTATTTATTGCTTAAAAATTACTTTTTTTAATTATTACCTATACTAATATTAGCTTAGGATGATATAAATACTTTGATGTGTAATAGATATCATTATGAACAAATTCGACCAAAAATGTATAAATGAAAAAGTAAAAAAAATATTGAATAAAATAATGATTTTATTTATATGTAAAAATATATGTAAACTGTGGAATATTGTGGTTTACAAATCATTTTATTATTTTTTACACAGAGATGGCGACAGGCGAATGAAATAAGCATTCTCTAGACGCTCAAGTGCGGGTCAAAGGAAATTTTCAAGTGTACTTGTAAGAAAAGTTATTTTGGGAGTATCGTACTTATTTTATATCTATCGTGTCTATTATTTCTTCGATTGGAGTAAGGTGGCCCAAAGGTGACCTTTGTTTTCTAAATTGTTTATAGTATTATACACCCAAGGAGAGGAGATCGCTAGCGCAGTGGCATAGGCTTTCGACCCGCGATTGCGTAAACTAAACAACGTTCGCAAAGGCCAGTGAATGGATGGGTGACCAAAGTAGTGGGGACATTAAAGGCTAGTGATGATGATGACCGAATGAAACAGATGGGAACTTCAATTTCCATATGTCTCCCTCAAGTGAACAGTTAGTAAGGCTGAAGAGAAATGTATGCTTTCAAAAAGATTGACATGACAGTGCTCGTATTGAACAGTATTCTTAGGGCCAGTAACCTGGGCAAGGCATGGCAGGGTATTTTTAGGCGACGAATAAAAATATAACTAAAAAAGGATGAAAATAAGGTTCAATGTTGAAGGTCGTATGTACAAAAACAATGCCGTGTGATGCTTAGGCATGCCGTGTCGGCAGCCTTAGGAACGCCTCGGCTTCCATCGGTATGCTTTGGCAGTCTTCGGGATACCGAGAGATACCGCAACAAGACAAGACCTAGGAACGCCTCCGCATGCCTAAGGACGCCTCGGCATCGCCGAAGGAGGCGAGGTCACGTTCGTCCTCCTTAGGTCCGACAAGTGTGGCTTGCACACATGGGCTAGCCCCCCGTGTGTGCATTGCACAGGTCACCCCGTCTGGGGGGCTGTCCAGTGTTCCGGACACCCCCGGGGGAGACTGGTGAATTGCCTCGCGGCGGACCTCAGACTCTCTCCACTCAAAGGGCTAGGGAACACCAGAGTGGTTTAGTGGCGTATTCCCGACTATAGATAGTCGGGCGAGTCCCACACACGTCAGTCGCCTAACTAGCGGCTGGTATGATGCGTAAATGGATTCCACTCCGTCAAAAAAAAGGACGCCTCGGCATGCCTTAGAACGGCTCAGCACGCTTAAGGATACCACGGCATTGTTACCGCTAGTGTGCGCTTACATGTAGGTATGCCGAAAGATCCCTAGCCGTGCCATGCCGCCAATGTGCGCCGTGCCTTACCCATCATACAGTGCCTTCCCTATATCTTTCGAGTTTCAAGGGTGAAAGCGTTGCATACTAGTCATTGTGAGGTTTTTGTCAAACCCATTCATTACTGAGTTTGTAGCTGGTAACTTGATACAGTAAGTAAGGCTGTTACTGTATTCATAAAGCCACAGTATAGGCTATAAAAATACAGGTATTTTGAATGAAAATGTGTGCGTTGCGTATGGTAAATATTTTATACTTTGACAATTCCCTGCATAACTAATAATTTTTGCAAAAGTACACAATGCCTAGTAATAAGATAATATTTTACTGGAATTTTCTTCACGAGACAGCTTAGTAAAAGTTTAAAGCTTTCTATTTTATATTACTTAATATGGCTACAGGATTCTACGAAAAATTTAAAATTACGGTCTTATTGTTTATATTCATATTCAAATCTAGACGATTCAAATAAACTTGAAAATTTCGATTGGGGTTAATATAGAATTCTAAAATACTCTTACAATATAGAGTTCTTATAACTTCTATAGTAATACACAAAAAATGTATTGTCGAATATTTAAAATGTACAAGATGTCAAATAGTCAACAAAATAGCCAGTAAGATTATTACTTATTATTTTGATTTTTATTTGAACATTATATAAAGCAGTAGATAATTGATCAGTGGCCCAATTCAAAACATTCATTAGGTTAACTGATCCCGCGAGATGAGTTCGAGCGGCCTCAGTTTGCTAAAGAGCCTTCAAAAAAAATGTAGGTACAAAGTTCGATTTTTTTTATTGATGCGTGGTACCTATAGGCATCTGCCCGGAATGCAGAGCACGTGGGTTCATTTCCCGCAGCAAGACTGTAATTTTTCGAACTTGTTCTAACCAAAATTCTTTTGCACTAAGGCCCGAGTTCACCAACATGTTAAACAAGCGATTATTATTAACCATCGGTTTTTGACATTTAATCGTATGGAAGATATGTTAAAAACTGTCGGTTATCTTTTAATCGCTTGTTTTACGTGTTGGTGAACTCGGGCCTAAGAAGGTTTAAGCTTTCAAAAACACCAAAGAAACACCTCAACCATTCTCCTACATGCAAGGATCCCATACCGAGCCACCGCCCCCCACCCCTGGACATGCTGTCTCTCACATCACCCGACACCCCAAACAAATATATTTACCTGCAAGGATCCCACACCAAGATGCCCAGCCCAGGGCACCCGCTCGGCTCGAGCACCTCGCACTCCCGCGGATCGCATACGCAGTCCCACCCCCGCACTGCCCCCGCCAACACCACCCCCGCCGCCATAGCGAGCCACCGCCCACCCCTGGACATGCTGTCTCTCACATCACCCGACACCCCAAACAAATATGTTTACCTGCAAGGATCCCACACCACGATGCCGAGCCCCGGGCACCCGCTCGGCTCCAGCACCTCGCACTCCCGCGGATCGCATACGCAGTCCCACCCCCGCACTGCCCCCGCCAACACCACCCCCGCCGCCATAGCGAGCCACCGCCCACCCCTGGACATGCTGTCTCTCACATCACCCGACACCCCAAACAAATATGTTTACCTGCAAGGATCCCACACCACGATGCCGAGCCCCGGGCACCCGCTCGGTTCCAGCACCTCGCACTCCCGCGGATCGCATACGCAGTCCCACCCCCGCACTGCCCCCGCCAACACCACCACCGCCGCCATAGCGAGCCACCGCCCACCCCTGGACATGCTGTCTCTCACATCACCCGACGACCGAGCCTCGCGTCCAACTGTCCGTAAAGACGCATCGTTCAACACTTGCGCAACATAACAAAGATGGCATTGGGCGCTTCACACGGCGGAGGTCATTCTGAAACAAAACAAATGGACATTGCTATAATCGTTAATGGATGTGACAAGAAGACTTTTTGCTGCACACAGAGAGGTCAATTAACGGTAATGAGTTCTTAATACAAAAAAATACATTCATACATAAATCACGTTTATATCCCCGAAGGGGTAGGCACAAGTGAATTAGTACCCACGTTTCGCCAATTTTGTCAGGTCCCATGTAGTCAAAGTCAAAGTCAAAATTCATTTATTCATATCTGGTATGATTACAATACACTTATGAATCGTCAAGACGCTAGATACCGAAAACCCGTGTGTCCAAGAAAAAAAAAATAGTAGAAAAAAAACAGTGGAGTGCGCAGCATGCCTCAGTCTGTAATGATAGGTCTCCCAAACCCGCCCACGCCCCGGTCCGCAACGAAACACCGACCCTGCCGCGTTCAATACCAAGATGGTACTAAACGCATCAGGGCCCAACGCTCCGCTAGCAGAACGGCACGCAAGTAGGCTGTAGAGAAACCCACCATTGTCAACGAGTTATGACATTGCAGGTACATAGTAAATTATGCACCAAATACAATCCCACAACTCGCCAATCACATAAACCGAAACATGCCGCGCACTACCAATCAACCCCCCATCCCCCACCCTACCTATACGGACACACAAGTTTTCAATATCTAGCGAAAAATCTACGCCATCCGTTCGTAAGCTACCGGGAGGCCCTGTTCTGAGAAGAACGGGCAAGAAACTCAGTCGGGTATTTTCCTCCCTTAGTTACATATATAATATATAATCTAAATTCAATGAAAATTTAATGAAAGATGTCAATAGCTTTAACGTCAAGTAATAATAATTAGAGTCACAATTTCTGAAGCTATCAACATCCTTCATTACAGACAGAACAGCATATTAATCATCGATTATATAAAAATAAAAGTTATTTATTCCAAACATCCTTGTCATCTAGATAATCCTGAATTTTATAGTATCCTTTTGCCATTAGTACTTTTTTTACATAAGGCTTAAATTTGTGTTGAGGCAGTTCAGTCAAAGATCCTGGTATCTTATTATAGAAGAGTATACATTTCCCCATAAAAGAATTAGCAACCTTGTGCAATCTGAATCTAGTAAAGGCAAGTTTATTTTTATTTCTAGTGTTGTGTTTATAAATATCACTAATTTTAGCAAATGTATTTAAGTATTTATAAACATATAGAATGCAATCGTATATGTATTGTGAAGCAAGAGTGAGGATATTAATATCTTTAAACAGACTTTTAAGTGAATCGCGAGGCTTTAATAGGTAAATAGCACGTATAGCTCTTTTTTGTAAAATAAATATATCCTGAATATCTGCAGCTGTACCTCAAAGAAGTAAGCTATACGACATTACACTATGAAAGTAACTAAAATAAACAAGCCGGGCTGTTTCAACATCAGTTAATAGCCTTATTTTTTTTACCGCATATGCTGCTGAACTTAGTCTCTCGGATAAAGTTGAAATATGAGGATTCCATTGCAATTTGGAGTCCAACTTTATTCCTAAGAATACTGTAGAATTGACACATTCTATCGTTTCATTATTAATTGTAATCGGACTACTAACTTGCCTAACATTTGGTAATGAAAATTTAATACATTTGGTCTTCTTAGAATTAAGTAACAAGTTGTTATTTGTAAACCAATCAAGAACTTTGGAAATAGCTATATTGATGTCATCATAATTATCTTTACCTCTGTCTACTTTGAAAATTAATGAGGTATCATCTGCGAATAGTACCGTATCACATAGCGATTCTGTGTAGAAGGGAAGGTCATTTATATATATTATGAATAGTAATGGTCCCAGTATTGATCCTTGAGGAACACCCATTTGCATTGGTGAACCCGAAGATTCGGCTTTATTAATTACTACTTTTTGAATCCTATCACTCAGGTATGACTTTATCAGTTTCAATGAGGCAGCAGATACACCGTAATGCTTTAATTTTGCTAATAACGTTTGATGTGAAACACAATCAAATGCCTTAGAAAGATCACAAAAGATACCCAAAGCATCCTGCCGATTTTCCCAAGCATCAAATATGTGCTTAATGAGGGTTATTCCAGCGTCAGTGGTGGATTTTCCCCTCGTGAACCCAAACTGTTTAGCATGTAACAGTTTGTTAGCAGTGAAGTGAGAAAGCAACTGGTTCAACATAATTTTTTCAAAGATTTTACTAAGGGACGGTAATATAGAAATGGGACGAAAATTATTGGGTTCACATTTGTCTCCAGATTTAAACAAAGGTATTAGTTTACTATGCTTCATTAAGTTTGGAAAACAGCCGTTATCTATACATTTATTAAAGATTGATGTCAGCTGAGGAGCGATGACATTAATGATGGGATTCAAAATGCTAACTGATAGACCCCACAGATCTTCAGTTTTCTTCATATTTAATGTCTTGTACGTTTTGATAATAGTGTCCATATTAATTTTGTGAAAATCAAAAGGTATATTACATTCGACTGTACTTAATTGTAGTAGAGACAGAGCTCTTTTTGTGCAAGAGTTGAGCTTGCTGGTTACTCGAGCAGGGATGTCGGTGAAAAAAGTTTCAAAGGCATCTGCAACCTCACCATCGGACTCCATAACCTTATTATCCATTTTAATTTTAAACGATCTTTCGCTGTTCCTAAGTTTTCCGGTTTCTGAATTGATAATTCTCCAAGTTGTTTTTATTTTATTATCAGAATTTTTTATTTTATTGCCAATTGAGATCGATTTGGCAGTGTTGCAGACTTTTTTGAATATTTTGGAATAGTTCCTGACGTAGTCTATGAAGGTGGAATCAACAGACGTGTATTTTTGGCTATATAAGTCATAAAGTTTCCTTCTACTTATATAAATTCCTGGGGTAGCCCAGTCACTGAATTTCTTTTTAGGGTGTATTGTTTTGAATTTTTGTTTAAAAATCTTATGAAATTCGTCTTTAATAGGATTAAACATATTATTGTACATTACATCAGGACAGTCATTGTTATCATTTATAAGGTAATTAAGTCTATTTGTAACATTATTTCCAAATAACTGCAACTGCTTTTGTGTTATTGGCCGAAATATTATCTTTATTGGTTTATGAACATTTTGATATTCAACAGTAATTTTTTGGCCAGTATGATCTGAATTAATACAATTTATAATTGATTTATCTAATATATTACAATTACAAAACGCGTTATCTAAGCAAGTGCCTGATGTTGGAGTAATTCTTGTTGGTTCATAAAATGTATAGAAAAGGTTATAGGATCCGAATAAGTTGATAAATCTGTCTGAGTGAGAACAGGTGACTAATATATCTACATTAAAGTCACCAAGGACGGCTAGTTTTTTGTTTTTATTACAAAGTTTATTTAGTATACCTTCCATTGAAGTCTCAAAAAGTTCATAGTTTCCCGTAGGGGGCCTGTATATACAAACAACAATTAGCTCCTCAAGTTCTACACAAGATACTTCAATTATTTGTTCAATAGAATATTGTACAATATCTTTTCGTTCTTTGTATTTCAGTCCTTCTTGCAATGCTATTAAAGAACCGCCTCTAATAGCCGTTTTCCGGCTAAAGGCGCTACCGATGTTGTAATTTTCATAATTCGAAAGTATTTCAGTACTTTTTAACCAATGTTCAGTTAAACATAAGACGTGAGCCTGTATACTATTAAGGTATAACAATAATTCCAGATCCTTACCCGAAAAGCCTTGGATGTTTTGGTGGACTATTTTCAATGCACTAGACTTAGGCAATTCGCTAGAGACTTTCTCTATTGTCTTACGTACTAATTTAAATTACTTGGAATATATTCCACTGTACAATTTTGTACGTCAGAACATGTTTGCTCAATAAAAGCATTGTCGGAAGATGATCGCTCAATAGAAGCGTTGTCATAACGTGATTGCTCAATAAAAGCATTGTCATAATGTGATCGCTCAATAAAAGCATTGTCAATATATTTTCTATTACTAATGATATATTGATTAGCCAAATTATTGGCTAACGTTTTTAAAGTATAGCATAGCGACATGGCTATTTGTTTTTTGTAAAAATTGGATAGAAACATTCTACCTCCCGTTATACGAAAATTATGGGTCATTTTGTTCGTATCTATGACATATATTTTATTACAGTACTGTGTCATGGTATGCAGACTTAAATTCAAAATGTATCTTTTATGATTTTCCTCTGATGACAGGCTATTACTGTACGGCAAAGTGTACAAAATTATTTGTTTCACATTTAACAAAGATAATTTTGAAATGTAGCCTTTAAAAGTATTTTTATTTTCTCGGCTCCTATTTCCTATAAATATAATAACTGTGTCAGTTTGTAAGAATGGGCATTGTAGTAATTTATCCATTACGTTCTTAAAGCTACTTCATGGCATGCAGTAGTTAAATGCTAGTTGGCCACACTGTTCTGAGAATAATTTACTAAAGTTTTTACCAATGTCATCACTAAATATTAAATATCTATCAGTCAATGTACCATTAGAACTCTGACAACTTTTCACACATTCTACATTATTTGGTATTAGTTGAATGCCCACTGCTGGGACCGAGTTAGTCAAACTTTGACATTCACCCGCGGAACTCAGCTGGTTCAGCAGTGGACATGCAGCTATTTGAGACCTATTTTTTTGTAACAAAATACTACATTGTAGGTAATAGGTGCCAAGCCTATTGCCATTTATCGGGCACAAAAGTCGCAGTACATTGATAGGTGGCATAAGAGGAACGCTGCTGTCCATTCCTCAACACTGTTTTATCATTAGCCGCCTAGAGATTTGGGGACGGGAGAAGTCTTAACGTTTTATTAAATATATCATCATCATCATCACCGGCCCTTTAATTTCCCACTGCTTGGGCACGGGCCTTACTTATAGATGGAAAAATATAGGGAGATTGGGCCATAAGCCACCACTCTGGCCCAGTGCGTAAATAAATTAACAACTGTAGATGCAGCTGGGACCATCGGCTTAACATGCCTTTCTTAGCACGGAGGAAATCAAAATAATAAATTTTTGGTCACCCATCCCACGACCGGCCTTAGCGAACATTGTTTAGTTTACGCAATCGCAGGCCAAGCGCAAACTGCGCTAGTGAGATTGAATAAAACCAAAAAATGCATTGAGACGCCGAATGACATTATAATGAACTCGATGAACCTTTATAAAAACGCAAAGCGTATATAGACGTCAATAAATAAAACCTCTATACCTACTTTGCTAAGAGTTTTGCTTTTTCTTGTGAAAATAACCCTTAAAAAACAATGTCTAGATGTGTCTGTCCAGAAAAACCTATCCAGAGCCATCTATTGGTAAAATGCCGTACTGCAAAATTCCACACCAATAGTTGATACCATACTACAATTATTAGATTTTACGGTTTATAATTTCAGTCGGTATTAAAATAATAATTATCACTAGTTCAATTGCACAATTTTTGTAAATCATCAGTTTCGGTTTTCCGCTTAAGTTCCGTTTCACTAACACATAAACAGACGATTATTTTTTTATACTTCGGTTTCATATTTTACCGTATGGAAGAACGGTCAAAAACTGACGGTTATTCTTTAATCGCCTTGTTTACGTGTTGGTGAACTCGAGCTCAAGGGGTAAGTTAGATAACTCCCCCTAACTCTAGTAAAATTAATTGTAGAAAAACATTCTGTACACCTATCAAAATGAGACTTCGCCAAAGATTTTGGAAGTTAGAAAAAGAATTTCGAAAAATTATGATCTTGAGGCGGGAAATCATAATTTTTCGAAATTCTTTTTCTAACTTCCAAAATCTTTGTACTAATTTTTCTAACATTTATATAATGTTAAAATTAAAATCAAAGAGACTTCGCCATTTAATCTATAGACGCAAACGTGTCTAGTATAAGCACATAAAAGCCAACGGCCCTGTCGCTGTCGTAATATTTGATGCTGGTCGTTAAGCTTTGCTACAGGCTTCAATGTTGCCAGTTTCTACGTTGACCAAGTCTTAAGTTTTATGGAGCACTAGTGGTCGCCTGCGGCTTCGCTTGCGTTATTGTCGGTTATTTTATAGCCTATAGCCTTCCTCGATATGTCGACTAACAGCACAAAAATATTTTTTCAATTTAAATCAGTAGTAGATTAGCGTGTTCAACCGTACAAACTTTTCAGCATTTTAATATATTATAGACATATAAAAAAATTGAACTTTCACTTGCTGGATGAAAAGCGATAAATAATTCAATTAGATGATTATTATGGCGTAGCCTTAATAATGTTTGATATCATTTTAATTTTTGTTATAGGTCACTTTATTTTAAGCAATGATTGGGAGTACCAGACAGATGGGTGACTAAAACCTTGTTATCAGGAGGACATCCGTGCTAATACATAATTATGACAAGATATTATGATTATTAATGAAAACCTGCAGGTTTAATTACCTTTCAGACCAAATGTCATTCACTTGTGTCATGAATTTTGAGCCCATAAAAATAAGGTAAGAAGATAGGTCTATATCAGTTCATTCGACAAGATTAAATATTAGAAAGGACATATAAACAGCTAATATTTATCCCGTCAACTAAAATGTTCCTAAAGATATACGATTGGCCTCTGCAAGGCATTCCAAACGACAAATATGCGTAATAATTATATATCTGACTCCAGATCAGAAGGTTGCGTGTTCAAATCACGTCGGGGTCACCAATTTGCCAGGGGCAAGAAGTATAATGCGACTTGATGTGGTAATTAAGTCTGTTTATTTGAAGATACAAATATGCTTATATATTACTGCGGTGCGTGTCTTAAGTTAACTTATAAAAATGATGAATGTAACTACGTGCGTTAATGTAGGACATGCTGTGATGTCGCTACAAAAGCCATGGTTCATCGATTTGCCCTACGGGATTTGAACTCGGGCCCTCATGGCCGATAGACCAAAATCGGGGACCCATTGCTGCTAGATCTTATGTTTTTGTTAGGTCAACGAGCTACTGGACACCATATCTACATGCAGCGCCGATCTCATAAATGAAAAGGCCAACTACTCTGACGTCAATATTGACTTGTTCATTTGACTGGTGTCGCACTAACATCTCTCTGTATATAGTACTTCAAGTGTAAATATAATATCAATTCCCATTATGTCTTACATTCGCAGCTCGCTATGCAAACCTTATTAACTTCACGAAGACAAACTGTAACACTCCTCAGCCAACAAATTAATAATGAACGAACTCACAGACATCAAAGTGAATTGGAAGTGGAACTCATCGACATTTTCAACTAGCAATGCTCTTGGCAGTTGTGTATCAATATTGGAAATTAGTTTCGGAATTAAAAACATCAAAGGCCTGTAAATATCGCTTGATAGCTAACTAAACGCAAACATACCATTAATATTTAACGTATCTTTCGGTACAAGCAATAAATTATGTCATACAGAGTCTATGTTCACCTGCGAATAATAACTTAGAATTAGATTATTCTAGCCCCAACTCAGCCTAGGGTAACCTAGCTAATTCCCTACGTACATCACTAAAAGACCCAACCTTGTGTAGAACTTTCGGAAGTTCTACACTGGAACGTGTGTCTAAGGCGGCTCGCACATAATCTTACCTAATATGGCTGGGCAAGAGATGTCGGAATGGCGAAGGTGAGTGTTGACATGTTTTGAAGGGGCCCGTAAACCTACACTTGGGTCACACGTCCCAAGCCATGACCATGAACTCGACACCCGCATAGTAAATCCATGGAATGCTAACTGCCGCACTCAGAGACGTCAAATAAAGTTAATGAGTATTTTAATGTCAAAAAATGACAATTCAAAACTAGTCGCTATTCTTGCTGGATGTATGGTCTATATTCAAATAATTTTTTTGACATTAAGTACTCATTAAAGTTAATACACGTCTCTGAGTACGGCAGTAAGAGTTTTTGTCCCATTTGCCATTTTACGTTGAGCACGATGAAATACTGAAGTACACCTTTGGGGTTAACTCCATGATTTTAATTACAAAACACTGGAACGATTTAAACTCATTAACATTTGAGATTCAAACAAATATTGACTCATTTTGTATCAAATTAAAATGTTACACGGTTCCCATGTTTATTTTCACTTGGCAAATAAGACACAGTAATTTAATAAAGAATGTTCAGTCAGTAATTTTCGAGTCAACAGAGGAACAGCGATCAAAATAAATTTGCATTTAGCTTTGTTGTCCAACAAAATTGGACGAGAGAAGTCCAAATAACTCATTTTGACTTTTTAAAAACACTCTGAATTTACGTCTTGATGGTGTGTGCAAACTATTTGACTGTTAAAACCAACATTATTATGATGAGATGATTAACGTATACACATAATTTTCCAACTTTTGCAAAACTTAATTTCATTTTATTTCTTTTCGTTTAATCTTACGATCAAATTTAAATGGCGATTTGTCATTATTTCTAAAACTAACCTCATTATATTGCTGCGTAGGAGAGCATAGCATAATTGTCACCACCCTCGGCAAAAAAATAATCTTAATGACGAGCCCAAAAATAATATTTATAGAGGTAATCAACCTAACTCAATGTTTCTCTCCCCGACTTCGACATTTGATATAATTAAAATTATTAAATCTTTAAAAAATACTTATAGTGTAGGTTATGACGATGTTTCCACTAGTGTTATTAAAAATGCGGCGGTTATAATAGCGCCAGTGTTATGTTATATTATCAATCTTTGCATGGAACAAGGAATATTTCCAGAAAGACTAAAATTGACAATAACTATTCCATTACATAAAAAAGATGACAAAAAGCTTTTAAAAAACTATCGTCCAATTGCCTTGGTCCCTGTTTTTTCAAAGATTATAGAAAATGTTATTTATGAAAAATTAAACCAATTCTTTGAAATGAATAATTTATTTACAAAACATCAATACGGTTTTCGAAAGAATAAATCCATAAATATGGCAATTTACGAATTCATGGAAAAAATTATCAATAATGTAAACAAACGAAACCCAACAATCGCTTTGTTTATGGATATGTCTAAGGCTTTTGACAATGTTCATCATAAAACCTTACTCAGTAAACTTGAAACATACGGTGTAAGAGGCAACGTCAATAAACTGATAGAATCATATTTGAGTAACAGGAGTCAAATAACACATATCAACAGAACTAACCCCAGAACTGGTATTAATACTACTTACCCATCACAAGAAAGGTCAGTTTTTTGTGGTGTGCCACAAGGCAGTGTACTGGGTCCATTACTGTTTATTATTTACATAATGACCTTCCTAATGTAACTCACCACTATATTTCTATCTTTGCCGACGACAGTACTATTCTATTTACCTATGACGATTCGAACAATATAGAATATGACATAAATAATACATTAATAACTTTGATTAACTGGCTGACTTTTAATAATTTGACAATTAATTTGACAAAAACTTATTTAATGAATTTTAAACAACGAAATAACACTCCCCTAGATATTGACATTAACTATATAGGCAATTCCATTGACGAAGTAGATACCACTAAATTCTTAGGTTTGACTATCGATAACAAGTTGACATGGAAACCTCATATCTGCATTTTAATTAATAAATTGAACCAGTCTGCCTATGCATTGAACAAATTAAGAAAAGTTGCCAACTTAAATACTCTTTTAACAGCCTATCACGGATATACGGCGTCAGCTCTTAGATATGGCATAATGTTCTGGGGCAATTCCATTGACAAGGAGATTATTTTTAAAGCCCAAAAGAGATGTATAAGATCTATGTTTGGTTTGATGCAGGATGACTCGTGTCAACCTTACATTCGCAAATATAAAATTTTAACACTGCCTTCAATGTACATAAGTGAAATTGCAAACTTTGTTAAAAACTGCCCACATTACTTTAAGACACACCCCATAGGAAGCCGACGTGAGGGTAATTTAAAAGTAACCGAAAGTTGTAAACCCCTTCTCCGTAGAATAAGTATTAATTGCATGGCACCAACCATATATAATAAAATCCCATTGAAAATTAGAACAATAAATGATAATAAGAAATTTAAATCTGCACTCAATGGCTTCCTTGCTGAAAAAACATACTATAGTGTTTAAATATTTTTAGATGACAAGATAATTTAATAATCATATATTTTTAAACTGTATTATATGCTGACATTTATTTTTGACATT
This sequence comes from Cataclysta lemnata, assembly GCA_963931975.1. Classification (NCBI taxonomy): domain Eukaryota; kingdom Metazoa; phylum Arthropoda; class Insecta; order Lepidoptera; family Crambidae; genus Cataclysta; species Cataclysta lemnata. Next base: position 3,829,050 of record OZ008339.1, read on the forward strand.
GACATTTGTTTTTCATTGTAGTCTTAGTTCTTGACATACCCACGAATTTAATGATTATTGATTTTAAATAAATTAAAATTATATTGACATTAATTTTGATACTAAGATTGAATGTGAATAGTTATACATATTTCATAACATGTCTTTTTAATAATTAATAACTATTAATTTTGTTAATTTTTCAAATTGTAGTATGAATAAATTTAAGTTCATATGCTGATAGGGCGAATCATGGCTGTACCTACAATTTAATAATGAACACCATTGTTACCTACCCATGTTTATGAACAAATAAATGAATTATGAATGAATTATGAATTATGAATTATCAGCGTCGTAAAAAGCGGCTAAGGGTTAAGATAGCTATAAGTAATGGGCAGCAGCTTTTTCGACCACCTAGCAATAACCTGCGATTTAGGTGCCCGATAAAAGGCAATAGGCTGGCCACCTAGTACATTGGTCCTAACATAATTGGCGAAACGTGGATGTTAATTCACCTCTGCCTATTTTTGAAAGTAAATACATACATACATAAATCACGCCTATATCCCCGAAGGGGTAGGCAGAGGTGAACTAGCACCCACATTTCGCCAATTATGTTAGGTCCCATGTAATAGGTGGCGAGCCTATTGCCATTTATCGGGCACAAAAGTCGCAGTATATTGCTATTGCTAGGTGGTACAAGAGGAACACTGCTCCCCATTCCTCATCATTGATTTATCCTTAGTCGCCTTGTACGACACCCACGGGAGAGATTTGGGGTGGTGACAATTGTATTCTACTCTGCCGTCACCACACGGCACATGAAAGTAAATAGGCGTGATTTATGTATGTATGTAATAATTGTAATTAATTAGTTAAAAAATGGAGGATAAAAAAATAGTTCCAGACCAACCAGGCTCCAAGGACCAATAGTGTTTTTTTTTTTTTTTGTACATACTAGCGAGTATGTTTAAAATAAATACATGTCTTCAAGTACTTACTCTATATTACTCGTTAGTCTCGCTTTCTGATTGTGTACGATATTGGCTAAGGCTTAGTTGAATATACCGATACGGTAGTACTGAGCAAGATCACTGAAGTTAAGCTAAGAGGAAGTGATTGTATATAGTTAGTAAAAGTTGAGTAACGCACAAGTTTGGGGGTCAAAGCTCGTTTCCTGGATAGCCAATCAATCGTTTGATGCCTGTTGCAAATTGCTTCAATCGCACCTCAGGGATTCCCCGACGTTGATTAGCTGTTTGACTAACAGATGTTATGCAACGACTGATTGTGTTATATGATAAACTGATTTTGAAGTGTGCTTAATTAGCCTTGTTAAGTAATTAGTCTACAGCAAATTGCATACCTGACTGTACAATAGCTGCCTTAATAGATTCATTACTCGTATTGGATTACAGGAATTATATTCACGTTATCGACGCCAAGTAAGATGGATTAAGGACAGTGTGATGATGATATGATTAATTGAATCGTAAAGTTGTCTTTCTGTCCCTAGTGTAGTTGTTCGAGCCACGAGTCGAACATTGGACTCAACCCGAGGAGCAGAGTCAGCAGCGAGGCGACCTACACACACCAAGCGCACCGTCGGCAGTTTACACCCATGAGAGACATACAAAAGCTATCAATGTGTACAGACCATGTAAACCAAATAAATACTGTAATTATTTATACAATAGATTACATTCCAATCGGCCGTGTTGGGTCTCACTACTCCCTCCCCGCTGCCTGCCAGGGCTACTCCCTGGGGTAGCTTCCTCCTACCATATACCAGCTACTTGCCAGGGCTACTCCCTGGAGTAGTTCCTATCCACCAACAATTCTGTACCTGCGGGAAGCGGCGCCTTACAACCGCTCGCTCCCGCTCGTACATATGGCCGATCCAGGGTAGAATTCCCGGATTACAGCAGGAATGCTAGGAACCTCGAAGGACCATATGTACGAGCGGTTGTAAGGCGCCGCTTCCCGCAGGTACAGAATTGTTGGTGGATAGGAACTACTCCAGGGAGTAGCCCTGGCAGGCAGCGGGGAGGGAGTAGTGAGACCCAACACGGCCGATTGGAATCTAATCTATTGTATAAATAATTACAGTATTTATTTGGTTTACATGATCTGTACACATTGATAGCTTTTGTATGTCTCTCATGGGTGTAAACTGCCGACGGTGCGCTTGGTGTGTGTAGGTCGCCTCGCTGCTGACTCTGCTCCTCGGGTTGAGTCCAATGTTCGAGTCGTGGCTCGAACAGTAGTGTTCTTATGACAGTACACTATACCCCATTTACTTGGGGTTGAGACAAAATGTAAACAATCTTGATGTGTCTCTTTACCTACGGAATGCTCTTAAAAACAAGAAACGTATATTCTAAAATACATCATCAATTATAGACAAATAAAACTGTTAGCTGCTTTGAAATATTGGTGTTATACATTTTTATGTTTATATTTTATATTGGAGGACACATCAATATTGTTTACATTTTGTCTCGAGCCCATGTGAATGGGGAAAGTGCGGGAAAGGGAAAGTGCGGGTATGGGGCGACGGTCGAGCGCGGCCCACACCCGCCCGTTTCTTAGCCCCCGATTCCTCGGAGCTCGCGCGCGGACTATACCGAAATTGCCGTGTGGTGACAACAGAGCAGAATGCAATTGTCACTACCCCCATCCCACCCGGTGGTGTCGTTCAAGGCCGCTAAGTGTAAAAAAATCAATGGGCTTCAGGGGCCTTACCACTAACTCTAAACGCGACTCAAGTCCCATTGTTAAAGTGAGACAACGCTATAGGCCGTGCATCCCGGGCGTCCCGTTTTGTCACCCGCGTTTGGATCGCACAAACACTTCATGGCACGGCCACAGAGTTCGTCTGCCATCAAGCAAAACAGTACTGTGATTTACGTATGTAATTTAAATAGCGTATAACCACATAAAGGAAGATGCGCACATCCGTTTTATTACATACATACATAAATCACGCCTATATCACCGAAGGGGCAGGCAGAGGTGCAGCACCCACGTTTCGCCAATTATGTTAGGTCCCATGTAATAGGTGGCGAGCCCATTGCCATATATCGGGCACAAAAGTCGCAGTACATTGCTATTGCTAGGTGGCATTAGAGGAACGCTGCTGCCCATTCTTCATCATTGATTTATCCTTAGTCGCCTTGTACGACACCAACGGGAGAGAATTGAGGTGGTGACAATTGTATTCTACTCTGCCGTCACCACACGGCCGTTTTATTACATTTAAAATAACAGTGCCTCTGTTGTAATTGCAGTGAAATAATCAGACGTCCCCACTAAAACAGTTCCAGGTTGCTTATTTATGGCGTGTGCAGCGAGACATTAGCATCATCCGGACTGCTATTGCTGGCAAGTAATTTAGCGCACTCCCGAAAGCTATTCAGTTTCTAGTATAAACTTTGGCCTGTCTTTGAGTGCAGGTGCGCTTCCAAACCGAGATAAAAAGCGCGGCTTTGAATTCGCTTTGCTATGTTTCCCGAAGTTCACGGCGTTATGAGCAGAGAAATTTAATCGCAACTCGTGGGGAAGTTATGCCGTGTACAACTAACTGTAATTAATTAAATCAAATGCGAGCTTTTGAAAGTTGCAGCAATTGAAAATGATAATTTTCTGATTCTGTTTATTCTAACTGAATTTATTGTAAATGTGAAGGAGAGTCTGTTTGTTGGTTCCGGTTCCACGATTAAACTACTAAAACTACTACTTTACTACTAAAACTACTACTAATAGTTGGGCAATATAATTTTATATGATAAGCAAGTAAAGTAGACTATATTTTTAACGTCTGCAGATGCAACCGACAGACAGTCTACCGTACCTACTGAAGCACGTAGAGGAACTTGACATATTTTTTGTCATGTAACCCAAAGTATCAAAAACTTGCCTACAAAAATCATTAGTTGACGAACGCTATCATTAATCTGACAGACAGTTATTTAAAGAAATCAACGCGAGCGAAGCCGCGTCTAAAATCTAGTTAAGATTGGATTTTATAACATAAATACATACATACATAAATCACGCCTATATCCCCGAAGGGGTAGGCAGAGGTGAACTAGCACCCACGTTTCGCCAATTATGTCAGGTCCCATGTAATAGGTGGCGAGCCTATTGCCATTTATCGGGCACAAAAGTCGCAGTATATTGCTAGGTGGTAGGTATAAGAGGAACGCTGCTGCCCATTCCTCATCACTGTTTTATCCTTAGTCGCCTTGTACGACACCCACGGGAGAGATTTGGGGTGGTGACAATTGTATTCTACTCTGCCATCACCACACGGCACAGGCGACACACGGTGGATTTTATAAGATATAATATAAAATGTCTACCTTCTATATTAAGGACTGCATACATACATAAATTACGTATGTATGTATGCAGTCCCTAATTAATTAATAGTCACTTCACTACTACACTGATTCAAATGAGTAACGAGAAAAAGCTTAACTAACATGAGTTAGTTAAGCTTGCCTCTGTGTAAATCTTCTGAAATATATTATTATAACGCTATCTAGTACGGCGTCTAATACACTTGGCAAAGTTATAATTAAAAGGAAATTAATTTTGAATGAATGAAAGCATTAATATTATTTGGTGTTAACTGTGTATTTAAATCATACAGTTGAAATTACATAACGTACTAATGAACTAGATGGTGCTATTAAGATTCAATAAAGTTTACATTGTATTTAAATTAATAGGCAAGTGAATTGAATTCTAACCTCAAGCGTGGCACTTAAATTAGATGAATACTTAAATACCCTGTCATATCAATGACAGCGGATATGCAATATTATAGCGGATACCTTAATGTATAAAATATTATTGTGACACGGTCTTGAAATGTTCATAAATTTATAATGCTCGCTGTACCTTTAGCAACATTCTATAATTTGTAGAAAGAGCGTAATGTTTCCGTGCCTACGTTAAAAGTTATATAAAAAGGATATATTAATTAATTGGGAAAATGAAAAAAAATTAATAATAACAATATCAACTATTTAAATACCCACTTATATGATATATCAATCAGTTCTAAAACATTTTTTATTTGTAATATTCTGACTGTTTCTGAAAAAATACAATACGGATTTTAAATGTTTTTGGTTGTCGTCTTATAGTTATACAATAGCGTGATGGCGGCTTTAACTCAAACCAATAACATTGGTTTGAGTTAAAGCCGCCATCACAAACAGCGTAGAGAACTTCGTAGCACATTACAAGATCGTAGCATAAGTCGTAGTGAGTTTCGTAGTACGGCGGTTGTATAAGCGGTCAGGGGCCGCCAAACGTGTATCAGAAAACAATACTGGAACAAACATTTATTGTTTGTTTTGATGACGTAAGCGACCTTATACCGCAGTATACGTCTGTAATCAGAAACGCGTTCACAAACAAGCAATTTGGCACCTTTGTGGCATAAAAAGAGGGTAATAAGTCACAACACCAGTAAAATAATAAGGGTTTCGGAAAGTAAGTCGCTGGTTCAGTGTTATGAATGTCTCTAAACTGTTTTTAATAACAGGTATTTACGGGCATTTTCGTGGAGACCTCAATTTTAATATTGCGGTTATGGTGTGGTGTATTTCGAAAGGAATACTTTATGAATTTCCATTGGTCGCGGTGTGTAGGTTATTACTTATGTTTTTACTTTAATATGAGGACAGTATGTAAGTAGATAGGATTTTATAGACATTTAAAAACTTTTACTATAAGATAAACTTACTATACCTATTCAATATAATAAAGACAAACAGTTATATTGTAGTAGTAGTTACGATTCTAAAATACTTCGTAACTTCGAAAGCGCTTAGTGATAATTATGTCTATGAATTCATGTTGAATGTGATATAATAATGTCTTAATGAAATGTTCATGCTGATTGCCGTTCTTGAATATAAAATAACAATTCTGTACAGTGGAAATAATAATATGGTAGGTCAAACATACTAATATTTAATGTTTTCTTATATTTGCACGAGCACTACACATTTGAAATAAAACAACTTTTACGGATACTTATACGTCTATCTATAACTTATACGTCCCCATACTGCCAAAAACTTAAGCTCTGTTTGTGTTAATGATACCGTAAGCTCTGTTTGTGTAAATCGGAATCCCTAAAATATCAAATATTATGACGGTAGTAAGTTATTACTTTATTGTGAGGACAACTGTCATCTTTAGTCCCCCCGTGACCACGGCCGCTGTAAAGTGATCGAAACGTCGTGTTAAATAATTAACATGCCAAACACCTAATTATACGCGAGTCTTATCCGTAAAAGTTCCGTCCAAAATCTCTCCCGTGGGGGTCGGCGACTAAGGATAAATCAGTGATGAGGAATGGGCAGCAGGGTTCCTCTTATACCATCTAGCTATGTACCTACTGCGACTTTTGTGCCCGATAAATGGCAATAGGATCGCCACCTATTACATGGGACCTAACATATCTGGCGAAACGTGGGTGCTAGTTCACCTCTGCCTACCCCTTCGGGGATATAGGCGTGATTTATGTATGTATGTACTAATATTTTTAATATCGGTCAGAAGCCATAAAGCCATCCACTACTTAATGATTCATATCATCCATCACACAGGAAAGAAGAGAGAGATGAATCATCTGTCTCACCTTTCCTGTCTGCTTTCCTACTGATGAAAGAATATAGGGAACCGCAGACCGAGCCCTCTAACCACTGCGTTATTGAACTCGTATCATTAGGTATTATGCCCGCATAACCTAAATAAAAATACAATCTTCTATATTCATTCTAAAATTGTGCCATTGTAAAATTTTCTCGCTGACTCGGCAGGAAAATAAAATAAGCTATAAATATAAGGAACGTGAGCCAGGAAAACGGAATCCGGGTTCCGTAGCCTGCACCGGGAAATCTGAGGACGAGAGATTAAGTCCGCGTTTTGAACCAGGCTTGTGGAAATATTTCCTGAGCACTAAATGTTGGAACTAGTCACAGTTGCACTGATGTTTTGTCGGAAATTCTTGGCGAACGAATGGTGTCTGTCCGTCTGGCGAATGGGAGCAACAGCTGAAGTAATGTGCTAGTCCCGACTCACCCTAGAGGTGTCGTAAACCTCATCTATAAAGGGAGATTGTCTGTACGCATAAGCACCTTAGGGCACTCGAATTGCGGAGGGCAAGACACCAGGAGCTTACTAGCGCAGTGGTATAAGCGCGCTTGGCTTGCGATTGCGTAAACTAAGTAATAGTCGCTAAGGCCGGCCTTTGGATGGCCAAAAATTTATTTCTCGAGCTCCTCCGTGCTCCGGTAGGCACGTTAAGCGGTTGGTCCCGGCTGCATCTGCAGTCCTTAATACCCACCAACCCGCACTGGGCCAGTGTGGTGGGTGATGCCCCAGTCTCCCTATGTACTTCCATCCATAGGGAAGGCCCGTGCCTCAGCAGTGGGGATATTATAGGGCTTGTGACGATGATGATGATGCGGCGCGCTAACCTAAGCCTAAACCTTGAGCAGTATGGATTGGATTGGAATGTCATCACAATCACTCTCCCCGTTCATCGATCATGCTTTATAAAGGTATAAATGTATGAATGACATCTGAGTGATATAAATAGAAGAAGAGCTATACTGCATCGACCTTATATAAGAAACAAAAGTATTCATATTTTTCCTTACTTTAAAATATTCATATAGCCGGCTCCGCACACATGTCTGGCTATCTAGCCGTTAAAATTGTTTTCCGACAGGCTTTGCGAGAGTATTAGCTAGATAAGAGTGACGTAATGAGGGACGTAACGCTTTGTACATACAAAATGCTCTAAAGATGGCAATATGAAGCCTCACTATGGTGCAAACAACTAGTTCCGACGGAAATTATGCTTCGAATATTTAATATAGCCACGTTGTCTGTGACTGAGGGACAAGCATGTACATACACACATACATACATAATTCACGCCTATATCCCCGAAAGGGTAGGCAGAGGTGAACTAGCACCGACGCTTCGCCAATTATACTAGGTCCCATGTAATAGGTGGCGAGCCTATTGCCATTTATTTGAACGCTACTGCCCATGTTATCCATACTATTTAGCGGATGTTTTTAAATAAAACTTTCTAGTGCAAGTCTGCTTTTTCTTTCTACTCTGCACCCAAACTATTTGGGGTCGGCGCATAATGACCATTGTTAGTCAACTCATGAGTTTCGATCGAGCAGCCTCAGTTGACTAAAGAGCCGGATTGATTGGACGAGGTTTTTATGACCGTATTACAACTGACGAAATTTTGGCTTCACCAGCCTGTTAATGTCCCTACTGCTGGAGAAAATTCCCTCCGCATGAATAAAGGGGGAATGGCAGATTGGTGGGTATTAACGAAAGCAGCAGGGACCAACGGTTTAGCGTGCCTGCTAACCCACGGAGGATCTCAAGGTAATATATTTTTGGTCACCCATCCAATGACCAGCCTTAGCAAACATTGCTTATCTTACGCATTTGCAGACCGATCGCGCTAAAGCACTGCGCTATCGTACTCCTCCCGCAGTTGCATATGTTACATAATATAAAATAGACACACATTTAGTCTAAGCTAATTCTGTCTTATTGTTTTATTGATATTACCTGGCTTCGAATGTTCTAGCGAAATATCGCTTACGCTGTTGGGTTATTCAAATAATGTATACAGGGAAGTCTATTATGCTTTAATGGTTTCAGCAAATTGCTGATAGGGAAACTTGCCGGGTAATAAATAGACACGATTTGTTAGCATCGCCGCTGAGTGTTGGCTGTGTAAATTGACCTCGGGAGTTCGTCAAGTTCTGCCTGCGAATAGGGATGCGACAGTGCACAGTTTTGCTTTATTTTTCACTAGTGGCCGCCTGCGGCTTTGCTCGCGTTAATGCCGGTTGTTAAATAGCCTATAGTCTTCCTCAATCATTGGACTATCCAACACAAAAATATTTTTTCAATTTGAACTAGAGTTTCTGAGATAAGCGCATTTAACCAACCAACCAACCAAACTCTTCAGCTTTATACTATTAGTATAGGTAGTGCAAAAAAAATACGAAAATTATTTAAGTATTAGAAACAAAGTATCATGTTACCGATTAGCAAGACCTGCACCACAATTACAAAGTTACTACCATGCTAACTTAGTCATAGAAAAACTATGGTACATACATACATAAATCACGCCTATATCCCCGAAGGGGTAGGCATAGGTGAATAAGCACCCACGTTTCGCCAGTTATGTTAGGTCCCATGTAATAGGTGGCGAGCCTATTGCCATTTATTGGTCACAAAAGTCGCAGTAGCTAGGTGGTATAAGAGGAACACTGCTGCCCAATCCCCATCACTGATTTATCCTTAGTCGACTTGTACGACACCCACGGGAGAGATTTGGGGTGGTGACAATTGTATTCTACTCTGCCGTCACCACACGGCAGAAAAACTATGGTGACATCAAAATTTTTCACACATATTTTTTTACTGACCGAATAATTTATTATGGGGCATTTTTTTATTTTATTTCCATGTTGTAATAACCCCACAGAATTTATATGACTATGTTAGCATGTGTATTCAGTCAGGGTGTATGTTATTTCTGTTACATGTTGTACAAACAATCCCACAAAATATGATCAAGTCAGTAAACTCAATACAGTTTTGTCAATACATAACGCAAGTAATGGGCTGCTGCGCTGAAGAAATCTCTTGAAAAAACTTGTGCAGCATCTTTGAGAGGTTGGCTACTAAACTTTTCTAACTTGACTAACAGAAAAATCCGAAAAAAATACAGTCAAAGTTTTCAATCCACACAATTCTACTTTATCCGTATTCCGATAGAATAGCCATCGAACCCATTCACTCCCAGAGGATACACCAGGCGCTAACATCAACGCTTATACAATATGCATAAGAAAAGTACCTCGGAACTTTTTTCTTCACAAGTTCAGTTTTGTCGTAGGTACTAATGCTATAAACATGACACGTGGGTTTGAACCTTGAATATTTAAGCGAATACCAGATTGGCTGCCCGGCTGTCGAGCAAGGGGAGCGATAAAAGTTCCCAATTTCAGCGATAGTTAGAAATAAATTTACTATTCCAAAAAAAAATGTTTGATAACGTGAACACTCCAAATAAATCGATAATTATTGCAGACAAATTAGCATGCATGCACAAATCTATATCGCCTATATCGCCTCTATACATGGGTTAGAGGGTATACATATACATACATGGCATAGTGGGCGCGCCTAGTGATGAATGAATGTATAAAAAGGGCACAAGCTTCCCCTATAGACCCCTTAAATCCATTGATGGGTATTAACGTCAAATTTTACAATATCTATTTATGAACATAAAAGCTTGAAAATAGTCTTAGAAAAGAATTAAATAAAAATAAATAATAATATTCATTTTTCATTCACGCTATTATCTTGCCCAAGGTAAGCGGCTTAAGTGTTATGGAGGCTGGGCCACGGACATAGTCCAAAAACATTTTCGAAGGTGTATTTGAGAAACTTTTATTTATTCTGAAAATATCATTCTTAATGCGTAATAAGCGCCAGCCCTGTTTGCACAACAATTTTGAAGACCTCAAAGTTTTAATAACATTTCGGTATTGAAAAACGAAACGCAATCGTTCAAGAAATATAAGAAAGGGCGATAATTAAGGAATTTCGGGTCGGAATTTTAATGGAACAAGTAACTTTAAGCCAATACTTCCTCTTAAAGAGTTCATTGTTTCCGTCTCGGCTTATTTTAATTCCAATTTATTCTTCTAAAATTTATTTCTCAAGTCTGCGGGAAAGACACTGAGCGGTCCCGGGTTATATTAATTGGCTTGCGCTTTATAATAATACTAATTTCTAGATTAATTTCTGCTGAAATTTTCAATGTAAACAAGTATTTTTCTTTGCAGACATAATTTCCATTAAAGTAACAGAATAATTGCGTGTTCGATCATCTTATCAGATTTGGTAGACAGGTAGAGAGACTCGAAAACATTCAGCATCCCATGGATTCACCGTGCGAGTGCCGGGTGGCCACAATTTATATAAAAAAAATATATTATTTGTTTTTTAAATTCAAATTCAAATTCAAATATCTTTATTTGCTAAATATGGGTTAATATTATAAACTAAAAACTATAAATTTCTAACATTTAATTTTAATTATGGCTTGATAGTGCAGTTGCTTTAAGTTAAGTCCTATGTAATAGCTCACCAACCTATTGCCGTCTATCGGGCACGTAAATATCAGTGCATTGCTAGGTGATATAACAAGAACGCTGCTGCAGATTCCTAATCGCTGTTTAAACCCTTAGTCGCCTTGTACGATACCCGTGGGAATCAGTCGATGTCGATGCTGGCGAGTTAGCCAGTCTAAATTCTGAAGACGTGATAACGACCATCAAAGTAATCCAAAGATAACGATACGGCTGACCGCTTTTGAGAAACATTTCGGATAACAGTCTGTATACAAATTTATCTCTCGGTCAAGGTTGATAGTACAGTGAAACAGTATCTAAAGCTAATTCGTCCACAAACTGAGGAATGATGCAATTAAGCCGTCGTGTATTGAATGCTATTAGCCACGGTAATTAAAAACGTTTACGAAGCAATGTGGTGTAAACTGCCAATGGTTTCGGAGTGAGTGCGAGAGGCATGTCACGCGGTCTCCGATTGCTTTTAAAGCTGTCAGTTTCTAATAGTATCGCTGTTAGCGATTTGACTTTAAAATTTCTACTTAAAAACATTATGTTTTCAAGTTATGCTTACTGTCGGTGTTTTGTTGTTTTTATCGTATTTACTGCCGCACTCAGAGACCTCAATTAACTTTATGAGTGGTTAATGTCACAAAATTTAAATTAAATCTAGATCATAGACCCCGCCAAAAAAGCGACTAGTTTTGAATTTTTATTTTTTTTTGTATTAAGTACTATTAATACAAAAAATAGTATTAAGCTATTTATCAAACCAACATTGTTTTGTTTTACTACTAAAAACTTCTTATTAAATATTTTAAGTATACTATAAAAGACACAACATCAGTGACAATGACATAAATTTTATCATATTAAGCAAATTAATCGAATTGACTCAATTTATTTAGAATTTGCAAGCCGATCGCGATATCCAATGGGTCATTGTACACCTAAACATTATAACGTATAGTTAATTTATTTAACTATCGAAGTACCCACGAACCTACTCAACAAACGAACAATTTTGGAAATTATAACTCGTCGAAAGTAATTACGGAAGTTTTCGAGGCAATTCGAAATCTCGATAACAGACAGCGCAGATGAGTTTGAAGCTTCCGAACGCACTGTTTCAATTTGTACGTGTTGTAGTAGAATGTTGGTGTCGAATTCCAAATCATGCAAATTCTTTTTGCTAGCGGGGACCGTTTCGCTCTGAGTTGTAGTACTTCTTTTAGGATAAAGTTTTGTTTGGAGCTACTGGTGGTTTGTAAAATGTTTGATCATTATTAATGTTATAAATATTATTACATACAAAAAGATGTCAGGAAAATTAAAGAAATTTCGGCAAGCTAATTAACATCCAGCAGGAGCTCGCTAGCGCAGTGGCATAGCGCGCTTGGCCTGCGATTGCGTAAACTAAGCAATGCCGTTTAGGCCGGTCATTGGATGGCTGACCAAAAATTTATTATCACGAGTTCCTCCGTGCTTCGGAAGACACGTAAATCTGGTGGTCCCGGCTGCATCTGCAGTCGTTAATACCCACCAACCCGCACTGGGCCAGCGTGGTGGGCTATGTACCTCAGTGGCGTGGCGTGAAAAAAAAGTTAGGCAAGCCACAGTAAAAATTAGGACCCACAAAAAATTATATGAAGCGTGTTATGGTTTAAACATAAACTTTTAACACCGCCTGCTAGGACACGGCTACAACTGTTCAACGCCATCTAGTGGCGAAGCGGAGAACTACGTTGCGCCACTTTTGCGTGCTTTGTGCTTTGTTTTGTACAGCCAGAAAGAGAGATCATTATACAAACAAAAGCCGTGTTAAAAAGGGAAGGACGATTCAACCCGGTCCGGAGCGGCTTATTGGAGCGGCGCCGACCGCGATATTGAGTGCAGTTCAGTGCAGTGCAATTCCGCTTTTATGGCTATTGTAATAAGATCTAAAATATTTACTTTTGACGGAACTTGTTTTCGTGGGAGTTTATTACTAATGTGTGCGTGTGTCGTAGTGTATCGATGCATGAGCGCGTAGGCTACCGAAATGCCGGCTTGTCCGTGTACGCTTGTCTGTGTGCGTGCTGTATCGCAGGCCTCCATAACTCGATATTTAGCGAGTTAGTTGAAGGAATCTAGAGAGCGGGAGCGAATTGTATGTGTTGCATATTGTTTCGCGCGGGTTTAATACTGTTATGATAAGATTTTATTGATGGATTTTTTTTATTTGTTTAAAAAATGGTAATGTACTTGCATTATGGTAATGATTTTTTTATGCTCGCTCGTTTGGTACGGCTGCTGGGAATCGGGTTATATGGACGCTCCGCCACTGATGTACCTACTCATTAATGTTAATTGAAGTCTCGAGTGCGTCAGTAGGCGTAATGTTAAAATAAAAAAAATGTCTCTGTCTTTCATGAAGTGAATTATAATGCCAGTGGCAACACATATTACCATAATTATTGCATACTGCTTACACGGCTTGCATTCGAAATCGTTCTGATAGTATGGTAATGAGTCGCTCTAGGCTGCACGGGGTAAATGAGCATTGAGGAGCGTAGCTGTGAGAACCGGATTTTGAATAATTCAAATGGCTTAATTTGATTAATTTGCTTAAGTTTTTACCAATATTTACTAATTTATTCAAACGTAGACTTTTTAAGCACCTAAGATTAAGTAGGCACTTTATAGTATATAATATTCATAAGTTCTGCTTTGTAGTACTATAATAATTTCATGATACTAATCGTAATAATGAAATAAACGCGGAACCTAACACAGTGGCCTAAAAATTGTTTTTAATAGGTAACCTACACCTCTGCCTACCCCACATATAAATAGTCGTGATTTATTTGTGTTTAATTTTATTTCTTTTGTATTTTCGCAGTTAGTGTTAGCAAAATTATCACCTTAAAAATAGTAGTTCGACAAAAAAAAGTATATTTAAAACATTCTTCCTCAAAATACCCATGTAAACTCTATCAAAGAACATTGTTTTTTCTGTCTTCGGGAGTGATAAAACAGTAAGTATCATAATTAGAACTTTATTGGTTTGTAATAAACCGTAAAACCAACTAAAAAAATATTAATTACCCTATAAAGTAGTATAAAGGATTAATAACTTCTCGTTTTTGCCTTGTCGAGAAAATAGAAGGAATGTATAGAAAATTCTATTTTTGTATAAATAAAATATTTCTCTAGTTAGGCCTTTTTGGTGTAACGTGTTTGGAAATTAACTTTTCTTTGAGGCTCAGCCGAACTGAAATAAGTTACGAGGATCAATGGCATAGATCGATCAAACTGATCCCGTTAGTGTTACTAGGTTAGTTACGGTCTACACAAGCTATTTCTCGGAGACACTGATCGATGGAGTCTGTCAATTCTAAATAAATTGTAAAAAGTTTATAAAATTTTGTGTGAAAAATAAGCTTGTGAACTTAACGAGAGAATGTTGTTGTCACTTTCAAATATTAAGGCTATATAAATATATCGATTTTATCCTGACATTATGTAGTCGAATCTAAATAGGTAGAATTATGTTTAGATGCGTTTGCATCACAAAATCATAAAATATAAAAAATTTATTAGCACTACGTGATTAAGTAATCGTTGAATAATTAGGTATGAAAAGTTTTCCATAATTTAACAAAATGTAATTTAATTTAATGTAAATATTTACGGTCGGTTCAGTCGAATGGTCAAATCACTGGCTATCGGCCAAGAGGTCCGAATCTTGGTAGGGTCAAAATTCAGTATTGAGTCCAGAGTACCATATTGCCAAGAAAATATTATTAAAATGAACAACGTAATGTGAAACATATTCCTACACATATAGAGATAGCATCTTCACGGCTCCAAACAAGCCTAATCTTCCGTGAACTAAGAATATCATTAGATCTCTTCGATATTCCCAACTAATGATGTTAAAGTTTCTTGCGACAGCGGAGTCGACACAAATCGATACTTCGCAGATTTCGGTTCGCTCTACTTGGTCTTTGCCTAGTTTAATAGGTAGATAACATGTTATGAAAATGTTAAGCAAATTTGATATTTATCTTACCCACTCCTGTCTAGATGTTATCTTAAAGTTTATCTCCGAATTTCACAAAACAGATTACGGCTAGGGGTAGGAGTTGTTAATATATTGCATATTATATATATTACTTTTATCAGCATTTATTAGTTATTTATGTCAGCAGATAGATTACAATTTAGGTAAGTAGTAGTTAATATTTCTTACACTCACTATCTACCCATAAGCACTTGTGTTGTGGGTACTAGATGGCGGACAAATTTGAATATAAATAATAATTATGATATAAGTATTTTAAAAATATAGTAATGCCCAACCCTGCTAATAGCGTTAGAGAAATTTCTTGGTAGTTAATATAAAGTAATGTGGAATGGAGAGACAGCGTTATACTCAAGAACTTATCATGAGCATACCCGTGGAGCAGGCGGATTTATAATAATTTCCATCTACCCCTCAAGAGAGCACTTTAAATCAATTTTAAAAATTATTCTATTCACGAAAGTGTTCGCTTTAGACATGTCCCCTTTGGGCCCTCTGCCCCTATTTATGCGCTCCAATCTGCAGTTCCACATTACTTCGTATTTACTGCCAAGAAACTTTTCTAACGGGTTGAAATCTAGACGTTAATATAAGTACGGTTGGGGCATAATTTCCCTTGCGGCTTAAGCGCAGTCTACAAGTATGAGATAGTTACCGTTCGCTTCAAGAGTTGTTTTTAATATGCAAATCTCTCGCCGCAGAGGAGTGAATCTTGTTTTTAATTTAAAGTTTGCAGTTTTTTTGTCGTAAACATTACATGTACTATATAAAAAAATAAATCAGAAAATCGAAAAATTATAAAGCTGATGCGGGAATCAAACCCGCGTCCTCTGCCATCTAAATGCCTGTGCCACTCGGCCAACTAGGACTTCAGTTAAGTTGCCAATTTTTTTTTAACTATTAAACTTCAAATAAAAGTTGAAAGCCAATTGGCAATAAGTAATAGTAATTATTTAAAGAAATTTTCCAAACTTTTTGTTTTTTTATTTTTTATTTTTTTATTTTGTAAAATTTACATAATGTTAATGTTTATCTAGGGCGACACAGTATGTTTCCTCTCTTTCATCCATAACAGTCAGACGCCATCAAGCCATCCGGTACTCCGATATATGTACTATGATTCATGTCACCATTATCTCTCTCATAGCAAATATAGAAAATAATTCTTTATTAGATCTTGAATCATAATCATAATCTTTGGATTGCGACACACAAAATCCATAGATCTCTTTGCATCTCTATAACGTAAATAACGCCACTTTTCCTTTGAAAGGAAATCTAATATTGCCATTCGTTTTTGACACAACACTGTGTATATGTCTGTATAATACTGAAAATAGCACGGAATTTTGTAAAGGAATAATGCGCATATAAACGAGAAACCCGGCTTTGTATAAGATGGTTCCCCGAAACGACGTAAAATAGTGAAAAAGTTTTATGCCAACAAAACGACTTAAGGCTTTGTATGTGATACGTTATTGACGCTATTGATTTCGAGATAAAACGTAATTTTATTCAGAATTATTTATAGTAGGTAGAGAGCCGTGCGGTGACGGCAGAGCAGTAGGCCTATTCGCTAACTTTTTTTGACAGTTGAAGGTGATGATCACCGAACTATTTACATAACCATTACTGTTTTCACAGGACAAGTATCACAATAGCGTTATAGTAAAGTAGTAATGGATCAGTAAATAGTTCAATGATTATCACTCTCAAGTGTCAAAAAAAGTTAGCGAATATGCCTACAGAAAACGTGGTACTGAATACGTGAATACGAGGCAGAGCAGGGACAATTATTGTCACACCCGTGGGTGTTGTAAATGGCGACTAAGGGTTTAGTTTAGTTTGGTTTGGTTTAGTTTGGTTTGGCACTGTAGAATAATCTTCTTAAAAACAAAACGGACACAACTCAAAATTGTGCACCTACAACAGTGAGTCTTATTGTCATATTTTTAGAACGCACAACATTCCGAAGTATTATTTGATTTGTGCCTCTCCTGTATTAACCGAGCGATCCATGATCGAAGCGATAAAATTAACTCGCCAACGCCGAATTGGTAGTGCGTGAAAATATTGATTTTTTATTAAAGAAATAAGCCTCGGTCGGTTCGCCACCGTAAACATTCGTAGCTAAAGGTCAAAACAAAGGGCCGTTTAATAATAAATCAAGTTAATCGTGTGGGCTGGGCAACATTGTGCTAAATACTATGGAACCGCTTTAAGGATTGTAAATTAAGCCATTGTAATCACACTACGTAATGCACAACTACTCACTGGTGATACATTATGCAACGTGGATGCGAGAACGGGAATAGACTTTCGTTATAAACTCTTGTTTTGTTGTTGTGTAGAGATGTGCACTGCCAAATAGTACGCAACGTAATACACAAATCACGCATTTCTTCCCTAAGAGGCAGGGGTGCTTATACAACCGTGTTTCGCCAGCTTATGTCAGGTCCAAGAGAGCGCGAGCCTATTGTCATTTCTCCCCTTAGAGGTAGCCAGTGTTGCCTTAACAACCGCGTGTCGGCCAGCTTAGTTCAGGTAAGGGCGAGCCTATTGCCATTCACCGGGAACTTTAATAACTTTAATCGCAGTAATTTACATGGTGATGCACCAGGTACGCTACTACACCTGTTATTGAGAGATATTTATCTCCTCTTTTATGAAAGTAAAGGAAATGAAAGAAATAATTGTTAAAAAAACATTTGTGGAAAATAAAGCTATAGAATGAATAGTAAAAAAAATATGTCATGGCGTCTAAAATCGGCGCCAATGGGGCCAATTCTGACATGATTCTCTAAACTTAAAACTAAATTTAGTATCAGTCTCTCCTCTTCATTCTCTATTGAGAATGAAAGAGAAACACTGTTGTCAAATTAATCTTAGGTTTAGAGAACCATTGTCAGAATCGACCCTACTGTTAAACGTAGTGTATTATATACTCTTTGCCTACTGTATGTTTCCTGAGAATGCAACGGGATATTGCACCATACAGCCATGTCCATGGAATATTTTGGGTTGTCAATAGTACCTGTCCACCGAAAAAAATCCGAAGTCCGGTAGAATACATAAATGCTAAGTCCGTTATACCGAAACCGTGCGAGTTTCGTGAGAATGCAACGGGATCTTGCACGTACAGCCAAGTGGACTATTTTGAATTGTTAACAGTATTTGACAACCGAAAAAGTCCGAAGTCCGGTAGAATACATAAAAGTTAAGTCCATTATACCGAAACCGTGCGATACAGGTCGTGCGGCTCCCAATCAAGGCGCGCGCCAAATGAAAGTTTAACGAACTCGAAATGTAATCTGATTTGTGTACAGCCTTATTTTGCAGTGACTAAGTGGAAATTGTAAGGCAGTTATAGGTTTTAATCTTTCCGGCTAGTTGTGTTCGCGAAGGTACTGTGAACAATACGTCAGATCATAACTCAGCGCGAAACGCGCTCAGCCTGCGATTGCGTAAACTAAGCAATGTTTGCTAAGGCCGGCCAATGTATGAGTGACCAAATCTTTATTATTTAAAGTTCCACTGTGCTTCAGAAGGCACGTCAAGACGTTACTCTCGGTTGCATCGCCATTCATATGACCAAATCTGCCGTCGGATTCAACTATAAAAACTATGATTAGCAGGCCAAGCCACTTTATTATCATATTTACTATCCAAGAAAGCTATTACGCTAATATAATAAACTCTTTAATAATATTATACTATATCAAAAGGATAAAAATAAATGTCGACACACGGATTAATTTGATTGTACCTGGCTTTTACGACTATCGTTTCTTTTTATATCTTCTCTATTTTTATTAAGCGCTATGTTCTTCCATAAATTATAAGTCCCAACTTTATTTAGCTTTATGCACAAAGCCACCTGAGAGCAATTCCATTTCGTACAATTAAAAGTCATTACTTAAAACGTTAAAAAGAAAAGGAAAATGGTATACGAGTTCTGAAACTAGTTTTCAGTAAATTAAATATAAATCAAAGGAGCGTGGGTGGCTTGATGACGTCTGACCTATGTGAATGGAAAATTAAACAAACTATGCTAAAGATAAACTGGGAAAAGGGTAGGACTGGGCAGCATTGGGGAAGTTACTTATTTTCAGCCCACCTGTGCAGAGTCTGGAGAAGTGAAGACAAAGGCAAGGTAATTTTAATTATTATGTGTATGTAGTCAGTGATGATTAAAGTACCAAAACGTGGTCGCTTACAATGGACTTCAAAAGAATGCTCACAGTCACTCATAGTGCAATTCTCTGTGCAGAAGAACTAATTTCACCGACATAGCCCAAAGAATTGCAGACCTTAAGAGGCAATTGGCATGGCACATTGCGAGGTGGACTAACAGCCATTGGGGTGGAAAGGTCCTCTAAATGCGGGAGAGAGGCAACGGTGATAGGCCTGCTACTACAAGGTGCGGGAATCTTCTGAATGTGGGCTGCGCAAAATCAATTGGTTTGGAGATCCTTGGGTGAAGTGTACAGTGGGCAGTACCCAACAGTGGACCTCTTAGCTGAAATTATGATGACGCTAGGAAGATTATGATGACGAATCAAATTATGAAGTAGGCTACACTAGTGAGTAGTAGCATAAATGTAAGTAGAGGTTTGCACACCCACAATCCTCAAGAATTCCGGTCCCAGAATGCGTTATACAGAGGGACCTAACCTCACGTATTAATATTAAAACATGCAAAGCAGCGGATTACCATGTACCTGGCCTTCTTTCGGCTGCTTGCGAATGCAACCGTATTTACTAATACTCGAAGTATTGAATTCCCCGAAAATCTTTCCATTTTTCTAGCTGAATATTTAATTTCACTCATATTCTGATTCAATTTGGGCTGTTCTCGGCATAATTTGCTTTCAGAATAGGTCTCCGGTTCTCTAAATGGTGTTTCGCTAACCAATTTCATTTCATTCACAATTCAGTACACATCTTTTATGCGCTTAGTGGAAGAAATGAAACGCAGTTTGTGGACAGAAAATTATTAAAAAAAGACTAATAGTGTCTTTTAAAGGATTTTAGTTTTAATATTTTATCTGTCTTCTATGCTGGCCTGGGAGCGAACAAATAACGTAGAATAGGTGTCGTAAAAGTCGACTAAGGGAGATTGCCCGGTGTAGACCAATATGCACCTTGGGGCACCCGAATGGTGGAGGGCAAACCATCAACAACAGCATACCCAAAGAAGGTTAGTGTCAGGCAGGCGGCCGGCTGTAAAACCTAAGCCAAAATTTTGAGCAGTATGGATATGAATTTTGTCATCCCAATCACTCTCTCCGTTCATCGGTCTCTCGACATGGTCCGTTCGGTCTTTTTATATACATTTATTCATCACTAGCACCTTTACGGTGTGATGGATGATATGAATCAAAAGGGAGTGGATGGCTTGATGACGTCTGACCGATATGAATGGAAGAGAATACTGCACCGACATACTGCGCTGACCCCAGATAGACTGGAAACAGGACAGGGAGAAGAAGATGAGTTTTAATATTTTATCAGTTTTTCGTATCCATTAAATGGTACTTGAACGAGTCAGTGTGACATAGTTATAACTAAAACTATAAATAAAAACGTGCTTTTGATGTTAGAAATTTATTTCTACTTTGCGAGAGCCGTTGATTTACAGGTAGCTGTTCTTATTGCTGAAGAAGCCGGATTCCCGTATCAGGACATGATTTTTTGATTTTTTTTCTAAGTAATAACTATGTAAATAATGTTTTTAATACTCAATTGCCAGTTGTGTTACGGCTAGTTCTCAGTGGTTTTCAACTTTAAGTTATTTTGCTACTTCTTTTTTCGTTATTGCCCCACGTTGTTAAAAAAAAAGAATTGATGTCACGATTATTGTACAGAACAGTACCCGAGATCTCTACGGACAGATTAGAAAAATGTTTTTGCTGCATAGATTTATTGGGAGTTGGGTCTCCTAATTTATCGGCACCGAACCAGCTCACAGGGAAAGCTTTATGTCTTAGCAATAAGAGCGTTATTGGCGTGGAGCGGATCGACCCATCTCGTTTAGGCTCGCCGAGGCGAGCGACATCGTTTACACCAGTGTACCGTACAAATAAAGCTACTTCTGACCCCATTGAGAGCGCACGGAAATATCAAGTCTATTTATTTGCCTCCTACCATACCTACCTACATGTTCTATATACATTACATACATACACACATACATAAATCACACCATACTTATTCCCAAAGAGGTGTAGGCGGAGGTGAATTAAAACCCACGTTTCGCGAATTACATTGTCCCTTGTCATAGATGGCGAGCCTATTACCATCTACCTGATTCGTATGACACCCGCAGGAAAGATGGGGGGTGGTGACATTCAACTCTGTCGTGACCACACGACGTATATCTAAGATCATAAATGTCGACATCATCATTGCAGTCAACAATTGCATTACGTAAAAAGCTCCCTAGTTCACGATTTGACTAGTTTAATAAATAGCCAATCTGGACATACCTATCACATTTTCGATGCGTACTTAACAGACTTTTCTTAAGCTGTAGAGCTTTTTCGAAATCGATGCAGTACGCAGATGTTAACAGAAGAATAATACTAATGAAATACTTATTTGTGTAATTTGTCATACATTTTAATAATAAGATTTAATAAGAACGTTCCAATTTGTTTCGTGTGTTACATTGCTTACTCGGCAAAGATAATATGTGGCCTTACACGTGTGTTTATAAAACCTCTCACGTTAATTCGTCTACCGCTATTAAATTTTGAACCAAAATATATTAGTGTGTGCCTCGCTGTGGATTCCGGTTTTGCCTTGTTAAACATGCTTACCGAATACTCCTCTGGGGGTTCAATTAATGTTACATGTCTGTGTAAAGGTGAGATTGAAATATATATTTGAGCAACAATGTGAATATCTGCCTCATATGAAACCTACCTACTATGAATGTATTTGAAAGCAAGTTTAATTCTGTCTTGTATTTGTGTTTGTAATATTTATTATTAACCGACTTCATAAAAAGGATTCTCAATTCGTCTGTATTTTTTTAAATAGGTACGCTTATAAAACCAGTAAGTAGGTTTTTTAGAAAGTAAAAATAAAATTATCATTACTTTATTTTTACTTTCTATTTTCATTCCCAAAAAAATTAAGCATTGAAAAGCTTACAATGAAAACGGCTTCAATGAAAAATACTATTGTTAGTTATTTATTTTATCATTACAAATATTTCATTTCTTTATATTCACTATAGAAATAAATATTTCTTACACTCATATCTGTCTTCTAGCCCAAAGTAAGTAGCCTATTATAATAAGCTCTTGTGCTATGTAAAGTAGACAATGGACACAATTATACACAATAAAATAAATAAAGATTTATATATATATATTTGTCGGTATGTTACTTTGTCAAGGCCCCCAGGACTGCCGGTGTTCATCCCAAATATTTGCCTTTACCAAGATTCGAACCCGTGACCTCTAGAGAAATAGCCAGAGCCAGTCGACCAAACTGTGTGTCAATAATAAGTAAGCAATTACAGTCCGTATACAACCTCAACTATCCCGAACCCTTATAGTGCGATTTGCATGCCTTCGTTTAGATAAGATAATACGCGAAATGCTGCCTACCCCTTCGGGAGGGATTAATATGTTTATCAGCTCTAATTTTGTTATAAACAGTACACTGGAATAATATTTAATTTCACAACTTTGTTTTTCGGGTACTGCGAGAGAAGTGTAAGGCACGTTTGGTTATCATTATATTTGATTTCAGAAAATATGTTTATAATTTCAATAAAACTTGTAAAGTCTGCATTTTTACATTAATATTTGATCTAATTAAGTGAAAAACCCAACAAAATTAAGTATTTATCACAAAACAGTCGTAACCTAAAATGTAAAGCCTGATTAAAATCAGCGAGCAATCAATAATTATCGTTTTCGTTTAAATATTAATTTATTTTTTATAGAACTGAATATCGTGACGCTACACGATAACGCTACACAATCATAATTATGTATGTCCTCAAGCCTTTTTGATATGATGTTATACGTTATAATTGTAATTACGGTAACAAGCTCTGTGGTTTGTAGTTGTACATCCGGTAAAGGTCGTATATGCCAGCAATATATTGCTCGTGGTCAATTTTGTATTATTTTCAGTAGACAAGAGTTCAAAGAGGCATGAATTCTATTCTGAATAATGAACTGTTTTAATTATTATAAAGTAAGAGAGCATGAAAATAATTGAAATATGTGATTGAAACAAATAATCGTTTTTTGGGGATTTTTCCCTTACACAAATTATATAACTGTATAAATAAGCCAAGATGCTTGAATAATAACATTTTTATCGAATTCGATTGTTTAATTGACCTTACTATTTTTAACGAGGTCAATTAACGTAAAATAAAACAAGAACGAATAAAAGTAACACACGAAGTGTCTCATTATGTTAAGCTTTTGGGTTATGTTAACAATAAATATTGGTACCTACATACGAATTATTGCAGCTATGTGTTATTTGGGTATATTATACAAGCGATAAGGAAGCGGACAACAATCCGAAATATGTATAGGAGAACAATCCGAAGTATGTGTAATGTAACTTAAAATATATTTTGTGTTCATGGCAGCAGATAGTTTGTCATAATGTATATTACAATTTAAGCTTATTGACTAACCCCTTTTGTCAAGCACTGAAATAACGAACCTTAAAAGCCTAAAAAAGTTCTAAAGCATTTGCCCACGGTGCTCCGTTTAAATTAACCTCGATTGCCCCGACTTTATTACCTTATGAAAAAGTACCCTTCTCTGTGATGAGAATATTTTTTATCCTTCTGTTTGCCTATTCGTCTCCAGTGGTCACAATCAAATTTACTTTTCTCACAAAATTGCCGCCGACTATGAGAAGCTGTACTCATTATTTACTTGGATTAATAATAATATTACTAAACCTGCAGTCCGTAATATACTTTAACAATTAAATTTGTCATGAAAAATCAAAGTATCCATAAAGCATAAAAGACATAGATAGGTAATACTAAATGCTAAAAATACTGCTGCTAAATACATACGTACATACATACATAAATCACGCCTATATCTCCGAAGGGGTAGGCTGAGGTGAACTAGCACCCACGTCTCGCCAGTTATGTTAGGTCCCGTGTAATAGGTGGCGAGCCTATTGCCATTTATCGGGCACAAAAGTCGCAGTTGGTACATAGCTAGATGGTATAAGAGGAACGCTGCTGCCCATTCCTCATCACTGATTTATCCTTAGTCGCCTTGTACGACACCCACGGGAGAGATTTGGGGTGGTGACAATTGTATTCTACTCTGCCGTCACCACACGGCACATGCTGCTAAATTACTTTATTCCTAAAAGTATTTAGTTATGAAAAACGTGACCAACACGTTTTCCTCTTAGATATTAATGTGGGATCCATCGGTCTAATCTGGTGGGCGTTTCAAAAAGAACAGTAACACCCATTTGCACACTATTTATTAATAATACAGAAACCATTTTCCCGGTTTCATTTTTCGCACCGCTTTCACTGTAAACAACAAATATTTGTTTGAATCAAATTAAATTTTAAATGCTCTCTAAATTTCTCAATATTGTTCATTAATCAATAAAATTACAATGTATTCGTTTTTAATTTTAACATTATATAAATGTTAGAAAAATTAGTACAAAGATTTTGGGGTTAGAAAAAGAATTTCGAAAAATTATGATCTTGAGGCGGGAATCGAACCCGCGTCCGCTGCTATCCGGGCAGGTGCCTGACCGCTCGGCCACCCAAGACTTGTCTTGGGTGGCTGTAGATCATAATATTTCGAAATTCTTTTTCTAACCCCAAAATTACAATGATCATTAAAAATAAAACATTTACTGCCGCACTCAGAGACGTCAATTAACTTTAATGAGTATTTAAAGTCAAAAATTTTCATTTAAATCTAGACCATAGACCCGGCAAGAATAGCGACTAGTTTTGAATTGTCATTTTTTGACGTTAAGTACTCATTTACGTTATTTGACGTCTCTGAGTGGTGCAGTTACTCTTAATTATTTTGGTTCCGTCCATTCTGGTCTGGGAGCGAAAAATAACGTAGGAATTGCCAGCTCCGACTCATCCCAGGGGTGTTGTAAAAGTCGAATAAGGGAGATTGTCCGGTGTAGACAAAGTAGGGAGGGCAAACCACCAACAACAGCATACCCAAAGAACCAAAACTTTGAACAGTATGGAGTGGAATTTTGTCCACCCAAACACTCCCTCTGCCAATCCATCTCTCAACTTGTTCTTACCATTACTTTTCTGGACACTCATTCATCACTAGCAACTTTCTAGTATGGTGGATGGTATGAATAGCAAAGGAATGGTTGATTGTTTGATAATGTCTGATTGATCCAAGGAAAATTATACAGCATTAACCCCAGAAAAACTGGGAACAGAGCAAGAAGAAGATGACACTCAATTATTTTGATTCATGAAGAACACTGCGCCGCGTAGTGACGGCAGAGTAGAATACAGATATTGTTACCACCCCAAATCTCTCCCGTGGGTGTCGTACAAGGCGACTAACGATAAATCAGTGATGAGGAATGGGCAGCAGCATTCCTCTTATAACACCTAGCAATAGTACTGCGTCTTTTGTGCCCGATAAATGGCAATAGGCTTGCAACCTATTACATGGGACCTAAAATAATTGCGAAACGTGGGTGCTAGTTCACCTCTGCCTACCACTTCGGGGATATAGGCGTGATTTATGTATGTATGTATGAAAAACAAATAATGTAATCCAATTATAATGTCTTGTAAATGTTTTTACCGTACCGAAACAATGACACAACCGTTATATAAAATAATAACCACAATAAAGAACCGAGAATTATTGAAATGGTTTGTTAGTCTAAAAGAATAATTTTATTCTAGTTATGACCTTGAAACTGACATCATGGCAACCCCCATGTAATATCCTTAATTAATGTATTAATAAATGTGTTAATATTAAAAAAAAAAAAAAAACAAAAACTTACTCAACTATTTTGAAGCAAACAAACCCGAGTAATGTTGCATCAAACAAAATTTTAAGAAATATGAAAGAGAATAAATTAAGTACCTTTTACGACGAGGCGCATCCAGTACTTCAAGGAATAAATGTCACAATACAAACAGCACAGACCGTTATATAATGAGAATCGCGAGATAACACGACGATTTCGGAGCAACGGACGACACAACCGCTCCCCACGGCGATCGACAGAATACTGATTGCCATCAACACTGACACGTACGAAGCGGCGAACAGTGTGAAATGCGCAAGTCACGGGGCGTTTAACTTATACACCTACTTTTGAATTTCAAATTGTCATTTATTCGTTCTTATTATACTCTACACACGATGAGACCACCGCGAATTCTTTCCGGATACTTCGCTTGCTATCTTCTTTGTTCAGACTTGACGGTCGTTTGGGTGATGGTGAAGGATTTTTCTTTATTAACTTACTAATAAGAAATAGATCTGTATTTGTTCTGCAATATAACTAAAAACAATAATGAACGGTTTTGAAAGTTTATTTTCTATATAAAATTTCCTAAAGCCAAAATCAAAGAGCAACAGTTTAATTCAGGCGAATTGATACATTAAAAAGAAAAAATAACAACTTCGCAAAATGCGTGTTTTGATGTGGGACGATACTGATTGGAAATTTTTCTTATCCCTTTTTCTTTCTAATATTTTTCTAACATTTTACATTATGACATGTTTCGAAATGTCTATTATTTTGAAATGTATTCTAACTTCTGATTCAGAAAATCTCTGAAGTTCCTGCAGCTTTTTGGGTTGGCGTAGATGCATCTAGATGATGTAGATGATAGACAATTGCCACTGCCGTTGACGCAGCTGTCGTTCTACGGTTGTGACTACGATGCTGCTACGAAGCCGTAGCATTTGTCAAATCATCCTCAAAAACGATTTCGATTTGCTTAAATCTCTTAGGTTGTACGAGCATTGAATCCACGTTGATATTAAGTAATTATCTCATAGTAATATTTAAATACTACTTAAGAAGTTAACAGAAGTCAATAATAGTAAAATGCAAATTAAATATTTATGTAATGTTCTCTTTTATTTATACAAGCACTACATAAATAAACGAACTTCAATGTATTTAATTCATCTCTGTCAATCTGCTATTATTAGTTTATGTAGGTATAATATATAGGCTTAACATTTAGTATATAAGTACAAACAAATATTATCCTAATTCATTATTTCTACTCGACAGCTACCTAAAAGCAACTACGGTCCATTTTCCGTGTTTGTAAATAATTAATCTAATGACGCTAAATGTAGCATCTAACTTGAGTTAATTGAAATACAAGTTTAATCTGGTTCCGTCCTTGGGTACATGTTTTTGTTCTTTGTAAAATAACCTTTATTATTATTCTAGCTTATACATTTGTCTATGTTTTATGGATTAATGTTTTATGTTAACATCAATTTGCTTTTACTATAATTTGTCAGTTGAAGTGTATTTAATTATAGACTGTTAAGGACGATCGGCCAAGAGAGTTCAGGTTCAAAACTTTTTAAAAGCAAAATGTTTGTGGTATGATACCGGATATTAATTTGTTCTCGAGTCACAGTATTTTCGTCAGAATATTTCGATTTCAAATTGTTGTAGTTAGGCTGTGGTAGTAGGATTTGTATAACTGTTGCATAAAATAAAATAAAAATAAAATAAATGTTTATTTCTGTTTAAATACATACATAACAACAGTGACCGAAGTCCCCTTTTAAGCTTAATTGCTTGTGTCAGGGGTCAACGCTCTTCCATACAAAATAGAAGTAACAGTTAACAGTAGCCTAATCGAAGACAATATAAGTAATAATAATTATAGCTATGTATGTGTGTGTGTGTGTGTGTGTGTGCGTGTCCGTGTGCGTGTGTGTGTACGTGTATGTTTGTCCTTGCACTTGACTTTTGCCTATGCTACACAAACAAGCAATGCCTCAATTTCTTCGTAGTTGCATGGTTTCTGAGAGAGGTTGTAGTGTCAATATATTATATTATTATGCACATGATTGGTCGATAATGGTAATTCTTAATCGTAACCGTTTAATATAAAAAGCGTAATAGTAAAAAACGTAATTGGACACGGAATTTGCTGGGAGCCAAAAGTGTTTGTTTTTTATAACAATTCTTGTAAGACTACAGAGATTTCTACGTGTGGAGCTAAGAAGTTATTGCGTCCAGTAGTTTTACTAAAGGAGTTTAGAAAGAAAATTAAAGCTAGAACACGTGTTGTGTGCAGAGGAAAATTTAAGTGTTGTGTGTAGAGAACACTTTAATATCTGTGCAACCGGTGACATTAGTGTCACTAAAATGTGAAAATATAAAATTGGGAAATATACTAAGAACTTGTTAGTAGTCATTTTTGAGGTAAGAATTTAGTGATGGCGACTTTTTATCGTGTTAGGGTTTAATTTTTCGACTCACAAGTTGCAGAAAATCTTTTGAAATTGTGAAATTTAATCTATTAACATGAATTAAATAATGTTTTAATAATTAAAACATTATTTAATTCATTTCAGAAATTCTAACAAAGAAAAAGATGTTAGGAAAATTATTGTCCTGGTGTGGGAACCAAATATCCTGGTGTGTACTTCGCAATCCAGTTGGCTACCTATACCACTAGGCTAAACTTGGGGCATAATTATAGGTGGTCAATCTGTTCGAACGAATAGAATAAAAAATGTATGAAACTGACGTATTACTGACAAAACACCATGTCGTCCGTCGTGTCAAATGTAAGAGTAGTTGCCAAAAATTTACATTCGTTCGTCAGAAATGCTGTATCCTGAACGTTAGTTATATGACTTGCAATAATTTCTCTAATCTTTTTACTTCACGTTGTAATAAATCAACGGGTACCGACAATACATACATAAATTACATAAACTATCTATTGCCATCTATCGGGCTCATCAAATCGCAGTATATTGCTAGGTGGTATAAGAGAAATGCTGCTGCCAATTACTCATCGCTGTCTTTACCCTTAGTCGCCTTGTACGACACCCACGGGAGAGATGGGGATGGTGATAATTTGTATTCTGCCCTGCCGTCACCACACGGCATCACGACAATATGTTTTCAAAATTCATCTGCCCCTTTTCCAATTACAACTAGGTACCGGATACTGTCCACTAAATAAGTATCGATCGTGTCCAAAGCACTTTCTTGACTGTAACAAATGAAAACGCTCGATGGTAATGTCCAATATTTTTTCTCCGGATAAGATACGAGCTACCACGCCAGTTTGTTTATGTTGACGTCGGCTAGGGCCCCGCGGGATTTGACGGATCGCTATTGTGGCTTACAACAACTATTGCGCCGTTCGACACATATCGAAGAGACCCCCCTCGCCCCTCTCATCTCTAACATCTACAGATGTATTAAAAGAAAGTTCTGCGGCGCTCGGGGCTCTAGTTAAGCTGGTTATGTGAGTCACTCAAAACGCTAACATTATACCCTTTGGGAGGCCCCTGCACGTTATATGAGATACTAGAATGATAGACTTGCTGCTTTGTCCCTTCTCAGAACCTTAATTAGGTTAGTGTTTCAAGTTTCACGTGAGTTATGTCGCGTATTATAACAAATTATTATTATACTAGTACGCTGTAATTCGTAAGCTCGCAACTTTCATCCTATAATGGTTTAGGTGGAATATTACAGTGGAAGTGAAGTGGTTCTCTAATTGGAGTAAATTTTGAAATATTTTAAGTTTCCGTTATGTACCTAACTAGTCAACTCCAAAACCTTGAGCGGTATGGATTGGAATGTTTTGATCCCAATCATGCTTTTCGTTCATCGACCACTTTTCTATACATTCAGTCAACACTTCTCGGTATGATAGATGATATGAGTTAAAGGGGTTCAGATGACGATAATTATGAAAGTAGCTTTTATGTAATGGACGATAAGATGCAATGTCAAGTACAAAATAATGTTTAAAATGCTTTTGTCAATCAAAATTAAATTTTGTATAAGCATGTTGCAGACGTCTATAATGTGTGTGAATACTTGGATAGATACAAAAGCTTATTTTGTATTATTTTTGGTATAATATTTTATATTTTAAATGAGTAACTTAACATAATTACCGAAAAGTGGGTGTAATTTCACCTCTGCATACCCCTTTTGGGATAAATTGGTGCAATTATTGCATGCTTGTACAATTTTAAGTTAAAATAAATTAAAAGTTTGATAAAATGTATTTTTTTAAAGAAACATGAACACTGACTGATTAAAATTGATCTCATAAACTGACGCCTTTACAGCCCTTCTAGCTTTCACGCCCTTAATTAGTCATCTCCATAAAATATTCGTTAGACACCTGCACTACAGCTGGTTTTGTTGTAGAAAGTACTTCTACTTAATCTTTCAAAATAATCTTGTTAGCTAAGTATTTTAACATCCATAAAAATGTAATAATTTTCCTTTTTATGTAATATCCGTATTTTATGTTATAACGGTGTGGTGACGGCAGAGCACAAAACAAATTGTCACCACACCCCTCTCTCCCGTGGGTGTCGTACAAGGCGACTAAGGGTGGAAAAAGAGAAGCGTTCGTAGCCTATTACAGCCTGTACTTACTTAGCTATGACAATGTCCCATAAAACAGACAACGCGATTTCAAAATAAAAAATATTTTGACTCGTTCATTACTACCTCTCGTGGTCTATTTTTATCACGCGAATTTTGTAGTAGCTGATGAACAGCTTGGTGGTCTATTCGCATTTTAAAAACTTACCTCAATTTTCGTTTATTGTAGGTAATTTATATCCAATTGTATAACTACAGTGTATTTCTATAATAATTTTATTTTATCAGAATATAATAAACCTAATAGCTGCGGCAATAGGCAAGGTCTTCTATGCTGGCCTAGGAACGAACAAATAACGTAAAATAGGCCAGCCCTGACTCATCCCATGGGTGTCGTATAACTTTGAGCAGTATGGATTGGAATGTTGTCATTCCAATCACTGTCTCCGTTCATCGGTCTCTCGACATGGTCCGTTCCGTCTCTTTTCTATACAACAATTCATTCATCACTAGCACATTTACGGTGTGATGGGTGATATGAATCAAAAGGGAGTGGATGGCTTGATGACGTCTGACCGATATGAATGGAAGAGGAAACATACTGCGCCGACCCCAGATAGACTGGGAACAGAGCAGGGAATTCTGAAATTTCATTAAAATTACATATTTTAATAAAATACTTCGTTCCTCACTTGAGGTCTAACATAGTATGAGAGAGACGAACGGTACACTATATCTTATGATTATTGTTACTGATAAGACAAAATATGCCTTCTCTTGCGGTCACAGAATAGGCCAGAGAATCTAAATATCTCATAAAGCAAACTCATCGAGCTCATCCATTGCGGTTCTAGACATCTGAAATATTATAATGTTACCAAAACGACTATAGTAATCATGAAAGATAATGTTAAGAATAAATTTTTATGTCTAGACGGTGAAGTTTCTAATATAAAATTTTCTCATTTTATGGAAATGCCGCAAGATATATTTTTTTCTTTTAGGAGTCTGGTAATAATGTCGACGAACACACGCCATTCGAATTGCATTTTTTCGTTTTTAAAACTATTACAAATTTTTATTCAAAATAAAAAACCGTGTCACAACAAGAAATAACCGCACATTTATAATGTATTTGAATCTAACGTTAGAATATTCCAGGAGAGCATAAAAATACCCGGCACAAGTTTAATCTGAACTAGGTTTATTTAGATTCCGTCATGTGACACCGTGCAGGTATAGCTGAACTCGAAGTAATATAAATGTAAATTCACTAAAACAAAGACACTTCG
Source organism: Cataclysta lemnata (assembly GCA_963931975.1). NCBI lineage: Eukaryota > Metazoa > Arthropoda > Insecta > Lepidoptera > Crambidae > Cataclysta > Cataclysta lemnata. Next base: position 3,861,212 of record OZ008339.1, read on the forward strand.
GCTCAGTTTGAGAAGCAACTTCCCCTGTTATTATGAGGCTCTGTGGAGCTAGAATCGCGTTATATGTATAATATATCTTTATGTTCTTCCGAATGAGTCTTTACGGGTCTACTTGAAATGCCATTTGCAATTATATCAATTAAACGAATGTTTCTAGTTAAATATTGTCATCATCATCATCGTAATTTCAGTCAAGAGATACCCGCTGTTGAACATATTATTATGCCTCTTCCAAGGATCGGAGCCAGTGCTCCCTAAGGTCCCTCTGTAGCTGGAGGAGTGCCGGCTCGTATGGGGCAGGACTCCTCTCCGGAGGAGACTTGGAATTATCAAAACTGGCGGGTCCTTCGTTAGGCACTGGTACCACCAGAAACGGAGCACCAAATGAACCCGAAAGGGTTCTTCGGTGGCATATCCTAAAGGATGACCCCGGATAAGCTGCTACAGTGTGCCTAAGTTCGATGCCAGGAGAGGATGTTTAGTAGGTAGTGGGACGATTTTACATTGAGCCCTACACATACCTCAGAGCACAGAACTCCATAATATTTTTTTTTAAAGAAAAAAAAATTATTTTTTTCTAACAACTTTCAACATAAATGGGTCTCTCAGATAAAAGGCAATAATGATGATACATACATACATAAATCACGCCCATATCCCCCAAGGGATAGGCAAAGGTGAACTAGCACCCACGAATGATGAGGATCATAAAAAAAAAGTTTATCAGATTACGAGAAGGATGGTTATGCACTGTTATAATTTTTGTCACCAATATTGCATTAAAGCTCAAGACATACAGTGACTGTGCTAGGATTCTCTGTGCTGTCAAGACAAAAAATAAAACTGAGAATAATGTAACAACTAACGAAATTAAAAGAGGAGAGAGGCAAGATATCCTTAAAGACGGGTGATTGAATAAACATAAAAAACAACTGCATCCGGGGTTCTCGCAGCGCAGTCACGTACATCACGGGAACTTTGCATTCTTAACCCCTGCACATTTTTACATAATGCCCGCCCGACCTGGCTAAAGTGGGTGTATTTACTTTGAGTTGTAACTCCTACGTGAGATTCGAGCGCAAAAACGGAAAGCCTTAGGTATTTTTTAGCTTCATTTTACGATCCATGTGGACATCAGAGCTTGTTTAGGAACGGCTCGGGAAAATAAGGATGCACACGAATACGATTTTGTAGTCGATTCGATTTTGTTACCAAAAAATAAGTACATAAAGTTCATACACTAATTACATACCTACACTTCTGCTTATCCATACAGAGTTAAATAGCCGTGATTTGTGTATTTATGTTTTTTTTTATGACCAATTTATTATAAATGAAATAATAACCGTTTTTTTCGTTACGGTTTTTGGATACCCTATGCAATAAGGCCTATCTGTAGGCCATTTAGTGCAACTTATTAATATTTAACAAAGTAATACCACAAAACGCCATTAATTTGAGAGTTAATCTTGTTTAGAAACAATAACTAAAACCTCCTTTTTTCTAGGAGATTTTATTAACAAATAAACCGACAGCCAAATTTAAGTCTTTTGGAAACGCTTCTCATTATTATATTGAAATTACTATCGTCAAACGAAAGTAAATTAATATGAAACACATAGCAGTATAAACAATCTGACTAAGCTCTTAAGCTGATTAAACAAAAACGTCAAGGGTCGTTGACTTTGATGATGTAATAAAGTCACCTTAATTGATTATACGATATGGCCAATAAAAATTTTTCTCATCTAATTTCCTGCCAGAGTCACGTATAAGCCGGGACGCAATTATTTTTTATTTTATATGCCAATAAAGCCTTAAAGGACGGTTTACACTCACACTGCCTGAATCCGAATATTTGGGGGCGAATTTTAACGCCCAAGTAACGATAACTGTTATTCCATGGATGCATCGTGCTGGTGCTGGGTTTATATTGTGGCAGAAGGGGAATTCAGTAGCTGCGCTTGGGAATTGTAGACTTACGGGATCCCTTCACAACATGTCAACACTCACCTTTGACAAACCGACTTCCCAGCCATAGAGTAACAAAAATAATACAAAAGGACATTGAAAAACTTTATAAAATTTTAAGAAATTATGTAAAATAAAATTGATCTTTTAAAGAGTGATGGGTGGAACCATAATTATATAGAGATTGGGCTATAACTAACCATGCTGGCCCAATGTGGATTGGTGGGTATTAACGACGGCAGATGCATCTGGAACCACCGCCGTAACATGCCTTTTGCGGCATGAAGGAACTCTAGATAATAATGATTTTTGATCACCCATCCCATGATGGGCCTTAGGAAACGTTAATTAGTTTACTCAATTGCAGGCCGAGCACGCTAAGCCACTACGTCATCAATCTTGATCGATCGATAAAACTAATATACGTGGGAGTAGTGATAACTAATACTGACTCTGAGGTTGAATAATTATTATCTAATTAAACCTTGCTGGTGATGTAATTATTATTATTATGCCAATGGATATTAATTATTATTATAATATTACATCATTGAACTACTTAGCAACAGATTTAATATTATTAGGAACTCAATTTTGATACGACTGACTTAACTACGGAAAACTTAATACTTCAATAATTGGGTTTTGTTAATTGTTGTAACTAGACAAATATTGTCATAAATCTAGTATGTATTTGTATTACTTAATCGTGCATCATGTGAATTTGTTGTTATCAAGAAAGAAGTTTAATTTAAACCATTCAGTAAGTTGTACTACCTTTTTCGTATATGATAAACATTTTATTTGTGACTGTAATAATCCGGAAATGTTCATTTACGTATGGTATTATCTTTTTGTATGTAAAATTCAAATAGTTCGAATCATATCCTACAAAAACATGGTGCAATTAAAATTTTTTTCAATTTACCCTATAGTTGAAGCTAAGCAAAAGTAAAATACTTTGAAAATAATTTATATTCAACGGTCGCCTCAATAAGTTACGTCCTTCGAATTTATTAATGATCGAAAATATGTTGTTTATTTTCAGTCAAAAACAGTCAAGGGATCGGCTGTAGCCGTCATCATCATTACATACATACATACATAATTCACGCCTATATCCCCGAAGAGGTGAACTAGCACCCGCGCTTCGCCAATTATGCTAGGTCCCATGTAATAGGTGGCGAGCCTATTGCCATTTATCGGGCACTAAAGTCGCAGTACTTTGCTAGGTGGTAAGTATAAGAGGAACGCTGCTGCCCATTCCTCATCACTGATTTATCCTTAGTCGCCGTACAGTACGACACCCACGGGAGAGATTTGGGGTGGTGATAATTGTATTCTACTCTGCCGTCACCACACGGCCGAGTAGAATCATCATTAGCGCTTCTTAATGTCCCTACTGCTGGGGTACAGGCCTTCCCTGTAGTATAATATTACAGGGAGAATGGGCCAATGGTCACTTTGCATTTCCAATCCCATTGCATGTTGGCATACATTGTTTTGCGGAATATTATCGAGTATTAAATAATTTATATTTTAAATTGCTCTATTTTTCGAGCTCGATAGCGTATTGGCTTGCGCGCTCAGCATGATAAATAAGTAAACTAAGCAATGTTCGCTAAAGCCGGTCATTGGATGGGTGACCAAAAATATATTGTCTCGAGAACTTTTGTACTTCCCATGGCATTGATCCTGATTGCTTTTGCAAACTAGACCGAAACGGGCCAGTTTGGTAGGTATGGCCCGGTCTCCATAAATAGTCATTTATCCAGCTATGGAGACATAAAAGGGCTGGTGATGATGATGAAAAATATAATAATTGTGTGATTCTATAGCTACGAGCTAGTATAATAAAATAGTCCTGGTTGACTGAATGGCAAAGACAGTTGCGCAGAATTTTAAATAAAAGAACTCTAGCTCGATTCTTGTAACAAGACATTATAAAAATGATGTTTAAATTGTTTATACACCACAGTCACCGTTTTTTTTAAAATATTTGTGGTCATCACAAAATTTGCCCTTACCAGGATTCGAGCCCGGGACCTCTTGGCCAATACCCAGCGATCGAGCATTCGACCAACCCGGTTTATATCAGGTCACAGCTACTATTTAAAACCTCGAAAGTTTTGACTCTTCCGCAATCTCAAATGAAACGCTTAATTCGCAACGGCCCACTAAATAAGTGCTATTACTTCCCTCGGAAGACTTGTTTTGAAATTTGAGAAAATTCCGCTGTTCCACCTCGGAATCGCGACGTTTAAAGTGTTGCTAAGCTAACGAGCACCGTCTCCGTGCAACTACCCGTAAAATTAATTAAACGAAATGCACAGGATTATTCTGCGAGAATGCAGCGCTAACCCGGCGGATGCTAACGAGTGGAACATGCTTGAGGAACGTGCTTTTGGGAGATGGATGAGTGGTACAAAAGAAGACAAGGTGATGGAGAATACTGTGTAATATTAATCAATTAAGTTACATTAACAATCCGTATAATAACCGGCTAGCTAGCATCAAAGATTTCTCTTGACAGACATGTCAAACGTCACTCTAATGACAGACCGTTCCCGCCTACGTTCGGAAACGAGTCGCCACACCACCCCCCTACGAAGAAAATAGGGTAGAAAATAACAATTAAAACAGGGAATCTTACAAATCTAATGGTAATTTGAAACGGACGCTGCGACCTGATCTGGTTTTATATGGTGTAGTAGGGATCGGTGAGGTGACTGGTGGAGAAACCATCGGATTTGGTGGAGCAGGATTCGCCAGCTGAGGTGGTGAAGGTTGTAGAGTGGAATTGTTTGGAGGTTCCGCTTCTAGCACGGCAGGTTTGACTCTGTCCAGACTCACCTCGGTGCTACGTCCGTTGAAATCTATCACAACGGTCTTATTTTTAAGTTGGAGAATCCGATGTGGACCGGTATATGGAGAGGTGAGCGGACGGCGAACAGAATCATCCCGTAGAAGAACGTGAGAGGCATCAGGTAAGTTTTTAAAGATAAATGTGCTAGGGTTAGTATGTCTGGAAGCAGGAACAGGTCGAAGCTTAGACATTTGGTGGCGGAATTTTGTGACGAAATCTGAAGGATCTTTGGCTCGTCCTGTTGTCAATGGTGGCGCGACAAATTCGCCAGGTAAGCGAAGCGCCTCCCCGTACAATAATTCAGCAGATGAAGACTGTAGGTCGTCTTTCAGTGCTGTACGGATGCCAAGGAGCACTAGAGGCAGAGCTTCGATCCACGAATCACCATGGCAGGTCAAAGCAGCTTTAAGTTGCCTGTGTAGGCGTTCCACCATTCCATTGGCACAGGGGTGGTAGCTGGTTGTGCGCGACCTTACTGTAGCGCAACACTGAAGAAGGCGTCGGAAAAGGTCCGACTCGAATTGCCGTCCCTGGTCAGTTGTGATGACAGTGGGAACGCCAAATCGAGAGATCCAACCTGAAATAAAGGTAGTGGCAACTTCTTCGGCGGTAATGCCAACCAGGGGCCAAACTTCGGGCCAGCGAGTGAAACGGTCCACGGCTGTGAGACAGTATCGGTATGTACCACACAATGGTAAAGGACCGATAATGTCTATGTGGACATGTTTGAGCCTCGCCGTCGGATTGGAAAAATGTCCCAGTGGTGTTTTACCGTGCCTGGTAATCTTGTTTTTTTGACAGGCAATGCACGATTGGGCCCAAGAACGACAGTCCTTATTAATATTGGGCCACACGAAGCGATCAGTAACTAGCCGACATGAAGCACGAACTCCAGGGTGACTAAGGTTATGTAACCTAGTGAACACCTGTTTACGGAGTGGTGGTGGAACATAAGGACGAGGTTTTCCACTGGAGTGGTCACAAATGAGAGTGTAAGTGGTACCTGGGACGTCAGTCGTTTTGAGATCGAGTGAAAACGACCCTTCTGCTAGCAAGGCTTTTAGTTCATCATCGTTCTGTTGTGCTTGTGCGAGGTCAGAATAGTCTGTCTCTATGGAAACGGCTTCCACGCGTGACATAGCATCTGCCACGACGTTGTCTTCACCTTTGATGTAGACAACGTCAGTTGTAAATTGAGAAATAAACGAAAGCTGGTTGAGTTGGGCTGGGGGGAGTCGTTCCCGGCGTTGTGTGAAAGCGTATACAAGCGGTTTGTGGTCCGTATAGACAGTGGCATGTTGAGCCTCTAGAATGTGACGATAATGCTGGACGCTTTCATACACCGCCAGTAACTCTCTGTAATACGCCGGCCACTCAGCTTGACGAGGAGTAAGTTTTTTACTAAAGAAACCGATTGGTTTGAAATTTCCGTTCACGCGTTGCTGAAGGCAGGCTCCGATATGGGTACTGGAGGCGTCAGTAAATAGTCCTAATGGGACATCGCCAACTGGATGGAATAATAGCGTCACGGTTGATAAACTTTGTTTGCACTCCTCGAAAGCATTATGGAGTTCAGGTGTCCAGGGAACAGGTACAGTGCCTTTACCATTGATGGCGACGATGGCGTCTATTAACGGGGCTTGTCGTTGTGCAGTGTTGGGCAGGAATCTACGATAGTAGTTTAGCATGCCCAAGAACCTGCGCAGACCTTGGACTGTTTTTGGAGGAGGGAAATCCTTTAAGGCTTGAATGCGTTCTTCAGGCGGGCGCGTACCGTCGGCGCCGATGGAACAACCCAAAAAGGTCACTTCCGAGGCGCCCAGTGTGCACTTAGCTGGATTAACCACGACTCCGTAATCACTGAGCCTTTTAAAAAGGATGCGGAGGTGGTCAGCATGCTGGTCAGCGTCCCGTGAGTACACCAGGATGTCGTCGACGTATGCAAAACAGAAGTCGAGTCCCGACACGACCTGATCAATAAATCTTTGAAAAGTTTGCCCCGCGTTTCGCAAACCGAAGGTCATGTACGGGAACTCAAAAAGGCCAAAAGGCGTTATAATGGCTGTTTTGCATACGTCGTCAGGAGCCACGGGGATTTGCTGGTAAGCTTTCACCAGGTCGAGAGTGCTGAAAATGGTGGAACCAGCTAAATTTGTGCATACATCCCCAATGTGGCGAACTGGGTAGCGGTCAGGTACCGTTCGAGCGTTAAGTGCCCGGTAATCGCCACAGGGGCGCCACGATGTGTCCTTTTTGGGGGCCATGTGCAATGGCGATGCCCAAGGACTTTTAGAAGGTCTGGCTGTTCCACACTTTATCATCTCTTCGAAGACCTTCTTCGCTGCCTGCAATTTTTGAGGGCCAAGACGACGGGGTCTGCAAGAGACGGGTGGACCCTCCGTGGTCTTAATGTGGTGTTTGGTGTCGTGTCTATTTACTCTATGCGTACCAGGGGGCCTCGTGATGTCAGGAAATTGGGCTAAAATTTCCAAAAACTGTGTGTTGTTGGGGCTGAGGTGACATGAAACGGCTTTGATGCTGGGCTGGTCATTGTATGCCTCAACAGCACTGCATTTAAGGCCTGTTTTTCCGTCTAGCAGGCGTTTGCCTGCACAGTCGGGAAGGAGATGGAAATGAGCCAAGAAGTCAGCTCCGATTATAGCGGTACTAACGTCGGCAATTATGAAATTCCAGTCGAATTCCCTGCGCAAGCCAATATTCAGAATGAGGCGGATAATCCCATAAGTTTGAATGTTGCTGCCGTTGGCGGCCGACAGCACATAATTGGTGGGTTGGTGTGATGATGAAAGCCACCGACGCGGGTAGCACGATATATCGGAACCAGTATCCACCAAAAAACGGCGGCGTGATACAGATTCCGTCACGAAGAGTCGGCGACTTGATGTTAGGCTGTCAGCTGCCGACGCTACTGACGGCCTTGTGTGTTTTCCGTCGTCCATGTGCACGGTGATGTGCATTTGGTGGCCTTTTCTTGATACCTTTTGTGGTACCAACATAGCCCTTTGGTAGATGGGGACGACGTGCGATGACGGCTATTACTTCTCCGTCTGCTGGTACTACGGTGGTGTGTAGCAAGCGCGGCGACCTGACGCGACAATTCGTCAAGGCGGGCTTCTATGTTATTAGAACTAGATGGTTGTGAGACAGCGGCTGCGAAAGGGGAGCGACTATGGGGAGTACCGGGTGCGACCTCTAAAATTTTGTCCGCTAACTCGGCCACCTTATCCAGAGATAACTCAGATTGGGCCGCCAGTATGGCCTGGATATGTTGGGGCAAGCGGCGAACCCAGAGCTGGCGTAGAATATTTTCATCTGACAGGGTCACCCCTGCCAGAGATTTTAAATGACGGAGAAACTGCGATGGCCGCCTGTCTCCAAGCTCTTCTTCACTGATTAGTTGCCTAACCCTTTGTTCCTCAGAGGAGGACAGCCTGCGAATGAGTTCTGCTTTTAAGGTTTTGTACTTCTCTATGGCTGGGGGCTTGGTCACTATATCCTCTACCTCCCCGATGGTCCTCGAATCTAATTGTGCCACTACATAATCGTACCGAGTTTGGTCAACGGTGATACCCGCTATATTAAATTGGCACTCAACCTGTGCGAACCAGGTTGCAGGCCGGTCAGTCCAAAAAGGTGGCAGCTTTGCTGCTACTTTAAAAATGCTATTAGTGTTATTTTCAATTGGTTGAGGTGGCGGTTGGGGTGTGGTGGTGGCTTCAGAGTCACTTTGCTCCTGCATTGCCTGAGTTGTACATAGAAGTTGCTGTATTTGTTTTTGCAACTCTAAATTTTGGGCCTGCAGGGCAGCAAAACGCTCTTCTATGTCAGACATGTTATACTGATAATTAGTAGGACAAAACCAAAATTGTTAAATATGTACCACCTTACTAAAATTATATAAAATTAATAAAAACAGAACACTTCACAAATACAATATTGGTAATACAACAACACTTAATTTGGTATATGACCATCACCAAAACACACAGGATAGTTCACAAACAAGAATACCAGTGAGACAATAACATATACAACAATTAACAAAAAATTTTGCACCGGCAAGCAACAAACAAAAATTTTGCAAGGGCAAACAATACAAAAATTTTGAAAAACACAAATTAACATGCCATGCAACTTAATAAGATGAAATAAACATATTTTAGGTCGCTCATTAACTTTTATTTCTTAAATAATTAATAGTGGACACTAAACTTAGTTTAACATTTAATTTATTTATTCAATTTTAATATAACAATATTAAGAGAGATTCCTATATAGTTTGAGAAGAAGGAAACAGAAATGCAATGTTGACAGTAATTTTCAGTAGTGTTTTGTTTAGATTTAATGTAATGTTATAAACTTATTTTATATGAATAACTGTTGTTTAAATAGTAATAATATACAGTCAGTACCTGGTATTCAGCACAATATACACTATTGGATGTCTGCCATAACACAAACTCAGTTGCACTTAACACCACAGACGTGCTTAACACTTATCGTACGACGTCGAATGACGAGAATGTTGGAATCTCTTTGGTCTGAGGTTAAAGTATAGCTTCGTGCAGGAGTGTAGCGACTGGTGGCCTGCCTGAGTAGGCTTGGGCTGTCCAAATTTCGCGTCCCAAATACGAAAAGTAGTGCAGTAGTGCAGCTGCAGACAGTATATCGTGTCTCCCGGTTGTGGTTGCTTCTTGTTAATGGTGAAGAATTATTCCCATAGGATGGTGTTGAACATCTTGTACCATAACAGTCTCCCACGTACATTCGTTGTGCACAAACATTAGTTTGTACTTGACTCCACAGTAAATGTGTGGGTCGGGGTCACCAATTTGGGAGATGGATGAGTGGTACAAAAGAAGACAAGGTGATGGAGAATACTGTGTAATATTAATCAATTAAGTTACATTAACAATCCGTATAATAACCGGCTAGCTAGCATCAAAGATTTCTCTTGACAGACATGTCAAACGTCACTCTAATGACAGACCGTTCCCGCCTACGTTCGGAAACGAGTCGCCACATGCTAGATTCCGACGTCATTCATTATGAATGTCGTCACGTTTAGTTACAGCGTTACAGCGTCTGAATATGTCGCCTCCAAGACCTACAGCGAAGTACATTTCTGAGTTATTACTTACTGTTGATGCTATTTTGACAGTGCGAGAGATTGTAACTGTTATAAATGGTGTTTTATATGGAACCTTATTTAATATTTAGACAGTAGTGTGTATTTTATTAGAGCAACAACAGGTTATGGGCCCAGCATAGCAGCGTGAGAAACAAAATTGTATGTACGTTGTAGAAAGTCCAAATTTTTGCGATGAGTACCGGTGAGGGCAGTAGTGGTTTCTCAATTGAAAAACTCAGAGGTCGGGATAATTATCGTCTCTGGAAGTTTAATATGAAGAATTTATTAGTCCATGATAATCTATGGAGTTTAATAAACGGATATTCAGCAGACGATAAAACTACACCTGAACTGAGAAATTGCACAGATGAGAAAGTTCTTTCCAAGATTTGTCTCTTGGTGGATAGAAGCTGTATTTCTTATGTTATGGACGCTGACACCCTGAAAGTAGCTTGGAAGAATAATTTGGAAAAGGCGTATGATGACAAGGGTCTCGGGCGGAGCTTGCGGTTGTTGAAATATCTATGCGGTGTGCAATAATGACCTCTGTGTCATATGGAGCAGTATGTAAATTACTGTTAATCACTGTCGCAACAACTAGCAGTGGTTAACAAGCCCGTAGATGATGATATTCTGTCAGCTATCATTCTTCAAGTTCTTCCTGGGAAGTATGATCCACTAATCGTAAGGCTGTTAAATGCCTCCTCGCCGAGCTCCTTGTGTCATAAATATTCATTGTGTGTGATTGACATTGTTATGGTTAATTGAATAAATAATGTGAAAAACTAAATAAGTGATTACTTATTTCTTCTACTCCCTGCCCTGTTCCCAGTCTATCTGGAGTCGGCGCAGTATGTTTCCTCTTCTATTCATATCGGTCGGACGTCATCAAGCCACCCACTCCCTTTTGATTCATATCATCCATCACACCGGTGAAAGGTGCTCGTGATGAATGAATATAATTAAAAGAGACGGAACGGGCCATGTCGAGAGACCAATGAACGGAGAGAGTGATACATTCCAATTCATACCGCTCAAGGTTTTGGCTTAGGTTTTACATGATTACTTATTTAAGAAGGCCGTGTGGTGACGGCAGAGTAGAATACAATTATTATTGTCACCACCCCAAATCTCCTCCGTGGGTGTCGTACAAGGCGACTAAGGATAAATCAGTGATGAGGAATGGGCGGCAGCGTTCCTCTTATAGCAATGTACTGTGACTTTTGTGCCCGATAAATGGCAATAGGCTCGCCACCTATTACATAAGACCTATCATAATTGGCGAATTATGGGTGCTTGTTCACCTCTGCCTACCCCTTCGGGGAAATAGACGTGATTTATATGTGTATGTTTATTTTAGAACTAATATTATACAATAGGACCCCTAATGAAAAATTTAATGAGTGCCCAGGCAGTAAAAATTATGACATCCAACTGTCAAAATAAAAGTCCTTTAGCGCCCATTAGGTGTTAATGGCGTGTGGTGACTAGCCGTGTGGTGACGGCAGAGTAGAATACAATTGTCACCACCCCAAATCTCTTCCATGGGTGTCGTCCAAAGTGACTAAGGATAAATCAGTGATGAGGAATGGGCAGCAGCATTCCTCTTACACCACCTAGCAAATTAGCAATAGTACTGCTACTTTTGTGCCCGATAAATGGCAATAGGCTCGCCACCTATTACATGGGACTTGTCATAGTTGGCGAAACGTGGGTGCTAGTTCACCTCTGCCTACCCCTTCGGGGATATAGGCGTGATTTATGTATGTGTACTGTATGTAAAATAATAGATACTGTGCAAGAATGACACTTCATTAGATAAATTTAAAAGACTATTAAAATTGTTGCTGTTTTGGGTTTTGTGCAACAAGTTGACGTTTCATTAAGGTTTAAAGAAATCATTGAAATTTAAAATCTGTTTTGCAACCGGCTGTATATGGAGCTGATAATGTTTTGTGCAACGTCTTTATGTTGACAGTAAACATTAGCACTAATGTCTCTTTAACTAATGAGAGTTTTTAAGGAAAGTTTTCTGCAACCGGCTGTTTGTGATGCAAAAATAAATTAATTAATCTATTTGCCCATCTTTTTTAAAATACACCAGATCTTTCATGGCACCTATTTTTCTACACAGCACAAATAATTCCGATTAAATTATTGTCTGTGCTACAGTGAATGTCGTCACTGGAGCTTTAAAATGGTAATACTGTAGCTGTTACTCGCTCTGAGAGTACAATGCCCCATTTATTTACATAAGCCTTGTTAATGCAAGTAGATATCCGCGCGCCTCCAATGAAAGTTAAAGTATTTAGCCTCGCTAGATAAAAATGACATAGTAATTTTGGGCTTGGTTTACATTTGATAAATAATATTATAATTTATAAGTGTTTTTTAAAGATTTTAATGGGAGCCTTTGATAAACTTTTTGATGTCAACTTATTGGCTACTCTTTTAGTTATCGAAGAATTCTTTTTTATGCTTATAGGTCCTGTGCATCGGTAGATATTGCTAAATAAATAAATCCACTCGGACTTGGTAACAAAAAAAATGAAAACAGCTGCAATTTTTTAATAGTATGGATATAATGTTTTATAACAGTGGATTTGTCGATAAAATTGATCATATTACTACACCCTAACGGGTTGGACACCGGTGGCCAGACACACTGCATAGGAAATTTCTGTACCGATACAGTTTCTAAAGTCCATTTATTTTCGTTTCCCAAGCTTAATTGTACTCTTCTTCTTCTTCCTTCCCTTATCCCGCTCTAGGCAGGGTCGGCACAACATGTCTTCTTCTTCCTCTCCTTTCTATCCTTCACCAATTTATCATCCACTATCATATCCTCCTTTACACAATGTCACTACTAGAGTCACTTCTCGTTGCCAGCAATATTCTCAGTGAGAATATTCTCAGGAAACTAGAACGCTCCTGGGAATATTCTCATGTTCTCAATAACATTTTAGTCAATTATTTGATGTTTTTGTTTATTTACAGGGGCCTTACCACCGACTCAATTCCCATTGTTAAAATGAGACAACGCTATAAGCCAAGTAGAGCGGCATCCCATTTTGTCACCCGCGTTTGGATCGCACTAATACTTCATGGTACGGCCACAGGTGTATATATGTACAGTGCTTCTTTTCTTTATTATCTGGGCGCTAGGACTTGCCATTATAAACAAGGCATAGAATGTGTGAGTGAGATATTGCTGTCCTGTTAATTCTTTTCGTGGCGAAGTTATTTTGCATCCACCATCCATTGTCACTACCCTTACCTCTTTAGCTGTAGGGGCAATTATATTTACTCTGCCACCACCACAAGACAATATTCAACTTAGCAAATACCATACACAATTGATCCTTCGGGCCTAGTTGAACCAAATTTTTTTCGATAATGTTAATAATATTCAAAAGCCTTTATTTATATTAAGAACTAACATTTTTTACTGAACAATCTAGGTCGCAGCTTTGTTTGAGAGAAAAGAGAAAATGCACACCATTCGTTTATCTTCATTAAAAGAGATAATGTTCGCTGAATCAAAGCCTTCACTCGTCTCGGCTAACAATAGGTTGGGGTTGAGGAGAGATTTAATACAAAGAATTTTAAGTCGAAGTTATATAGCCATGACACACATAATCCGCAAGCCAAAATGCTTTGGGTAGTAACTAGTTAACTGATTCGAACCCTCCACGATAAGCACCAAGCGGTATTACTATTAGAATTCGTTTAATACAACTACTTTACATCATTTATTACAAGAGAATTGTGGCACTGTAATACAAGAGGGTTGGTGTCACGCAGGCGGCCGGCTGTAAAACCTAAGCCAAAACCTTGAGCAATATGGATTGGAATATTGTCATCTCAATCACTTTTTCCGTTCATGGGTCCTCGACATAGTCCTTTCCGTCTCTTTTCTGTACATTCATTCATCACTAGCACCTTTCCGGTGCGATGGATGACATGAATAAAAAATGAGTGCATGGCATGATGACGTCTGGACGATATTAATATAAGAGGAAACATACTCCACCGACCCCAGAATCTGGGAACAGGGCAGGAAAAATACTTAATACAAAAGACGCAACTCAGTAAATAAACTAAGTAAGTAAATAAGTAAGTAAGTAAATAAACTCGTAAACATTGTGTGTGCAATTTTTAGTTGTGTCCTTTTTGTATCTAAGCAGCGTATTAGTAATGCGTATTAATCATGTGATTTTATGAAGAGGCTTGTCGCTAGTCAAGCATTAAATATATTTTTTACTACTATGATAAAAATAACTTTAATAGGTGCCTACGTTTTTAGGAATATTATTAAATACTAAATTAGGTTAGGTTAGGTTATAAATAATAGTGTATCCGATTGTGAAAATTATTTTTCTCTGTGACAATGTAATGAGTTTATTTCAGAGTTGCATTTATAATAAGAAAGCATTTCGGCCTCGGCCCGTGATGCTTCCAAACTTCACAATTTTGTTCATTTATATTTCATGGCGGAGTACGAGATTCCATAATAAATTATCTTCGTTTTGGCGTCCCGAAACTTTTGGAGTTTTAATGCAAAATCAGAGGGTATTGTACAGTTTCTAAAGAAACCTTGTAAAACATCCCGACTATACGCCAAATCCATTGTTTTCGGCTCTGCGAAGCAGTTATTATTAAGAAGAGGTAATTTATATGGGATTTCTTGAACATTTGCCGGAGCACGATCCATCATCTGTTTAATATAAGTTTCAACACTGAGACTGGGAAATGTGTGAGGGAATTTTAGAATTTTGGCTCTATTCGTTTCCATTAATTCGGAAATATAGGTTCGCTAAGAACAGTTATTGGATAGATGACCAGAAATATATTATTTAAAGTTCCTTCGTGCTTTGCTAGGCACATTAAGGTGTTAGTCCAGGGGTTCCTACTAACAGACACTTGGCCAGCGGTGCGATAAGGACCATTCGTTCCTTGTTTTTAAAATCACAGGAAAGTCCTGTGCCCTAAAAGTGGTGACATTAAAACGGCTGGTAATTTTGACGGCGACAATATCGGATTAATCGTTTCTTAAGACATAATTGAAAGAGCCACGTCCAGTGAATGTTTGCCCTTCACCATTCGGGTGCCCAAGGTGCTTAATGGTCCATTCGGGCAATCTCCCTTAGTCGACTTTTACGGCACCTCTGGGGTGAGACGGGGCTGGCACATTCTACATTATTTGTTTGCGCACAGACCAGCATGAGAGGAATTGTTTTAATCGTCATCATTTTACCCTTCAAGTACTAGCCTCCACTTTACCTTAATTAGTCCGATAAGTCAAGCAGCTAGAGTAAATTTTTTTTTTCACCTGTCCTCATTTCATAATGAAAGGAGTTTAATGTTTAATTTTGCAATAAACAATTGTTATGGTTAAGGACTATTTCCGTTAAAAATATCCGAAAAGCCACAAAAATACTTATTTCGCTAACAATGTTCTTTTAATATCGCGTCTGCCACGAATTCTGATCAATTCCTTACATGCTCGCCAATTACTGTTATTATATTTAGATACGCTTAATAATTTGTCGATTTCATCTAGAATTTTTTCATTTGCTATCCAATATTTCCATTGATACTTTTCTTTACAATGTCGCTTTTTTTAGGTTCGTGCTATTTTTAGAAACATCATTATTTTAAGAGGCCGGTATTGTCGTTATTTTGATTCCTCATTATTCTACGCGTATTTTGTTGAGGAGTTTTAAGTTATCTACTTCAGATAATGTTTCGTTGTTTTGTGTTACATGTAAGCATCCGGACAATCGTCCGCTAGTCAGTAATGCTATGCAAGTTCCAATGCGTGTCGACCACATCGTAAGGATAGCCGATAAATGGACTCATTTATAAATACCAGTAGAAGAGCAAACGTATTCCGCTGACCCCAGGTATCAGGACTGGAATATAATCTTAAATTATTATTACAAAGAATGACATAGCTTCAATCAAACCAGAGTAGCTCGAAGGTCCATTGGCTTAGCGCGCTCGGCCTGCCATGGTGTAAGCTTAGGGCGGTCATTGGATGGGTGACAAATGGTGACTATCTCGACTGTCGAGGGCTAATTCTCCCTATATTCTTCCATCCATAGGGAAGGCCTGTGCCCCAGGAATTGTGGACATTGGGTCTGGTGATGATGATGAGTCATTCATCAAAATCGAGGCAACCTTCACTTAATTAAACGGTGCTGCCAGTAAAACGAACATTAAAAGAAAACGACAAAGCTAATAAAGGCAATGAAATACCTCTCCCCAAATAAAGTTTAAGGTCTATAAATCGTAGGCCTGCCAATTTGCATACTAATACAGCTTGGTGTCGACAAGTGAGTGACAGTAGGGGCGCAACTTTAGTACCAACGACGGCACCAAATGACCCCAGAGGCATTGAGACATTTTTCTTTCCTTCCAGCAGAGGCAAATTATATTAGAAATTAAAAGCGCGCTTCAAAATAAGACAATTTTAAAAACGAAGCCTGAACCTTGTAAATTTTACGATAAGTTACCGTCTCAAATGCAGGGAGATTCTTTTATCTCACAGTACTGGGTATTTTAAAAGCTGATGATGGTAATAATTATTATTACAAACAAGATAATTGTAAATATTCTCTTAATTATTGACCGTACCGTAAGACTTGTTATTGCACACTTATAATATCATTTCCAGTTGTATCTACATAGATACTACATAAATCACGCCTTTATCCCCGAAGCGGTAGGCAGAGGTGAATTAACACCCACGTGTGCCAATTAAGGCAGATCCCATGTAATAGGTGGCGAGCCTATTTGTAGTAGATACAATTGTTTGGTAGCGTAAGAGGAACGCTGCTGCCCATTACTCATCGCGGTCATCTTCTCCCTGCCCTGTTCCCTGTCTATCTGGGGTCGGCGCAGTATGTTTCCTCTTCCATTCATATCGGTCAGACGTCATCGAGCCATCCACTCCCTTTTGATTTATATCATCCATCACACCGTAAAGGTGCTAGTGATGAATGAATGTATAGAAAAGAGACGGAACGGACCATGTCGAGAGACCGGTGAACGGAGAGAGTGATTGCAATGACAATATTCCAATCCACACTGCTCAAAGTGTTGGCTTAGGTTTTACAGCCGGCCGCCTGCCTGACACTAACCCTCTTTGAGTATGCTGTTGTTGGTGGTTTGCCCTCCAATGATCGCGGTTATATTAACCCTTAGTATACGACACCCACAGGAGAGATGGGAGTGATGGTGGAAAATCGTATTCTGCTCTGCCGTCACCACACGGCCTTTAAGAAACCAAATTAAATGATGATTAATCTACAAAATAAACCAGACTTTATCTCATAGTAATTCATATTAGTTAGGTAGCACCAACTTTCTTGCTTGAGTCTAATATTCCATAATAATAACTAATTAGCTTGTCTCGTATTTGCGTTGCCTGGTATTCGGCGCGCTGTTACAATTTTGATCTATAAGCTGTTTACAATATATACCATTTTCGAAGTAAAAGGAACCGCGACCGCTGTTGGTATTCGTGCTATTTCTGCTCGGTTGCTAATCGTACACGGTGTTAAATCAAATAAGGACATTAAAGTAAACTCTATTGTATTAACGATAGAATGGACAATAGGCATGATGACTCATTTTGAAAAACTACACCATGTTTTTCTTACGTGTCTACTTTACCCAAAATAAATTATATTTTTGTAAAAACTTTCGATTTTGATAGAAAAAACATGTATTGAATAATGCAGTTTAAAATTTCCGCCAAAACAGCAATGGCGTCTGTGTGACGTTACTATTACGTAAAAAGACCAGTTTATATATTAAACTAGTGAATTTGATTAGCAAATAAAATGTCAAATTGGAGATAACTGAATGATGACGTCACGCGGCGTTCTAGCAAATATGGCGGATTGCTAGTCTTTTACTTTTATTTTTATAAAATAAATATTATTATTCACAAATATAATCTGATAACAAGTGACTATTAACGAATCTTCTTATCTTAAATTATTATTATAAATCATTAAAACAGTGATTCTTTGTTAGTGTCATCATCCCTATTGCAGTAATTTAAATAAACTGAATCTGGTCGTACACTTTCTTCTTTTGAATAATCTTCAAACAGTTAAACTTTTGCGTTTGTATAGCACAACTCAAGGGTTGATGATGTTGAATGATGCTGAATGACTGATAACCGTACACAGTCCATCTCGATTGCGATCCGCGATCAAAATCAATAATCACGATCCAGATTTTTTACTGTGTGCAGTATATTGGCTGCCAGTAGACAGTCAATCAGGATCACGATCTCGAACGCGATCAAAATCATACCAATCTTCTTCAAACACAATCAATCTGAATGGTGATTCGGACTGATTGTTTAGAAGTAGATTGGCGGCCCGTACACCATTAATCTGGAACGTGATCATTGATTCGATCGCAGATCGCGATCGAGAATGTCTGTGTTCGAGCCCACAGAGACTAAAAGGATAATAGCGCCTTGCAGAATAACCCCTCAAGTCAGATGTTGTGCTGAATTGGCCAGTATGTGGTAGTACAGAGACTTATTAGATACGCTTGCTTGGTCACGTCCACACGGACCCAATAAGAAATTGATTAAGAAGCTATTTAGTGAACGGTCAGTCGATTCCAGCTCATATACGGGATGTCTAACTTATGCCTAGGTTTATTTGTAGGTTGATATTAGTATTCGGAGTGGTCGGTAGCGCATTGACTTAGCGCGCTGGGCTTGCGATTGCGTAAACTTAATCATATTCGCTAGCATATACTTTCCGTGCCCGATAGATGGTAATAGGCTCGCCACCTATTGTATGGGAGCTAACCTTGTAAGTGGCACGTCAGTGTTAATTCCCCTCTGCCTACTTTTTCAGGAATACATACAATACATACATACATAAATCACACCTATATGCCCGAAGGGGTAGCATAGTTCAGTCAACATCCACGTTTCGCCAATTTGGATGGGGCCCATGTAATAGGCGGCGAGCCTATTGCCATGTATGGGCACGTAAATCGCAGTATATTGCTAGCTGGCATAAGACTAATGCTGCTGCCCATTGCCCATCGCTGTTTTAACCCTTAGTCGCCTTGTACGGCACCCACGGGATAAATGGGGAACAATTGTGTTCTGCTCTGCCGTCACCACACGATATTTGTGATTTATGTATGTCAATTTATACTATGTATTTAGGCTTTCTAGATTTACGGATGTATAAGACCATTGGAAATAAAGCGACTAACAACAATTTCTATAAGCAACAACAATTACTTACATAAAAACCTATGTGCACCTAATCAAGTTAGATCACTATTTAAAACCACGTTGGGTCTATATCAGGAAACTAATAATATAACAGCCAAAAAAAAACAATGTGGCCCAAATGACAGTTCCATTTCACGGACTGAATTGGTCCGTTGTTTTGGTCCCTGGCGACGAATTTAGCACCACTTTTGCCGGGCGCAATCATTTTACAAGATGGCATCCGAAGGTGGTCGAAATGAATGACGTGATTATACTTATAAATAGCAATTCCGTGGAACACTGTACTTTAGACAAGCGGATATTGCGTGTACCTACTACTAGCAATAGCCCGGTGGGCTAAGGAAATTGGCTGTGTCACCTTTACAGGAATTCGCACCTCACGACTTTGGTCGTATCGCAGAAATCATTATTTAGAATTTTACTATACCCTAACGTCGTATCTTATTAATAAACTGGTAATAAACATGGAATAGCTATTCCGCGTTTTCTCTTCGTGTCACAAGCATTATTTTGAATGCGAGGAAAATATACTAAACACTGACTAAATAGTCTATACTTAAACCGTGTTTAGTAAATAAGGCCGTAAGAATATCCTCCCAGTTATGATTGGCAAGGAAGTCTAATTAATTTAGTTGGGAGTTTTGCTTAAAAAGTCATATACTCGTACCTTGCTGAAACACTATAGCGACACGACATGACATAATCATCATTTTATGTGAAACATTAGCAACATAAAGCTATGTCAATTGTCACCACCTCAAATCTCTCCCGAGGCGATCAAGGGTTAAAAAAGTGATGAGGAATCGGCATCAGCGTTCCTCATAAACTACCTAGTAATGTACTGCGATTTTCGTGCCCGATAAATGGCAATAGGCTCGCCACTTATTACGTGGGACCTAACATAATTGGCGAAATGTGGTTTTTAATTCACCTCTGCCTAAGACATAATTACATTAGTAATTTATGGTAGATATCAGGGTAGATATAACGGCCGCACTCAGAGACGTCAATTAACTTTCATTAGTACTTTCAATATACAAAAAATTATCAATGAAAACTAGACCACAGACCCAGCAAAAATAGCGACTAGCTTTGAATTGTCATTTTTTGTATTAATACTCACTAACGTTAATTGACATTTTTAAGTACGGTTACGGTAAGAGACATAAATTAATGCATGTTGTGTTAGGTCAAAATATAATTTCAAAGAGACAACATAAGTTCCAATTACTCAAGGTGATCAGGTTCGGGACAAAGCAAACAAGCGCGGCAGTTCACCTATTTGATTTTAATCATTTCGACGTTTAAGCTTGTCTAAAGCAAACTGATTATACTGTTATTTACCCACAAGTTCCGTCAAAGTGATTTCGCGTTTCAATCAAGAACTTTTGACTTTTAGGTACTTACTTGGTTCAAGAAGTTGTTTGCTTCAGGTACAGAATAAATGTACCTACTTTAGTATCTATTAAAAGTTGTAGGGTAATTGATTTCTCACAGCACTTCGAGCGTGCCCTTGTAGACGGTCTGTACAGCTACGACCGATCAGAATTACGCAAGAGTTAGGCGAAAGCAACCTAATTTTTGTGTGAGTGTGTATGTGGGATACACCCATGCCTCACTCTTCAAAAATATGCGAATTTATGAATGTCACTGTTAAAATTTAACGCTGTAGTGTTTTATTTTGCATTGAATGTGTAATAAAGTAATTCGTTTGTTTTGTTGATCTTGTTCTGTTATCTTAAAATAAGATTCCGTAATCATCCTACTCATAAAATGTTTAGTCAATCTTGGCATATTTTTAGTTATCCTAATGATGGTTATGCATACTAATATTATATTTTACTGGCATAGTTTTTACTCTGTTAGTATAAACATTCGTAAGTACAATTTTATGAACGAATTAAGGTTTAACCTTGCAGAACCACTCATGAATGACAAAATGCCCAAATGACAGTTATGCCTACTGGAATAATATAACAAAAAAACATATAATCAAAGTAAAGTTATAACAAATAAAAATCAAACTAACAAACTAACAGTATGCCATCAATACTTCGATAATCCTTTGTTAATATTTAATGGATAAAACGCTGTTCGTAAGATCTGCGACCAATATTGGTTGATTGGACATACAAAATAATGACATCTGATTTTTTATGACAATCTATCATACAAATAGAAGTCAACAAAAAATGTTTCGCGTGATCTGTTTCACAATCATTAAATACACATTTTAGTAAAAATAATTTGTATGTAACTTTCAGAAATCGGACAGTGTGAACGCTCCTTTTACTGTCGCCATATTAAAGAAAAACAACGAAGCGCCTTAACCTAGCTGCGGAAATGACTCCGATTTGCGGTGACGACGGTGTTTTAGGCGATTATTTAAAGCTATACGTGCCTCTCTATAAAGATTGAACTATCTATATTACTAGTTTACTGTAAGGATATTGGCCGTGTGCCTCTTACTTTAATTTGAATGTGCAAACACAGTACTTTGTTGCAGTGTTATTAGAATCTTGTAAATTAATACGATTACTGAAATATTGATCCACGAAGGTCGTTCTATTTAAAACGTACAATTTCTTTTATATTGAAGTCTTCTTAAATAAGTTTTTACATTATCCATTAGCCCTTCGACCACTTCGGATCCATAAGTAGAATCGGGTTCTCTTCCTCTTAAATTATAATAGGCTTTAGTAATATTCAAATTATTGTACAAAAATAGACAACCCTATTGCAATCTCAATAAAGTCGTGTTTGACCTCGACGGTATGATCCCGTTCTCTTAGGCGGTGGGCGTTGCTAGTGTATAAAATCCACTTAAACGTTCGAGGCTTCATAAAACAGGATCTTTGGCAAAAATAAACCCTGCTTAGTTTAGTGTTCACAGTATTTCAGTTTAGTTCGTTTTCGAAGTTTCACAACTTGTAGAAGAAGTGCAATTGCATATAGTGAGCCTGTGATTGCGTTTTTTAAGAAATGTCCACAGAGACCGATAATTGAATGAGTCACCAAAAATAAATCACTTTTTCTAAATTTTTTTCGTCCCCAATCTCTCCTGTGGGTATACTAATGGCAAGGTTTCCGGATATCAGAGAAACGCTATTGCTCATCGCCATCTTAACCCTTAGTCGCTTTATAAAACACCAACGGTGAGATCGGGGGTGGTGACAACATTTTTCTGCTCACCAAATGGCATAATATGCAGTGATAAATCTTCGTAAAGTACTATATCTTTTCTATTTTAAAGTCTTGGCAATTTGACAAACACTTAACAGAACCAACAATCCGCAGTGTAGGTAAGCAGTTTGTAGCACTTGGTG
This sequence comes from Cataclysta lemnata, assembly GCA_963931975.1. NCBI lineage: Eukaryota > Metazoa > Arthropoda > Insecta > Lepidoptera > Crambidae > Cataclysta > Cataclysta lemnata. The sequence goes on from OZ008339.1 coordinate 3,883,810, forward strand.
ATTCCGTTTATACTGAATTTTATCGCTATGTATTTTTTTCGTTTATTCCGCTTGGCAAAATATCATCCAGAAAAACTGAAGACATGTCGAGTTCGTAGGAATCTGCCTAGTCGCGTTTGCCGAACAACGCGGGCGTAAGGCCTCTTGTACACACCCGGTTTTTACGCCGTCAAATTCTACGGTTAATTCGCCGTGTGTGTGCACGGTCGTCAGTGTTATATTGATTACTATGGAAGCTTGTAGACGTGCACGGCGGCGCCACGGCACGGCGCCCGCAATAACACTCTCCCACGGTTGTTCAACCGTACGGCTAGCACGCTTAAAAAAACCGTGTGTGTACAAGAGGCCTAATGCGGCAATAACCTTTACCAACAATTTACATTGACGGCGTCGAATGCTGCAGGCTGTTACCGAATGTACTAGGGGCAGTTCTCCCTACTTGTAGGCAACGTCGGTATTACAAGTCCAATTGCGGCCTGCAAATAAACCTTAATTTTATAGTGGCTGTAATGTTCCGCCCATGAGGTTACCGTGGGATGAAACGGGACTCGCCAATTCTGGTATACGGCGCGCACGTAAAAGTTGCCGTAACAATAAATCAAAGAGTTTGTGTTGTAACGCGTTTGGCGCGTAATGATTCTTTGTTTCCGCTTTTATTGGGCTACGAAAACGGAAACGCAAGTACGCGTTGAATGATAAAAACACAGTACACACATACATAAATTACGTCTACTCGTATATGCCTGAAGGGATAGGCAGAGTTAAATAAAACATCCACTTTTCGCCAATTAAGTTAGGTTCCATGGTAGCGAGCGTATTGCCATCTATCGGGCACATAAATCGCAGTACATTGTTTGGTCGTATAAGAGGAATTCTGCTACCCATTACTCATCTCATACTCAGATGCTTAACCGTCAGCACACGTCGAATGATGCTGTGTGGTAATTAATGATAAATTACAGAATAAATATAGTCTTTAAATAATGAATGACGTGTGTAGAGAAAAATACAATTATCCCATTCCTGCCTTTCTCATGGGTGTCATGTCATACAAGGCGACAAAGAGTTATAATATAACAAGGAATGGCCTGTATACTAATTCTGCTCTATAATGATGATGACGATCTCGACAGACACTGGCAAAAATCAACATCAACAAACATTTAAGGACACAATAAAAATTAATAATAGAAACAATTTATTATTCAATTTTCCACATCCGAAATTTTTTATTCATCATAAGCATTTTGAACTCATAAGCCCGTAATACTTTGATTTTAAATAAACGCAAAGCAAAACGTGCAACCGAGTAAAATGTTCGGAGCATACCAAAAATGCGCAAGCAAAATAAATGCCAAAACAATAAAAGTTCTCACAGAAACTGTTACCGTTTACAGAGCGCTTTATCCAGCCGGCCCTTTAAAATTCCAGAATTGCAATGCACACAAAAATCCACTCAGCGATATAGCCTGGCTCTGTAAATCTCTCGTTTTCACAGAAATAATTTTAGCAAAAGTTATCATAGCCTCTAAACACATGTGGTCTAACTTTTTTTTTTGTCGGAGTGGAATGCTTTTACGCACCATACCAGAACATGTGGTATAACTGCGATGTTGGTTTGAGTTGAGGTTTTTGTTTTTTTTCTGTTTACATACCTACATACATAAATAAGCACATACATAAAACACGCCTAAATTCCCGCAGGGGTAGGCAGAGGTGTACTCATCGCTGTTTTAGTCACCTTGGTCACCTTGTAGTGTAAGACACCCGCTGGTGAGATTAGGGGTGGTGACAATTCTATTCTACTCGCTGTCACCACACGGGCTAACATACATAAATAATGCTTTTCTCGTCTAAGAGGCATAACATTGTTCAGAATATCAGTCATATCTCTACGATACTTTTTCCCACCGCATTTAATTATTTCCGCATTCAATTACAAGTATTTCAGTCTGTTTTTCAGTTTACAAACTGTTAGAATCTGTTGTGGCACGTGCGTTTGAAACCGATAAGAAGATTAAACAATAACTATTTACTATTTGAGAATCCTGGAGCGTTATTCCGAAGCTCTTGACACGTGCTTTTTAAAAAAGATTAAATCATCTCCTGTTCTGTCTTTATAAGTGATATTATTCAACCTCAGGAAAGGACTTCAATTGGCAAACATAAGTAAGACAATGAAAAATAATTAAAGATAAAGTTAGAAAAATTGTTAGATGCGGATACTGAGCTAATAATTGAACTTGAAATTATAATCATCTTATATATAAAAAATAAATTGATGTGCGTTTGCCTCGCTAAACCTCGAGAGTGGCTGCGCCAATATAGCTGGTTTTGGTTTTGAAATGATTGTCTTGGGCCAGGCAAGGTATAAAAGGTGAGAAAATAATTATGAAAAAATTGTGAAGAAAATAGTAAAACCAATTTTACTTCATTTAAAACTGCTTTCCTGTTATATGTCATTACAAAGTATGCCGGGTTAGCTAGTATATTATAAGAATGGTATAAATAAAGTCAAATGCATCTCGAAGATGCCTCGAAGGAGCCGGCTGTAGATTGTTTCCAGGTCCGCGCTAGCTTCGTTACGTCCAGCGCTCTGCAGTGCGGGCGGCCTGTTTAAAATTCCACAATTGCTCTGCGTACAATAAATTCCACTCGGCAGGCCCCGGGCGCAGTAAATTCCGAGCTTATTCTCAACAAATTATTTCTGTTAAACACCAAGTTGCCTTCCAAACAGCGCTTCTTTCGGGACACTTTGTAGAGTTCCGGATCCAAAGGGTCACTATTATTAAACAGGACACTATTACTAAGACTCCGCTGTCCGTCCGTCTGTCAGCAGGCTATCCCCCGAATTCAGAAACGCTACTCAAATTTGTGAGCACTGCTTAGGCTTGAGTTCACCAAAACGTAAATCAAGCAATTATAAGATAATCTTTAGTATTTGACAGTTCTTCCATACGATAAAATGTCAAAAACTGCCTTTAATCTTTTAATCGCATGTTTAAGTGTTGATGAACACCAGCCTTATAAAGTTAAGTGGACAATACCTGTCAGAATTTGTATGGAGAAACGTCAATTTTTAAAATATAATAATATATTTAAATGGTAAGCAAGACTCAAACTTTATTCGTAGCGTTTCTGTATTTGGGGGTACATCTCATGAACCGTGATATCTAGTTAGTTGACATGCTCACAATAATGTTCACAAATGATAAACATAATAAAATAAATATTTTTGGTGGCTAACATACAAACAGACATGATTTTTTTGCCATTTTTTTTATAGATAATGGTACGGAGCCCTTCGTGCGAGAGTCCCACTCGCACTTGGCCTGTTTTTCTTCTCTAGTTTCTAGAGACAAGTAAGCTACTTTGGCAACTGTCTGAAGAGTGTTATAATTTAGACGACAGCCAAGACTTCTTGAGACGTTCTTTCTTTTTAACTACTGTCGTTTCAACATACATACAAACAACATAGTTACATACATATATCGTCATCATCACTATCATCACCAGCTCTTTTATTATGCTGCTTGGGCACAGGCCTGCTATTGATGTAAAAATATAGAAAATGCTGGGCCACAACCCACCACGGTGGCCCAGATTATTGGGTTTTATGGTCTATCGTCTGCAGATACAGCTAAGACCAACGGCTTAACGTGCTTGCCGAAGCACGGTGAAACTCGAGATAATATATTTTTGGTCACCAGTCCAATGGCCGGCCTTAACGAATATCCTTAGTTTACGCAATCGCAGGCCGAGTGCGTTTAACCACTGCGCCATCTAGCTACTGCACAACACAAAACACCCAGCTTTCGCCAATTATGTTAAGTCGCAAGTAATAGTGGCGAGTCAGTTGCTTGGTGATATTATAACAGAGGAGCACTTCTGCTCATTACTCATCGCTGACTTACTTAACTCTTAATTGCCTTGTACGATACCCGCGAGAGACATTTGGGGTAGTGACAATAATTGTATTCTGCTCTGCCGTCACCACACGGCATGTCATGTCTCTCGTTATATTATATGTATGCTGCAAATTGGGAGCGACATTTTATGTCCCTTTAATGTTGAATTTTTTTACAGTATCTCTCTTTACCAGCTGTTTCTGCTTGAATTACATTTACAGCTGATAGCTGTAAATGTAATTCAAGCAGAAACTAACTGATCCTCAGTTTTTCGCGTTTCAAAAACAACAAACTCAAATAATTTTAACGAGTTATCTGTAGGTACGTTTTCATTTTAGAATTTGCTTCTCACGTTATTCGTATAAATTACAGGTATTAAAAGTGGTGAGGTAAAACATGTGATGCTTTTACCGATGCTAACAATAATGACTGAAAATACCAACTTATGCTTAGCACATCAAGTTTATCCATCTTATAATTATGTAACTATGCCGTGTGGTGACGGCTGAACAGAATACAATTGTCACTACCCCAAATCTCTCCCGTGGGTATCGTACAAGGCGACTGAGGATAAAACAGTGATGAGGAATGGGCAGCAGCGTTCCTCTTATATAACCTAGCAATAGTACTGCGACTTTTATGCCCGATAAACGGCAATAGGCTCGCCACCTATTACATGGGACCTTACATAATTGGCGAAACGTGGGTGTTGATTCACCTCTGCCTACCCCTGCAGAAATATGTATATGCGACATTTATATACAGTGTGGAAAGAAAGCATGGGCCCTGGAGGGAAAGTACCTTAAATCATTAAAATAGCTCAATTTACTGAAAGGATTTACAGATTTTTTAAAAAGTTTACCTGAATCGGGAATCGAACCCACAAAAAAAATTTAAAAAATTACTCTTGCCATTTTATTTTACTAATCGATGCAGTCGATGTTATCTAACAAAAATTTTTCTCTGAGAAACATAATATGGTCTTATAAATAAAAAAAACATGAAATCTGAAGTTTATTTCACTTTTACTATCGAATACTCTCAATCCTTACGAGAATCTAATTTTATTAGAATTGAAAGATGCTTATACTAATATGGAAGAAAAATATCACCAAGCAGAGGCAAATTATTTAACTAATAAATTCCATATCGAAAATGTGCAGATTACGATGTGGCCTTCGTACTAAATGTTTTTTAAACCTCCAATTTACTAAGTTTTTCACCATTCGCGCCATAACTTTTCTCGACGGTATTTGTCTATTCGGATACCTTTCACCATACCACTGAATAGCTTAATTGTAATCATTGTAGTTTGAAATGTATGATACTATTAAATCTAATGGCTCTTGATATGCCAATATTTTATTAACTAATAACACGAAATACTTATTACGAAATAGTGGCAAAACAAAACAAAATCAATAAAAATTACCAAGATGTTCGTTCGAATTAAAAAATAGCCTTTAAATGCTCCACCGTCAACAAATTTAACGTTCCACTTTCAAACTTTCTTTTTTCAATTCTAATTACCAACAAAAATCGCGAGCAACAATAAAAAAATTAAGGATTTGATTTGATTCGATCGTAAAATAAATGTTAGATATCATAATGTATTTTCTTTCTAAGACCCTATGTTTCTTAGAGAAAAATTATCGTTAATATCGACTGCATCGATTAGTAAAATAAAATGGCGAGGAATAATTTTAAAAAAAAATTGTTAGTTTGATTCCCGGTTCAGGTAAGCTTTTTAAGAAATCTGTGAATGCAGTTATGTTTCATTTTAAAAATAAAGGAATGTTTCCTTTCAGCAAATTGAGCTATTTTAAATATATAACGTACTTTCCCTCCAGGGCCCATGCTTTCTTTCCACACTGTATAATTATGTAAATTAAAGTATGTATGTATGTTAAATTATGTAACCCAAGGAAAAATAATAATGGAGTCAAATTTAAAACTCCTATCGCCGGCAGCGAATAAGTCAATACGACATCGAATAACTTAAGTCATGCAGCAGCGAGTAGCGGCTTATCGCGTTAATTGGAAAACGATTAACTCCGTCCATTATGTCACGGATGAACCGAACGAATTTAATACAACAATGCACTTTAAGCATATTGTGACTGCTGTGGTGTGCAGTTTTATAATATTACTAGATTTTGTCAAGTCCGAACAGTCCGTACAGGATGACACTAAAAGTGAGTGAATTTTACGTAAAATCGTTGCTCGGTATAATAAAGTAACGCCATCTTCATCATCACATGGCATGCCTGCCGGACATGCCCGCGTGACCCTCGTTTGTATTAGCCAGACTGACTATGACGGTCCTACACCTAGGTAAACATCGCACAGACCTAATAGAAGCAAGGTCTGGCAGGCTAGTGAAATCCCCGCTTTTAAATGAAATTATTATGAGTTAATGAAAGATATCATCGCTAAATTATTATAATATAATAATCATGCTTATTACAATTAATAAATTCAATATTAGGTAAAGAAGACATGGAAGAGGCGGACGACAACGATTTGTTTACCGAAGATCATACTTTTGTAACATTGATAGAGTAAGTTATTATAAATTATACTATAATAAAAAACTGGCGGACTTAATGCCATATGGCATTCTCTACCAGTCAACCTGTAAGGTGTGTTAGAGATATTATTATAATTCATATCATTATAGAATGTCGTAGACACGGCAGATGTTGGGAATCTCTGTGGCTCTCGTATTTTCCCTACAGTTGAGAAAAAACACGCAGGTAAACTAATATACGGTTTAATAATTCTATAAACGTATTCGTACAGTTTTCCTGGCATATTCTTTCTAAGTAACAAAAAACAAATCACCATAGAAACGTAAAAACCATAAATAATTATAAAGTGTTCTCAACAGCAGAGCAGAATACAGCGCTTAGGGCACTTGTCCTGTGTAAACAAAACAATGTTGATTAGGGCCGCTCATATTGGATGAGTGACCAAAAAATATTATCTCGAGGTCCTCCGTGCTTAAGAAGGAACATCAAGCCGTTGGTCATTGCTGCTTCTGCAGTAGTTAATATCCGCCAATCGGTACTGTGGGCTTAGACAAAGTAACATACGGACAAAGATAACGAAGTTCGATAAAGCAAAATGTACGGGATTTGACGTAAGTCGTCGTGAAATCACGTGACCAAAATCGTCTTCGTAAGTTCCTAGTTATGTTGGTAGCGCAAGCTAAGACGTTGTAGATACCAAAGTTATATGACCGATCGTGACGAACTTCGACATGTTATCGTTATAAGACGATTGCCACTTGGCTACGGGAACTGGGCTAGCGTGGTAGGTTATAGCGCTTTCTCCCTATATTCTTCCATAATGAGGCCTATACTATAATATACTAACATACTACCGGACCCTATGGCCTGGTAGTATATTAAAGGGCTGGTGATGATGATTAGGAATACATACATAAATGACGCCTTTCTCCTCGAAGCAGATGTGTTTTAACACCCGCATTTCGCCAGCTTATTGCAGGTCCTATATAATAGAGGCGAGCCTGTTGCCATTCGCTGGAAACTTTATTTACAGTAATTTACTAGATGGTGCACCAAGAACGCTGCTGCCCATTTCTCGTTAAACTATAGCTTTTACCCCCAAATACAGAAACGCTACTCAAAGTTTGAGTCTTGATTAACATTTAAGTATTGTAAAAATTTACATCTTTCCATGCACATTCTGATAGGTATTGTTCACTTAACTTTTTAAGCAGTGCTCAAAACCTACTGGTACCTAACCCCCGAATACAGAAACGCTACCCAAACTTTTGAATCCTGCTTAACATTTAAGTATTGTCAAAATTGACGTTCTTCCATACCAATTCTGACAGATATTGTCCACTTAACTTTCTAAGCAGTGCTCAATATTTGAGTATCCTTTCTGTATTCGGGGGTAAAACTGTTACGCAGATATTAAACCACAAAATTATACGCACACAATTATTATTATAGGCGGCCGCTCTTTATATAATCGTGTGTGGATGCCATTACTAGAATAAATCAACTGTCAAAATCTCCCGTCACCTCATCTATCACACAGTGACTTGAAAAATTATTGCCTATTGCAAACAATACGAGCGATGTAACGTCAAACGTTCGCCGTATTAAAAACAATTTATCGTCGTATTCGATTCTGGGTGGTTTGTCTTTAATTTTGACGAGCGCCGTGTCATAAAAAGGATTTCAACATATTTTCGTTTATCTTTTATTCTTTCTATATGACTGGGAACACGATTCCGTAAGCTGCTTTCGATATCATATATTTTAATGCGGTTTTATTTTGTAAAGCGTGTAATGTGGACTTGTTTATTTTTCTTCGTTCGATATTGTGTTTGTTTCAGCGTAATTTTCCAAGACGCCTCCAAGAGAACTTGTACGGGAAGTATAATCCACGATAATGTCGTAATCACCGCCGCCCATTGTCTGTTAGTGAATATATCAAATTTACTTAACGACGGATCCGATCGTCAATATTACGGACCGATTGTTTGTCCTAATGTAACTTCTACTAGAAAGACCGTTGTGTGTTTTATATATTATATTATTGTTCCTCACACATCCTATTATTGACAATCTAATTGCTTCAGTGAGTAAAATGAATTTGCAATGAATCTGATCTGGTTTTGGTAGAGACGATAAATAAGATAATTTTATTTATTGTTTATTATGAATTTATTTCTGAACTGGCTTATGGTGCACCTCACTCGCATGAAGAAATATTCAAAGGTGAACTTTACTTAATTTATGAAAACTTTATTTCGTACGTATCTACTTGGTGAAATTCTACTGAAAATAACATTCCGAACCCCACACAAAAAACAACAGCACACACACATACGTCACGTTTCTTTCCCACAGGGGTAGCAGAGATCACTTGTTTCCATTTGCTACGGTCCTTACATACTTTTTTCGCGTCGTCTGATCTCTACTCGTTACTCCAACAACACGCAACTTTTTCTGCATGTAACAATTGAGTGTCGATCTTAGTTAGGTTTCGATTAATTTACAATTTCTTGTCATTGTTTCAACCTAATCTAACTAGTGTTCATTGTAAACCGTCATCAAATTTGGGAGAGCTACGTGTACATTTGTCCAATTTCAATACAATTGCCAAGACTTTTCAGTGATAAGAAATCATATTTGCAGAGTGTGAATATACCTTTAATACCGTTTGCAGCAGGAAAACTACATGCACTACGAGAAGTCTCTCTTGAAGTATCCCTCGTTGCAACAAAACATGCTACGGAGTAAACGTTTTCAGACAAACCCAAGAAACAGGCATGATGCTCTTACTAACAACAAGCCAATCAATAAATATCCACTCAAATCGGAAGAAAATAGCGAGGTCAGTTTAAATTAATTTTAATTTAAACCCGATAATGCATAAAGGTCCTCCCTATATCCTTCCATACACAGGTAAAGCCTGTGCCCCTTCAATGAAGACAATAAAGGACTGGTGATGATAATGACTGCCCAAAGATGGCACTCTCGTTAGGATCCGTTCCATCCAGTCTATACCAAGTCGAAAATTATGGTCCGTTTAA